>QXDM01000057.1:0-687362 GCA_003730235.1 Pythium guiyangense | reverse complement strand
TTTTTTGACATTTCTTGATTGGTTACGTCTGTAATTTCGCCAGGATGCTCAAAGCGCTTTGCTTTGCTTCTTTTCCGGTATGTTGCGTCATCTTGTGTTGTGTTGACTTTGACCCTTAAAGGAGCGTGTTGTTGAAGGCGTTTGTTTTTGAGGTTGTGTGTTTGTCGATATGCGCTGTCAAGACAAGGATGCCAAGAGGAAATTTGCTGTGTATTGAACTGTTCCACACTGGTGTCAGAAGTTGCGCTTGAACTACCGCGACTTGAGCGACAATGTGCTTGTGCGACGACTGCGAAGGCGAGTGCTGCGATTAACGCTTTGCGCTATTCAAGTACTGTTCTATGAAAGTCATGTGTGTGGTTACCATGGTGTCCCGTTCTTGCGCGCCATGAGTGCAAACTGGAAGCGATGAAGCAGCAGCAGCAGCAGCAGCCAAGCTGCCAACGGTCTAGACCTAGAAAACATAGCACCTACATTTATGGCCAGACTGGGGTGCGCATGCACGCGAGCACACAGCGACTCGATCTGCAAGAGCAACAGCAGCAGCAGCAGCCCCTTCGCGCGCACTACCACGACGACCAACACTAGTGTGGTACACACTAGTGTACCCCACTGCAATGTATTTTTTTAGCTTTTTCAAAAAGCAGGTAAGCAACCGAAAAGTGTTCAATTGTATCGGTTTCAATGGCTTTTAACGGCTTTTAACGGTTTTCAACTGCTTTCAACAGTTTTGTAACGTTAAAAAACGCTTTTCCAAAACAATGCAAGTTGTACTTCTGATAGTAATTGTTTCGGAATAAAAAAAAACGAGAAAACAAAACAATGCGATAGCGATTTCTGAGCCGACTTGTTTCGGAATGTAATAGCAAATGTATCGACGCGCGCACGCGAGCACACAGCGACTCGATCTGCAAGAGCAACAGCAGCAGCAGTAGCCACTTCGCGCGCACTACCACGACGACCACTACTTCGACTCAGCTTCATTCAGGCAAGATCAGCAACATCATGACTGGGAAAGCGCTTGCGGCGCTGTGGGATGAAGTGCAGGGGGCGTGCGACCTCGCGCGCATGCAGCAGGCGCTTGGAGCGGCTGGCAGTCTCGACGACACTGATGCTGTGCTCGACGGCTGGTCCCCACTCCACTTCCTGTGCGAGAACCGCTCGCTCGCGAACGCCGTGCGCGCACAAGGCATCGCGTTGCTCGTGCGTACTGGCGTGGACTGTAATGCTCTCGACGAGGTGCGTGCGCTCGCACACTTGTGTGTACACAGATATTGGGACATAGTCTAACATGTGTACATGCGCCTGCGCATCACTGTGCTCTCTTCCTATCGCGTTGGGAAGAACGGATGGAGTGCGCTCCACTTGCTCTGCAAGAACCGCAGTCGCGCAGACGAGTGGGGCTCGGACCTGAGTGCAAGTCTTCGTGAGCTCGTCGCAGCCAAAGCGACTGTGAACGCCAAGACAGCAGTGCGTGCGCATGACAGTTGCGCGCTAACAAACGCCCATAACTCGCACTGACTCGCTCTACTTGCCCATTCTTACGCTGGACATCGCATCAGGACTCGAACAAGACAGCGCTTCACCTGCTCTGCGAGAACGACGCGTGCTCTGCTGACGCAGTCGAAGTGCTGCTGAACGCGCGAGCAGACGTGAATGCAGTCGATGCGGTGCGTCCACCAGCAGCCGATGATCTGCGAGGCTCCTTGACCGAGCGCACTGGGTGACGACGCCATGTTTGTCGTTGATGCAGGACGGCAACACGTCGCTGCACTATGCGAGCGAGAACGCGGGCGCACCTGCTGCGGTCTTCCAGCTCCTCTTGGCTGCGAAAGCGAGCGCAAACGTGCAGAACCACGTGCGTATGACTGAGTGCCTCGTCACGACGGACTCGGCAAGCGCACGATGCTCACGCCGTGGTCTGTCTCTGACTCTGTGTGAAGTTCCAAGCCACGCCGTTCCACTACTTGTGCCAGAGCAGTGCCGTGACAGCCGACATGATCCGTCTCATGCTCCAGCACGGCGCAGACCCAAACATCGCCAACAACGTACGTCTTGGCTCTTGCTCTGTGACGTCACAGTCTCAGCGCAGGCGCTCACCCACGCGAGTCTGCGCGTTTGTGGCAGATCGGGAACTCGCCACTGCACTACTTGTGCGAGAACTACGCCATCTCAGTCCCCATGTTGAGCGAAGTCGTGAACTCGAAGCGAGCGAACCTGACGACGACCAACTCGGTACGCACTCCGCACAATCGTGTAAGAACCACTCGGTCGTCAGGATGTAGCTCACGCAGTCGCTCTTGTCTGTCACTACGCTCGTAGCTCGGAAAGACGGCGTTCGACTGCCTCCCGAGCACCAAGCACGAGTGCGTTGCGTACTTGCAACAGTTCGCAGCGCCGACGCTCGTCGTGAGCAAAGCCACGCACGCAGCAGAAGTCGGCGGCGAAGACCCGAGCGAGTTGCCAGCGCCGCTTCAGCAAGCGCTTGTGGCGTGGAACGCGTCGCTGCCGCCGTGCGACTCGGCATTCTACCACGCCGTGTGCTGCGAGCCTGCGTTCGCAGCAGCGTACGAAGACGTGCAAGAGATCTCGGTGAAGCTGAGCGAGAGCCCCTCGAATGCTCCGCTCTTCAGCGCGTGGGAAGCGAGTCTCAAGACGTGGCGCGCAAGTGTCGTGCTCGCGTTCGCTGCGCTCATTCCGCCGCAGACGTGGGAGCAGTACTCGACCAAGTACGCGCGACCCGTGCCCGCGGACCTGCTCGCCCTCGCATCGAGCGTCCGCGACGTCTGGAGCCGATTCCCAGACCAGTCGCAGCGCCGCGACCGGTTCGAGCGCCTCGCTGCAATCATCAAGACTGCGTGAGCGGTAGCGTGAGGACGTACGCAAGTGCTTATTGATCGACGAAGTGACTGTGCAAGTGTGAGTGAGTGTGTGTGAGAGTGAGCGTGCATTCAAACGGATGTATCTGCTCCACCAGACGCGGCGTCTACGCGCGTCAGATGAGCACGAGCGAGTAGTCGGCGCAGCCTGCAGCGTGCTTGTGCGTGTGGAACATCTCTTCGAGCGCGCCAAAGTAGAGCTTGTGGAACCGGTCGACGTCGTCCGGTGTCGGGCTCTCGATGCGCGGCACTGGGATCGCCGCACCAACGACGACGGTCGTCTCGACTTTGCGCGGAATCGGCAAGAAGCCGCGGCCGTACGGGAAGTACGGGAACGGGAACGCGAGGTTCTTGACGAACCAGCGCTGCACGAGCGGCGCCTTGACGTTGTCCATGAGCTCGCCCTCTTTGAAGCTCAGCACTGGCACAAGCGGCGTGCCGTGCTCGAGCGCCACGCGAATGAACCCGCGGTGCTTGGTGTAGATCCGCACTTCGCGCCGACACGAGCGCTGCTCAAGCATCTCGGCTTGACCACCAGGCACGAGCAGCACGCTCCGCTGCTCCGACAGCGCAAACTTGAACGCCTCGCGCGTGACTTCGAGCGACCCGTAGCACTGCATGACGTCGCGCGCGAGTGGGATCTGGTGCAGCACGCTCGCAGTCAAGACGTGCGGCTGGACACCTGGGAAGAGCGCGCGCCACTGCTCCGTGAACGACAGCCACATGCACGTCGTCGGCATGATCCCGTGCGGGTGGAACGCCATGACGTAGTGCTGCGCGGGGTCGAGCGGCGCGACGCGGATGATCTTACCGCTAAAGTACGTCACGAGCGACTCGATGAACGCTGTGCGGCGTGTCATGAGCGCCTTGTTCATGCGTACGCCTGTGTGCTGCGGCTCGCCGCGGTACGTGAACGCGTAGACGTACAGGAACACCGTGAGCGCTGCGATCGGCACGAGCGCGTCGAGGTCGTGGACTGCGTGGTAGTACGTCACGTACGCTGGGAGTGCGAGCGACGTCGCTGGCGGGATGAGGTACTTGATGCGGTACGGACTCACGTCTTTGTGCTTGCCGCCAGCTGAGTCCTTCGTGTACATGTGGATCGCCACGGAGCGCGTGAGCACAAAGTAGATCTCAGCGAGCGACGTCGCGAGTCCGTAGAGCGCGACGCCAATCACGTCGAGGTTCGTCGTCGCGGCGTAGAGCACAAAGAAGAGCGCGCTTGGGATCCACTGGAGGTTCACGAGCATGCTCACGAGGAGCGCACCGAGGCACTCGTCGGCAAAGTCCTGGATACGCGCGTGGACGCTGCGAGGTCCTGGCAATACGCTCGAGTCGCTCGCTACTTGCGTTAGCGTAGACGCTGTTGCTGCAACGAGAGACGGCGGCGGTGGGCTCCGGAACACGAGCAGCGACATCATCATCACGACCTGCGAGACAGCAAAGAGCGAGCCTGCGATAGCGAGGACGCCAACGAAGAGCTCCATCTCGACGATCACGAGCGAGAGCAAGTAGAGCCCTTGGATGAACACACCGGCACCAAAGCACGTCCACGAGATGATCTGGAAAAGCACAAAGCGCGCGCCACCCATGAATGGCTGGTAGAAGCGCCAGCCGCGCTTGCGCGAGAGCAAGCCGCCGAGTCCATACGTGTTGAGCGTCGCAGTGAAGAAGAGCGCGAGCGAGCCGAGGCCGCTCGAGAGCGAGTACCCGTCGCTCTCGCCGCTGTTCACGTGCCGCGTGACTTCTGACGCAACAGCGAGGAGCACCGCGCCGACGAGCAGCAGCGAGTTGTTAAAGTTGTTGAGAACGAGCACTGCGCGCGCTGGCGTCGTCGTTGCAGCGCTTGTGTTGCCGGCAAAGCACCGGCGGCGGTCGTCGCGACCGCGCTCGAGCGCCAAGACAGACGAGATCATGAGGATCTGCGCGATGAACGCGACGACTGCGACGTTCGATCGGTGCTCAAAGTCGCAGAACGGCGCGAGGCGCAAGAGCGCGGACGGCGTCGTTGCTGCGCTCCAGTTCGCTGCAAGCGACGACAGCGACGCTGCAGCAGCAGATACGGACGAGCAGCCGAGCACCATCGCCAAGAACGCAGCGTACAGGCTCCAGCTCGCAGTCTGGTACGCGCGAAAGTAGTGGTTCGTCCGGAAGCGTGAGGCAATGCGCTGGAGCAGCGGCAAGCGCTTCAAGAGCGCAGCAGTCGTCGGCGACGTCGGGAGCGGCCCAGCTGGCGACTTGATGCGCACGACGCCGTCACTTGCGTGCGTCGAGATTGAGACTGGGAACCACGCAGCGACGCTTGTGAGCGGCACTGCGAGCGCGAGGACCCAGACGCTCGCAGCGTGCACGTCGCGCTGCATCTCGGGAGTGAAGAGTAGGAGCGGCCAGTCGACGACGATGCTGTCGTCATCGGCGTTGTCGCTCGCGTCGTCATCAAAGAGCCGCTGGCGCTGCTGCTGGTGCAAGCGGTGGTGGTGCGTCATCTCGGAGAGCACGAAGAGCACGAACGCAGCAAAGACGAGGAACGCCATGGTAAGCAGGAACACGCCACGTGCTCGCAAGCGTGCGATCGGGACGCTATTGCGCGCGCTATCGGACTTGACGCTGCTCGACGCGCGAGCGTTCCCAGCTGATGTATCGACGCGGAGATCTGCGACACCTCGTGCAGCGCGGCGCGGACGAGCTCTGCTGCCTGTTTGCGGCGCGAGTGACGGTGATGACGGTGGCGGCGCGGCCATGACCCGATGCGAGCAGTGCTGTTGTTGTACTGCGCAGACGAGCGCTCACGAGCAAGAGCGCGTGCGTGTGGAAGGAGGAAAGATCGCGTGTGCGCACGACGAGTCGTATTGGGTCGGGTCGTGCTGGTGAGGGCGCGAGAAGCGAGCGAGTGAGTGAGTGGACGGGATGGGACTCGATTGCGCCACGCGCGACTTGTTCGAGTGTGTGAGGAGGGAATGCGCGAGAAGAAGCGCGTGTTGTTGTGGTTGTTGTTGTTGTTGTTGTTGTTGTTGGTAGCAGTGACGCGACTGTTCGTGTGCCGCCCGCGCGAGAGATGGAGGAGGAGATGGAGGAGGAGATGGAGGCGCGCTGACTAGACACGGCGGCCGGCGACGGACGAGAGGAGTGAGCGAGAGAGTCGGTCGCTGCTGCTGTTGCTGCTGCTGTTGTTACAGGTGTGCTGCTAGGGGAAATACAGAAGTGAACCCAGGACCAGCAGCACGCAGTGCGCAGTGGAGCTTTCTTTCGAGCGAGCCGCGCCGCACCTGCGGCGGTGTCACCTGCGCGCTTGCTTTCTCACACGCTCACGCTCACGCTCAGTGTGTGTGTGTGTGCGTGTGCGACGGCTTCATCCACTACCGTGTGCACACAGCCAGCAGGCTGGCATGCGTAGCATCAAAGGCGAGACGTAATCGACGAGGCGGACCATCATCACAGTTGCATCGTGTTGCGTTTCCTGTGTTGTGTGATCCCCTGGTTCAGATCGAATGGAATCGCGCTCGTAATGGCTCGATCTGTCCTGTGTCACGTGATTTCACGCTCACACTCGGACCAATTCTCGTCTCACGCTATCGTTGCCTTGCTTGCATGTGCTCACTACACTCACACCTCACTACACCTTGCTCGATTGTTTCTCTGTCTGCTGTGGGCGTAAGCACCGAGAGCTTTCACTATCGTCATCACGACAACGCGCGCGCGCTTCACTGGTCCTTCACTGGTCGCCTCTAGCTGCAACATCGGCATCGACAACAGCTCCAAGCTCCAAACTCCACGCAGCCGCATCAGGACAACTCCCAGCCGCCGCTTGTCGCTCGTCTCCAGTCGATCGATGCACAAGCAACACACTCCCTTCATGACTAGACACGAGTCGAGTGACTAGATGGACGGATGGATGGATGGCTTGCAGACAACATCGCTACGCTCCCTCCCCATCGAGCGACCTAGCGCTGCGCTGGTGCTGCGTCAGGACGCAGGAGCCCTAGGGTCTCGCGTACGAAACGGAGCGCTTCGACACGCAGGTCGCGCGCGTACTCGGGCTTGGCGTACGCGACGCCAGCGACACTTGCGAGCGCGATGCCAGCGACGAGCACACTCGCGCGCTTCAACGTCAAGCCGAACGCGCTGCCATGCTTGCCGCGCGCGTTCTTTGGACTGCAGCGTGGTGACACCAGCAGTCGCGTCGCAGAAGCAGTGGACAACGACAGACAACAACAGTGTCAGCGCTGCTTCACGTGCGCATGCAACCAGTCAGGAAGTCGCAAGGTCCGTCAAGCACAGCGCGAAGTACGTACGGACGCAGCGCAGTGCGCACGAGCAGCGCGACAGCATCCTGCACTTTGCTCTCATTGTCGCAGAGGAACGACGCTGGGAACTGCTTGAGCATCGCTTCCGTCGCGAGGTCGCTACTGCTGTTGTCAGCGTTCAACGCTTTGCCACTCGGCTTGAACGCGATCACGACACGCGGGATCGACTCCGGGGCGAGCTTCTTGCACTCGTCCTCTGCGAACGCGAGGCTCGCAGGCTCGTCTGGATTGAATAGGATGCACAGTACGTCCGCCTTCTTCTCGATCTCGTTCTCGGAGATCTCTTGCGTGATCTACCGACAGCCAGTGTCCGTCGTCAGCGCATGATAGTCAACTGAAGCAGCACTCCCTCGCTCGTCCGAGATCACGCTCAACGCACCAGCAAGTACTTGGTCGCGTCCTTGTCGATCACAGCGCCGATCGCACGCAAGATCGACTCGCTCTCGTCGCTCCCGTCGTCCGTTGTGGACGACGCAGCGCTCGTGCGCTCGACGAACGCATCGACAAACGCGCGCTTGTCTGCGTGGTGCAAGCCGTAGATGTAGCACGTGACGACGTTGCGCTCGATCTTGTTCACTTCGCGCGTGAGGCTTCGGCTCCTGAGGTCCCAAGCACACCAACAGCATCGTTAGTCTCTCGCGCTTCTCGCCTCGGAGGTAGAGCGTCGCACCCAGCGTGCCGCCAACAATGACAGACAGAAGAGCATCGAAGTACGTACTTGGTGAGCTCGAGTGCTGGGTAGAGCTTGTCGTTGTAGCCCAAGTAGAAGAGCGTCTCGAGGAGCTTCGACGGGTTCTCCTGTGCGAGGAAGCTCCAGCACGCGAGCCAGGACGAGAGCGACAGCGCCGGCTTGCCGTCGACGACTGGCGCTTTGAACAGCAGCGGCGACGCGATCGCAGAGCACGTCTCCCACGGCGCTTGCTCGTCCTCGCAGATCGAAAAGATGTCCATGAGCTCTTCGTCGCGCAGGTTCCCGTCCTTGTTGGCGTCGAACTGGCGGAAGAGCTGCGTCACGAACTCGAGCGCTTGTGGCGTGAGTTGCGCCGACTGGTCGTCGTCAAAGAGCGGGAGCCCAATGCGCTCGGGCGGGATCTCCAAGTGCAGCTCGTTGTTGTAGCCGAGGCTCCGGAGCACTTGCCAGCACGACTCGGGGCGATGGCGGTCAATGAAGAGCTGCCAGAGGTACTGGAAGCCGTCGAGGGAGATGCCGTTGCCGTTCGCAGCGACACCTTCGGGGATCGCAGACGCGAGGAACTCCATCATCGTGTCCATCTCGGTCGTGAGCAGCCGCATGCCAAAGCAGTCGTGCTGGTACTCGTTCAGCTCGTCGCGGCTCAAGATGCCGTTGCGGTCGCGGTTGTACAGACGGAACGTGCGCTTGATCGCCTTCACGCACTTGGGCTCGAGGTGCTAGCACAAGCGCGCAGAGCAAGCGTGAGCGCCTGCACAGACGAGCGACAGCGCGCGAGCACAGACGCACCTTCTTCTTGACGTTGTAGAGCGGCTCCGTGGGGTAGAGCACCGCCTTTTGCGCCAAGTAGAACGCATTCGCGACTTCCGCAAAGTTCTTGGCCGAGCTCTCGACTGCTGCGACGACAAACTGCACCACGACATACGCACGAGTGTGTGAGCAAGCGCGCGTGTGCAGTGCCAACGCGCGATACAAAACACCAGCGGTCGACGCATGGACGTACAGGATACGACTGCACGAACGTGCGCACTTGGTGCGCGTACGAGCCCTCTGGCGTGACGACGTTGATGTCTTTCTTGTTCGCAACGAGCACGACCGGCACTTCGCGGTGCCGCGCAATGAAGTCGAGCCAGCGGCGCAGGCGCTGGAACGTCTCGGGTCGCGTGAGGTCGTACACGAGCAAGATCGCGTCGCTGCGCTTCGTAGCGTTCGCGACGCGCATGAGGTCCGAGACGCGAGCTGCAGTACATTGTCATACACGCAAGAGCCATTGCGTGAGCACACGCACGCAAGAGCCGATACATCTCACGAGAATGCTCAGCAAGCGATCACGCAGACGCACAGGACGTGTCCGTGATCGAGATGATGACATTCTCGTCGCTCTCTTCCGCTGGGATCTGCACGTTCAGCAGCACGGACGGCACTTTCTCGCTGTAGTGGCGCGACACGAGCGAGCAGATGAGCGACGTCTTGCCCACTTTCTCGTCGCCGAGCACTTCGATGCGCACGACCTGCGGCTTCAAGTGCAGCTTCTCGCGCGCAGCACCGACGCTGCTGCTCGAGGCAGTCTGCGTGTCACCACCAGTTGGCGTGCGACTGCCGCTGCGCGCACCGCCGCTGCCGCTGCTCTTGACACTCGCGGCCGGCATCTTGCGCTCTTCGTTCGCTCAACTCGCTCACTTCGTGTGTCAATCGAGTAGCTCGCAAAAGCAGAGACCTTCTCGCTGTGCCACACTGCAATGTGCGCCTCTGTGTGGGACGTGCATATCCAAGAAATATCTGATATAGTCCTGAAGTTATATGAATACGTACAAAATAGACAGTAGTTATTTATTTGAAATACTAAATTTACGTAAACTCGCCATCTAGCCACAAGATATTCTTCAACGCGAAACCCACGGAAACGGCGCGATCGCTCCCTCTTATTCATCACTATCAAGTTGTAACCGGACAAATAACACCATCGAACACTCAGAGCGACCCAACTGGCAGCAGTAGGCACCTGCAGCGCTAGACGTGTCGGCGGTGTGAGGCACGCGCACATCGTGTCGACTGCGCAACCGTCGCTACTACAGCTCAGCAAGACTCGACACGCTCGCTCGTTCTTGGCCACTCGTGACCACTCGCCGAGTCGTGCAAAAGAACCTGTTGGGAGCCATCGCGACGCTTCCTGCGTGTCCTGCTCACACTTGAGCGACCGACCACCACAGACACACGTACATACACACACAGCACACACTCGTGACGGCGCTGTTGACACGTTGCCATCGTGCAGCGAGACATACGCAAGTCAGTCAGTCACGAGCGTCAATGGCGCCGAGCGGACAGATTGCGGCGCGCAAGTCGTGTCGCAGCACGCGCAAGCACGCAGACTTTAGCGCCACACGGTGCTTTACGATCGCGATCGATGGCGCGAGCATCGATAAAGCAGTAGCAGTCGAAGATGACTACGGTGATGATGATGCTGGCACCACTTCAGTAGCATCTCGAGACATATCAACTCGCACGACGAGCATCTGCGCTGCATCAAGCAGCTCCTATGAGCAGGCAACACCACGTGCGCGCCGCGCAGCACCAAGTGAGCTCACGGCGCTCAGCAGCAGTCGCACGAGCAGTCTCAGCTCGCTCACGAGCGCTGAATCGACAGTCTTGAGTCCGATTGCGCCACGCATCGTCCTCGATCCGACAGCAACAGCCACCGCTGACGGGAGTGTGAAGCGCCAAGTCTTTTGGCGCAACGTCGTCAAGCAGTTCAACTTCACGGACGCGCACGAGCGCTCGCTCCTCCTCTCGCTCACGCACGGCATCGCGTGGATGAAGCTCGCAGCGCTGCCGCGTACGTTCATCGAGCGCCATCGCGAAGTCTTCTACTTGGTACGTCCAACTGTGTAGCGAGCGAGAGTGCTACTTTGACTGACCATCACTCTATGTCCCGAGCAGATCTCGACGCCCGAGTACCAGCGCTCGGGTAGCATCCAGCGCGACGTCACGCGCACGTTCAGCATCTTTGAGCGCACGTACTTGCGCGAGCGCGACATTGGCGCGCAGCAAGGCGCGCTCTACCGCGTCCTCAATGCGATCGCAGAGGCTGAAGACGGCTACTGCCAGGGCATGAACTTCATCGCCGCGCTCTTTCTCGTCGAAGGCCTCGACGAAGCCGACGCGTACGCGCTCTTCCTCTACCTCTTGAAGAAGCGCCACCTCGCACGCGTACGGCTGAATGAGAGCTACTGCTGCTGCTGCTGCTGGTGACTGACAGTCGAGCGTCTCACTGTCCTCTCGTCCTCTCTGTCGCCTGACTACCTGCGGAGCAGATCTACCAGCGCAGCTCGACGTTCCTCGACGACTACCTCGAGCACTTTGACTTGATGGTCCAGCGCGAGCTCCCAGATCTGCACCAGCACATGCGCGCACAGGGCTTTGTGCTCCCGATGTTTGGCATCGAGTGGTTCACGACACTAGTGCGACTCGCTCACTGTCTGCCTCTATAATAGCTAGAGACTCGGACGACGTGCTGCCTCGCTATGTCGTATCACTGACGCTCATGTTGCTGACTGCTCGACGCAACAGTTCTCGCTCTCGACCAAGCCCGACCTCGCCTGTGCGATCTTTGACCTCTTCTTCGTTGGCGTCCAGGACATCTTCCTGCGCGTTGGCCTTGCGATCCTCAAGGTGCCGCCACGCACTGGCAACTCGCGTACCTGTCGAGCACTGCGACTGACGCTGTCTCTTGCGCCTGTGCGTAGCTCCTCGAGTCAAAGCTCATGTGCATGAGCTTTGAAGACTTTCTGAAAGAGTTCAAGCCGCTCGTGCGCGAGCTCGACCCGTACCAAGTCGTCTTGAAAGCGCTGTCGTTCCGCGCGAACCCGCTCGTGCGCGACGAAGACACGGCCGTGCACATCTCGCGCGCACACTTTGTCTTGAGTACGCACCAGAACGAGTCGAGCGGGCAGCCAGCGCCGCCAAAGACGTTTGATCGCCACCGGACGCTCCCGCCGCAGCTCGCCGGTGCGATCGTGAGCGGGAACTTTGCGCACGTTGAGCAGTACTGGCACGCGCTCGTGAGCTGCCGACCGAGTCGAACGCACTGCGCTGTGCTCGCGAACGAGATCCTCCACTACGCGACGTGGCACGGCCGACCGTCGCTCGCGTACTTTGCGATCGCGCGCTGCGGCGCTGACGTGAACAGCGTCGACGACACGAACCTCACGCCGCTGCACTTTGCTGTGATCCGGAACCAACCGGATGTGATCCGACTGCTCCTGACGTTTGGCGCCGACGAGCGCGTCCTCGGCGGTCGCTGGAACGGCAGCGCTGACGGTCTCACGCCGCTCGAGACGGCGCAGAACTGGCGCTTCCGCGACACCTCGGCCGCGCAGCTCGTGCTCGAGCGCGAGGTGTGTCTCTACTGCAACGCCAAGATCGACAAGCTCGCGTTTGGGAAAGCGACGTGTTCAGCGTGCGCGTTCCCGTTCTGCGACCGCCCGTTCGCTGACTGCATTGCCAAGCACCAGTGTCCACGATCCCAACGATGCGCTCGTGGCAATCGCGATCTCGTCAGACAAGAGGACGACGACGGAGACGAACACGTGGGAGATGATGATGATGACGAAGAGGACGAGTGCAGTGGCGACTTGCACTACCGCTTTCGGAACTCGAGCGGTGCGCTCACTGCCACGACTGGGACGTCGAGCCGCCGGAGCAGCTGGAGCCCAACAGAGGCGCTCGTGCTTCCGACGCTCGCGTCCATCAAGAGCTGCGCCGACGACAGCGAGCGCCACACGAGCGCTGACAACAACACAGACGACGTCAGCCACCATCATCAACAAGCACACAAGTCACACGAGCACAGGGGCCTCTCGCACTCGCTCGCAGAGCTCTTTGCGCCGTCGCTCGCATGCAGTGACAGTAGCAGAAGCAGCAGCAACCAGTCGGTTGGCTCGACTGAGCGCGTGCAGATCGCGCTCGAGTTCCCAGACCGACCCGAGTGGTACTGCAACGCGCCACTCTGCCACGCAGTCTTTGCGTTCTTCTCGCACGGCCTCGAGTGCGCGATCTGCGGCGGCTTCTTCTGCGCTGACGACTTCCACGCGCCAACGAAGCGCTGTCGGCGCTGCGATCGATCGCGGTGACACCACTCAACCATCCATTGATCCGCTCACCAACCCAATGTACGAGTATGGCTGTGTGCGTGCGTGTCTGTTGTTGATGATTTGCTCCGTACGAACGCGTCGACTTCTTGGAGCACTACTTGCTAGTGTGACTGGTGTTCCTACCTATTCGTTCATTCGTTCAGTCGCTCGCGCTGTCAGCCAAGGAGCGCAGCGTAGTCGCTCTCCTCGAGGTCTTGCACGACATCGTCGTTATCGTCGTCGTCCTCTTCATCGTCGTCACTCGAGGTGTCATTGCTCCGCGAACGTGCAGACGCCTGACGCGCGCGCTCGATCGCATCAAGTGCCGAGGCCGCAAAGTCGCGCACGGACCGGTCTGTGCCCCACGTGTCGTCGCCTTCGTCAAAGCTCTCGGACACTTCGCGGAGCGACCGAAACGAGTTGAACCGCGCAGGCGTGCACTTGGCAAGGCCTGGCACTGCGAGCCCTTCACTGTCATACTGCTGCTGCCACTCGGCGGTCGCACTGATCGACATGGCGTCGCTCATGCTGCGGCTCGTGACGTTGTCGTCGTCATCACCGACGCTCGCGAGCTTGAGGCGCTGGAGCTCTTGCTCATAGTGCGCGACGTTCTCTGCGAGGTTCTTCACACAGACGTCGACCTCTGGGAACATCGCGAGCATCAAGTCCCAGAGCGGCGCGACGATCTTCTGCGCAAAGAAGAGCTGGCCTTCGACCATCTGCAGTGGGTCGTTCAAGTGGTGGTACGAGATCGGGTGGTTCTCCGCTTGCTCCAAGAGCGCTTGGTATGCAAACTCTTTCGAGATCATGTTGCTCCACTTGAGCGCCACGGGCTTTGTGAACACTTGGCCCGACAAGTCGCTCGCATGGACGATCGTCTTGACGAGGAAGATGCGCTCGTCGACTGTGCCGTTGAACGCCCAGCCGTTTGCGACTTCGCGACGTCCACCGCATGACGACGTCGACGTCCCAGAGAACGTCTTGCCAAAGCAAAAGCCGATCGGCGGTGCGGGTCCCGATGCGTTCCGCGGCGTGTTGGCCGCCGAGCCTTCGCTCTGGAACACGGCGTCGCGCAAGACCGTGCGGATCTCAGACCGACTGCTGCTGTTGCTGTTGTTTGTCTTGTCGCTGCCGCTGCTGAACGTTGCGCCATCGAGCGTCTTGGTCTCTTTCTTCGGCGGCACGAGCGCGTTCGACGAGAACTGCCGCACTGGCGGGTTCAGCGTCTTCTCGAGCGTCTCGCAGAACTTGAAATGACCAGCCATGTCGGTGCCCAAGATCGCTGTGATGATCACTTTGCGGATGTGCCGGTAGTCGCTCGGCGAGAGGTGCTCGAGGATGTTGGCGTTCTTCTCCTTAGCAATCAGCTTGAACGTCGTGTACGCGTGGTGGCGCTCGAGCACCGACTCGTCGCTGTAGAGCATCGCGAGCTGCGAGCCCGACTGGATCTCAAACGCGTTCGTGTGGCCAGGGTGGTCGACGTCGTGACAGAGCGCTGCGATGAGGCAGCCAGCAATGTCGAGCGGTCGGAGCATGCGCGCAGCGTCCGTGGTGCTCAGGAGCAAGTACGCCGTGTGGACCACCGAGAACGCGTGGAGAAAGTTGTGGAACGGGTTCGGGTGGTAGTTCTCCTTGACCACGAGGATGAAGTTCTGCATGCGCCGGCGCGAGATGCCGAGGACCTTGGGGACGTCAAATTTGGCAAACATGTCCTCGACGAGCTGCGGAAGCGTGTCCATGTCGGCCAAGAACACGTTGAAGTCCCACGACGGAATACTCGGACCAGTCGACGCAGCTTTGCTCAACTGCCGCTCGAGTGCGCGGTGCCAGCTCGAGTTGCGCGTCATGCTGCCGTTGCGGTGCACGCTGCAGTCCTGCGACGAGCGGCACGCGCACGACGCGCAGTCGCGCACGTGGCTCTTCACAAACGAGTTGCGGAGACACTCGGACGGGTGCCCGCGCATCGTCGACGAGTACGACGTGTACTGCTCGAGGATGTTCACTTGGCTCTTTGCGCGCTGCGCCAACACTTTCTCGGCGCGCGTGTCGGCCAAGAGCTTCAGGTACTCGATCTCGTTGCTCCGGCGGCGCAAGATGACTGCGACTTGCGACGCAAACGCCTCGAACGCGCACTCGTCGTCAAACGTGAACTCGTCGCCATCGACTTTGTTGAGGATCTCGAGCACTGCGATCGGCCGTGAGCTGCCGTCCGTCTTGGTGTTCTGCACGCCGACAGGGACGTACAGCGCACAACGCGTCTGGACGCCGTGGCGATGGTCGTACCGGCACTTGTAGCGCGCATCGCTCGCTGGGTCTGAGACGTTCAGGATCGTGCGCGAGGTTGCAGCAGCACCGACGATGCCAGCGTGGAGCGGCAGTCGGAGCGTCTCGGCACGGTACGACGACGAGAGCGACCAGAGCTCTTCCGTCTCCCAGTCGACTATGAACAGCGTCAAGCGCTCGGCTTTTGTGATGTGGCACGCGCCAGCGATGACACCGTCGACAAGGTTCAGGACCGTGTCTTCAGTGTCGGACGAGCTGATGATGTGGAGCAGCGCTTTCTGCGTCCGGTCCGATAGGAGCACGTCGTGGAACTCAATGCACTTGCGCATACAGGAGCCGAGGATCGGTCCGAGCCACGAGAGGAGCTTCACGTGGAGCGCATCGAGCTCTGCGCGCGTGCTCTTCTTCGTCGTCGCTTGGATCACAGCGTACACGACATCGTTCTCAATGAGCGGCACGGACAGGAGCTTCTGCTTGCTCCACGTCTGGTCCAAGTCGATCTCGCGGTCGTAGCACGCTTCGGCTGCAAAGTTCTGGCAGCACACTGCGTCGCGCGTCGCGAGCGTCCGGCCGAGCACGCCGCGCGCAATGTCAATGCCCGAGACCGACGTCGCGCCAGGCGAGAAGCGCGACATGACCTGCGTGCTCTGGTCAATGAGGAACACAGCGCACGACGCCGCGTCGATCTGGGTCTCGAGGTACTCGAGCACGAGTCGGATCATCACGACTGCGTCGTTCAGGATCAAGAGCTTCTGCACGAGCTCCCAGAACGTCCGGTGCTTCTGCTCCATCACGAACTTGACGTCGTACGAGAAGAAGTACGCAGACGCAGACAGCGGCGACGATCGCTGCTCCGTCCCAGCTGCTGCTGTTGATGACGACGTTGACGAGACGCGCGACGCACGACTGCTCGAGCTCTCGCGCTCGTTCTGCTCACGAATGCACGGGATGTAGCTCCGCCACTGCATGCACGCGAGCTGGTGCATGACTGAGCTCACGACTGAGCTGCTCGAGTCGTGACTCGTTGCACTCGCGTGTGTGTCCGAGACGCGTGCTATCCGTGGGACTGCATCGTGGTACCGCATGCGGAGGCTCGTGAGCAAGTCGACGTGGTCGCTACTGCTGCTGCTGCTATTGTGCACGCGCGCGCTGTCGTAGCCGCTCGTGTTGTCGTTCGGAGACTCGGGACTGCTGCTTTCGTTCGACGACGACGTCGTAGCGTCTGAGAGCGAGTGTTGCATCTTGATCGCGCTGTCAAGGTGTTTCTCTTGCTGCTGCTGCTGCTGTGTCGCTGCGTCGGATGCGTGGTCACTACTATTCCTACTACTGTTGCTGCTGGTGCGATGTGCGCTGCTTGGCGACGCGCTGCTCTGTCTGCGGCTCGCGCGGCGCCGGCGCGACTCTAGCGAGCGCCGCGTCTTGTGATGCCGCAGCGAGCGGTGCGCATCGCTGTCGTCGAGCGCTGCTGTTGCTGTTGTTGTTGTTGCAGTGCCTGCACTCGGTCGGCCACGTAGTGGCGGTGCAACGTGGTGGTGGTGCAGATGCTGTTGCTGGTGCGTCGAGTTGAGATTGCCCATTCACGTCACGTGGTCCGTCAATCGGTCAATCGGTCGTTCGCTGGTCGGGCAAGTTGGATTCTGAGGTTGTGTGAGCGTGTGTGCGTGTGCGCGCAGCGACTGCGACTGGTCTCGCTCTGCTGCGGCTGCCTCGCGCACACCTTGCGCTGTCTCGCGCACACCTTGCGCTGTCTCGCGCCGGCGTCTTCGTCGTCGTCGTGTGCGGGGGCGGCGCAGGCTTCTCAGATCGAGTCCATGTGCTGCGTGCGCGTCTCTCTTCCCACGCACCAGTGAGAGTGATTCGGGGAAATGCTGGACGTAGTTTACATTGGCATCGCAGCATGTGATTCGCAGACGACATTGCGAGCGAATCAGCGATCAGAGCGCACCGAATATATAAACGCAAGTCGTTGTGTGACATTGATCGAAGGAATAGCAAGATCGGATGAGCGGTATAGTTTATCCTTGGCAAAAGCAAGCGGCTTGAACGTTAGGATCGCGCGTGATGCGATACATGGCGTATTCTACGCGACCCTTTCTCTCGTGCATTTTACAAGACGTGTGTGTCGCACCAAAACCTCGCTTTTGTCACTATCACTACTCACAAGCCCGAAACCGAAGAAGGAAGTAACCAGTGACACTTGACGCGAACGTCGCGCTGCAATGTCTTTGTCAGTAGTGCTCTCACTCACACACACACACACACACGCACTCTCATTCGATCGATCTGTTTGCCATGGAGGTCATCATGTGTGCCACGAGCGTGCGTGCATCCAACCACGAGGTCCGCCATCCGCAATCTCGGTCCGCCATCGAGCACAGCGAGTTCGTGCTTGCACCTTGGTTGTGGGCTCTTTCATGTTCGTGCTTCGCGGTCTGTTCGCATCATCGAGAGTTCGCACGTATGTAGTAGTAGTATTGCGCGCAAGGATGATTAGCGAGCGATTGACGAAACGCTGTACTCTCGACGATTGACTAACAACGTGGTTCAATATGCACGTCAGTCGTCACGCAGGCTCAAACGCGAGGCCGTGTTTTGCTTTTGCTTTACTTTTTTGCGTGGCATGGGGCATCCAGATGGCTGGATGCCAGCGTCGCGCGCTTGCCAACTCACGTACTAGTATGCGTGCATTCATGTGTTGTCGTACACCAACGCAGTAGCAGCATTGCCAGCAGTAGCACACCAACACGATCGACCGAGAGGCAGATTCGAGGCCGAGGACGACGACGACGACGACCAAACGTGGGGAGCGATCGAGCGCGAGGGAGAGTGGGCGAAGGCGTGTTTGCTGCGTCAGCGCATTGTCACAGCTGCAAAGCGAAGCGGTGCCATCTTGTGCTAGTAGTGTAATTTCACCAAACTCAACCTCCTTTTGACACGCGCGTATCTCTACGCTCAGTCAGACTTCATGCACGTCGACGAACGGCTTGCGGAATGGCTGCTTGCAATTGCTTGGTGGTTCGCTCGCTCGTATGCACGCACAACATGTATGCATACAAGTAGTCGATGGCGAAGACCGGACTTCTCCCCGAAACAACGCAGCGCTGCCTGCTTTGGCTGTCGTCGCGCGGCGCTCACATCGACCGCACTCACAAGCAGCCTCTCTCAAGCAAGCAGCCGAGCACAACACAAGAGGCGGCTGCTGCTCACTCAACACGCAACACTCAACAGGCTCGAGTGTGGGCAGCATCGATGGGCGAGAGCTGTCGCACGTGCGCTGGAGCGAGCAAGAGAAGAGCATGGCGCGCTATGTGCGACGAACTGCGAGACACTGACGGACTGACGAATGTATGAATGGACGCATAGGGGAACGAACCACTGCGCACATGATGTATTTCACGAGTTGCTTCGAGTGGTGCAAGTGCATGCGAGCGAGACACGAGGAGTCGAGACACGAGAGCGAGAGAACGAGATGGGGAGCGCGTCGGCTGCGAGCATCGCAGCATCCTTTGAGCGCCGGCATCTTGACAGGAGGAGCGACGAGTTGCGCTACGGCGCTCAGAACTCGAGCCACGTGAGCAGTCCGACTGCTGCGCTCACTGGCGATGGCAAAAAGTCAGCGACGCCGTTCGCCCACTTGCACGACTCGTCGTAGAGGAAGTCCATACTCTTGCTCAGCGACGGATGCAGCGACGCGCGCTCGTTCTCGTACAGCCACATCACAGTCGCCCATACGACGGTCGCGAGCGCAGGGTAGACCTTTGGGAACGCGTGGTCCGCGAACGGCTTGTACCCACGCGACGCGAGCACTTTGACAATACTGATGAGCACGCGTGAGAGCAAGTACATCACGATCTGGTAGTTCACGCCCGAGTACTTGCCCCAGACGAGGTAGCCACCGACGCCCCCTGCGACTGCAGCGTGCCAGTGCGCCGCTGGCTTGCCGATGATCGTCTTCACGGTGCCTTCACGGAGCTCCTGTGTGTGACGCAGCAGCGCGAGCACAGACTTGTAGATCCCGACGAACACGGCGAGGTTCTTCGAGTGCTCAAACGTCAGGCGCACGACGCCGCGGAGCTTCTCGCGCACAGTGCCGTTCTGAAAGAGGAAGATCATTACGAACGCTATCACAGTGAACGAGACACCACGCACACGCATCGTCGTTAGTCACGGATAGAGCATGAATAGACAGTTTGGACACGTGCAGGTCGCGAACTGCGCGCGCAACGACTCGACGATGCGCGACTCGACTCGAGATGGAGGGTGCGAGCAGCAACACGCATTGCCGCGCATCGCCGAGTGCGAGCACGTGCAAGATAGAGATGCAGATACAGGACGCACCGTGCGGAGCGCGAATCTTCGTGCCATAGTACGAGCCATTGCGCACGCCGCGCAGGATGCTGAGCACGACGTCCTGCATCGTTGCTGCTACCGCCTCGTGCGCTTCTCTCGCCGTACTTGTCGTGTGTGGGCAAGTGGGAAATGAGCTCCTGGTTCAATCATGTGGACCACAAGAATGAATGTCGACGCGGACGACGTGGCATTGTTAAACCCGATTACCGAGTAACGTTCATCTAGGACATTGTATCTCAAACAAACTGACCAAGTTGAAGTGGTCCTGATAATCGTAATGACAGCCTTGCTTTGAACACCGTGACATCGCAAACTGAGTGTTCGCACCGGCATAACGCTTGCTACGCTTCAGTCAAGCGCACATGAGCGCGATCTCTCCATCTCTCGCCGACCTACTCGCGTTGTCCGTAAAAGAGCTCGTTGTACGCATGCGTGACGCGCGCGTAGACCTCCTCGGCGCGCGCGCGGAGTGACTGTGTCTCAGGACTCGACCACTTGTCCGGATGCCACTCGAGCGACTGCTGATGATACGCGCGACGAATCTGCGAGCGTGTTGCATTCTCGGCAAGTCCAAGACACGCCCACGCGTTCATCTCGGTGCTCGGAACTCTCGTGTCTCTGCAATGTGGTCACAGAGGCTGTTAGTGCAAGATGCGTCCGGATTCTCGCCATGCAAGCAACCACCAAGTCGTTCAGTGCGTGTACGTACGTGAGGAAGCGGTACGCAGCGCGGTGGATCGTAAAGACAAAGTGCGTGCCCGTCGCACCGAGCAGTCGAAGTCCGCCAGTGTGCTCGCGCCAGTGGCTCTCGCACTCGAGCACGTCAAAGAGTCGCTGTGACGAGAGCTCGAGCAAGCACGACGACTCACGAGTGTAGACGCTGCAACTGCTGCTGTTGACGCTGTGATGCTGAAGCGACCCTGTCGCAGACAAGTCTGCACTGCATGTAAAGTGTCCAAAGAACAATGCGTCGCAGTGACGAGCGCGGTGGCGCGTGTGGACGTCTTCGTAGATACGAATGCGCGCGACCTTCGGGCTCATTGCTGCCATCGTCTCTATCGTCGCTGCATGGCTCGACGGTTTGATCGTCACGACAAACTCGCCTGCTTCAGCGAACGAGACGTTGTGGAACACGACAGAGCCGTTCATGATCGGAGCGTGCGATGGACCGAGGAGCACGCGCTCAGGCGACGTGCTCTCCAACAGCGTTCCATCGGATGGCGCTGCGTCGATGTAGAGGTACCCGCTGCTCCACTGCGGCATCTCGTCGCCAAACTGATCGTGCACACGCAAGTGAATCGTCACGCGGCAGTTCGGCACGAGCTGTGGACACTCGTACATCACCTGCGCGATCTCGAGCGCAGCTGGCGCTGGCACTGCGTGTCGGCACGCGCCTATAAGTGTCTGCGTGATGTCGTGGCGCTGTCGAATGTGGTGCAGGAGACAGCTCGCCGGCGTGAGTGTATGTGCGTTCGTACAGAGCGCAGTGACGACTTCGTGCGAGACTAGCGATGCGACTGCAGCAGTGCGCGCACATCGCGCTGGCATGTCTGTCATTGCGCCGCGGCAGAGCACAATGATGTCGACTGCTTTCATACCAAACGGCGCCAGCATTGCGCACGCTGCTGGCGCTTCGGACTCCGCGCGGTGGCAAAGCTCAGCTTTGTCGAGTGCTGTTGGCATGCGCGTGATCTGGTTCCGCGCGCACGCAGCCGGAGCGTCCGAGCCTGCGAACTGACATAGTACGCGCTTGTCATGGTCCCCAAATGTGCTTGGTGCGTCGCGGAAGCACCACACTGGCGCAGCGCTCGTGGCATTCGTGCATAGGTGCGCAGCGTGGCGCTCCATGAACGCTGTCGACGCGACTTTTGCGAGCTCCGTGACGCACAGCGCCGGTGCGAGCGACTGCGCTTGACTGCACAAGGCGAGCGCATCATCGAGCACGAACTTCTTTGCGTACACGTGCGGTCGGAGCTTGCTGTAGCACTCGCGTGGACTCGATGACTGGGCTTTGCGGCAAAGCCTGACGCGCAGCTGTGGCGTCGAGAGCGTCTGGTCGTACTGCACTGCCGCCATGCAGTTGATCGGCGCTGAGGATGTGGCGTCTGCGCACAGGTCATAGAGTAAGTTGGCTGTCGCGCTTGAGATGCGCTCGCCGCTGGCCACGGTGCCGAGCAAGCGCTTAGCACTTGCAACGCACTGCGCTGCGTTTAGTGATGCCTCGACATCGCGACAACCACTACTGCTGCTCTCTGCATGTGCGCACAAGTGCGTGAGCTGCTGTAGCGAAAGTGCGTGCGCAGGAACTTTGGTCACGCACGCGACGACGACTGATGCGTTCTGCGTGTTGCGGCACAGCACTGCTGCATGTGCAAGGCGCTGAGCGTCGTACGTCTCGTGCCGAGCGAAGTACAGCGATGCTGGGAACACACGTCGCAGAGCAACAGCGCATTGCACAGGCTCCGTTGACGCAGCACCTTCGCACAGACGCGTTCGTGAATCGACGTCCATCCATCGCAGCTGGCGCGTCGCAGCGCGGACACACGCACGTGGACTCGCTTGATTCGTTGCCAGTGCACACACGTGCGCGATGGCTTCGTGCGGGACGTTGTCGCTTAGCAGCTCGCTCGCACAGACGCGGATCGCTGGGATCGTGTCGATCGATGTCGCGTGCTGGCACATCTGGAAGCGCAACGATGGTCCAAGCGCATGTGGAGCTTGCTTCGCACACCTCTTGAGTGCTTCGATGTCGCCTTGGAACGCTCGACAGAGCTCTGCGACGCTCAGAGCTGCGTCGAGCACTGCGCGCATTGACGAGAACGCAGTGAATTTGCGCCACTTGGTGAAGCATTCGGCACCTTGTGTGTCGATTGCGCTGTCACAGATGTGCAGCAGTGCCGGCACCAAGTCGAGCTGTTGGCGCATGGCGAACGGGAACGCGAGCCAGCAGAGCGCTGGTCCAGTGTCCTTTGCACGCGCACAGAGCGAGATGAGCATGTCTGCGCGCTGCTGCTGTGTGGTCGCGGCTGGGAACGCGTTTGTTGTGCGCAACGCTGCTGCAGCGCATCGTGCAGGTGCAGTGTTCGTCGCATGCGCGAGGTGACAGAGCTGTTCCCGCTGTTCGAGCAGCAGAAGTCGAGGAGCGGCTTGGACGCACGCACTAATTGCTGTCGTTGTTGCCACAGCAGTCCAGCAGAGCAAGAAGGCAAGCGCAAGCGCCATCTGCACGTGCATAGCGTGCGTGACACGCCAGGGCGCTTGTGCTGGTCGTCTGCTTGGGACCTGAAGCGACACGAGGCGATGCAGACACAATGCGTTTCGTGGTTCACTTATATATTGATCTGAGTATGGTCACAAGAACAGACAGTTTTGGATAGTGATAAAAGCGAGTGTTGAGGACATCGCTATTTACGGATCCAAGTGTCCATCTCAAAGAGACACACTGACGAACCACGACAGACATGGACTCGACCATGGGCGCGCGCTCGCTCTGTCTATCAGCAAAACGACGAGCGAGCGAGTGCGCGCGAGGGACTTTGACACAGAGACGACGACGACGACAGCGGCAGCAGCAGCTCGCGCGCGCTCGCACGCAGCAACGCAAGTGGGGATGTGTGTGTGTGTGAGGGACGTCGCTCGCGCCACGCACGCAGGCGCTCACTTGTTCTCAATGAGCGCGGGCGAGAGGTCGCTAAAGTACGGGTGCTTCATCGCATCCGCGGCAGTGATGCGCTTCGCAGGGTCGTACTGGAGCATCTGCTCGAGCAAGTCGACGCCGTCCGCCTCGAGCGTCGGCACCAAGTGGCTCAAGCTCTCCGGCATCGGGTACACTGGGAAGTCTCGCTGCTCTCAACAAGGCACAGCGCATACAGCGTCAGTCGTGCTGCTCATATGCATCGATAGAGAGACACACAAAGCCACGAGACGCACTCGGTAGTCGGGGAGGTCGACGATCGCAGGGTAGATCTCGACACTCGGTGTCCCCAGGAGCCGGAAGATCCGGTCGAGCTGGTCGGCTTCCGACGTCCCAGCGAAGAGCGGTCCGCCATTCGCCATCTCTGCAAAGATGCAGCCGACGCTCCAGATGTCCACGGGCGTCGAGTACTTGCTGTCACCACACAGAGAGACACACGTCAGCTCGTGAGAGTTGGTGCTTCAAGCGCATTCACCATCATGCACGGGGACGTACCGAGAACCCATGAGCACGTCCGGTGCGCGGTACCAGAGCGTCACGACTTCGTGCGTGTAGCTGCTCCCGTGTCCACAACAGCGCGACAACCGTCGCCACAGAGTCGCATGAGCGCAATAGTTCGAGCAACAAGAGAGAGAGACACAGACTGAGAAGGTCGCACCTGCGCACTGGGATGCCAAACGCACGCGCGAGCCCAAAGTCTGCGAGCTTGAGCTCGCCTTCACGGTTGATCAGCAAGTTCTGCGGCTTCAGGTCACTGGAGCAAGCATGCGGACCACGTGCATGTGAGCAACCGACGCAAGCGAGTGCTGCTGCAAACGTACGCACCGGTGCAACACGCGGTGCTGGTGGCAGTACGCAATGCCGCGCAGGAGCTGGTACAGGAACGACTGGAGGCGATGCAGTCGGCGGCATTGACACAGCGTCAGACCAAGTCGATGCACAAGCACAGCACAAGCGGCTCTGCTGCTGCATAGGATCACACGCACCTTGAGGATCGGCTTCTCCAATCCTTTCTCGCACACGTCCAAGTACTTCTTCAGGTCCTGGTCGAGGTACTCGAACACGAGCGTGAGTTTGCGCTCCGTGTGCACGATGTTGTACAGCCGCACGATGTTACAGTGCTGCAGCTCCTTGAGCAGCGAGATCTCGCGGATCGCAGTCGACGGAATGCCTTCGTCCTCGGCTTCGAGGCGGATCTTCTTGAGCGCAATCACTTCGCCCGTCACGCGGTCTTTCGCTTTGTACACCACGCCGTACGTGCCCTCGCCGATCTTCTCGAGCTTCTGGTAGCGCTCCATTGTAAGTGTGCTTGTGATTGTACTTTTACTGGTGCTGTTGTTGCTTGGAGACTGTGGAGCTGTGGCCGTACAGACAGCAACGAGAGGCTCTGGCAATGTGTGTGTGTACGTGTGCGTGAAGCTCGAGCAAGCAGGCGAATGAGGCTGAAGTGCTCGTGCGTCGTCGTCGCTGTGATCAATGTGAGTGTGCGTGTGAGGTGCGTTCCACTCGTTCTTCGAGATGTGTAGAATGAGTAATAACTGGTTTAACGCCGGCTAAAAACTGTAATAATGTCATTTCATTCCTGATTTTCAACTACGCGCGATTTATTGATCACACACTCCGCTGCACATTTTGTGCTTTGTTTGAAATCCGCATCTTAAACAATATCTTGACAGAAGGTGTTTTGCTCTAAATGGTGTTTTATTGGTTGCTTCGAAATCTGGTCGACATCTTTTGACACAAAGAATCGTAACAAATCCCACTCTGGTTATTTCAAGCATTCCGAATCAGATAGTGCAAAAACGGAGGGGCTCTTCAAAATCACAACGACTTCAGGAATGATCCTGCTCTGATGTGCTCTGCGCTCTCACTTGCGCTCCACGCGACGCACAGGCTGCCGATGCGCGTCGATCTCGATCAAGAGCTGCTCGCACTGTAGACTCTCGCTGCATCCGCTGCCAGAAGCTGCACTGGCGTACAGCGAGCCAAGGTACGTCTCGTACGCTGGCATGAACCGGTCGACAAAGTCGCCCACTTGTGTCGGCGACAGCGCCGGCTTGCCAGCTGCGCGCATGTGCTGCTCTTGCTCTTCGCGCCATCTGCGTCCAATGCGTATGTTGTATGAGTACGCTAGACCCTTTGCTCCATGTGATGGCAGTACACAACACAGCGAGAGTCACAACGCACCGGTAGACCCAGTCCAGGTCGCCGACCTTGATCGTGATGAGTCCATCGAGCTGCTCGTACAGCTGCTCGAACGCACGTAGTGCGTCGTTGATCGGTCGCAAGTTCGCGCTGTCATTGTACAAGCGTATGCAGCGGTGGCTGTTAGTCTTGTGCGTGAGGACTCGAGTGAGTCGCCCAGTGTCGTGATCACACCTGACGTCGTCGCTGGACGCTCGTGCTCGGAAGCCCATGCACCAGCCTTCGATGAGCAGCACGTCGAGTGGTCCTGCAGCACACAAGCGCCTCTCCATGAGCACGACTGATCACATCCGCAAGACTCGACAGAAGCAGACGCACCGTGCTTCTTGATCCACTCGGACTGTGGAGCACGGTCGCCACGTCCGTCGTGGAGCGACTTGTCGTACCGTGGCACGAGGATCTCGCCCGTCGACGTCTTGCACGAGCGCACGACGTCGAGCAGCAGCACCAGGTCTTGCGTCCCTGGGTTGCCGCGGAACTACACAAAGCAGCACAAGGGTGAGCCGCATGAATGTCCACAATCGCTTCGGTGATGCAGTCGTTCGTACCTCGAGCAGCGGGTTCGTTGGGTTTGCGGCTGCAAGCGCAACTTGGTCGCGCCGCGTGAGGTACACGTCGTCGAGCGAGAGCGTCGCGCAGCGCTTGCCGCTGAACTGCAGCAGCTCCTCGAGGTACTTGACCAGCGTCGTCTTCCCGCCGCCTTGCACGCAGCTCAAACCGACAACGACGCAGGACGAAGGCGCATGTTCGTCGCTTGCGTTCGCAGTCGCAGTGCGCGCGTTTTGCACACCGTGGACGAGCGCTTCGGTCCAGCGATAGACCGGGAGGTAGTAGTCGTCGATGCGTCGGCGCAGCGCGTCTTCGTCCACCACTGCTGACGCTGCAGCAGACGCTCGAAGGTCGCGGCGCACGAGGTGCTCGAGGTGTGCGCGGATCGCTGTCATGATTGACAGTCAGTGGAATCTTGTGATGTGACTTGCAGCAGCGATTCGACCATAGTGAAATCAAGACAAAGAGACAGCTGGAACTCGAGCACGTTTACATCGAGCCTTGCACCGCTCACATCATCGCCGTCGTCGTCGTTGTGCGTGCTCTCAAGTCAGCGCGCCAGCTCGCGTTTGAGAAGCCGCGCTCTTGCGATCTGCCTCGCACACACACAGTTTGCAATGCCAGCGCTCGGTGCTCGGCACAGTCCGTCTCAATATCGCGATGTTCACTCAACGAGGTCGAGGACAAACGTCCTAGGACGCGCGTGGTGCTCAATGTCATGCGGCGACCTCGATGCGTGTTCGAGCTTCAGTGTGAAGAGAGGTGAGAGAGACTACCAGGCTAGTTGTCATGCATGGAGGCGTGTAGCGCCGACTCAAAGCGAGAGCACCACTCAAGCTCAACAGCCCGCCAGTTTGATCTCACTGTTGAATACGATCACGCAGCTCGGAGCGCGACGCCAGTCAACATCGTCTCTGTGTGTCTCCACCGAGCGAGCGCCAAGCACGATTCAGTTGATCCGGATCGCCACCTGCTGATCGACCGAGGTGCTTGCGCTCCGAGAGACGTCTGCGTCGGTAATCCTTCACGCCATCGCTCGTGCGGTCGTCGGAAAAGGAGCGGCATGCTGCGATGCCAGCTGGTGTGACTGGTAGGCGAGCTCCATCGCATTGTGATCTCGCTTGTGAACGACTCAAGCAACGCGAGTGCACGAGCGCTACACTACTGCTGATACGTGTGTGCGTGAAAGAGCTTCTCGACAGCTCATTCTTAAACTTGCGCGGCGCCAAGCACCTCCACCACCTCTCGTCCTCCAACAACAGCTCCTTCAAGGACAACCATGGCGCTCAAGTGGACTGCTGCACTCGTGTCGACTGCGGTGCTCTTCAGCTCGCAGTTCTACGCTGCCGACGCGCACTCGGCGCTGCTCGCGAACTCCAAGGTGCTCGGTAAGCTCAACGGTGGCGAGTGCTTCAACTGCGCGATTGGGAGCTACCCAAAGCCGGCCGACATTCCAGCGAGCGCTGTTGACGCGAGCAGCGATGAAGACGGCATTGCCGCGTACGCCAAGTCGTCCGGCCGCTCGATCAAGGAACTCTGGCAGACATTCCAGTCCGGCAAGCCGTACGGCACGATCGCTGAGCCCGACGCGATCGTCGCTGCGACGTCGCCAGACACGTGCGGCCGCTTCAGCTCGGACCCACCAGTCGATGTGATCCCGTCGAACGCGAAGATCACGTTCAAGAAGTCGAACCACAATGGCCCAGCCGAGATCTGGATCGACGGCAAGAAGGTCTGGGGCGTCGACAACTTCATTCGCGACGGCAAGGCTGCAATGTCGCCGAGCGTGTTTGCGTGCAACAAGGCCGAGTGCGAAGGTCGTTGGTACTGGATGGGCAAGGTGCGCGTCAAGGGCCAGTGGGACCACTACCAACTCTACGTCCAGTGCTTCACGATCAAGAACAATTCGGACGGCGCAGCGTCGGACGCCGTGAGCGACGGGAACGCGACTGCACCTGCGACGAAGAAGCCGTCCGCGAGCAAGACGCCGAAGCCGAGCAAGGCACCGAAAGCCACGAAGGCGCCAAAGACGCCCAAGCCAAGCGAGGACGAGTCGGCTGCGGGTTCCGAGTAGACAACGTTGTTGAAGTGTTGCAATCTTTGCATGCCAGCGAAGCGAAATATACCGAGTCTCTTGTTGTCTCTCTATCTTGTTGTCTGTCAATCTGTCATTCGCTGTCACGCGCACGTACGAGTCTCTTGTAGCAGCACGCGATGCGATGTGGACAAGAAGAAGAAGCCAGCAAGCAAGAGGGCATCGAGGTCATGCCAAGTCAGAGCTAGTCAGAGGCAACTTGTTCCCTTAGTTTCGTCACGCTCGGATGCTGTATCGAGATGCGGAAAGCTGACACCAGCTGCTCGTACTTTGCCGGAGAAAAGAGAAAATGACCCGACAAGACCGACTCACATTCGCAAATCTTCAAGCGTCAAGCACGAGCTCATCAAGAGACCAAGGACGAACTACGAAGACGACGACGACGACAGCGAGCGCAATGGACGAGCACGCGACTGCAGCATCGACGAGCGTGCTGCTACCACCGCCGCCGACTGCGGCAGAGGAGCGCGACGAGAGCGAGAGCGTCGATCTCGAGGGCTGGGCGCTCGTCGACGACCACGCCGAGTGCGTGTCTCGTGCTCATGCAGCAAGACTGCATGACTGCCACCCGACAGTCGACGACGGACTGACTGCTCTGTGTGTATCTGCACGCTCAGGATCGTCGGACTCGAGCCAAAGAGCGCAGTGAGTGACGCAGCGACGCTCTCAGCGGACGATGCGCAGACAAGTGCCGAGACAACATACAACAGCGAGCAACACGACACACACGAGACAGCACAGCAACTCACACCCGACAGCTGCAGCAGCACAGCAGCAGAGGTACGTACTCTGCAATCACCTGAGCGCATGTACAGCTTCTCACGCGCGTTTGCTCGAATGAACTGCGCAGGTCGTAGAGCCATTGCACATCGAGTCACCTCCGAATGCAACGCCTGCATCAGCAGAGAGCGTGCGCATCCCAGACGGCAGCTTGCGCATTCGACTGCGCGTCGGTACGACACATGACCGCTCGTTCACGCGCCTACCATGCTCAGCGCGCATGCCTTTCTAACGTGAGCTGGTGCGCACAGGCGAGCACGTGCGTCCTGCGTGGTGTAAAGCGACGCAGCTCGTCGACGACTTCGTCGCAGAGGTGCGTCTCTCGTTCGTGTTTGATGCGCTTAGTGAAGACGCTCTGACTCATGTCTGTGCTGCTGCTCGACCGAGTCAGTTCTGCGCCGACGCAGTCGCTCAGAACAAGAAAGTGCGGCTGATCTACATGGTGCGTCTCTGTGTGTGAGCTCTTGTCGTCATCGTCACGTGTATGAGCAGCTCACTGACGCTTCATGAACTGCGTAGGGCATGCTGCTCATTCCAAGCCGC
Source organism: Pythium guiyangense (assembly GCA_003730235.1). Lineage (NCBI taxonomy): Eukaryota > Oomycota > Peronosporomycetes > Pythiales > Pythiaceae > Pythium > Pythium guiyangense. Next base: position 657,857 of record QXDM01000057.1, on the reverse strand, counting down.
ACGATGGGCGAGTACGGCATTGAAGAGGACGGCGTCATTCACTGCGTCATCACAGAAGCGCGTACGTCCGCCTGCTGTCTTGTGTCTGTATGTGGACGAGCGCTTCGTAGACTGACGGTTGTGACTGCGTAGCGCACGCGCCACATGCACAGGCGACGCAGCCAGTTGTGCTCAAGGGGCTATCGAACCCGACGATCGTGCTGCTACTCGTCACTGGCGTCGCGCTCTACGGACTCTGGACGCTGCTCTACCACTTCCCGCACCTCTTTTCGTGGAAGTCGATCGTGCTGCTCTCGCTCTTCAGCGCAGCGCACATCTCAGCGACGTTTGCGCGCTTATCGTCGCCCACGTCGTCGTCGTCCTGAGCGTCTCATGCATCGCAACAACATCGCGTCTGTACCTAGTGGGTCGTCATTTCGCCACCTCTGTCGATCGTCTCCTGCTCGCATCTCATCCCGACGACCCAAGCGCTCGCACAGCAGCAGCTCCTGAGCGCAAGTGCCATACAAAAAATCAATCAAAGTGCCACTCGTTGGCTTCTGCGTCAGTCGTCTCCTACGTCCTGCCATGTAGTACGCGGGTCCACCTCGGGCGCTAGAGCGAAATGAACGACCTGCCTCCGTACGAGCGCTGCAGACGCATTGCTACGACTGCTTGAGCTATCAACTGTGAGCCCGTTGCAGTCACTTTCGTCGACTCAAGAGGAACGACGCGCCTGCGATTGCAGCAGCCGCTGCTGCGTAGTAGACCATGCCGAGCGCCGAGTCGCCGACACTGCCAGCGTGCGCGAATGCGTGGCGTGTCCCGCGTGCGCGCTCGCCGATGCGCGAGACGCGATGCGCAACGATGAGGCGAATGTACTTGTTGCCCCACGTCTTGGCGCGCGTGACTGCGTCTTTGAGGTCGTCGTCTTTGAACAGCAGCACCTGCGGACGAGTCGTACAAGTGTCTGTTACCACATGGACGCAATGCCACTCAATTGAGCAGATGCAGACGTACGTGGTCGCCTTCGTCGTCGACGTAGTGCACTTTCCGGATCGTGTGGTCGCCGAGGCGGTTCTGCACGTCGCGGAGCAAGTCCTTGAGCGACTCGGCCGAGCTCGTGAATCGGTGGTTCGTGCCGTAGCAGTCTGCGAGCTTGTAGACGAACACATTCGGCGTGCCGTCGAGCGCGGGGTTGTCCGGCGCCGTCGGATCCGACAGGTCGTCCGTGGTGCTCAGTCGGTGCGACTCGACAAACTCGTCCCAGGTCTGACCGCCAATGACAAGGCGACGCGTTGGCTCTGGCGCTGGCACTGGGTCGTTCCGTTGCTGTGTCTGTGTTACTGATGGTATGTATGGCTCAAGATCGAGCTCAGTGGCCGCCGCTTCGCTGTCGTTGCCATCGTCGTGGTCATCTGCTGCGTCATCTGAAGCGTGGAGACTGCTGCGGAACTTGTCCCAGAGCGGCTGAACATTGTCGTTTGTCGCTTTCTGGAACGACCCCATCTGCTGCACGACGCCGCATGTGACTTGGAGCACGTCGACAAGTCCGACGAGGTTCGTGTGCTCATCAAAGACTGGGACGTGCAGGAACCGGCCGTTGTGCATCGAGTGGAGCGTCTCGAGGATCGTCGTGCTTAGCGTCGCAGCGTACGGGTTTGTTGTCATGACGCTCGAGAGCACTACATTGGTCGGGTCAATGCCGACTGCGACGACGCGCCGCATCAAGTCCTTCGTCGTGAAGATCCCGACCATGTCGCCTCCGTCGTTGCACACCATCACGGCGCTCGTCTTCTTCTCGAGCATGAGCTTCGCTGCATCGAGTGCAGTCGACGCTGGACCCACGATCGGAACGACTGTGTCTTCTGTCAAGATCGCCGACAGTGTTGGCAAGAAGAGCTGCCATAGCACCACATGCACATCAGTTCATCAAGCGTCAGATACCGATGAGAGCATCAAGAGGTCGCGTCACTTGTACCTTTTGCCGCAGCGTCTCAAACAAGTTGTCGCCTGCTGCACCAGCGACTTGGCGCTCGAGCTAGAGGACATGGCACAGCAGTACGCATGAGTCAGCTTGCTCAGAGACACATAGGAGAGCGTGCGTATGTGCGTGCTCGCACCTTCTTCACAGCTTCCGACAAGCGGTCTGGCGAGAGCTCGTAGCCGTGTTCGATCTTCGAGATCGCGTCGTAGAGGCACTTGGCAATGTCCAAGATCCCGACGACTGGTCATCATCCGACGAGAGACAGTGAGCGAGCGAGAGTGTGAGAAAGAGCAGCAGTCAACACTCGCAATGGCAGGAGCGACGACAGACCTTTGTCGTTGTCCGTGACCGGCAAGTGACGGAACTGGCCCGAGACCATCTTCTTGAGCGCGTCGATCGCACTCGCGTTCGACGCGACGCACGACGGGTTTGGCGTCATGACGTCGCACACGCGCGTGAGCTTTGGGTTCTTGCCGACTGCCACGACTTTGAACGCAATGTCCTAGCCATGTGAACACGACGTCCGTGAGTGTGAGTCTCTCACTGAGTCCATTGTAAACCAAGAGTTGCTAGACGTACGCGGTCCGTGAGGATGCCAGTGAGCAGACCGTTGTTGTCGAGCAAGAGCGTCGCGTCCGTCTTCTTCTCGACCATGTTGCGCACGCACTGCGCGACGGAGATCTGGTCGCTCTGCAAAAGCGCACTTGCAGGCTTCAGTCGGTGCTTCGAGCTGCTGCTACTGCTGCCGACGCTGCTGCTCTTTCGGTGCCGCGACGGCTGCTGGCGATTGCGCGATCTGTCCGTGACACTGCCGCTGCTGCCATGCCGCCGAATCGACGGTGCGCGCGGCGGAGTGTCTGCACTCATGGCATCTCGCTCTGATGTTGTTGTTCTTGTTCTTGTTGTCGTTTTCGTTGTTGTTGCATTGTCTTTTGTCTTGTGGGCAGTCGTCGTAGATGGCACTGGTACCGCTGGTGCTGGCGCAGCAGGACGCGTGCCCGTGCGCAGTGCGGTGTCATTCTGCTGCTGCTGTTGCTGCGCGCGCTTGGCGACTTTCTTGGTCGAGAACACGACGTGCTGCGGCGCGCTCTTCTTCATCGCGACGTTCACACACACACACACACACACACACACACACACACGTGCAGGCGCGTCGTGCGGCTTCTTGTGCTCGTTGCTTTGTGAATGCACAAATGAGCACGTGAGAGAATGCGAAGAAAAAGCAGTTGGTCGGAAGAATGGATTCGATAGCTTCGCAGCAAGCGGAATCTCCTGCGTGTGTACTGCAGTGTGATTCCTTCTAGCGTTCGATCTATTGTGCGAATCGTTGCTGCAACAACGAGCGAATTGTAAAGGATTTCAATTGGGAGATTCCTACTGTATGTAAATTACGTGCAACAAATCCGATCGGCGCAAAGCCGGGCCACACATTCAGATTCTGAGAACTTGATCCAAACTGAACAAACAAACTGGAAATTTACACGTCGCTCCAAGGTAGTTGCTTCGCTTGACGTGCAAGTCCTCACGACAACAGCAAGAGCAAGCACATGGGCGAGCTTGTGTGTACATGTGTCCAACTTGATTTACACATGTGCCTGCGTGCATGTATGTTCTCGCTCTCGGTGCTGACCCAAATCTCTCGTTTGACAACGTCGGCTGTGCTCACCTCAACCCATCTGGGCCGCTGATTGCGCGAAAGGAGCCATGTGTCACTTCGCGCTCTCGAGTCGAGTCGAGACGACCACCTCTTTTGCGACCGCATTCGTCCAGCGCACGCTCAAGACACAAGCAGCGCTCTACGATTGGTGCATGTACACGACTCTTCTTCACGTCGCGTTGCGTGACGTCACATCACCACGAACATGACGAGAGAGTCGTACTCAATGGGAGATAGAGACAAGAGAACCTTGCAATGCACTTGTGAAATCAATTGCTCCGGTGCCTACTAGACGACCAAGCAACTCGATCACTTCGCACACAGACCCTGATTGCGTGCTCGTATGAGCTCACATCAACGTCGACTCAGTGCACTGGACGCGGCATCTTGATGACTCTCGGCAGATCCACTTCGTCGTCCAAACGAGCTTCTGGATCAGCTGCAGTGTCGTTCGCAGCAGCAGCAGGAGGTGGCGTACGGACAGGAAACGCGACGTCAGCAGACGAGAACGCCTCGTCCAGCTCGAGCGCAAAGAGCACGCGCACGCGGCCAAAGCGCGCCGAGTTCGACCAGCCAGGGTACTGCGACCGCAGCACGAGGCAGACCGAGTCGCCGAGCGCGACCTCGCGCACAAAGCCGGTCGGGTCGCAGAACCACTTGACGTGGCGGCGGAACCGGCGCGACGCGCGCACGTTGCAGAACGCTCGCACGCGCGCGACTTCCACTGCGACGGGTGTCGATCCGGCAATCGTAGAGCTGGAGCTGGTGGTAACGGTGTCGTCACCAGCCGATCTGTGGTCGATACGATCAGGCTCGTGCTGCTTCAAGGCACCCAGTGCGCGAATCTCTATCGCTCCCGCCGTCGGAGTTTCACCTGAGGTAGCGTTCGTGGTTGTTGCGGCTTCACCATCACTCGCAAGAGCAGACAATGGTGGCCGCTCAACTGCAAGCTCGAGCCACGTGCACGACGCCTCGTACGTGCCGTTCAGCTCCGGGTGCTCGCTCGCCCAGCCCTGGTCCTTCGACTCGCACGCCACGGACACGCACACGCAGCGCGACACGGCCACGCCAGCAGGCAGCGCCAGCGCATGTGCGCTCGGAATGTCCACGCGCACGTACGTGTCGTCCATGTTGTCGCGGCCGTACACGCGCGCGTGCGTCTCGGACTCGAACGACAGGTACAGACCCGCGAACGCGAGGATGCTGCTCACGACGTCCACGGGACAGCTGCGTTGCTGCACGAGCACAGACGCCGTGTAGAGAATCTCCGGCAGTGTTGGTGGCGGCGTCGGTGCTGCTGACATGGGTGTGCTTGCTATAGTACTAGCTACTGCTGCTGGCGAGCTCGCGTCCGAGACGGCTGTCTGTGCGAACGGCAGCGCAGCCAGCTCGTCTGGCGAGAGAGCGCGCACGCTGCCTGGCGCAGTGAACGGCGCGTCGTCAGCAGGCACGAGGAACACGCCGTCGTCTGCCATGCTCTCGTTGAGTTCGCGTTGGCGCTCGTGCTCGCGGTCGAGTTGCCACTGCGCGTATCTCGCGCGGCCACACGTGCGTCCTCGTCGTGGTGCTTCACGGATGCCTTCGTCCATCCGATGCGCGCAGTAAGTGTCTCGTGTCGTGCGTCTTGAGCAATGCGCGCGTTGGTCGGTTTGCTTTGAGCTGTTGTTGTCAATGATGGGTGCTTTTCATGCTGGGTAGCAGCTAATAGACGAGGTCAAACAGGTATATTTTATAACCTAGAAAGAAGTCATCAATTGATCTGTTTAAATTTGATGTATACCTTTGATGAACTGCTAGCAGGGATTGTAGTTGAAGTCGTCTCGAAGTCGTCTTGATGCGCAAGACGACTTGCGCTCGCTGCTCGATGCGCTTGCTTGCTCTGGCTCATTCAATCAAGGCAAGCTCGATCACGCCGTGGAGTAGAGAAAGAGGACGTTGCTACTCTAAGTTGTAAGCAGCGAGCGCATTTACGGTCTCATGCGTTCGCAGCAGTGTTTGTCCAGATCTCATGGTCACTCGACACACACACTTCAAAAGTAGCAGTCGTTTGCTTTGTCTTAGCGCTGAGGTGCTTCGTCTAGATGAGATAATAGCGCTACATTTGATTTGACCAAGCATAGCCTCGTTCAGAGCTATGAGAGTGCTTTGCGTCTTGGGGCACGATTGAGCTGGTCATAGGCGAGGAGCATGATCATTTGACAGTGTCGAGCACTGATATGATCACTTGCAACAAAAGCAAAGATGTTCTAACGAGCGGTCAAAGCAGTGCGAGCTAGCGTCGAGCGCGAGCAAGTCCTCGTTCATGCTAGCGTTTCGCTGTTGCATCAAGCAACATCGAATCGATCAATCGATCGAGTTGCTGATCTGATTCGATCATCAAAACCCTTCGTCTACAACGTACTTGCTATTGTCGAATACTATACCTCTGTATTATACGAAAATCCTTTGATCTTATTCAAACTGGTGTGATCAACAACCTGTATTGTTACGAAAGCCACCTGCAATAGTAAGAACGCAGAAACAGTTGAAGTCGAGGGATCAGATCGGAAGATATCGAGATTGCTGCAATAGTTTGTTCAAGTGAGCAAGTGGCTGATGCTGTCAGCCCAGATGAGTCTCAGATACACATACTTTCTCCAAGTCATCCGATATCGGAGAAGACACGTTTTCCCAAATATCGACCAAGACGTGGCTTGGATTTCAGAAAAACCGAATCTCAAGAACAAGCCTATTGCAGCGCTTCGCTGCATCGAGTCACTCGCTCGCACCGACCAGCCGCACCACGACGACCTCGACGCGACGTGCTGTTGCTGCACACCGACGACAACGACCATCGACCACCGCAGTCCGCAAGCCACATAGCGCAAACAGCTTGGAGCACGCGCGACTGCATGCCGGCAAAGACGACGACCATGCGCAGTCGCGTCGTGCTGCTGCTGCTCGCGATGCTGCTCGTAGCATCAGTCGGTGCTGCCGCCGACACCGGTGGTCAGTTGCGCGGCGTTGCGACCGCTGTAGACGACCGCGACGCTGCCCACGCATCGCTGCACGAGCAGCAACCACTTGCAGGCGACACGCTCGCGAATGTGCCGCAACAACAGCAACCAGTTGATGTGGTCGAGCCGCCGGCGACAAACTTCACTGCGAACGCGGTCGCGTTTGCGCGCAACGAAGCGCTCGGCATGGCGCTCGCTGGTCTCGCGATCTTTGTCGCTGCAGGCGGCGGCACAGGTGGCGGCGGGATCCTCGACCCGATCTACATCCTCATCATGAAACTCGACGCAAAGGTCGCGATCCCGCTCTCGAGCATCACGATCGTCGGCGGCGCAGTCGCGAACTTGCTCATCAACGTCCGTCGCACGCGCAAGAACTCGACCGAGCCGCTCATCGACTGGGACTTCATCCTCGTGATGCAGCCAATGCTGTTGAGTACGTCCGCTGTATTAGGGCGATATAGATCCTGCTCTTGTATCCGGATGTTATCTGACACAGAGCTGTGTGTGTGTGGTCTTTGGATGGCACCTCCAGTGGGCGCAAGCTTCGGCACGTTCATCAACGCGATTGCGCCGACGTGGCTTCTCTGCGTGCTGCTCGTTGTCGTGCTCACGGCCACTGGCATCCGGACGCTCCAGAAAGCCATTGGCGCAGGGCGACAGGAGTGGTGGTTCCCGCACAGCATCGGCGGTAGTGGCGCCGAGCGCACGCAGCTCCTCGGCGCCACGAGCCGCTACACTGCAGGACGCGCGCGTCCGAACCCCACCGCGACAACAACAGCAACGTCTTCATCAAAAGGTCGACGCCTCGGAACGTCTGCGCCTGGGTCGTCGACGTTCGTCTCGCCGCCAACGCCGACTGCCAACATCCCGTGGCGCAAGCTCGGTGCGCTCTTTGGGCTCTTCCTCGGCATCATCGGCCTGAGCTTGCTGCAGAAAGTCGTGCCACATGCGTCGTGGGTCTTCACGCTCGTTGCGCTCCTGCCGTCGATCTTCCTCATGGTCTTTGTCCACTACTCGATGCGCAACGTCATCGCGACGTTCCAGAAGCAGCAGAACCCGCACTACGTCCTCGCGCACGACGAGATCCAGTGGACACCGCACTCGATTCGGTACTTCCCGATCCTCTCGATCGCAGCCGGCATGATCTCGGGCATGTTTGGCATCGGCGGCGGCATCATCAACGGACCGCTGCTACTGGAGATCGGCATTGACCCGTCAGCCGCGTCTGCGATGACTGCGACTACAGTGCTCTTCTCTAGCGCGAGTACGTCCACTGTCTTTCGTACTGATCTGCGATCGATGGACAATGAGGACGCTCTGCTTTGTGCGCAGATTCACTGACTGACGCATACGTGGCTGCTGTTGCTCGTTCGTGCGCAACAGTGTCGTCGTTCAGCTACACGATGCTCGGGTCGCTCAACTACGGCTTCGCGGCAGTGATGTTCCCAATCGGCTTTATCATGACGACGATCGGCCACGTCTGCCTCCTCCGCGTCGTGCAGCGCTACAAGTGTCCGTCGCTCATCATCTTCTCCATGGCGATCGTCGTCCTCGTGAGCGCCGTCGCCATGAGCATCGAGAGCATCAAAGAGCTCGTCAACGCCTAGCGCAGTCGGCGCCTTCTCGATCTACAACGCAGCGCTCCGTCATTGAGCAAAACTCACGCTCCTCCACGTTCCTCTACGCCATGACATCCGTTCACCAATGCCCACGCACTTGATCTAGTGCACTTGATCTCGTGCATGAGCCAACGCAGTTGTGGGGAGTACATGCCAACCTGCGTCAACGCACTGCTCGCACGCTTGATGCCTACAGGCACGTGTGCTTAAAGGAAGACCGCCTCTGTACGTGTGTTGGTGCGCGCTTGCTCGTTGCTCCATCGCGCCAAAGACACTTGTGGTCTCGCAACGATGGCAAAGCAACCTCATGTGCGCGAACGGATGGATGGATGGATGGATACACTCGAGCATCAAGCGACACACATCCAAGCATCCGAGCAACCTCATGCCAGAGCAACCTGGCAACCGAACAAGCAAGAGAGACTGAGCGATCTGGGGACGCATCTGTCCATCCATCCATGTGTGTGTGTGTGTGACGCACAGAGAGGGTGATGACTGCGACGGTCGTTGTTGAAGAGCTTGGTGCTGCGTGGAAAGAGACGTCGACGGCATTGCTTGTCGTGGTCGAGCATGCAGTCGCTGAAACGAAGAGGCGAGCGTGTGTGTGTGTATGTGAGTGTCTGGTTGCTCCAGACACGAGTGCACCATCGACATCGACACGAGTACACCTTTGACACAAGTGCGCTCGATGAGCGACGAGCGAACCGAGCGCGTCCCCAGTTTCGGTCGAAACAAACGCTCGACAATCAACATCGACGTGCGTGGCGGTAGCAGTAGCAGTGGCGGCGGTGATCCACTGTCAGCACCGACTAACTCATCGCTGCGCTAGTAGATCGCTGCGCTAGAAGCGCCAGACGCACTCGCTTCGACTCGGAATGGACAGTCGTGTGTCGTCATCGCGTCACGTGCAGAGGACGCAGCACGTAAGTGAGACCGTCATGTCATGCGATGCCTTGATGCAAAAGCACTCGGTCTCCGATAGCGAGCACTCTTGTGCTCTCTTGTGTTCTCTTGTGCTCTCGTGCTCTCGTGCTTTGATGCTCTCGTGCTCTCACTCTTGAACTCACGCGCTCGACACAACTCCACTCGACCACACTCGACCAAGCGCTGCCCTCTCTCTCTCACACACGCACGCACGCATACCAAGACACGACCAACCCGCATTAGCACTTTGCACTACTACCACGCACTCGCCATGACGACCATCGCTGCGCTCGCGACTATCGTCACTGCACTCGCTGTCGCGACTCACGCATCTGCGCCTCGAGAGGACGTCACTCGCTGTCGCCACATCCGCACACGCTGCAGCGTAGCAACGACGCGCAAGAGCCGGCTCGACACAGTTGACAATGGCGATGGCAGCGCAGTCGACTCGTTGCTCAGCATGTGTGTGACGGCCACTGCCGCACAGACGAACGCACTCAGCGCCTCCCACGACGACGACGACGACGTCGACAATGACAACGACAATGACGAGCGCATCGGCGAGAGCGACAGCGACGACGAGGACGACAGCTACGCGTGGATCGATCTGTACCTGATGGTGCTCAAGTGAACAAGATGCGCGTCGCAATACAGAGATCCATCGTTCATGTCCACTAGCTCTCTCTCTCTCTCGTACACACGCTGCATCGTACGCATCTGATCGTGTGCCACAGGTCTCGTAGCGTCAGTCACTGGAGACAGCACGTGGAGCGCCGAGAGGCAGCGCCACGACCACCTCGCGTCCAAGCAGCAGCACCGTTCGCGCTGACTGGGAACGCGACGTCAGCAGACGAGAACGCCTCGTCCAGCTCGAGCGCAAAGAGCACGCGCACGCGGCCAAAGCGCGCCGAGTTCGACCAGCCAGGGTACTGCGACCGCAGCACGAGGCAGACCGAGTCGCCGAGCGCGACCTCGCGCACAAAGCCGGTCGGGTCGCAGAACCACTTGACGTGGCGGCGGAACCGGCGCGACGCGCGCACGTTGCAGAACGCTCGCACGCGCGCGACTTCCACTGTCGCTGGCGCTGCTTGGGCTTGGGCTTGTGCTGCTACTGGTGCTGGCGGTGCTGTGGTCGCTCGTGCCTCTGCATCGCGAGTCGCCGTAGAAGGAGTTGCCGCCGCAGCCGCCACTGTCGCGACTGTCGGTCGCTCCACCGCCACCTCGAGCCACGTGCACGACGCCTCGTACGTGCCGTTCAGCTCCGGGTGCTCGCTCGCCCAGCCCTGGTCCTTCGACTCGCACGCCACGGACACGCACACGCAGCGCGACACGGCCACGCCAGCAGGCAGCGCCAGCGCATGTGCGCTCGGAATGTCCACGCGCACGTACGTGTCGTCCATGTTGTCGCGGCCGTACACGCGCGCGTGCGTCTCGGACTCGAACGACAGGTACAGACCCGCGAACGCGAGGATGCTGCTCACGACGTCCACGGGACAGCTGCGTTGCTGCACGAGCACAGACGCCGTGTAGAGAATCTCCGGCAGTGTTGGTGGCGGCGTCGGTGCTGCTGACATGGGTGTGCTTGCTATAGTACTAGCTACTGCTGCTGGCGAGCTCGCGTCCGAGACGGCTGTCTGTGCGAACGGCAGCGCAGCCAGCTCGTCTGGCGAGAGAGCGCGCACGCTGCCTGGCGCAGTGAACGGCGCGTCGTCAGCAGGCACGAGGAACACGCCGTCGTCTGCCATGCTCTCGTTGAGTTCGCGATGGCGCGCTTGGCTCACGAAGCGTCTCCACCCCGTTTCTCGCTGGACGAATGATTGGCTCCGTTCATCAAAGTCATACTCCGTCACGGGCGGAAGCCGCTGCTCTTGTGTCTGGATACGATCGCTGATCTGCACGAACACGTTCCGAAGCGCAATGATCTCGCGCTGCGTCGCCTCGCGCTCATCGTCAATGACCGCGTCGTTGTTGTTGTTCGGCTCCATCGTCGTCGTCACTGTGAGTGATTGAGACACTTGAGCAGATCCATTTTCTCGACATTTGGTGTGAAATTCTCATTGGTTCTCATTTAATAGTAAATCACAGTTCATTCATTCCACCAATTTTCATACATCTGAAAAGACACTTGACAGGAACGATCAAGAGCTCATTTACTCGACGACCTCCGCGCCAAGTCAAACTCACACGTGACAAGGACGAAGCGCGCCATCGCGAACTCAACGAAAGCATGGCAGACGACGGCGTGTTCCTCGTGCCTGCTGACGACGCGCCGTTCACTGCGCCAGGCAGCGTGCGCGCTCTCTCGCCAGACGAGCTGGCTGCGCTGCCGTTCGCACAGACAGCCGTCTCGGACGCGAGCTCGCCAGCAGCAGTAGCTAGTACTATAGCAAGCACACCCATGTCAGCAGCACCGACGCCGCCACCAACACTGCCGGAGATTCTCTACACGGCGTCTGTGCTCGTGCAGCAACGCAGCTGTCCCGTGGACGTCGTGAGCAGCATCCTCGCGTTCGCGGGTCTGTACCTGTCGTTCGAGTCCGAGACGCACGCGCGCGTGTACGGCCGCGACAACATGGACGACACGTACGTGCGCGTGGACATTCCGAGCGCACATGCGCTGGCGCTGCCTGCTGGCGTGGCCGTGTCGCGCTGCGTGTGCGTGTCCGTGGCGTGCGAGTCGAAGGACCAGGGCTGGGCGAGCGAGCACCCGGAGCTGAACGGCACGTACGAGGCGTCGTGCACGTGGCTCGAGGTGGCGGTGGAGCGACCGACAGTCGCGACAGTGGCGGCTGCGGCGGCAACTCCTTCTACGGCGACTCGCGATGCAGAGGCACGAGCGACCACAGCACCGCCAGCACCAGTAGCAGCACAAGCCCAAGCCCAAGCAGCGCCAGCGACAGTGGAAGTCGCGCGCGTGCGAGCGTTCTGCAACGTGCGCGCGTCGCGCCGGTTCCGCCGCCACGTCAAGTGGTTCTGCGACCCGACCGGCTTTGTGCGCGAGGTCGCGCTCGGCGACTCGGTCTGCCTCGTGCTGCGGTCGCAGTACCCTGGCTGGTCGAACTCGGCGCGCTTTGGCCGCGTGCGCGTGCTCTTTGCGCTCGAGCTGGACGAGGCGTTCTCGTCTGCTGACGTCGCGTTCCCAGTCAGCGCGAACGGTGCTGCTGCTTGGACGCGAGGTGGTCGTGGCGCTGCCTCTCGGCGCTCCACGTGCTGTCTCCAGTGACTGACGCTACGAGACCTGTGGCACACGATCAGATGCGTACGATGCAGCGTGTGTACGAGAGAGAGAGAGAGCTAATGGACATGAACGATGGATCTCTGTATTGCGACGCGCATCTTGTTCACTTGAGCACCATCAGGTACAGATCGATCCACGCGTAGCTGTCGTCCTCGTCGTCGCTGTCGCTCTCGCCGATGCGCTCGTCATTGTCGTTGTCATTGTCGACGTCGTCGTCGTCGTCGTGGGAGGCGCTGAGTGCGTTCGTCTGTGCGGCAGTGGCCGTCACACACATGCTGAGCAACGAGTCGACTGCGCTGCCATCGCCATTGTCAACTGTGTCGAGCCGGCTCTTGCGCGTCGTTGCTACGCTGCAGCGTGTGCGGATGTGGCGACAGCGAGTGACGTCCTCTCGAGGCGCAGATGCGTGAGTCGCGACAGCGAGTGCAGTGACGATAGTCGCGAGCGCAGCGATGGTCGTCATGGCGAGTGCGTGGTAGTAGTGCAAAGTGCTAATGCGGGTTGGTCGTGTCTTGGTATGCGTGCGTGCGTGTGTGAGAGAGAGAGGGCAGCGCTTGGTCGAGTGTGGTCGAGTGGAGTTGTGTCGAGCGCGTGAGTTCAAGAGTGAGAGCACGAGAGCATCAAAGCACGAGAGCACGAGAGCACAAGAGAACACAAGAGAGCACAAGAGTGCTCGCTATCGGAGACCGAGTGCTTTTGCATCAAGGCATCGCATGACATGACGGTCTCACTTACGTGCTGCGTCCTCTGCACGTGACGCGATGACGACACACGACTGTCCATTCCGAGTCGAAGCGAGTGCGTCTGGCGCTTCTAGCGCAGCGATCTACTAGCGCAGCGATGAGTTAGTCGGTGCTGACAGTGGATCACCGCCGCCACTGCTACTGCTACCGCCACGCACGTCGATGTTGATTGTCGAGCGTTTGTTTCGACCGAAACTGGGGACGCGCTCGGTTCGCTCGTCGCTCATCGAGCGCACTTGTGTCAAAGGTGTACTCGTGTCGATGTCGATGGTGCACTCGTGTCTGGAGCAACCAGACACTCACATACACACACACACGCTCGCCTCTTCGTTTCAGCGACTGCATGCTCGACCACGACAAGCAATGCCGTCGACGTCTCTTTCCACGCAGCACCAAGCTCTTCAACAACGACCGTCGCAGTCATCACCCTCTCTGTGCGTCACACACACACACACATGGATGGATGGACAGATGCGTCCCCAGATCGCTCAGTCTCTCTTGCTTGTTCGGTTGCCAGGTTGCTCTGGCATGAGGTTGCTCGGATGCTTGGATGTGTGTCGCTTGATGCTCGAGTGTATCCATCCATCCATCCATCCGTTCGCGCACATGAGGTTGCTTTGCCATCGTTGCGAGACCACAAGTGTCTTTGGCGCGATGGAGCAACGAGCAAGCGCGCACCAACACACGTACAGAGGCGGTCTTCCTTTAAGCACACGTGCCTGTAGGCATCAAGCGTGCGAGCAGTGCGTTGACGCAGGTTGGCATGTAGACCATGGTTGAGGTTGTGTTGAGCATGTTCTTGGTGTTGAACATGTTATAGTGCGAAAAACAAGGGTGTACGTAAAATGAGTAGCACTCTAATTCTTGCGTTTTGTACAATTATAATGATCAAAGTGAGAATGTGAGATTGCGTAGAAAATCAATAACTATTTGCTTTGTAATTCCCAAACATAACACCGACTTTCATCAAAACTCGCGAATTATCCTAGAATGCTGTTGTTGCAAAGCACAAGGAGGGAGAATCGAGAAAGCGGCGGTGGCAATAGTGATCGCGAGTCCGAGTGACTCCTGCTTGGCTCTCTCGACTGCGCCTGTGTGTGTGTGTGCCTCGTGCTCTCGTGCGACGGTTCTCTGCGGACCGCGTGCGCAACGACGAAGACGACGAGTGTGCCAAGCGCAATGGCCGACGTCCAGCAGCAGAGTCGCGCAAATGGCGTACTCAGCGGCTCGAAGCGCAAGCAGTCTGTCGATGCGTCTGCTGCCGCTGAGCCGCCAGCGCTACTCAAGAAGATGAAGACCGAGAGCGAGGCGCCGCCCGAGGTGTGTCTCGCTATCTGCTGCCGCTCACCTCGATGATCCAGCGCTTGCTCTGCACGCGTGCTCACCTCTCTCTCTCTCTCTCTCTCTCTTTGTGCAAACGCATGGCTCGTACGACGATGATCGCTCAGGCAAACCCGAACACCATGGCGGCAGTGAAAGAGCGGAACCGCGCCATGGAGCTCGATCTGCGCGAGAAGAACCGACGGATCGCGTACTTGACGGCCAAGTGCGAAGCGCTCTACCGCAGTCGCGCAGTCGCAGACACGTCGTTTCGCTGTGTGCGGCGGCAGTGGCTCCAGCTCCAGGACGACCTCACGACTGCATTAGCGACAGCGACGAGCAAACCGAGTGAAGAGCAGTGCAGTGTCGTCGACGCTGCTGAGTGCTTTGGCTTGTTGCGCATGCCAGCAGCAGAGCTCCAGCTGAGTCTCCCCGAGTGGTACCTCGCAGTCGGCAAAGACGGGAGCGAGACTGCAGACGCCGACGCAAGCGCAGCGGACGAGTCAACAAGCGCAAGCAGCAAACGCGAGCAACAAGACGATGATGCAACAAGTGCAACTGCGTTTGTTGCGCTAGAAGATCTCTCAACAGTCGAGCGCGACTTGCACGAGCAGCTCTTGCAGCGCCACAAACATACTCAAGCGCTCTTGACAAAGATCCTGCAAGCAGTGCAAGCGACGCCAGCAGTGAGTGGCGATGCAAAGATGATCGAGCTCCAGAGCCTCGCAGCTGCAAAGCGCGCAGCCGTGGCGCACGCACTTGCACTGACCGACCAAGTGCAGAGTGTACGTCTTGTCGCACTTGTTGCTTGTTGCACTTGTTGCAATTGATCGTGACAAACTTGTGTCTGTGCATGTGAACTGGCTCTTGTGCAGTACCGTGAGCGCATTCGCGAGCTTGAAAGCGACGTGCAAGCGAAAGAAGTCGAGCGCCATCGCGCATGCCGCGAGTTCGATCGCTTGAGTCACTACGTCGAGCGCAACGCGTCATCGCTCGTTGATCCAGCAGACGCTGCAGCGGTTCAAAAGGCAGAGGCTGCGAGTCAGAACGCGAGCGATGCAAGCAGTAGCAGCGCTGGTCTCAAGCCAGCACCAGGAGTTGCATCAAATGGTGACGTCAAGCTCGAAGCGCACGACGCAAGCGCCGCTGCAGAAGAGCTCGCGCAGAAAGACAAGATGCTCGCAACACTGCGCGAGAACCAGACGATCTTGGCGAAGAAGCTCTACACGGAGCGCACGCTCGTGGGCGAGCTCAAGACTGAGCTCGAGCGGTTACGCGCACTTGAAGCTGCGGTACGGGCCTCTTTGCATCCGAGCGGCTGGTCTTGTTGCTGCGAAAGGCTAAGCGATGAACTCGTGCTATGTGTTCTCTCTGTCTGTCTGCTGTGCTTGCAGTGGACGCGTGACGAAGCAGCGATGAAGCTCGAGTTTGAGGACAAGCTGACGCACTTGCGCGACGAGAAGCAGCAGCTGAGCGACGAGTTTGCAAAGATCCGCCACAAAGCCAAGGTACTGCTCTGCTTTGAGCAGTGTTGATGCTAGTTGTGCGTATGAAGATGCAAGTGGCTCACACTGGTGCTGGATGAACGAACGAATCAATCAGGACATTGAGACACACGTGCACGAGAAGTGGAAGAAGAAGTTCGCGCGCATCCAAGCCGACATGACGAAAGTCAAGAGCCACATGGACGAGCTCAACCTGAAGAACGTCGCGTTGCGCGAGAAGCTCGCGAGCGCATCGGCTGTGAAAGACCAGGTGCGTGTCTGTGTGTGTTTGACCTTTGCTACTCGACTCGCTGATCGACTCACACATGGGAAATGACACTTGTGCAGCTGAATGAGCTCAAAGCCGTGCACCAAGGGCTCGTGAGCAAGAACGAGACGCTCACCGCACAACTCAAGCGCGCACAGCAGCAGCAAGAGCGCACTGAGGCGCTCGCAGTCTCGACTGAAGTCAAAGCGCTGACTGAAAAGGTGCGTGAATGGCTGTGCGCACATGCCGTGGAACTATCATCAGTGTTGCTGACGCAATGCTGTCGTTGCCACTAGGTCGCACTGCTCGAGACAAGCAAGAGCGAGCTCCAGACAGCATACGACGCACTGAAACAAGCGACTGCGTACGTCCCTTGTCTCGTGTCGTTGTTGTTCTGAGTGCAAGACTGACGTGTTTGCTGCTTGTTTGCTACAATTTGTTGTTTGTAGCTCTGGTGCAAATGACGCAATGGTAAGTTTGCTCACACAACAGTCTGCACTCGAGGCAAAGTACGCGCAAGAGCAGCAAGCGCACGCAGCAGCAAAGACTGCACTTGCAAAGGCCGAGCTCGAGCTCCAGGCGCTCCAGGCATCTGACGCTGCAGCACGTGAAGAGAACGACGCGCTGATCTCGGAGATCGACACGATGTCGAAAGAGATCGAGTCGGTGCGGCAGACGCGACGCAAGTTGCTCCAGCAAGTGGACGAGAAGCGCCAGTCGAACAAGAAGCTCCACACGCAGCTCGCGCGCGAGGAGCAAGCGAAAGCGCACTGCTTTGAAGAGCTCGCAGCTGCGCGCTTGCAAGTGTCGTCGCTCGGCACGGTGCACAAACAGCAAAAGGCGTTCATTGAGACTGTCAAAGAGTCGCTGCTGGCAAAAGAGCGCGAGCTCGCGGCGCTGCAGTCGTACGTCCAGACGCTCACAACCGAGCGCGACGCAGCAGATGCTGATAAGCGCCGCGCAGCGCGCGACGCGGATGTTGCAAAGCACTTGTACGCAACGACTGTCGCTGAGACTGCGTCGCAGAAGCAGCACGAGCTGCAGCAGCGCAAAGTGTGCGACAAGTGCGAGACGCACAAGAAGAAGATCGAGCGTCTCGAGAAGCAGCTCCAGACAGCAAAAGCGTCGGCGTCAGGTGCAACGGGCGAGCTGACCGACCTCGAGCGCTTTGAGCTCAAGGAGCTGCAGAAGCTCGTGAACTGCTCGGTGTGCCAAGACCAGCGCAAGAACGTGCTGATCGGCAAGTGCTTCCACATGTTCTGCCGCGACTGCGTCGACAGCAACCTCAAGTCGCGGAATCGCAAGTGTCCGACGTGCAAGAAGATGTTTGGGCAAGACGATGTCAAGGCCGTGTGGTTCACATGAGGCGCGCGTGTGCGAAGATAGCAGCAGTAGCAGTAGCAGCAGAGTGTGCACAGGTGTGCGACTAACAGCGACTAATGAACACAGCGTGTATGAGAGAACCGACGTGTATGCATCGATCGATCGAGCAAGAGCAAGAGCAAGAGCAAGAGCGTCCAGGGCAAACATGTTGTTGCCGCTCAAGCAAGTGTTGTTATTGTTGTTGGTTTTATCACTATAGGAGTTGCAAGCAGTTTTGATTGGCACACGACAGCAAACGACACCAGCAGCAACAACAAGCTCGCGAGACGACACCATGGCGCCGACGCGCAAGCACAGCAGCGGCAAGCGCAACAACAAGAGCAAGAGCAAGAACGCATCGAAGAAAGCAACGTCAAGTCGGCGTGACAGCAGCAGTAGCAGCAGCAAGACGAGCAAGCATGCGCGCGACAGTGCTGCTGGTGCAACCAAGCTCTACGGTCCAACCGACCTCATCCTCGTGCTCGGCGACGGCGGTGCGTTTGCCTCCAACACCATGGCTGTACATGCTGTGTCAACAAGCATTGCAAGTGCGCTTGCTCACACAACTTGCATGTGTTGTCGTTGTTGTTGTTGCTATGCATCAACAGACTTTACGTTCTCGCGCGGACTTGTCAAGCACCGCGGCACGGGCGACGGACTCCTTGCGACGTCGTTCGACTCGGAGACAACTGTCCGTAGCAAGTACGCCAATGCGCACCAGTGCATCAACGACATCCGGTCGCTCAAGGGTCGCGTGCTCCACGACGTCGACGCGACGCAGCTCGACGACTTGCCGCTGCGGCTGAAGGACGGCACCTTCGTCCCGACGTTCTTCCAATACATTATCTTCAACTTCCCGCACAGCGGCCAGCAGCGCGTGCACGTGAACCGCGCGCTCTTGCGCGACTTCTTCGTGAGCGCTCGCGCGCGGCTGTTCAAGCACGGCGAAGTGCACGTGACGCTCAAGACGAAGCCGCCGTACTCGAACTGGCTCATTGAAGAGCAGGCGCGCGACGCCGACTTGGTGCTCAAGGAGCGCCGGCCGTTCGACATCAAGCTCTTCCCAGGATACCACCACCGCACGACGGACCCAACAGCCAAGGCGTTTGAGCCCGACCAGTGCATCACGTACGTCTTCATTGTGAACCGCGCCAAGCACCCGTTCGAAGCGATCGCGCAGGCAGCGACGGAGGCGGCGCACCGACGCAAGCTCGGCGACGACGCTGCGCCATTGCCACCTGCTGCGGCAGCGAACACTGCGATCGCGCAGCTCCTCGAAGCACACGCGCGTGCAAAAGCAAACGCACGCGCAGAGGCACAGAGTTTGCCTGCGCGTGCGGCACCGACAGCAGCACCAAGCAAGCGCAAGTTGGCGAGTGCGATGGTGCACACGACACAGGATGAACAGAAGACGCCGTCGAAGCGTGAGCAGCTGAAGCAAACGCAGCAGCGCCTCGCGCAGTTCTGGACGCCGCTGCATCGCCACTCGCTCGCGCGCCCGACGATGCAGTCGTCGTAGCCCTTGACAAGGATTGGACTCCATGCATACAATAAACAAGTGAGTTGGTGACCAATTGTGTCCGTCGAGCAATTTGACACACGTCCGAAATGCTGACGACGACAAGTGCGGCAGGTGAACGTGGCGCTGCGACGACGTACGCGCCAGTGCTGCAGCACACGCCGTCTGCTGCGACTGACAGCGCACTGGAGCTGTCGCTACCGTCGCCGACCGCGTGCTCGAGCACTCAGACAGACGACGACCGCGTCTCTGTCTCTGACAATGACGACAAGGACGATGACCGCGCCTCTTGCGACTCGACGGCGATTGCATCCGACAGCGAGCAGCTCGCGCATGCAGCTGTGCTGACGCGGCCAGCTCGCATGCGTTCGCAGAGTAGTAGTGGCGTATGGGGCATGCAGCTCTGCATCTCGGCGCTCAGCGCGATCTCTGGCTTCCTCTTTGGCTACGACCTGTGCGTCATGGTCATTGCGCTCCCGCTCATCCAAGCCGTGCGTAGTTTGCCTTTCGCTCGCTCTCAGTACTTGCGACGCCTACTGATGGCGCTAGGACTCACGCGCTCCTGTGGCTCTTGTACGGACTGCTGCGATAGGACTTTGAGCTCTCGACAGCGTCTGCCGAGTCGGTCGTGAGCATCCTCATGGTCGGCGCAGTGCTCGGCTCGCTCATCGGCGGCGTTGGCTCCGACTGGTGCGTCCTCACTCTTCCTGCTCCTTGTTGACGCTAGGAAGCTAGTACACTAATGCGCTGCTCTTGATCGTGTCCACTCGTCAGCATCGGCCGCAAGCCTGCGATCGTCGTCACCGCCGCGTTCTTCCTCCTCGGCTCGCTCTTCATGACGTTCGCAGGGTCGCTCGCGTCGATGCTCGTCGGTCGGTTCCTCGCAGGACTCGCAGTCGGTGCGAGCGGACCGTGCGTCTCCGTCTACTTGTCAGAGATCGCGCACCCTGCGCGTCGCGGGACTCTCGTGACGATCAACGAGGTGCGCTCGTCACAGCATGCGGCGCCGTGTTGGGACGTGTGACTGAGCGCTTCGACACATTTGATACTCGACAGGTGATGCTCTGCGTCGGCTGCCTCGTGTCTGTCACAGTCAGCGGACTGCTCCAGAACAGTCAGGTGCGCACATAAGAGAGCAGAGGACAAGAAGCGATGGCGACGACTCGACTGACGCGCGCTCTCTCTTGATGTCGAAGGGCGGATGGCGCCAGATGCTCGCAGTCACACTCCTGCCGCCAGTCGTCCAGCTCGTACGTCCGTCGTACGACTGCTGGCCTCTCTCTCTTGACTCGCAGTCGGACCGCAGACTCACAGACGCACACTCCATCGCACGCGTAGGTCGGCATACCGTTCCTCCCCGAGTCGCCGCGATGGCTCTTGGCAGTGCGTCCATATCACTTGCTCTCCATTCGCACGCGGATGTGCTTGAGCGATGCGTCCTCACGTTGCTCTGGTCGTGTGCGATGTGCAGAAGAACCGACCGCACGAAGCGAACGCAGTGCTCAAGCGCCTCTTTCGCCGCGGCGACGACCGCAGCAGCGACGCGCCTGTCAAGTCTCAACTCCCGCGCGAAGTGCGTCTCTCACGCTCACTCTTGTCCATACGTCCGTCTTAGGACTCTAGTCTCACAGCCTCTCGCTTACTCTCTCACTGGCTGCGTCGCCAGTCGTTCCACCAGAGCATGCGCAAAGCGCTGGATCTGATCGCCAACGACCTCCCAACGCGCCGGTGCGTCTCTCGCACGATCACTTCGTCTCGCCTCGCACAGTGACGACTCACTTGTGCCTCCACTCGCTATCGCTGTCTGCTAGTCGCGTGCTCCTGAGCATGGCGATCGCTCTTGGGCACAACCTCACAGGCGCGAACGCGATGCTCTACTACTCGAGCTACATCCTCACAGCGCTCCGCGGCGACGCAAGCACCGCCGTTGCGTCGCCGTCGCACTTGACGAAAGAGATCGGCGTCGCGATCGCAAAAGTCGCAGGCGTGTGCACTGCGATCGCGATCGTCGACCGCGTCGGGCGGCGGCCGCTTATGCTCGTTGGCTCAGTGCTCATGCTCGCGTCGTACGCAGTCTTCAGCGCGTGCTTCTGGCTCCTCGCAGACTCGTCCGACGCAACGGCGAGCTACGAGACGCTCGGGCTCTGGACGCTCTACGCGTTCATCTTTGCGTGGAACTTGAGCTGGGCGCCGCTCATGTGGGTCATCTGCGTCGAGGTCTTGGGCGACGAGGTCCGGTCCGTCGGCATGGGCCTCACGTTCGCAGTCTTCTGGCTCGGCAGCGCCGTCACGAACCAGACGCTGCTCACGCTCTTCCATGCCATCGGTGCGTCCAAGGCGTCTGGGTGTGGGAGTGGCTCCTTCGAGTCCTGACTGACGAAGTCTTGTTTGTATGTCTGGACAGGCACGAGCGGGACGTTCTTGCTCTACGCTGTGCTCACGAGCTGCTCGCTCGCGTTCGTCGTGCTCAAAGTGCCAGAGACCGCAGGACTGACGTTCGAGCAGATCGGGCAGCTCCTGGCGCGCCACTCGGAGCACCACATGGAGCTCCGAGTGTGATCCCGATCAAGCGATTCGCTTGCGACATACAATACACAAGATAGACGTTGGAATTGTCCGAGATTCATAAGGCATTCTGTGTGAAGACGTTTGATGCGCAAAATGGCAACAACAACAGCGACATTGGCAATGACAACGACGACAGCACCGGATGCGAATGCGCTGGCGCTGCTGCTGCAGCAGTGGGACGAGTTCGAGTGCATGCGCAGCATGTTCATAGGACCTGGTGAGCTCGTGTTTGACGCGCTTGTCGCGCAGGAGCACGAAGCGTGCGTGCTCTCGAGCGGTCCGTGTCCGCGCTCGCGCTTGCAGTACGCGATCCGCTTCCAGGTGCGTCCATGGCCAAGCCCATGCTGCTCTCATTCATCTGTAGCTGCTCACATACGCACTTGCTTGCATACGCAAAGGAGCTGAGCTTTGGCAAAGAGGTCCCGGCACTTGAGATTGCGTACCCGTGCGGGTATCCTGCGCACGACAGCGTCGAGTTCACTGTGCGCTGTCCGTTCCTCTCACGCGAGCAGACTGAAGTGCTCCAGACGCAGCTCACGCTGCTCGCAACGGGCGCGAATGGCGACGTCGTCGTGCTCGAGCTCTACCAGCAGATGCTCGAAGCACTCACAGAAGCGCACCAAGCGCGCGACGACGCCCTTGCAAGCAGTAGTCACACAAGTCTCAAGTCCGAGCCAAGTGCGCTGAACCTCGTGCTCGGTCGTCGCGCGATCTACTTCCACCACATCATCAACCCGACGAAGCGCCGCGTCGTGCGCGAGTGGGCACTGGAACTCGGGCTCAGCGGCTTCAGCAAGATCGGCTGGCCCGGTGTCGTGATCGTCGAAGGCCGCGAATGCGATGCGCAAGAGTACGTCCGGCGGCTCCAGCGCCTGCGCTGGAAGCAGATCGTCGTGCGCGGCGAGCAGACTGAGCGCGTCGATGACACAGAGCTGCAGCAGCGCCATGGTGACAGCAACACGAGCGCTGGCGTCGATGCGCTCCGGCGTTTACCGCGCAACGTCTTTCACGAGTTCCCCGAGACGGGCATGTCGGCGCTCGCTGCTGCGTGCCGCGACGCTGGACTAGAGGAGCTCTTCCTCACGACCATGAAGATCTACGGCCGCAGTGACGACGCAAGTGCATCCTCGTCGCTGTCCTAGCGCTCGCTCTACGAGAGGCACCGTTAGAGAGACGAACGAGCAGCGAAACGCAGTGGCAAGAGCGAGAGAGAGAGTGAGAGCAAGTCTATAGAGAACGGTCTGGTCTGTCGACTGAGAGGTCGTGAGTGGGTCTGTCTGTAGTGCGAGCGTCCTACACGCGCTGCTTCTTCGTCGACGCCTTCGCCGTCGTCGCGCGCTGCTTCTTGCTCGCTGCTGGCTGCCGCCGCTTCGCCTTTGCCGCTGCCTTGACTGCCGCTTCGACGAGCGGCGCCGTGACATCCGCTGCTGCTGGCTGCTTGACTGGCGAACGCTTCGTCGCCGCAACTGCCGGTGCGCTCTCGCTGTCGCTCTCGTCGCTCGCGTCCGACGACGTGGCGCCGTTCGGTGCAGCAGCGTCGAGGAGCTCGTCGACTGGGAAGAGGTTCTTCATCGAGACGATGCTAAAGTCGACGAGGTACGACTTCTGGAGCATGCGGTCGATGCGCTGGAAGTGGCGCTCGCTGTACGCAATGAGCGCATCGAGCGTCGCGCTCACGTGCTCGAGCGACTTGAGCTTTGCCGGCGGGAGCGCGCGCAGGAGCGCCGAGAGCACGACTTGGCACACTGCGCTGTGCTTTGCGTTCGTGTTCCAGTCGCGGAGCCAGTCGAGGAGCGTCTGGAGCTGCGCGTCGTCGAGGCTCGTGACAACGTCGGCAAAGATCGTCTCGGGCTCAAACGTGTCCGGGTCGATCGGCGCGCCGCCAAGGAGCACGGGCGTGTCGCTGTGGCGCGGACCTTCGAGGAGGTCGCGGAGGATCTGGAGCAAGCGGTTCGGGTGCCCGAGCTCAAACGCGATCTGGACCGCGTCGAGGAGCTTGTTGTTCCGGAGGCAGTTCGCGAGCGCCTGCTCTTTCAAGAGCTTGGTCTCGCGCTCCATCTGCAGACCTTGCTCGTCCTCTTCTGTGAAGTCGCGCCAGAGGTTGATCGTTGAGTCGGCGCCGCCGCTGATCATCTCGGAGCTGTCCTTTGCAACCGCGAGGGCCCAGATCTTGTCCATGTGGTTGTCGAGCGTCGCTTCGCACTCGTTGCTCTTGATCGTCCAGAGCTTCACGAGCCCGTCGGCGCCAGCAGACATGAGCTGCATGCCTGCGCAGACAAACTGGACGTTCAGGACCGACGCCGTGTGGCCTTCAAACGTCTTGAGGCACGTAAAGTCCTTCGCAGACCAGACCTTGATCGTCTTGTCGCCACTCGCGCTTGCGAGGCACTGGTCAACCGGTGAGAACTCGACCGCCCACACGCCGCGCTTGTGCCCGCGGCACGTCCCAGCGAGCTGCAACACGCTCGCGCCCGTGCCGTTGCTCTGCGCGTGCCAGACCTTGATGAGCTTGTCCTGCGACGCACTCGCGATGAACCGGTCGTTGGGCGACACCGCGAGCGCGTTCACGTCCTTGTCGTGCGCTTTCACCGCGCCGAGCGTCGTCAGCGCCGTGACTTCGAGCGCTGCCGTGTCCTTGGTGTTCGCGCCGTACGCAGCGGCGAGTGGCTTGAGACTCCAGAGCTTGAGCGTCTTGTCCGAGCTCCCAGTCACAAAGAACGCCGTGCCCATGCCAAAGTGCGCGAGCTTCTGGGACATTGCGATCGCACCGAGCGACTCGGTGTGGCCTGTGCACGTCGCCATGAGCGCACGGCGCTCGACGTCCCAGAGCCGCGCGGTGCGGTCTTTTGAGGCACTCACGAGCCACTTGCCGTCCGGCGACACGGCAAGCGCCATGACAATGTCCGTGTGACCCGACAAGAGCTCGCACGAGAGCGTCTCGCGGTTGATCAATCGGATCTGCTCGCTGTTGGTCGCGACGGCGATCTGCGCCGACGGCCGGCCGTCAGCGTGCGAGATGTACTTGAGGTTCAGGATGTCGTCGTTGAAGCCGATGATCTGCGTCGTGCGCGCGAGGCGGTCGTCAAAGACGAGGAAGTTCTGGTCCGCGGACACAGCGAGGAGCTCCTTGCGGTGCGTGTTCACGAGCAAGCCCTTGTACTGGAGCGTCGCAGACTCGGGCACTTGCGTGAACACAGTCGTGCACGCACCGCCGGCGCTGCGCCAGAGCTGGAGGAGTCCACGCTCGCCAGCTGTGACAAAGTAGATCGCACTGCGCTCGTCCGGGTCGTCGCTCTTGTCGGCAGCGCGCTTGGCTTTGCTGCGCTTGCTGCTGCTTTTGTCGCTACTGCCGCTCACGCACTGGAACGTCGGTGGGACGACTTGGAGGCCTTCAATGGCTTCGTGCACCACGACCGTCTTGCTCAAGACGTTGTTGCGCAAGTCCCAGAAGTTCACGACGCGGTCGCGACCGGACGAGAGCATCGTGTAGCCGTCAGTCGAGAACGCGACGCACGTCGCAGGGCTCATGTGGTCCTGGATGCACGCGAACTCCTTCTGCGAGTACAGGTCCCAGATGCGCACTGTACGCAGGTCGTAGAGAGCGCCAGTCCGTCAGTGACGCAGTCAAGCAGGCAGTAGCGAGCACTAGAGAGACAGCAACGCACCGGTCGAGTCGTCGCTGCACGACACGAGCTGGAGGCGCTTGGCGTCTGGGTGGAACTTGACGAGCGTCACGATGCCGGCGTGGCGGCGGAAGTTGTGCGTGCAGTAGCCCTTCTCAATGTCAAAGACCTTGACCGCGCGGTCGCTCCCGCCCGTGGCGAGGAGCGTGCCAGTCGGATCAAAGTCCATCGCGAGCACGGGCGTCTCGTGCGCTTTGATCGTGCGCACGCACGTGAACGAGTCCAAGTCCCAGAGACGCAAGAGGAGGTTCCGACCGGCGGTCACGAGCTGGTTGTGCCCAGGACGCATCGCAAAGACCACGAACGACTCCTTCTGCTCCTCCTAGGACGCGCACGTAGCGACAGCAGGCGCAGTCGTTGGCGAGCGAGCACATACACGAGAGAAAGACAGACAGACAGACAGACAGACAGAGCAGCGTGAGCCGTCGTCATGGACATGACTACAGCAGCAGCTCATAAAATAGCAAGACGTACATCTTCGACGTCCTGCTGCAGCGTGCGCTTGAGCTCGCCGGTCGTTGCGTCCAAGATCGCAACGTCGTCATGGAGCATGCACGCAATGAGCGACGCGCCATTGTGCTGGAAGAGCTCGACTTTGCCACCAGTGTAGACGCCAGCGTGCGACTTGACTGTGCGCCAGCTCTTCGAGAGTCCCGAGCGCGCCGAGTAGCTGCTACCGCCAGCTCCAGCTGCTGTTGCTGCGCTGCTGCTCATGACTGTTGACTGTGTGTGTATGAATCGCGTGCACGAACAGGCGAGCGAGCGATGGCGCGACGAAGCGATGGATGGAGCAGTCGAAGACACCGAGAGCAGCGGCGACGATAAGCTCGTGGCGAGTGACGCTTTGCTTGGCTTTTGCTTGCAGCCAGCCAAGACATCGCAGTTGTATTAGTAGCCTCTTTTGACTATAATCACCATTTATGCATTTATGTGTGGTTAAAAGCACAATTTGTGTATACATGCCGTTGGAATTTGATAATGTTGAAATATATTTGTGTCGTTATTACAATAATCTAAAACAGGCGGTGCACTCAGCTTGGCAGCACGACGGCTTCATGCCAAGGACGTCTCAACTATCCCGGCGCGTTGGTCCTTAACCAGTCCGCGTCTGTCAATGGTGCTAGCATGTACAGTGTGTCGTCGAGGTGCTCAAGAGTTCACAAGCAGATTGCGAGTAGCGCGCCAAGCCACAGTCTCCTGACATGGCACGGAAGACTTGGATGTGCATGCACCTGACTCTGTTCGCTGGCCTCGGAGCTTTGTGCTGACGTAGTGAGCAGGACACGAGCTTCAAAAGCACTCGGATATCAGCCATAGCAACTCGCTGAGGTCCGTAAGCAAGGACAACACCAATTCAAACCTGACGGTGTGTTGGTCCTCAACCAATTCACTACCAAGTCGCAAGCCTCGCGAGCATGTCGACCAGCGCGATGGTTCTCCAGTGAGTGCAGTGGAAGCACAGAATCAAACATATGAGGTCTCACTTGGGATGATCGAGACGCCGCTTTGACGTACATCTAAGCATCGCGATGTGAGGACGGAGCTCATCATGTGCAAGAGTGTCGACACGATCCGCACCAGGTCGCACGTTGGAAGACACCTTGCATCGCTAAGCAAGACTAGACATCGGTGATGGTGGTCGACAGCTCTGATCGCATTCAAGGGGGCGCAAGTACCACAGCCGCCGTCTTCATGCGCCTCCAAAGTCGGCTGCGATGTGAACTCGAAGGTAATAAGGTGTGTGTGTGTGCGTGTGTCAATGTCCTCGTGTCTTTGCGCGCTCAGGAGGAGGTAGGATAGCTGATCTCAACATAGCAAGATCCTTACCGACGTACGTACGTGCCCGGATGCGTGGCCCGGATGCTCAGATGCTGCGGCGCAAGGACCCAACTCCAGTGCAGCGCGACAAGATAGCGTCTTATGGCCCTGAGACTCGCTCGCTCGCATGGCGCGATGTCTTTGCAGTCAGAGGTGTCGGCGGCGTTCACAGAGTGCCATCTAAGCGTGTGTGTAGACGCACTGATCGCGTCAAGTGGAACTCGTTCTCGCTCACTGCGCTTCTCAACGCGTTGCGCCTTCGCGACTTGCATTCCTTCGCACACAACGCGCAGCTCTCGACACGCACCAGCGCTGTCCTCTTGACGCCGCTCGTGCACACACACACATACGGACGCCAGTCGCCACACGCCGCACAGCATGGGTGCCTGCACGAGCTCGCACAACATTGTCTTTGTCGGCATGAACGAGAAGAAGCCGCGCCGCCTGCCAAAGGAGTACATCCACGCCATGGACAAGTACCTGCCCGACTTCAGGTACTACGAGACGTCGACGGAAGCGCACCGACAGACGTGTGCAAACCACTGGAACGAGGTCTTTCGCGAAGCGCCATCAGGCAAGTCGAACAACAGCAGCTCGCGCCGCAGCACGGTCGACTCGCAAGTCGCGTCGCGCATCACGGCGCTCTACGACACGTTCTACAGCTACCTCGACAAGCACTCGCCGGAGCTCAAGCCCGTGTTCCGGTCCTCGATGCACGTCCGGAGCAAAGTGCTCGTGCACATCAGCGCCGGCATGCGCTCGATCCTCGTCGCAGAGAACTTTGTCGCGCGCGCGACGGCACTCACGCGCACGCACATGCGGTACGGCGTCGAAGTGCACTTCTACAACCCGCTCGGGAACGCGCTCTTGTACGCGATGCGAGAGTGCTCGGACGGAATCTGGTCGCCCGAGATCGAAGACGCGTGGCGGCGGCTGTTTGCGCACTGCAGCATCATGCTCCTGGTGCACCAACTGAGCACGATCGAGCAGTCGCACAAGAGCTCCATAAGCGGACCGACAACGATCCACGTCGCGAGTCCAGAGGTGAGCAGCGACCTCGTCGTCCCAGTGCAACGATTGTCGATCCGCGAAGAGAACAACGAGTCGTGACCTGGTGTGGTCTTGAATAGAGAGAGACGCGCTCGAGTCTTGTTGTCTATGTTGTGCCCGCTATCATCCTATCATCATCATCACCACCGACGGCACATATGCTTGAGCTGTCTGAGCTGAACGACATCGTAGGAGCAGATCCAAGCTCCTGGTTCTCCGTCGCCACGAAGCCTACGATCATGAACTACGCGTGCGCACGAGGAGCTCTCGCTGTACCCATTTCGGTCGTCGTGCGAGAATCATATAGTCTGACGATCATCTGATTCTCGTGACTTTAAAATAGGAAATAGCTCGGACTTTCACATGTCCGCACTTGCCTGTGCGTTTGTGTGAGGTTTTCTGTTTGCGAGGCGTGAGAATTTTGACAACTTTTGTCACGCTGTTTAAACAGGAAAAGCCACACAAAGTCGCAGAGCAAGTCCAAGCGCGAGAATCCGAGCCACTTGCTGGTTGAAAACGCGAGAATCAGATGGTCTGAGCCGGCTAAATGGGTACACTACATGTGTGTGATGTTCGTGGTGGTGACCAAGGCACGCGCCGCCGTCACGGTGTCTGGCGCGAGGCACAACACTGCCCGGAACAGCAGCAGCCGTGCCATCGACACAGCAGCAGCACGTTGCTGCGAGCGTGCGCTTCGTACGAGAGGACGAGTACTTTGTGCTCCTAGCGCAATCGACGCCGCCAGCGACAGTCGATCCAGCACTTCGATTGCCTCCGAGCGACGACGGGAGCGACGACTCGCAGGTACCAGCGGCATCGCTGACAAGCCGCCTCCCTCCCGCGCGCTCCTTTCGTCACTGCCTCCTGCGTGGTCCAACACGTTATCAGCTACAAACGCACTACGCGTCGGCACACAAGCGAAGCAGCACGTTGCTCAGCGCGCTCACAAATCCAACTCGATCGCTCAGCCATGGGGCTACGCTTCAGCTCGCACAACGCAATCCTCGCAGGCATCGGCATCGGCACTGGTGAACACAAGCCTCGACGGCTTCCGAAAGAGCACATCCGGCTCATGGACGAGTACTTGACCGACTTTCGGTACTACGAGACATCGACGGAGGAGCATCGCCACGCGTGTGGCGAGTTCTGGAGCCACACGTTCAAAGAGAACACGACGCACTCGAGCAAAACGATGTCGCGCCGCAGCAGCTACGAATCGAGTCGCCAGACAACGATCGCGCAGCTCTACGACACATTCTACGGCTACCTTGAGCGCAACTCGCCAGAGCTCAAGCCTGTCTTTCGCTCGTCACTGCACGTGCGGAGCAAAGTGCTTATGCACATCAGCGCTGGCATGCGCACGATCCTCACAGCGACCAACTTCCAGGAACGCCTCGAGGCGCTCACGCAGACGCACTTGCGCTTTGGCGTCCAGATCGAGTTCTACAACCCGCTCGGGAACGCACTCATGTTTGCGATGAAAGAGTGCTCAGGCGACGCGTGGACACCCAAGGTCGAAGACGCCTGGCGCCGCTTGTTTGCGCACTGCAGCATTTTGCTCATTGCGCACCAGAAGCTCGTGCTCGACAGCCACGACCACCGCCACTCGTCAAAGCGCATGAGCGACAGCTCGACTAAGGTGCTCAAGCGCACATCGGTGCAGCGCACATCAGTCAACGAGAACGGCGTCGAAGAGTTCTCGTGAGTAGCATCGAGAGCAGCAGCGTCAAGGAGCTAGCTAGCTGTAAGCTGCGGCATCAAAGCTCGTTGATACTAGAGCGCACACTCATACACTGGAGTCGATCCGCACGTGTACCTCGGTGTTGATGTCCTAGCTCAGTCGCTTCTGCACCTGCACTATCAGCAAGCAAGGCAGGCCACCTGCTAGTTGGGTAGCGCCGCACAGGCCGCAGGCAGTGTCGTGTCTCGCGCTCGAGTGAGTCGTCCAAATACCTTGCGTCTCGCTGTGCGATAAGACCTCGAGACGCCCAGATGTACGTCGGGAGCCTCAATCAGTCAGTACTTGGCGCAGCATCGCACTAGCCAACTGCGAGGTCCTCTCGCGACAAGGTCGGTCTGAGCATCTCTGCCATCTCGATGCCAGCCTCGAGGTCTATTCACGCGCACACCTGCACACCTGTCGGCCTCGTCTTGCTCTCATCGGCTCCGTTTAGCGCAGAGCCAAGTCATCATGATTGCGCTCAGTGCCGTCGTCGTCGTCGTCGCGACCTATCCTTGTGTCACGCGCAAGAGACAAAGGCCTGCAGTGTGTTCATTGGATCCTCGCACTCCAGGCATTGGCTTGAGTCACTCTCAAGAGCCCTGCCACCACTTGCGCCGCGCGCTGCGAGCGCAACTACTTTGCATCCTTAGAGTCCAATCCACCTTGACCAGCACAAGCAGCCACACAGCCACACAGACAAGCGCGCGCCACTTCCAGTCAGCTCACCAGCCAGCACATTCGCCGTTGCGAGTCTCAGCTCTCGCCACTCCCTTCTCGTATCTCGCATCGCAGCACCATGGGCTGCGTGAGCTCGACGATGAACAAGGACGCGAGCATGAAGTTCTCGAAGCAGTACCTCCGCATCATCAATCGGTATTTGCCGCACTTTGTGACCGACGAGCCGTCGAACGACACGGACCGCATCACGGCGTTCCTGCACTGGGAGAAGGTCTACAAGGAGAACATCCACATGGACGCGCACCACACGATTGGCTCGGGCACGAAGATCGGCTTGCTGTACGAGACGTTCTACAAGTACCTCTTTGAGCACACACCGCACATGAAGCCGCTCTTCCAAGCATCGATCCAGATCCAGAGCCGCGTGCTCGTGCACATCAGCAGTGGCATGAAGTCACTCTTGTCGTCTGAAGACCTCGTGCAGAAGGTCATGGAGCTCGCGCTCGTGCACATGAAGATCGGCGTGAAGCCCGAGGACTTCGATCCGCTCGGCGAAGCGCTCATTCAGTCCATGAAGATCACATCCGGCGACGACTGGAACGCCGAGATCGAAGCCGCGTGGCGCCACATCTACTGCCACGCGTCGATCCTCATTCTCGTGAACATCCCGAACACGAACCTCGACATGGGCGACTTCCAGGACAACTAGCGCCGATACCAGGGCGTCAAGAGCAGGGCGCCCTAGGGAACATATCATATCTAAGCACTACTACTTCACACTCTGCCCGAGCGAGCGAGAACCGAGTGAGATGCAGTTCTCGATCAATACATAGGATCATCTCGATCATCTTCATCTTCATCTTTATCTCCATAGTTTCGAGTGAGCTGAGGCATTCCTGGACGACTACATGCGGGCATGCAGGCCTCCAACATCTTGAGGCGATCGTCGTAGTAGCAAACCAGGACAAGGACAAGTCGAGTCCTCACTTGGAGTTGCCTCGACAAAGTCTTGTAACCACGAACGTAACCGACCGATACACTCTTTCATTTGCTGGTGTACTCGTCTAATATTGCTGTTATATCAAAAATCGATACAAATGCACCTCTGTATTTGTGCTGCATGTTCGCAGGCACACATCCCATGTTGTCCTTCACCATCGCATTCGTAACCTACGTTACTCGATATAGGTAAACGTGGCTATCTCCAAAGACTGGCGCGAACGAGGAACGAGGGATGGTGACACTGCCGCATTCGACAGCACCAGCACACGCCACGTCTTCGTCTTCTCGGCACCAACTCGTACGACGATGGCGAGACGCGCAAAGAGCTTTGCGAGCGGGCAGCTCGTGTCGCTCTGCAGCATGGCGAGCTTCGTGATGGCCAAGCTGCTCGTGCAGCGCGACGTGAGTGCGCCAGCGTTCGTCAACTGCTGTTTCTACATCGCGCTCGCGGTGGCTTGCCTCACGTACGCGTGGCGCCAGCAGAGCAAGCAGCAGCTCGAGCAAAGCATCGCGGCTCGTGGTGCAACCGAGACCCCACTTGGATCGCCCGTGCTCTCGCCGCTTGGCATGTCGCCAACCACAGACTGCGAGCTTGCAGACCCGATTGCGATCAAGGCGATGCAGCAACAACAAACACAGGACGAGCCGCGCTGGTGGTTCTACATCGTCGTTGCGTTCTTTGACCTCCAAGCAAACTGCCTGGCTGTGCGCTCGCTCGCGTTCGCCGACTACGTCTCGGCCGGACTGATGCTCAACCTCACGATCCCGTTCGTGTCGCTCCTCAGCTGCGTCGCGTACGACCGCACGTACTCGTGGCCGCACATTGCCGGCTGCTGTCTCGCTACGGCCGGAGGCGTCGTGCTCTTCCTCGGCTCGTACTTGCGCGACGCGAGCGACGAGAGCTCGCAACAAACCTACGGCTGTCTCCTTGCGCTCCTCGCTGCATTCATGTACGGCGCGTCAAACATCACGAACCAGCTCTACTTACGCGTCCAGACGCTCGACCGCATGATCGAGTCCCTGGGAATGGTCGCTGCGTTTGGCTCGGGTCTCGCGATGGTCCAGATGCTCCTGCTCGAGCGTGACCAAGTGACTGCGATCGTCTGGAGCAGCGACGTGTCGCTCTGCGTCGCTGTGTACATCGGTGCGCTGTTCGCGTTCTACTTGCTTGCGTCGTTGCTGCCGCAGACCCTGGCGTCGCCACTCTACAACCTCTCGATCCTCGCCTCGAACCTGTACCTGCCGTTTGCATCGTACTACTTCTTTGCAGAGAAGCCGAGCGACTACTTCTTCGTTGCGCTCGTGCTCGTGCTCGTCGGCTTGACGATGCACTGTGTCGAGCACTCGCGCGCGTCACAGCAGCAGCGCAAAGCTCAGCAGCAACAGCAGCAGTTGGACTCGCTCTCTGATGCGAGCAGCAGCAACAGCACGGCGCTGCTCAAGTCGCGCGTGTGCTTTGGCACCTCGGTGCAGCCTCCGACCGACTTCACGCTCGTCGCGATTCAGATCCAGCAAGCCGCGCTGTGAGGTGAGCTGCGAGAGCACACAAAGTTGGTTCAAGCATCCACGCATCCTCACGATACATCGCAAGGCGTCACGACGCTTGATGATCCATCTGCTCTTGTAATGAGGTACCGCTATTGTATAGAGACGCTTTCGCGCCATCGTACTTTAGACAATCTATTCGGTACTTTTGAACAGTTCAAAATCGCCCCTTTGTTTCTTCACTATCACCTAAATAATAGCGTCGATGTGCATTACATGACCACCATCATGGACGACGACACCTCTCGTTCGAGCACGAGTGCTGGCGGTGCGCAGACGCTGCTCACAGGTCTCCAGGCGCTCACGCGGCGACTCCAAGACGAGCGCGATGCACTGCAGCAAGCGCTTGACGACGCGACGCGCGCGCTTCAGAGCGAAAAGTCCGCGCGCGCAACGCTTGAGAACGTGCTCCAAGTGCGCGAGCTCGAGCTCCTGCACGTGACACAGACGCAGCAGCACGCGAGTCAGCAGCTGCGAGACCGCATCGCCCAGCTCGAGCGCGAAGTCGACGATGAGCGTGCACTGCATCAGGCTGCAGTCGCAAGCCGCGCTGCAGCGCTGCAAAAGAGCGCAGCGCTCGCAGACGAAGTCAAGCGCGTCGAGATAAAGTGGCGCAGCGAGATGGAGAAGAAGGAGCTTGCGCTCGCAGAGGTCGAGATCTTGCGCGACGACGCACTGAGCGTCACGCTCGATCGCGACCAGCTCGTTGCACGGACCGAGGCAGACGCAAAGCGCGTGCGCGAGCTCTGGCAGCAGATCGCGCGCGAGCACGAGAGCAAACTCGATGCGCTGCGGCAGGAGCTTGAGACCACGACGCGAGCGAGTGCGAGTGTCGAGCGCGCTGCAGCGCAGTCAGAGCGCCGAGCACAGGAGCTCGAGACGTCAGTCGCGCAGCTCACAGAGCAGAACCAGTCGCTCGAGCAGCGCCTCGCGGCGGTTGACAGTGACAGCGTCGCACTACGAGCGCAGCTCGAGTCGGAGCGCACGCGAGTGAAAGCACACGAGGACGCGACGCACGCGCTGCGCTTGGAGATGCAGACGCTCTCAAGTGCTGCGGCGCTCGCAAAGGAGCGCGAAGCGACAGCTCGACGAGAGCAAAAGCTCGCAGCCGCCGTGCTCACAAAGGCGCAGCGCGAGCTCGACGACACGACCGAGACGCTCCGCGCGCTCGAGACTGAGTGGAGCGACCTGCTCGACCACGTCGCGCAGCAGAACGCAACGCGGACGCTCGCAGCGCGCGAGCAGCAGGCGCAAGGCGAGCTGCGGTCCCAGCGCCTGCGACGCACAAAGCGCTGGGCCGAAGAACTCGCAGCGCTGCAGCACAAGCAGCTCGTGCGGTACCAGCACGTGCTCGCGACTGTGAACCGCAAACTCGACGACGTGCGCGATACACACGAAGCGCTCGAAGCAAACGCATGGTCTCTCCATGGCGACAAGACAGCGCAGAGCAAGTCACTGTGTATCTATCGCCACTAGCGGCGCTCGTGCAACTACTACCTAGACACGTGCGCTACACGATCGCTTGCTCCAGGAACGGCTTGTTCGCGCGCACGCGCTCAAACGCAAAGCACGACGCGTCGATCGTCGTGTACTCGCCGTGCACGATCAGCTCTGCGATCGCGCGACCGGCTGCAGGCGCTTGCTGGAGCCCGTGGCCGCTAAACCCGTTGATCAAGTAGAGGTTTGGGACGTCTGGGTGGACACCGATGATGGCGTTCTGGAACCATAAATACCAATAATAGACAGGAAAATTCATGAATACGCGAGATACAGGGGGATGCTGGCACCAACCTGGAGCAGCAGAGCATCAGCGCACGCACCTGGTCGAACGTGTTGTAGTCGTAGAAGCCGGCCCAGCTACTGAGGACTTTGATGTCTTCGAAGTGCGGCACGCGCGTCGCAATCGTCGGCCAGATCGCATTCTCAAACAGCGCGTGGTCAGGCGAGTCGAGCTCCGCAGTCGACGTGCCGTCAACGTCGTCGTCTTCGTCCGGTGAGACGCCGCAGACGAACTGTCCGCGCGCGCCTTCGCGGCGAAAGTAGACGCCATTTGTGTCGACGACGAGCGGCGACGCGGCTTTGCCGTGCCACGTCTCTTCGTGGCGGCAGTGGTACAGAAACATACTGCGCTTGCTGTCGGACGCGACACACCAACAGAGCAGCGAGCAGCGTGAGTATTCGAGTCCTAGATCTCACAAGCAAACTCTTTCGCCATTCACACACGCGCGTACGTACCGTGGCTTGACTGGAAAGTCGTGGACGTCGCAGGCTTCGAGGAGCTTGCTCGCCCACGGACCAGCGGCGTTCACGACTTTCGATGCGGTGACAATCTTCGCTGGTGCGTCGCCACTGGTGGAGCTCGGCGTGATATGCACGCGGTCGATCGCATTCGTCTCGTTGCGGTCGAACGCCGTGACGTCGCCGTCGAGGACATCGACACCGAGCGCGATGCACTTCTTCTTCATCGCGACGAGGAACGACCACGGGTCGAACCAGCCCTCGTGCTTGACGCCGAGCGTCGCGGCGTGGATGCCAGTCGTGTCGATCCACGGGAAGCGTGTCTGGAGCTGCTCGGGCGTAAGGAGCTCGACGGACGCACCGGCGGCGCGCTGGGTCTCGTAGTTTGCGTAGAGGATGTCGAGGTTCCTGTCGCTCGCGAGGAAGAGGTAGCCGCCTTCGACAAACTGGATGTCCGGGACGTCGCTGTCGCCGACGCGCATGCGCTCGGGCAGCGCGCTCAGGAACTCGGTGCCGTACTGGCTCATCTCGATGTTGGCGCGCTGCGAGAACTGGTGCCGAATGCCGCCGCACGAGAGCATCGCCGACGCGTACTTGTACTACGAGAGAGAACAAGAGCAAGCGAGGACGGTGCTCGTGTGAGTCAGTGCGCACAGAGAGAGATCGTTATCAAAGACGCAAAGAGACACAGACACAAACGCACCGACTTGTCCTTCTCAACGACTGCGATCTTGAGCTTGGACGTTGACGCCAAGTGGTACGCGGCCGAGCAGCCCATGACGCCGCCGCCAGTAATCACGACGTCGTAGTGGTCGTGTTTCGACGACGCTGCGTTTGCTGCCGTGCTCGCAAAGCGCGTCGTGTGTGCATGGGACGCCATGCGCCGGAGCAGCATCTGGTAGCTGTGGGAGTGTGCGTGCAGCAGCAATTGCGTCAGCGAGTGCACGCATGAGCGAGTGGATGGTAGCGCAATGTGCACACGGACGCACCGAGCAGTCGTAGCTGTGAGCATCGTCATCGTCGTTGCAGTCGTCGTGTGTGTGTCGTGTGTGTGGAGTCGGGTGCGCCGATGCGTGTCAAAAGTGAAATGAGCCATCTCCGACACCATCGAACGCTTGAACTTGCCACGCGGCCAGCGAGTATACAAACGCTCATATAAACGCGACCGATGAGGCGAGTTTCTGGTAATCGCCGCGATAAGAAGCGATTCGGACAGAAGTCGTCGCGAAGACTCGCTTGGTGCGATCTCGTGCTGCTGATCTTGCACGAAGAGCTGTTTGCGCATGAGCATAAGTGATCCGACGCGATCGGATGTGTCCACTGCCAACTCCAGCAGCTCT
Organism: Pythium guiyangense; assembly: GCA_003730235.1. NCBI lineage: Eukaryota > Oomycota > Peronosporomycetes > Pythiales > Pythiaceae > Pythium > Pythium guiyangense. Next base: position 621,116 of record QXDM01000057.1, on the reverse strand, counting down.
AGCTGTCGCGCCGACTCTTTCGTCGTGTAGTGTGTCCTGGATTGATAGGCACGAAGTTCGAGAGATGTGCTGGGACGTTTGAGTTCAAGTTAGCTCACACCTTAATAGTTGACGCTACGGACTACGAGGCAAAGCACACGGTGATGATACACGTATGTTCAATGTGACGAGGGCACCAAGCGTGGTGCTTCGACGTACGTGCATGCGCGACGTCCATGTCAAGGACTTGAGCATCGAGAGCTTTGAGCTATTCCTGAGATTTGACCTTGAAGATCAAATATCATGTCAAAAATGACTATGCAAGACACATTAGTTAGACTATGTGATGCACAGTACCACCTTGAATTGCGCTGATCTGACGACAACGAAGACGACGAAGATGAAGGCGCCGATGTCGACGACGACGCTCCTTTACGCGCGCTCGAGCCGCGACAACCTGCAGCGACCGCGCTCGTCATCACCACGTGCACGGCGTCGCAGCAGCCAGTTGCAGCCGACCGCGACGCTGCTGTTCGTGCTCGCAGTGCTGAGCGCAGCACTGCTGCTGGGAGAGAGCGACGCTATGCCACAGCTCGCGCAGCGTTTCGAGAGCGAGCGGTACACGCAGCACGCGCGCGCAGACCCCGATGCAACGTACCACCTCGCGATCGGCTTGCACACGCACGACTTTGACGCGCTCGAGCGCAAGCTCTGGCAAGTCTCGAACCCACAGTACGTCATCGTCTGCTGTATCATCCCAAGCACAGCGTCTGCTTGTGCCTGTTATCTGTTGTTTCCATACTCATGCATGCGCGCTTGCACTCGCTTGCACTAGAGCGCTCGAGTACGGACAGCACCTGAGCCGCGATGAAGCCAACGCGCTTGGTCGTCCAGCTGCTGGAGCACTCGACGCTGTCCGGCGCTGGCTCCAGCCGTTGGTGAACCCGAGCGCTGCGCCTCACGACATTGGCACGTTCTCGCCAGCGTCCAACATCCTCAAGGTACAGCTCTCACTCTCTCATTGTACCTCTTGCCTTGGATGTATGACTGAGCGCGCATGATGCTCCACTCTGTCAGGTCGCACTGCCGATTCAGGACGTCGAGCGCTTGCTCCAGACCGAGATCCACGAATTCGTCCTCCCTGCGTCCAGCACTAGCGACCGCCAGTCGGCGGCGCGCATCCTCCGCGCGGCGCAAGACATTACGATCCCGCGCCATTTGCACGAAGTCGTGTCGTTTGTGAACGTGAACGCGCATCCGCTCGGTCTCCGCGCGCTCGCGTCCATGGCGCCAGCGTCGGCTGCGAGCGCAAGCAGCAGTGGCGCCGGCGGGACGCTCGCAAAGATCCGCGAGCTGTACCACATCCCAGACGACCTCGTGGTCACGAACGCGAGCAACACGCAGTGCGTGCCGTCGTTCTACACGGAGAGCTGGAACCCCGACGACCTCACCAAGTTCTTCCACGACTACCTCCCAGGCTCGCCCGTGCCGCGCGTGATCGAGCGCGGCGACCGCGTGAACGCCCCCGAGAAAGCGAGCACCGAGGCGTCACTCGACATCCAGTACATCACTGGCGTCGCACGCAACGCCACGACGTACATGTGGGTCATGAACGGCAGCAATCCGTACTCAGCGCAGGACGAGCCGTTCGTCGAGTTTGTCGACGCCGTCCTCGCGATGGACGCGCCGCCGCTCGTCGTCTCGATCAGCTACTCGGACGACGAAGCGCAGATCTTTCGCCTCTCGCCTGCGTACGCGCGGACGTTCGACGCGCTGCTCATCAAGATGGGGCTCCGCGGCATCACAGTCCTGATCGCAAGCGGCGACGACGGCGTCGCTGGTCTCCGGCCGGAGTTTGCGCACCTCCCGCGGAACGAGACGTGCTCGCTCGCAGGGCCGCAGTGGCCGTCGTCGAGTCCGTACATCACGACTGTCGGCGCGACGATGCAACTGAGTGCGAGCGAGTTCGCAAAGGACTTCTTCACGACGGACGAAGAGGTCGTGTGCAGCGGCCAGACCGGTGGCATGGTCACGACAGGCGGCGGCTTCTCCAATGTGTACCCGACACCGCCGTACCAGCAGTCGGCAGTCGCGCGGTACCTCCAGACGCGGCGGATCCCAACGGCGCCAGGGTACTTTAACAAGTCGGGACGCGCGTACCCCGACATCTCGGCCCTCGGCGCATCGTTCCACACGTACATCCACGGGTACGTCACTGGTGTCTCGGGGACGTCAGCGTCGACACCGGTCGTCGGTGCAATGGTCACGCTCTGGAACGACGCGCGCTTGAACGCCGGCAAGCCACCGCTCGGGTTCATCAACCCGCTGCTCTACTACCTGAACGACGTCCATCCAGAGGCGTTCAACGACGTCGTCGTCGGGAACAACGGTGCGCGCAAAGGCGGCGGGCTCATCTGTGACCAGTCGTTCGGCGCCGCCGGTGGCTGGGACGCTGCCACTGGCGTCGGGACACCAAACTTTCCAGTCATCCTCGCGTTCATCCGCGCAATGGACGGCGCGCTCAACGCCACGCGCGAGCCAACAGTGCAGTGCGACTCGGTCGCGAGCAAGCTCAACGGCTCACAGCCGCTCCCAGGTGACACGAGCCTCAACGCAGTGGATCCATCGAGCGACGACCGCAGAAGTAGCAGCGTCTTCGGCACAGTCCTGCTCGCTGCATTCGTCGCAGCCGTCGCAGTCGTCGGCGCCGTGCTCCTCACAGTCACGTACAAGCGATGGCGGAACCAGTACACGTCGCTGAGCGCTGACGTTGCGACGCGCGACATTGCGCAGAGTCCTGGTCAAGGACGGAGCGAGAGCAAGAGCAGCAGCAGAGGACGCGCGAGTAGCGCTGACGCAGCGAGCGAGAACGACCGCGACGACGTGGAGCTGAGCGAGATCAGTCTCCACGAGTGAACAGTCGAGAGAGCGAGCGAGCGAGTGACGCCTCGCGTGTGTCTGACGTCCTAGAGCATGTGCATCACAAGAGAGAGCGAGTCTTGACAAGAGCGTCTGTGGCTGTTATTCCTAGCGCTTGAAGGCGTCATCAGAGCGCTAGCGCAGCTCAACGACGCAGACGTCGCACCGCGCAGCGTCCGTGACAAGCAGCAGCGCGTCGTGCTTCACGATGCCCACTGGCCGCGCAAAGCGGTTCGCTGGCTCGACTGTTGACCCGAACGACGCGAGGAACGCGCCGTCGCGGCGGAAGATCAGGACGCACTTGTTCGCGCCGTCGCTCACGAGGACACATCCGCTGCGCGCCTCGACGCACACGCCGAGTGGCTCGAGCGCCTGGTCGAACGGCGTGCGGTCGACGTCGAGCACGAGAAGGACTTGGAAGTCATGGACTGCAAAGACCTGCACGCGACGGTTCCCACTGTCGCTCACGACGATCTTTGCGTCGCGATGCGAGCCAAAGTCGCACGCAGCGTCGCCTTGCGGCAGCGCAGCAGCGACTGCGATGCCAGTGGGGAACCGGAGCTCGCCGACACTGGCGCCTTCGCGGCCAAACGCGTGCTTGAACGCACAGTCGTCGCTCGTGAGGTCAAAGACCTGCACGCGGTGGTTCCGTTGGTCCGAGACGTAGAGCCACTCGTTGTGCAAGACCGCGACGCCCTGAGGCGAGTCCAAGTACGTCTCGACGTGTCCAAAGCCTGCGCCAATGCGGCGGTAGAACGCTCCGGACCAGGCGTCAAAGACCGAGATGCTGTGGTTCCCAGTGTCGCTCACAACGAGCAGCGGCGACGCAAGTGCCGAGGTGTCGCTACTGTCACGAGTGCGTTGTCCAGACGCCTCGACGCTTGCGAGGAACGTCGGGTGCTGGAGCTCGCCAGGGAGGAACCCGCTCGAGCACAGCGTCTGGTCGCCGTACGTCGTTGCGCCAATGCAGAACAGGAACGAGCAGGGTGCAGTGGCGCTAAAGACTGCGACGCGGTGCGACTGTGGGTCGCTCACGTACATCCGTCGCTCGAGCGCAGCGCCTCCGCTGCCTGAGCGAGTGGGGAATGCGATCTCGAGCACACTATGGACGCTCGAGAGCACGGGACACGGTCGCTGTGCTTGTTCTCGTGGACGCTCCTGCGCAGCGAGAGCGAGCCACTTGGTGCGTGAGCCGTCTGCGTTGTAGACCAGCACGCTCGCGTTCTCGTAGTCGGCAAACACGACCTCACGCGAGCCTGACGCATAAGCAAGCGCAAGTGGATGGTGGAAGCGCGCACGCACATCGCGCCACTGCGCCTGCGCCGTTGTGATGCGCGCGTACGCTCGACAGGACGGATGGAGCTGACGCGCAAGCGCATACACTTGCGTCATACTAGAGCCACTCAGACTTGGTGCACGTCCTTGTGGGGACGCCAGAGCAGCAAACTCTCGCAGCAGCGCCGTGTGCAGCGCGTTGAGCTGACTGCGCTGGAACGCGATCTGCTCGCTCGTACCAAGGAGCGAGAGCTGCCGTACGAACGCGCCAGTCTCGGTCAAGACGTGGATGCGGAAGTTCCCGAGGTCGGCAACGACGATCTCAAACTGCTCGGTCGAGACCGTCGACTCGTCTGGCGGAAGTCCGCGCGAGAGCACGCGCTAGGTGGTGGTCAAGTGCATCACCACCGCCGTTGTTCAGGCATCCATCCATACAGAAGACGCGCTAGTATGTCAGTATCTGGAGCGAGGACGCGCCGAGTCGATGGGATGGATCGACAGCGACGCACCTTGCGGACGTTGACGAGCTTGACGTCGCGGATGTCGTGGAACGCGCCGCCGTGAGTGCCTTTGCTACCGTAGGCGCACACGAACGCGCCGCGCTTGGCAAAGACTGCGAGGCGATTGTTCCCAGTGTCGCACACGACGACGTGGTAGTGCGAGACGTCGAGACCGCTTGGGCACTGGAGCTGCGCGCGTCCGCGGCCTTTCGACCCGAACGACCGCACGCGCGTGAGTGGCGCTTTGCCATTGCTCGCACTTGATCGTGGCTTTGGTACCTCTGGCGCGAGAGCAAACACTGTGACGCAGTGTCGGAGCTGGTCGCTGATGAAGAGCTCGCGCGCAGTGTCGTCACATGCAACGCCACGCGGCGACGCGAGTGTCTCGGTCAGTGCGTCGCCAGACATGAACGCGAGAGCGGCCGTGCCGTCGAGGGTGCGTACGCTGTCGGAGCTGTTGCTTGCCCCAGCGGCCGCTACACTAGAGCGAAAGAGCTTGAAGAGCACGCGCAGGTCAAAGCACGCGAGGAAGCTCTGGCGGTTCTGGTTGCACACTGCCGACTGTGAGGTCATCAGGTACAGATCAACTCTGCATCGTGGTGCAGTCTGTGGACGTACCGATCAAGTGCCCCGAGCGCGTGGCGCACTGCGCAACGATAGCAAAGAGAGCCATCGAGTCACAGGAAGATCAGTGATAGGACGCCAAGAGCTACGAGCCACTTCTGCATAGCTCAACGACGCACCATGGCGCTTGGCGTGCGTACAACAGACGAGAGCGATGCGCTGAAGAGCAAAGTGTGCGTTCCGAGCGCGAATGCGTGGAGCTGACTGTTTGAGTCTGCGACGAACACGACTGCGTCGGTCTCTGGTGCGTCTTGGATAGGCGTCTCCAGCGCACTGGGCGTCAAGACTGCTAGGCTCAGTGGCAACGCGTCGCGATCGCTCAGGACGAGCTCACCAGCGCAGAACGCGCCGACGTTGCTGAGCTGCGTCTCGATGCGAGAGACGATCGCCTGTTCTTCGCGCTCGAGACGTGCGATGCGGTCGAGCTCAGCTTGCCGTGCGAGTCGCACGCGCTCGCGCTCATGGAGTTGGTGCTGCTGCTCTGCCACTCGCTCTGTATGACGATCATACACCAATCAGTGCCTCTCAGTAGACGCTCAAGGACCGAAAGCAAGAGTGCCAAGCAGACACACCGTTCTCAATGCGCTGCTGCTCCAGCTCATGTGCAATGCGCAGCTCCTCGTGCCGTCGCTTCGCCTCCTCCTCGAGTCGCTGGTTCTCGAGTTTCTATTGCGCATGCAGCAGGCAACAGTGATCATAGCGCAGTGAGCACACTCGCTGCTTGAGCTTGCTCAACCACTGATCGCATGAACGTCGTACGCGCAGTCGGCGCTTCTCGGCGAGTGGGTTTGCCGCCATCGCTGTCGCGTCAACGCACGAGGCGTTCGAGTTGTGCTCGATCGATGTGAAGAGACGCGATGTGAATCTGCATGACGCTTGAAGCGAGTTGATACACCAGCGCCAGCACTTCCAGCAGCACAACAGATGCACACACAGCGTGCTTGTCATGTGCACAAGACCAGAGACGTCGCGAGCATGAGCAGGAACATGAGTGGCATGCAGCTTGAAGTGGTCATGTGCGAGCGTCTTGCAATTGACTTGCAGTTTGTATGCTCAAGTCAAGTCAACGCTCCCTTATTTTTATCACTATACAAAACAAGAGTTTGCGCATCATCGATCGACGTCACCAAAATCAAAGTCAAAGAGAAGCTCGCTTGATCGACGAACATGCTCCGGACCGTGCCATTCGCGGCGCCAGCATGGGCGAGCGCGCTGCGCAGCCCGCCAGCAAAGAAGCTCCGTCTCGGGCACTTCCCGACGCCGATCTTTCCGTTCTCACCGCCGGGTCTGCCGCCTGGCGTGACGATGTACATCAAGCGCGATGTACGTCCTTCCTCTCACGAGTCTGTGAGCTTCAAACGCTTGCTCACTCGCTCAATCACCAAAGCGTCTCAATGGCTCATTGATTGTGTACATGCCTGCTATCACCACATGCTCACGTGCTTCGTGTAGGACTTTAGCGGCATGGAGACGTCTGGGAACAAGATCCGCAAGCTCGAGTTCCTCATGGCCGAGGCGCTAGCGCAGGACGCCGACTGCATCGTCACGTGCGGTGGCATCCAGAGCAACCACTGCCGCGCAACAGCTGCAGTCGCGCGCATGCTCAAACTCGACTCGTACTTGCTCCTGCGGACAAACAAGCCCGAGGACGACCCAGGCGTCGTCGGGAACCTGCTCTTTGACCGGTAGCGCGCTTCGTCCGAGCGTCACTGCTTCCACTGCCGTTGTCGCTCGCCTGTCAGTACCACGCACTCACACGCCTCATGCACTATGCGTATGAACTGCAGACTCGTAGACGCGACGCTCATTCAGATGTCGCGCCAAGAGTACGGCAAGTACGGCAGCGAAGCCATGATCCAGGTCTGTGGACTCGCGTCTCCACGCCTCTCGCTCTGTTCTGTTCATTCTAACACGACAGACGCGATGGCTCTGTGCGATGACAGCGCACGTGCGAGCGCCTCGTGGCTGAGAACCGCCGGCCGTATGCGATCCCAGTCGGCGGGAGCAACGGACTCGGGACGTGGGGCTACATCGAAGCCATCGACGAGCTCCAGCAGCAGCTCCAGGTCTGTTGTGTTCACGCTATTCACTGTCGCTTGCTACGATCCTAAAGACCCATACCTGCTACTGCAACTAGGAGCAAGCGCTCGGCGTGACAGACGTCGCGTTTGCGTGCGGAAGTGGCGGCACAGCAGCCGGCATCGGTCTCGGGTCGTACCTCTTTGCCAAGAGCCACCCAGACGCGAGCGTGAGCTTTGCCAACCAAGTCCCAGGTACGTTCACACTCGCATCCGCTGACTCTCTGTGTCCTCATACACACTCTCTCACATATGCTCGACCGTCGCAGTGCACTCGTACATCGTGTGCGACAGCGCCGAGTACTTCTTCAAGTACATCGACACGCGCATCTTGCCGGCGATGGGCGCACCGAGCGACCTCTCGTCGCGCGCGTTCCTCCAGATCACGAACGCGCAAGGCACGGGGTACGCGCGCAGCACGAGCGAGGAGCTCGCGTTCATTGCGAGCGTCGCGCGCACGACTGGCGTGCTCATGGACCCTGTGTACTCGGGCAAAGCGCTCTTCCACCTCATTCGCGAGCTCAACGAGGCGCCCGACAAGTTTGCTGGCAAGACGATCCTGTTTGTCCACACTGGCGGGCAGTTTGGGCTCTTTGACAAGGTCGACGACATGACAGCGCTGCACCGAAGCGACCAGGTCCAGCGCTTCCGCATGGACGACGCCTAGCAACGCAAGTGGAGACGCTTCCGTTCCAGCAGATCCGTAGGACAGTGTCCAGAGTGTGAGGACAGTATCCCTCGTTTTTGTCACTATAGGCACTTGCTACTACAAAAGTGTCCATTTCGCAATCAGAACGATGGTCGCGACACCAGACGCAGTCGTCACGCAGCTCCTGCGCGTGCACTTGGACGTGCTCGAGGACGCGAATGACTCTGGCGTCTCGCACATTCGCAGCTTCCGCGGCTTGTACCCGCTCTCGACGCTGCAGACACCGGCTGCGAAGCGCGCTCTGCTGCGCGCAGCTGACGCGTCTGGCTGCGCTGGTGTCCTGCTCGATGTCCTGCTCTTCCTCTCGCACACGATGGCGCCGAGTCTGTTCATGCACGAGCTCGTGTCGATGCCAACAGCGCTCGATCAGTGGATTCACTACGTCTCGGAGCAGTGCGTCGTCGACCACGAGCGCGTGTCGCTCGATACGCTGCACGACGTCCTCGCGCTCTACTCGACAACTGCGCGGTTCCAGGACCTCGCGACGCTCCTGCTCTCACTCATTGCGAAAGAGACCCAGCCTGAGAGCACACTACGCATCGCGCGTGACGTCGCTGGGATCGTGCGGCACTACCGCCACCGCCTCCCATCGTGGCTACACGAGCTCGTGACCGAACACATATCGCTCCTCGAGCTCGAGCTCGCGACGGAGCAGCGCGACGCCGACACAGCGCCAGACGTGTGCTACAAGAGCGGCTACTTGGACAAACGCGCGCGCGGTGCGACGCACTTGCAAGCGAACTGGCGTATGCGGTACTTTGAGCTCCATGCGACCGAGCTCGCGTACTACAAGCACGACGCTGCGAAGCTCGCGCAGTCGCGGAACCCGTTCCTGGACAAGCGCAAGAAGGGCAGCGTCACGCTCACGCCAGGGCTGCGGGTGCAGACACTCGAGCACAACGGCACGCTCTCGCACCGTCCGTTCTGCATCCAGATCGGCGACGGCGCGCAGGCGCTGATCATCGACGCGTGCACGCCAGTTGTGCAGTTTGAGTGGATGGCGGCGCTGCGTGGGAACATCAAGCGCCTCGGACTGGACCCGGTGTGGCTCGCGTTCCCGCGGCGCTCTGTGCTCGGCGACCCGCTCGCTGCGTTCGTGCGCTACTGCTTGCTCTACCACAACAACAACAAGAGCAGCAGTAGCAGTAGTAGTGATGGCAGTGAGCAGTGCCATCCACTCGCACTGCGCATGCGCTTCCACGTCGACGACAAGCGCTTGTACTTCAGTCTGCTCCAGACGCTCGCGCGCACAGGCGACTGGCGAGCGTTCCACGCACACACGCAGCCAGCAGCAGCGAACCCTGTCACCGCGCTCTTCCCATCGTCCTCATCGTCGTCGTCTGCAGCAGCAGGCGCTGCTGCGAGTGTGCGCTTGGACCCGCACACCATTGGCTTTGGCGCGATCTTGGACCTCGCAGTCACGCACCACGCGCCGCGCGACCTGATCGCAGACTACGAAGTGCGCTACCGCAAGCACGAAGCGCGCGCGTTTGGCAAGACTAGCGCAGTGTGGAGCTGCCGCACAGCTGAAGACGCCGAGAGCGCAGCGTCGCTCGAGATCCGAACCGAGTTGCGTCGGAGCGAGAGCGACCAGAGTCTTCGCTAAGCACACAGCGCTGTTCAACGCTCACGACAGTCAGACCCATGTGCATAGAGTGATGAACGGATGCATGTATGTGCTAGTAGAACTTGGTCCTGGCTTCGAAGAACTCGGCAAAGTACGTCTTCGGGTCTTCAGGGCGATCGCGCACGGCCGAGTTCATGCCAAGGGCGAGCAAGTGGCGCACTTTGCGGTCAAAGTACTGCTGCCGCTTGATGTCCTACGAGCACAGCGACGATCTTGTCAAAGTCCATCGCAGCGATAGGCAAGTGCACATGCTCGTGCGCGTCAGTGACGTACAACGAATGTGTACTTCTTCGGATTGAGCGTGCCGCGGAGGAACTGCGCGAGGAAGTCGGCGATCTGGTCGGGCTGGTACAGCAGCGCCTCTTCGATCGCGAGGCTCAGCACCGGGTCGAGGTGCTTCGTCATGTACTCGTACGTGTCGTCGAGCGCTGCTTGGAGATGCGGCTCGTGCGTGCGAAAGCGCGCTTGCTCTGCCCAGCGATGGTCAATCATTGTCAGGCACTACTACGCTCAAGCAGTAGCATGAGGTCTAAAGGACACGAGCGTCGTACCATCGCGAATGACTGCGCATGTCTCGGCGCCTTTGTTGCGGGTCCGCAGCGCACTCGGCTGCTCCATGCTCTCTTGGTGCCTGTGGGACGTCCTTGGCGCTACTCGTGTGAGAGGAAGAGCGAGAGTGCGCGGACAGCGACGCGAAGGAAGCGAAGAGTAGCAGATATAGTCGCTCAGGACACAGCGGTCGCGTCTTATCCGACGCCACCAACACTGTCGAGAGGCCTCTCAACAAGAAGAGACATAGAGACACACTGGCGAATGCGATGCACGACACTCGATCGATCGTCCAATCGCTTGCTCTCGCGTCTCGATCCTGTCGTGCAGACTCAGACGCACAGTCGACTAGCGCTGGTCTGAGACGCCTCCGACTCGCGCTCTGCAGAGCCTCCTCCTACTTTTGCTGCCACGCGTTTGGGCGGTCGCTGCTGCTCGCGCGCTCGCCTCCTGCGCTGTCGTCGCCTGCGCTCGTGCTATTCGACTTGTAGTACGAGCGCTGCGACTGCGTCTTGCTGCTGCTGTCTCGCCAGCCCGAGCGCGATTGCCCCGAGCTCGATGACTGCTTGTCAAACTTGTCGCGCGAGAAGCGGCTTGAGCTGCTGCTGCTGCTCTCGCCTCCGCGCTCACCACGGCTGCTCGAGCCGTCTTTTTGGTTCGAGCTGCTGTTCGACGACCGGTGGTGGCTCGTGCTGCGCTGGCCCTCGCGCGTGTTGCTGCGCTCGCCGCCGTCGCTCTTCGTGCTGTCCGATCGCCAGAGCGTCGTGTTCCGGAAGCTCGAGTTGTCCGTGAGCGACGCGTCGTGGCGCTTGTACTCGAGCGAGACAAAGTGCGGCAAGTTGAGCACCGACTGCATCGTGTCACTGCGCATTAAAACCCACACCGGATCCACACAACATCAGCACATTGCAAGATGGAAACTATAAAACCCAAAACAGCACGAGCAAGAACGCACCGAATGGCCGTCAGCACCACGTCGTTGTCTGCGTTGCGGTTCCAGAGCGAGATGATGTCTTCGTTGTATCGGACCGAGATGACAGCGCCGCAGATCTCGTTCCCGACGTTGAACTGCTCGCCAATGATCGCAAGGACCTGTGTGCACATGCGATGTGTGTGAGTGTCGACCAACCCACTTCTATGCTAGTCGCACCCTAAAACCCACAACGCGAGTCCGTACCAAGTCTTCCCAGTAGCGCGACGCAATGCCTTTGCGGAGACGGACCATCCACTTGCCGCCGCGGCGGTTCGCGCTGTCCTCCCACATGGGCTTGATGCCCGACTTGAAGAGGTGGTAGTCCATTGTGTTTGGCAAGTCGTTCGGACGCATCAAGTGGTTGTACAGGCGCCAGAAGCCTTGGACCTACAGCATCAACGGCGTGCAAATGGTGAGTTGGTCGACTACGACGCTAGCAAGTGGCAATGAACGCGCAACGTACGGTCTTGAACTCGCCGATCTCCTTGATGCTCTTCTCGTAGCTCTCCTATTGAGCCAGCACAGCCACACACGTCAGTCGATCGCCAGTGCATTGTCACGAGAGCAAGAGTGCTTGGACGTACTGCTTTGTTGCCAGTGTTGCGCTTGATGTACCAGAAGCTGTACATGTTCTGAAGCGGCGCTTCGCCTGCTGGGATCTTGTCCATTTTGCTCTCGATAGCTGCGCATGCACACACAAGTCAGTCCATCCGTTCGTATGCAGCCTTGTCAGGTGACTTGAGCATTGTGCATGAGTGGAGGACATGTACTGCTTCTCAGATGAAAGGAGCACGCATGCTTGCTCGCGAGCAGAGGAAACACACACAAGTGCAAGGGGCTCGCAATAGGGGGAAGGCATTCGCCATTCGCTCGACACATCCGCCGGTGTCCTTGCACCAACAACGCTCGCTCGCTCGCTCGTGTGTTGTTGTCTCGCACTCGCCACGCACACACGCATACATACACACAAATGCACGCTGAATGCAGACGCACACTCTTTCGTTGCGCTCGTGCGCTTCTCGTCGCCGCCCATGCTCTTTCGCTTGCTCCCACACACGCAACAGACAGAGAGAGCGAGACGTGTGTGCTCTTGCTTGTGTGTGTGCTTCGTGACCTGCAGAATTGATCGATCGATCCAAGCGCAAGTCACGACTCTGCATAACAGTATAGTATACAAAAGATAAGAGTATTTAGCGACACTCAAACGAGGGAGCAAGTCACTCATCCGAGGAAAAGAGCAACAAGTGCTTGACGATGGCGGACGATGACGACGACTCGGAGGAGTTTGCGCGGTGCGTGCTCGCGCTCTCCATGACGCACGAGCTCATGTGTTGGCGCTGCGTGTACAAATATGTGCATCAGTTGTCGTCACGCTCATATTCGTATGTATGATCTCGTTCCTGGATCACCAAGGTTCCTCGAGCAAGATGACGACTCGACGTCGCTGTCCGCATCCTTTCAGCTCGACACGCGCGCGAGCGACAACAAGCGCAAGACGTCCGGGGCGGCGTCTGCTGTCACTGCTGCAGCTGCTGCGCTGCTCGCATCGAGCAAGCTCTTGAGCTCGTCTAGCGCGAGCAAAGCCACGACAAAGAAGACAGGATCGTCATCGAGCAAGACGAAGAAGGCAAAGGACAAGAGCAGCAGTAGCAAAGCGTCAAAGAAGAGCAAGGGCGCGGCGCGTGCTAGCTCAGTCTACGACAGCGACGACGACGACGAAGAGCCGCCGCCGAGTTACTCGGCGTCGCAGCGAGCTGGTCTCGAGTGCGTCTGTCTGTCGATCGATCTGTTTGTCTGAGTGTGGATGAGCGAGTCGAAGGAGTCGTCTGAGAGCGCTGACTGCGCTGCGCTCGCTCGCTCATGTGCTGGTGCTTGTGACGATCTGCAGTGCCGATCCGTACGCATTCGACCTCGACACGTCGTTCCACCTTGGACACGACGACGGCGACGACCGCAGCAGCAGCCGCAAGACGAAGACGAAGGCGACGCGCGAGCCAAAGGACCGAGCGAAAGCCAAGACGCGCGAGCCTTTGAAGTGCGAGGTACGTCTCTCTCTCTATCGTGTGCGGACGTTGCGCGTGACGACGACGACGAGCGACGCTCAGCTCTCTCTCTCTCTCTCTTTTGTCTGTATGTGGTGGTCGCATGTCGCCGCACTAGACGAAGCCAGCGCTGTCGATCGAAGAGCGCATGGCGCAGATCCTCAAGCGCACGGGCAGCACCTCTGCAGTCGCAGCGCCTCCAGCAATCGACGAGCATGCGAGCAGTGCGTCTGACGAGGACGACGATGATCGCGATGGACGCATGGAGCAGACAACGGAGACGAAGGCGCCAGTTGCAACAGTCTCGTCGGCTGTAGCAGCTCACGAAGACAGCGACGCACTGGACGCAAGCGACGACTCCAAGCGCCTGAGCCTCTCGGACTCGCTCGGGATGGAGTCGGCGGACTTTGAAGTGCGTCTGCGCGTCTCGCTCTCTCTCTTGGTCACTTGGTCACTCGCCCACGCGCTCACTCACGCTCATGTGCTGTGCTGCGCAGGTCGGCGCACTTGCAAAGCGCAAGCTCGAGCAGTCGCGACTCTCGCTCGTACGATACGCAGGCGCTCGAGTCGAGCAACTCGAGCCACGTGCGAGCAGAACGACCCACTAACGAGTGCTGTGACGGTGTCTGGGGCAGGCCTCGAGTCTCAATAGCGACAAGTTTGCAGTCAACACGGACGCACTCGGCGAGAGCGAGCAGCGTACGCACTGCTCGATCGATCGTAGCGTTGGATCGCCTACTGCGCACGCGACTGACGCGAGCTTTGTGTTGATCTGAATGGACGCAGCGAACGCTCGGTACGCGGCTCCAGCGAACGACTCGTTCACAGCATCGCGCTTCACGATCAGCGACGACGACGGTGATCGCAGTGACGGCGACGACGACGACGCAGAGGACGCAACAGACGACTACGGCGACGACGGCTTTGAGTTGGACCAGACGACCGTCGGAGCGACCGACTTGGCGCGACTCACGACGTTTGCAGACGCACCGCGTGGCGCGAGCGAGAGCGTGGACACTGCGACGTCGTTCGTGAGTCAGTTCGACAAGATGAAGGTGCGATTGAGTCACGAAGAGGACGGAGACGCTGAGAGGAGACGCTCACACACACGCGCGCTTGTTGCTGATGCGCAGGCGATCTTCTCGGTCGAGACGTCGTTTGACGCTGCTGCGATCGGCGTGAGTGGCAGCCTCGCAGTCTCGAGCGCGAATGGCGACGGTCGTGAGGACGACGAAGCAGAAGACGCTGAGCCAGCGAGTGACAACTACGAAGACGACACGTTTGGGTACGAAGACGAGGACTTTGAGGTGCGTCTGCGCTCTCGACTGCTGCGTGTGCTGCGTGTTGGCGAACTGACGTACGCAAGTACGAGCAGAACGATGAACAAGGCAGCGAGAGACTCGATCAGGGGCCGTCGGATGCGCTTGAGACCGTCGAGGAGGTGCGTCAAAGAGTTGAATGAGCACGTTCCGTTGTCTTGTGGTGGTAAGAGCTCACGCCCTCTTGCTTCGCGATGTCTAAGATGGCGAGCGACCCGACTCCAGTGGCTCAAGAGACTGAAGAGAGCGCTCCAGACGCAGTGTCGGAGCTCCCGAGCTGGTACCTTCGTCCGCTGCCAGTGGACAACGAGGCCGAGCGTCTCGATCCACTTGCGAGCGACAGCGAGTCACTGCAAGCAGCAGATGCCGACGTGGCCAAGCAAGACGACGAGCGCGCGAGTCGCGTCGCTCAGCATGAGACAACAGCAGCTTCAGCTCATGACGCTCACGCTCTTGGAGCAACTGGAACAGCAGCGAACGACAGGGACGACATGCTCCCGTCGCCTCCGATGGTACGAGTCGGAGACTGTCGGCTGCGATTGCTACCGTGTCTGACAGACTTGCCAATGCGTCGCAGTCGCCACCGCCACCGCCGCCACCAGACGACGACGATGACGATCTAGACTTGCACTCGTTCTCACTGTACGAAGCGTGGCGCTGGACGTTCAGTAGCGTTCACTTGGACAACTCCTCACACACTCACTCGCTTGCTTCGTGCGACTGCCGACACATGCAGAGGCGAGCGCGCTGTGGTTCCACCACACCAGCTCAGTCGCAGCACGTACGACGACGCACGGACGAGTCTCGTCACTGCAGCCCCAGCACCACATCAGAGTCGCCCAGTGTCCTCACAGCCAGTTGCTGCCGTCGACCGCTTTCAGCATCTTCAGACGCACGTGTCTGCGCTGCGGATCATCACAACACCGCGGCAGACACGAGCACAGACGCAGCAGCAGCAGTCGTCACACAAAGACAACGACCGCGATAGAAGCGAGTTGCAGCGAACGCATCGACGCAAACCGACTGTGAGAGAGCCGCCAGCGTGGACAGCGCCACCGCCGCTCGACTTGGAGAGCGAGTCGAAGGAGATCGACGACTTCCTGCGGCACTCGCGCCAGCGCAAGTACACTCGGGAGCAGCTCCGAGCAAGTGCGACGAAAGAGACTGAGCTGGCGCTCCGGCTCCAGCTCGCACAGCGCCAGATCCTGCAGCTCAAGCGCCACATCCAAGCGTCAGAGGACGAGGACGAGGACGAGGACGACGGCAGCGGCGAGAGTTTTGATAGCAACGGCCGCAGCGATCGTGACGAGCGTGTTGAGAACGACAACGAACTCCAACAAAGCGCTAGTGCAGAACCAGACGCTGTCTCTACGAGCGACCAAGTGGCGTCAACGCTGCGTGAGAGTCGAACAGACCGAACGCCACGCGCAGCGCGCTCGAGTCGCGTGCGGACGCCGCACAAGAGCGTTCGTCGTGACGATTCACCCACGCGCGCAGTCTCAGCTGCGGAGCTCGCGACGATGCGCAAAGAGATGCAGGTGCGAACACTTCGGTGCTGTTCTGGCGTTGAGAGTCAGGTGCTCACGTCTACTGCTCGTGTCGTAGACGCAAGAGACGCTCATCCAGGCGTTCCAGAAGGAGAACGAGCAGCTCATGCGGCAGCTCAAGACGCTCCAGCGCAGTGCGCAGTACGACCTCCACGTCGAGAACGAGCAGCTCCGGACTCAAGTGCGCGCCTTGCGAGATCAACTGGAAGCTCAATCGACGCTCGACAGTGACCACGGCGACGGCGCTGCAGGCTTTGCGCAGTTTCGTGCAGCAGTCGAAGCGCGCTTGCATGCCGAGGCGCAGTCGCTCGCGCTCCAAGACGAGCTTTCCGCAGCACGTGCAGCGCACCAAGCGCGTGAGAACGAGCTGAAGCTTGCGCTCGAGCGCGTCAAGAAAGCCAAAGTCGACCTCGAGTGCCGCTACGAAGGGCTCGACCTGGCCAAGCTCGCAGATGAGAGCGCGCACGTGAAGACGCTCGAGAGTGACTTGGCACGCGTCAAGCGCGAGTCGGCGCTCGCGCTCGCGTCGCTCCAGAAGAAGCTCGACTGGTACGTCGAGAACCAGCGCTTGCTCGATGCGCAGGACGCAGAGCTCAAGCGCCTGCGCACTGACGTCCAGCGCTTGAGCGCAGACAACGAGCGGCTCCAGCACGCGCAACCTGCGAGCACGCCTGGCAAGTTGCCTGGCAAGCGCGCGCAGCAGCTTCACCACCGCTCAACTGCTGACATTCGACGCATCAGCGAGCTCGAGAGCCGCGTGGTCGAGATGGAGGAGGCGATGCGCAAGCGCCATCCCGACAGCCTCGTGAACCTCATCGTCGCGTCGAAGCGCGCAGACGACGAGTCGACGGTCGCAGCTATGACGGCAGACTTTGCGCAGCAGCTCGAGGCGAAAGACCGCGAGCTCGAGCAACTCCAAGCGACGCACGAGACAAAGCTTGCGAGCTTCCGGCAGCAGCAGGAGAAGCTCGTGCTACTCTTCCAGAAGCGCATCCGCGCGCAGGAGAAGCAGCTCGAGAGCCAGCGCCACGGATCGAACGCAAAGCGCACGAGCGCTGGTGCGAGCGTCGACGACGACGAAGTCAAGCGCGTGCGGGCGTTCTACGCCGCAAAGCTCAAAGAGATGGAGAGGAAGTGGGACGCAAAGTACCGCGCGCTCAAGACGCAGCGCCACAGCGGCGACGCGGCTTCGGCTTCAGTGAATAGCGCACCGCAGCAGCAGACGCTCCAAGGACGTCTCGTACACGCTGACACAACTGCGATCATCGCCAACTTGCAGCGTGAACTACGCGAGCGAGACGCGCTCATCCAGACGATCTCATCTCACGAGCGCCCTCGAGCCGCGTCTGCAGCTGACAGCAGCGATCGCAATACGAGCGACACCATCCATCATCGAGACAAGCAGAAGACGATCGACGACCTCGAAACGCACGTTCGCAGTCTCGAAGCGCAGC
Organism: Pythium guiyangense; assembly: GCA_003730235.1. NCBI lineage: Eukaryota > Oomycota > Peronosporomycetes > Pythiales > Pythiaceae > Pythium > Pythium guiyangense. The sequence continues at coordinate 603,521 of QXDM01000057.1, read as the reverse complement.
TCCAAGCGAGCGAAGACGCGCGTGCGCACTTGGTCGAGACGCTCAGTACGCTCCAGTCGTTCACAGTGCAGCAGCAGCAAGTGCCGTCGCCATCGCCATCACCGCCTCGTTCTGAACCAAAGCCAACAGTGTCGCCCAACAAACAACAAGACGACGCACTGGCGCTCGAGAGAGCAAAGGACCTCGTGCGCGAGCAACTCACGAGCACGTTCACGCACGAGATCGCTGCGTTGACAGCGACGCACAGAGACGAACTCGCACAAGCGCACGCGACAGTCGCAGCGCTTGAAGCTCGCGTGCGCGACCTCACGAGCGCATTGGAGACGCGTTCGAGCGGCCACGCACAGGAGCTCGAGCGACTACAGCAACAGCTCCAGCGCGCGAACGAGAAGACGCGCGAGCTCCAAGCCCTCGCAGATACTGTACCAGCGCTCGAGCACACAGTCGCTCAGCTCCACGAGCAGCTCGCAGTCCCGCGCACGCCGTCGATGGTGCAGTACCGGTCGCTCGAGATGAAGATCGAGACGCTCATGCAGAAGCACTTGCTCCGCGAAGCCGAGCTCAAGGTGCTGCTGGCAAAAGCGACGCAGTCGAGCGAGCTCGAGAAGCTCCAGCTCGAGCGCGTGCACCAGAGCGCGATCGCCGCCAAGAACGTCGAGATTCGGCACTTCCAGAAGCAACTCGCGCTCATCTTGTCCGAGCTCGAGCTCTTGCGGCAAGCGCCGTAGGGTACGACAGTGTCAACATTGTCAGCAACACCAATGTCGAGATGCGAGAGTCCGTCACACTGCAAAACGTGTAATCTATTGATGATAAATAGGCGAACGAAGCAAAAACAGAGCGAGACGCTCGCTCGAGATGCTGTGTCGTGCCCATCCATGCGCATCCTTCGACTACAGGTGCGTCTTGTCTGATGTGATGTGGTGGTGTGCGTGCAGTCGTCAATAGAGTACGGAGGTGCGTCGTGGCCTATGTCATCGAGTCGATGAGCGCGCTGCGCATGGATGTGGAGATCGCCGTGGGCTGTGCGTTCTGGAGCTTGAAGATGCTCTCGACGACCGAGATCTCGGTCGACGTCGTGTCGAGGCCGCAGAACGCCGTCCAGTCGTTCACGACGAGACCGGCGCCAATGACGTCGCTACCGCGGTTCACCGTGCCGGCGACAACTGGCACCTGGAGCAGCGAACTCAGCTCTTCCTGGTCCTCCACCGACGTGCGCGGGTGCACGAGGCAGCCCTGGTTCGAGAGCGCGCTGTAGCTTCCCACGAGCGCGTTGCCGGCAACGGTCTGACGGAACACCTCGACGCCGAGCGTGTCCGCGACGATCTCTTCGGTCTCGCGGTCCAAGTCCGTGTGCACGAGCGCGACGTGGTCGTTCGAGACGATGCAGTTGCCGAGCGCCGACAGACGCTCCTCCACGCGCTGCACGACGACCGAGTCCGGGAGCGAGTTGCGAATGTGCTGCATCTCCTGGTCCGTCGTCGTGTTCGGAAGGAGCAGACCGCGCTTGTTGCCGACCGCGACACGGCCGACGAAGCGGCAGCCCGCGAGCGAGACGTGCACGACCGGGATGTGGTCCGCGAGCTCGGCCTCGAACGTGCTGTAGAAGTTCTCGGACCCGCCGACGCACACGAGCGCGTACGAGTTGGTCAGTTTGGAGAACACGCCGATCTCATTGCTGTTTTCGAACTGGCAACGGGTCGCCATTGCTGCTGGTTTTGTTGGTAGTGGTGGTGGTGGTGGTGTAAGAGGAGAGCGAGCGAGAGGAGACGAGCGCTGGAGCGGAGGTGCAGCGACGACAACGACAACGACGACGACGACGACGGTGGCGGTAGCGGCGAAGGCGTCAAGTTCCGGAATGGAGCGAGAGCGATGCAAAGTGCGTCTCTCGTTCGTTGGCTGCGCGCGTCCTTGCTGATACAGTCGCTTGATCGGCGATACCGATGGACAGATCTACTTGAAATATCTATGTAGCAGTCGAAAAACTGGACTGCCACCAGTACGAATATTCGTCGAACTAAGGGATCGAATGTGGAGCGCGCCACATGGCGTGCCAGATCATTCGAGACCATCACTCACTCTCACACCACTTCTCGGCTGGCCTCAACTGCAAATGTATGCACTCAACTATCCCTGTTTCGACATCAGGTTTCAACCCGCATACAATTCGCGAATCATTTCATTGCGGACAAAACAACACTAGCTCCGACTCGATTTTCACGATGGTCCACATTTGGAAACCTCATCGCAATCATTCTGCAGCACACATAAGTGTTTCGATTCAATATCAACACAAACATGAAGACGTTGTGTCTTGACGATCGATCGATAGTCCCAAGAGCAACATGGGTGCCTGCACATGTACACGGCATTCTCGCTGAGTGAATCAGCTCCAGCTCAAACCATATCACCCCTCACTCACTGTCTGCAAAGCTATACTAGTGCGCCGCTATTGAGTTTGTGTGTGTCACATTAGGCATTTGTGACAGTGATTCACTCATAGCAACAGTATTATCACGCTCGCTTCGCTAATACGAAAATCCTACAAAGAACTGTAAAATCATACAAAACGCACAAACACTAAAACAACTGAACCAAATGAAATCTTTTTGTTAATAAACCTGAAAGTCAGCAAATTGACGTATAGCAGTGACATGTAATTCTGCAAGATAATCTGTCAGTTGTACAATACCAATAATTATGTTCCAAACGATTTTTGTTGTTTCAAACGTACATAAATATAGCAAAGGGGAGCAAGTTTGAACATTGAGGCTGAAACGCAAATTTACCGCGAGTTGGGCGATGCTGAACGAGCGCTTTAGCTTGGTATATCTCGTTTGGCACGGGATGTGGACGATGAATTCACAGAGGAAATTTGGATGCACTGGATTCCGAAAAATATTAATATCGCCATTGAGTGCAGCGCCGCTCGCGATCGTATTAACCAAGCGCATTCGTCTGACCAAGCAATATCTCCGGAGATCGCGAACAAACACGAGCAAGTCGACGCGCTCTTTTACAGCGCACTGGCTAGATGGACATGCAAGCACTCATCTCTCGCTCAAGCACCAGGGAAATCGACCGTCGCGCGCGCCGTGAAGAGCACAAAGTCACTCTTCAGCATGTCAGCTGACTGCATGGCGCGCAAGGAGGTGCGGTCAGCGTCGATGCTTCGCCTCGATACAGCGGTTGCCGAGCGCGTCGTGCTTGCTGAGCTCTCGGTCATGCTGATTTCGTTGGGACTTGTGATGGCGATCGCGTTCAAGCTAACTCGAGAGCTCGCTATCCTATTAAGCGCGAGGCCTAAACTCAAATGCAACGGGCGGCTGCGACACTTCTTGGCTCACACGGTCTACAAGTCAAGCGTATGCATCTCGAAGTCTCACTGGTCGACGACGACGCAGCAACAAAGAATGTAGCGCAGCTCCGCGCTGCTATTACGCAATACAACTCCAGCAAATGTATATGACATGGACGAGAGTAATCGTTCATATATGGTTGTTCTCGGCTGCGTGCCTGCGCTCAAGATCGAAACTGTGCAAGTCACTATCGTGGTCTTTGCAAACACAGACGTTAGCGACTAGCTTCCGTTTGCCGTCGTCGACAAAGCGACGCCACCTTGATTGCCGCCGCAGAAGCCGTGCGCAACCAACTACATCATCGCGGTTAAGGGCTGGATGACTATGCCTGTCTACCAGAACTGGCTTTATGATCGGAATGAGCGCATGGCGAGAGAGTCTTTGCTTCATTTTGTTACTATTGGATAACGCACCAGTGCCTGAGCACAGCAGTCTTGATCTCTCGCACACAACAGTCATGAATTTACCCAAGTAAACAACGGCGCTCTACAGGTCAATGGACCGAGGTGTCATCGTACAACTATGGCATGTATGTGAGAGAAACACAAGCGCGCGGTCGTTGGGAGACGCACAGGCGCTACTCCTCCTCCCTCAAGTACCAAAAATCTGCAAATAGGAACGTCTGCATAAACCACCTACTGCACACAATACAAGTCGTGTAATTGAGCACCGTATGATGTGTAATGGCTTAAAGATGATCTGCTGCCGGCACTTCCAGTGACAGTTGTACAAGACAGCGAAGCAAGCGGCGACAAAGAGGAAATGCCAACGCAATGACGACGAGCACCTACGATGAGCATCTAGCCGAGCCGCTGCATGTCCTCAACCTTAGCCGAAACGTTCCCGAGCTGCCGCCCGCCCAGGTGTCAATCTCACGTCTTCGGACGAGAAGGATAGTGGTGTTGATGATGGATAGTGGCGGTTGTTTGCACGGATTGGCCGACTGACGTGAAGCGCAGCTCATCGCCTACACGATTAACTCTATGACATTATCATCCCAATCAAGGATTGATGGACTGGAGCGGGTGCACACACAAGCGCCGCAGTCACAACTGCGCCTACTCGTGTGACGGTACGTTTGCGCTCAGAATGACTGCAGGGTCGGCCACTCTGTGACAATCTACTTGATGCCGTAGTACTCCAGCTGAAGAAAAGACCGCTCGGCTTCCCTGAGTTCGTTCCAGTATCCACTCCTTCGTCGACAGTCGTGCGAGTATGCATGCATCTCGATGGCGCGCGACTACATCGCCGACGTTCTTCAGCAATTGGTCTACGTTGTGCTGCCCGCGACGAGCTAGGAGCACAGTGAGCAGCGCTTTCTTGACATGGAAGCAGCGGAAAGGAAAATCGGACGGTCAGTCCCTCACGAAAAGCGGCTGCGTCTTCTCCGAGGCGCACAATCGGCGTTGGTTGACTGTCGTCGCGATGCCCATCGAGGACATCTCGCCTGAAACAGAACGGACGGTTAGCCGCATTTATCCTTTGCTGTTCATACGTCACTGCGGCTTGATCAACAGTCGTGAGGCGCGCTACGCGGGCTGAACGTCGTAGTGCACTGAAGGTCATATGTGCTGTTAGGTAGTACGTCAGTACGTAGGATCCTGTATGCTCATCTACGCTTGAATGGACTCAATTGACTTCTCATTGCAGATATGAGCGCATGATAAATACAGTCAAGTTCAAATGATGAGTAAGGTTGTAGGACAGGACACGAGAGACGATATCACAAAGGAATCAATGAGGTCGATTGCAGGCATTTTGCGGGCGAGAGACCTGATTCATTCGTCATCAAGGATCGTTGCGGATGCGACTGATGAATCTATAACAATGTCAAAAGCAAGATAACCTTAATAACGGTAAGACAAAAATTGCATTAGCGACACTACCGAACAAGCCCGCTTGGTGTGTCCATTATAAGCACATGAACGATTGCTTTCGATCGCTTTGCGGAGCTTTGAACGCGTTTGGTATCCAGTCTCATTATGGTTAAAGGTGTCAAGCCTGACGAGTAGCCACCAATCTCGTCGTTGAGAGGAATGAACGCGACCTTGTTTTGAAAGGGAGAGAAGTAAGTAATGGCTAAGTCGCACGTGACCAACGCTGCGTTGAATCGTTCGATCGTGTTGTTGTCGTGTAGAGGTGCGATGAAGTTGCGACAAAGAACGCCGGTTTCATTGCTGAATGAGCCAGTGCACTGCGTCATCACGATGATCACGAGGTGCCGAACCTGAATGGACGCAGTCGTGTTCCAAACGTACGCAATGTCGTTGGAATGTGCTAAACGGCATTTCGACGGATGTGCTCTGCTGGTCAAACATTCGCCAGACCACATGCGCAACATGCAACTCTTCTCGGGAACATCTTTATGCTTTTTGCGATCGGAGGCGCCGGTGCCGGTGTCCACTAGTTTACTGCGCAACGTCCCCGCTCTCCATTTTGAGCCGCGCCAATCTGCTTTTATTCTCGTCCTTGGTCTCCGCCGCTTGGATTGGCTACACGAGTTTTTGTGTCGCTGTTTAAGGCGTGCGAACCTCGCCATTACGTTTCTGATTATGAGCAGGGTGCAGTCGCGGGGTTGGAGCTTGAATTCGTCGGCAACTGATCATATCTCTGGGGATTAATCTCAACAGCCAGGCATGTCTAAAAGCCGAACCAGTCGGCTCGCAAAGTCGCAAAGATCCAGTGGTAGCTGTCAGCGTTTTCACTAGTTCGCACGCCAAGATAAAATTCCGCATTGCCCCATCACGACCGACCAAAATCATCTGTATGCTGCTGCATGACACACATTTGCTGTGCGCGCAGTCGAGTACGACGGATTAGTTTATTTGCAGCTCCTGTGAAAGCGCAAAACGTTTGCGTGTATACGTATGCATACGAAAAACATCCCGCGACTGTAAACACGAGTAGTTAGGAATATATCGGGGAGGTGAAACGAGTTTTCATTGTCCGTATTTCGCATTTATCTTACCGATAAACGATACTACAAAATACTGACAAAGGAGAATTGCATTACAGTGTCGTTGCATCTTGCCGTGTTTCTAGTGGTTGTGCTATATTCAAACTCACGTGATCCATGCTTTGACATTGTTTCCTCAGTAGCAATCGTTAGCTACGTACACAACCGTTTGTATTATCATTCAACATCGCCAACTCAATAAAATTTTGTGATTTATCATCAAACGTTCGGCAATTTACTCAATATAGGTTCATTGCAAAGACCACGATAGTGACTTGCACAGTTTCGATCTTGAGCGCAGGCACGCAGCCGAGAACAACCATATATGAACGATTACTCTCGTCCATGTCATATACATTTGCTGGAGTTGTATTGCGTAATAGCAGCGCGGAGCTGCGCTACATTCTTTGTTGCTGCGTCGTCGTCGACCAGTGAGACTTCGAGATGCATACGCTTGACTTGTAGACCGTGTGAGCCAAGAAGTGTCGCAGCCGCCCGTTGCATTTGAGTTTAGGCCTCGCGCTTAATAGGATAGCGAGCTCTCGAGTTAGCTTGAACGCGATCGCCATCACAAGTCCCAACGAAATCAGCATGACCGAGAGCTCAGCAAGCACGACGCGCTCGGCAACCGCTGTATCGAGGCGAAGCATCGACGCTGACCGCACCTCCTTGCGCGCCATGCAGTCAGCTGACATGCTGAAGAGTGACTTTGTGCTCTTCACGGCGCGCGCGACGGTCGATTTCCCTGGTGCTTGAGCGAGAGATGAGTGCTTGCATGTCCATCTAGCCAGTGCGCTGTAAAAGAGCGCGTCGACTTGCTCGTGTTTGTTCGCGATCTCCGGAGATATTGCTTGGTCAGACGAATGCGCTTGGTTAATACGATCGCGAGCGGCGCTGCACTCAATGGCGATATTAATATTTTTCGGAATCCAGTGCATCCAAATTTCCTCTGTGAATTCATCGTCCACATCCCGTGCCAAACGAGATATACCAAGCTAAAGCGCTCGTTCAGCATCGCCCAACTCGCGGTAAATTTGCGTTTCAGCCTCAATGTTCAAACTTGCTCCCCTTTGCTATATTTATGTACGTTTGAAACAACAAAAATCGTTTGGAACATAATTATTGGTATTGTACAACTGACAGATTATCTTGCAGAATTACATGTCACTGCTATACGTCAATTTGCTGACTTTCAGGTTTATTAACAAAAAGATTTCATTTGGTTCAGTTGTTTTAGTGTTTGTGCGTTTTGTATGATTTTACAGTTCTTTGTAGGATTTTCGTATTAGCGAAGCGAGCGTGATAATACTGTTGCTATGAGTGAATCACTGTCACAAATGCCTAATGTGACACACACAAACTCAATAGCGGCGCACTAGTATAGCTTTGCAGACAGTGAGTGAGGGGTGATATGGTTTGAGCTGGAGCTGATTCACTCAGCGAGAATGCCGTGTACATGTGCAGGCACCCATGTTGCTCTTGGGACTATCGATCGATCGTCAAGACACAACGTCTTCATGTTTGTGTTGATATTGAATCGAAACACTTATGTGTGCTGCAGAATGATTGCGATGAGGTTTCCAAATGTGGACCATCGTGAAAATCGAGTCGGAGCTAGTGTTGTTTTGTCCGCAATGAAATGATTCGCGAATTGTATGCGGGTTGAAACCTGATGTCGAAACAGGGATAGTTGAGTGCATACATTTGCAGTTGAGGCCAGCCGAGAAGTGGTGTGAGAGTGAGTGATGGTCTCGAATGATCTGGCACGCCATGTGGCGCGCTCCACATTCGATCCCTTAGTTCGACGAATATTCGTACTGGTGGCAGTCCAGTTTTTCGACTGCTACATAGATATTTCAAGTAGATCTGTCCATCGGTATCGCCGATCAAGCGACTGTATCAGCAAGGACGCGCGCAGCCAACGAACGAGAGACGCACTTTGCATCGCTCTCGCTCCATTCCGGAACTTGACGCCTTCGCCGCTACCGCCACCGTCGTCGTCGTCGTCGTTGTCGTTGTCGTCGCTGCACCTCCGCTCCAGCGCTCGTCTCCTCTCGCTCGCTCTCCTCTTACACCACCACCACCACCACTACCAACAAAACCAGCAGCAATGGCGACCCGTTGCCAGTTCGAAAACAGCAATGAGATCGGCGTGTTCTCCAAACTGACCAACTCGTACGCGCTCGTGTGCGTCGGCGGGTCCGAGAACTTCTACAGCACGTTCGAGGCCGAGCTCGCGGACCACATCCCGGTCGTGCACGTCTCGCTCGCGGGCTGCCGCTTCGTCGGCCGTGTCGCGGTCGGCAACAAGCGCGGTCTGCTCCTTCCGAACACGACGACGGACCAGGAGATGCAGCACATTCGCAACTCGCTCCCGGACTCGGTCGTCGTGCAGCGCGTGGAGGAGCGTCTGTCGGCGCTCGGCAACTGCATCGTCTCGAACGACCACGTCGCGCTCGTGCACACGGACTTGGACCGCGAGACCGAAGAGATCGTCGCGGACACGCTCGGCGTCGAGGTGTTCCGTCAGACCGTTGCCGGCAACGCGCTCGTGGGAAGCTACAGCGCGCTCTCGAACCAGGGCTGCCTCGTGCACCCGCGCACGTCGGTGGAGGACCAGGAAGAGCTGAGTTCGCTGCTCCAGGTGCCAGTTGTCGCCGGCACGGTGAACCGCGGTAGCGACGTCATTGGCGCCGGTCTCGTCGTGAACGACTGGACGGCGTTCTGCGGCCTCGACACGACGTCGACCGAGATCTCGGTCGTCGAGAGCATCTTCAAGCTCCAGAACGCACAGCCCACGGCGATCTCCACATCCATGCGCAGCGCGCTCATCGACTCGATGACATAGGCCACGACGCACCTCCGTACTCTATTGACGACTGCACGCACACCACCACATCACATCAGACAAGACGCACCTGTAGTCGAAGGATGCGCATGGATGGGCACTCCAAGTCGCATCCAAGTCGCTACGAAGCAGCCGACTTTGCGAATCGCAAAGACGAGTCCAACCAGCTAGTACCGCTCGATTGCCTGCATCAGGGTAGATCGACAGAGCTTCGAGGAACACGAAGCTCTCGATCGTATAGCGTCGCCAGGCATCCGAGCGCTCGTACTTTGTATCATAGGCTCGTTGCCACTTGACACCTTCTTCTCTAACGTCTTGAGGCACAAGGTCGAACGCGTATACTTTAAACAAGTCACGTGTGCCATCTGCTCTTGACCATCTGCTGCCTGTACTCGCTTCGCCTCAACTGGACTCGATGGCACTGGAGCTCGAGCATGCGCGCTCTCTGTTCGCTGTCTCGCGAGTCAGAGGAATCAGAAGCCAAGTCGCGCGCTCGTCCATCCCTTGCGTGCTGTGAACCGGCGTAGTCGCGCAGACCAATCGCTGGTCACAGCAGCAGCGCGTGAGGACGAGCGCCATTGCCACTCGACAACAACGAAGAGCGCTCAGTGGTGCTCGTGCTGTTTCGTGCAGACTGCTGTCGTCGTCGTCGCTCCTCGCGTTTGCTCTCTACAGCTCTTGTCGATCTCTCTGGAGCGATCTTCTCCTGCACCGATCGACAAGCGACTGACACACGCACATCACACACACAGCATGTCGATCCGCGACAGCGCGTCCTCGACGATGTTCACTGTCGAAGAGCTTGATTACATTTGCTCAACGTGCGTGTGCGACACAGAGGCGCAAGTGAGCGGCTACCACGAAGCTCTTGCGCGCGAAGAGCTCGTCGTGGATCTGGACGACTGCTGCTCGTGCGTCTATGACCGCCTGACGTACATGCGGCGCAAGAAGACGTTCCATCACTGGCATCAGGTCGTCAAAGCTGCAACGTCGGCTGCCACGACAGCAAGCGCGACTGCAAGTGCTGCAAGCGACAGCGACAGCCTCGCTCACGATGCAAGCACCGCGGCGTCGCTCGAGCCACTTGCGAGTCCACAGCCTGCGTCGCCGATCATTGAGCTGCTCGCGCCGGTGCACCACCTCATCGCCAAGTTCCTGAGTGTCGAAGAGATCTTCCGCGTGATGCTCACGAGTAAGGCGCTCGGATCGGACTTTGGTCTCGAAGCGCAGTCGCTGTCGTTCATTCCAGCGCGCCGCGTGCTGCACGACGAGCACTTTGTGAAGCTCCCGACGCTGTTCCCACACCTCGTCGACGTCGTCTTCACGGGCTGCACAAACATCACAGACGCGTCCGTGGAGCTCCTCGCGCAGATCCCGTCGCTCCGGTCCGTGGCGCTGAAAGGGTGCTACCACGTGACGGACGCTGGCGTCGTCTCGCTCGTGGAAGCAAACCCGCGGCTGACGTCGCTCAACCTCGGGTACTGCACCGAGCTCACGGACAAGAGCGTCAGTGCGATCGCGGCGCTCGAGCAGCTCGACTACTTGAGTCTCCGCGGCTGCCGCCGCATTGGTGACTCGGGTATCCAGCAGCTCGCGCGCCTGCCAAGCTTGCGGACGCTCAACCTCTGGTACTGCAACCAGGGCCAGCTCACGGACGCCGGCATCACCGCGCTCGCAACGATGGCGTCACTCACGAACCTGAACCTGTCAAACTGCAGTCAACTCACTGACGTCGGCATCAGCGCGCTCCAGTCACTCGTGAACTTGCGCCACCTCGAGATCGCAAACGTCGGTGAAGTGACCGACGCTGGGCTCCTTGCGCTCGCGCCGCTGACGAACCTCATCACGCTCGACGTCGCAGGGTGCTACAACCTCACAGACGCAGGCACCGAGGTCCTCCGGTGCTTCCCGAACCTCTCGTCGTGCAACTTTTGGTACTGCAGCGAGATCGCCGACAAGACGTTCGCGCACCTCGAAGGGCTCGCGAAGCTCCGGTTCCTGAACGCGATGAAGTGCGGCAAAGTCACGGACACGGCGCTCCGGTCGATCTCGACGCTCACCAACTTGACGTCGCTCGACCTCGTGAGCTGCTACCAAGTCACTGACGACGGTCTCCGCGCGCTCACGAAGCTCACAAAGCTCAAGTCCCTCTATCTCGGCGGCTGCTCTGGCATCCACGACGATGGCATCGCTGCGCTCGCGCGCATTCCGTCGCTCGTGATCGTCGACTTGGCCAACTGCCGACAGGTTGGCAACGCTGCGCTTCGCGGTCTCGGGCAGCTCACGAACCTCACGAACCTGAACCTCATGCGGTGCAACCACGTCGACGACGACGGCGTGCGTTCGCTCGCCAAGCTCACGAAGCTCCGGACGCTCAACCTCGCCAACTGCCGCCTCGTGACCGACAAGAGCACTGAAGTGATTGCGCAGTTCACGGAGCTCGAGACGCTCGTGCTCTGGTACTGCAACAAGCTCAGCGACGCGGGGATCCGGAACCTCGCGTCGCTCACAAAGCTCCAGTCGATCGACCTCGCGAGCTGCTCGAAGCTCACGGACGCGAGCCTCGAGGCGTTCACGCACATGCCGCAGCTCAAGTCGTTGGACCTCGGGAACTGCGGCCAGCTCTCGGACGCTGGCATGCCGACGCTCGCCAAGCTCACGTCGCTCACGTCGCTGAACCTCGCCGAGTGCGGTGAGATCACAGACGACGGACTCAAGCACTTGACAGCGCTCGTGCACCTCGCGTCGATCAACCTCTGGTACTGCACGAAGCTCACGGGCGCTGGCGTCGAGCACCTCTCGCAGCTCCCGTCGCTCTCCGTCGACTACTAACTAGCACCTCAGGACGGCCTGTGTGTATGCGTACGATGTAACCTAGAAACGTAACCAAGTGCTTGACTTCAGAGCCATTGCACAGGTGACACTACTGGTCGGTTACTCGACACCCATGCTATCTCTCTCTCACTCATACGAGCGCTTCCATACGGCGCTCTACGTGCCACGTACTGCTCCAACCCTTTCACTTCTCGCTTCGTCGACGCGCGAGCACAGCGGCGAGCTCACTGTTTGCACCGCCAAACTGCGGACCACTGCCGCCGTTCAGCGACGATGACGACGCTCCCGACTCGCCAAACTTGCGCACGTGGTCCATCGACGTCTTGGACGACTTGCGCGCGCCGCTCGAGTGCCGCCGCGCATCTTTCTCGGCTTGTTTCTTTGCTTTCTTCTCCGCGACGCGGCGCAAGCGCTCGGCTTCGCGCTCGGCTTCGCGCTGCGCGTGGCGCTGTGCGCGGATCGCGAGCTCCTCTTCGCGCTGGCGCTCCATCTTCTTGCGCCGCGCCTTCTCGCGCTTGCGGCGCTTCCGGATGTACTCGTCTGGGACGCCCGGCGCGACGTGGATCTGCACGTTGAGCTTGTCGCCTGTGATGCGGTCGTGCTTGGACGCGACAAACTGGATCTGCTGCGCCGGTGACTTGGACAGCGTCGGTGCAGTCCGGAGCCGCAGCGCGTCGCTGAACGTGATCGCAATCACGTGCTGCGTCTGCGCGCGGATCGCGTCGACGAGCGTCACGGCGATCTCCGTCTTCTTCTCGGACGCAAAGAGCTGGTCCTCTGGCAACTCGGTCGAGAACAAGCCAATGACTTTGTCGTACACGCGTACGGGCGTGTAGAACCCGCGGTCCGGCACGACTTCGAGGAGCTTGCAGACGTCGTTGCAGTAGATCTTGCCAGTGTACCGGCAGTGGTGCCGGCGATTGAACAGTCCAAACTTCCGACCAGTGGCCATGCACACCATCGTGTGCTTGTTGTCGAGCCAGTTGCGCTTGTCGGGCTCGCCGTAGAGCGGGTCTTGCCGCACGCGCAAGACAAAGTACGGGTCTGCGAGCGTGCTCATCGTGATCTCTTCGATCGCACTCAGCGCGAGGCGCCGTCGCAAGTACACGAGCGGCGGCTCGAACGAGCTCTTTGGGTCGACCACAGGGTGCCACGTCCGCTGCTCCATCACGTACAGGTAGCAGTCGGTGACCACGAGCAGCCGCGCGCTCAAGATGAGCGGCGGCGCGACGTCGTTCGTGCCGTTTGCAACTGCCGCTGGCGCTCCGATGTTTGGAACCGCTTTCTCGACTGTGTCCAAGAACACGATCTTCTCCGAGTCGCCATAGTGGCGGAGGATCGCGAGGATCGCGTCGCGCACTGCGTCGTCGCGCAAGTAGAGCGCGTCGAACGGCCGGTAGATGCTCACGCGCTGGCGCTGCTTGCGGCTCGATGCGTACAGCTTGGTGATGTCGTGGCTGAGCTGGAGCAAGTGGCGGCGGCCAGCAAACTTGGTCCACGCGCGCTGGATGCGCGTCGCGAACGACCCGATCTTCTTCTCGCGGAGCTTCTCGAGCGCAAAGAACGTCTCGGGCGTCTGGATGAACACCATCGTCTTGCCGAGCTGCACCTCGCGCTCGAGCTGCGGCAGCGCCTTGACAGCGCTCCGGAGGATCGCCTGCGTCCCCTTCTTGTCCGTGCCGCGGAACTCGGGGTACGTCTCTCTCGACAGGAGCTTGAAGCGGTCGACAAAGCGGCCGTAGTCGCCGCGATACGCGTACCCCGCACGGCGCACTTTGACGTTCTCGAGCAGCCCGAGGTACTTGATCTGGTGCACGACGCGGCGGTCGTCGATCTTGTTGGGCTGCTTCTGGTCGTTCGACTTGATGCACCGGACGTAGTGCGGCGTGCAGTCCATAAGCGCAGTCACGAGCGCTTCGCACTGCGTGCGGATGCGAAAGCCCGCGGTCTGCGGCATGCGCTTGTCGTTCAAGTCGATCTCTTCGGGAAAGATGTACCGCATGAGCTTGTTCGAGCTCGCGCTGATGATGAGCGCAATGTCTTTGCTCAAGAAGTCCTTCGTCGCGTCGCCAAAGCCGTCGGTGCTGTACTGCACGTCGCCAGCGTAGTGCTTGATCTCAAACGTCTTGCCGCGCTTGGAGAAGTGCGCGTGGCCTTGATGGAGACCTGCAACTTTGTCGAGGAACGTCGCGTCGATCGCGTCGCCTTGGCGCGAGTGCATCGTCTTGACCGTGTCGTCGAGGATGAGGAAGATCCCGGGCGTCGGGCGCTTCGCTTCGATCAAGTCGCACACGACCTTGTTGTTGAAGAACGGGATCGGCGTCCACGCAATGCCCTCGCGCGCGTACTCGTCCTGCTCGCTCTTGAGCGTGAGCTCAATGAAGATCTGCTGGAGCTTCTCGTTCACGTAGTTGATGCAGAACTGCTCAAAGCCGTTCTTGTCAAAGACCTCAAAGCCGTAGATGTCGAGGATCCCGATCTTCGTCATCGCGTCTTCACTCAAGACTTCGCCGCGCTTGGCTGCGGTCTTCTCAATGTCCAACGCGTGGTTCACACGCTCGACGAGGAACGCAAAGAGCCGGTCGTAGACGTTCTGCGCGATCGAGTCGCGCTGCGCAGCCGCTTGGCTCGGGTTCTGCGGCACTTCGTACGACTCGACTTTCCCGCCCGGCGCCATCGTCTGCAGCAGCTTGTAGCACAGCGCGTGCTCGAGCTGGTCGGCGTCGAGACCGAGCAAGTCGCACGCGATCTCGAGCGACCGGCGATCGCGCACGGACGAGCCCTCGGCGTCGCTAACTGCTTCCGACGCGAACTCAATGTTGCCCAAGTGCAGGACAGCAGCGACGGTCTGGAGCACGAGCTCAATCTGCTTGCGCTTGATCCCGACGTGCTGCATCGCTGCCATCGTGTCGTCAAACTCGGCTGCGTCGTCAACGTCGTCGACTGCGTAGCACCCGCTCGCGCGGAGGGTACTGGAACGCATCGGCGCGACCGAGCTGGAGCTTCTTGCGCGCAGCGTCTGGGAGACCCGCGAGGACTTGGTAGAAGATGTGGAAGTTGCGCTCGCCGCGTCCAGGCTTGACGACGCGCGACTTCTCGAGCAAGTAGTTGGTCACTTTGCCGCCCTGCGGTCGCCCGGCCGAGTCAAAGAGGAGCTCAAAGTACTTGCCAAAGCGACTCGAGTTGTTGTTCCGCAGCGTCTTGGCGTTCCCAAACGCCTCGAGCAGCGGATTGCTCTCGAGGAACGTGCGCTTGACTTTGTCGACGCCCGCGCCGCTCCCGCTCACGCCTGCAATGTAGTTCTGGATCTGCTTGGACGCTTCGGTCTTGCCGGCGCCGCTCTCGCCACTGATGATCACGCACTGGTTGTCCTCTTCGCTCAGCATCGTCCGGTACGCCTCCTCGGCCGTTGCAAACACGTGCGGCGGCACGTCGATCCGCGCTTTGTGCGTGTACGCGCGCATGCTCTGCTCGTCGTAGATGTCGAGCCACTTGTACGGGTTCACGACCACGAGCACGTGGCCAATGTACGAGTAGATCACGTCCGCTGCGTGCCGCATCTTGAGGTTCTCGAGAATCGCGTGCTCGCTCACTGTGCTCAGCAGCACGAGGTCGTCGACGCCGACAACAGCGCGCTCGTCGCCAAAGAGGTTCTTCGCAGCAGCGCCATTGCCAGCGCGCTGCGACGATCGCGATCGCGACATCGTAGAATCGCTGCTAATGTGTACTCGCGCGACCGATCACGAGCGCAACACAGCGAGTGGAGGCAGCGTCGCTGCAATAAAGCGCGATAGAGCACTCCTGCACGTAGTGAAGTAGTCGCGCGCTGCCAGGGGGATGCCGCGCGTCGATCGAGCACACACGCGTGCTTCCCGTCGACGAGGTCAATGAACGAGCGGGATCGATCAGTGACGCTCTTGCTCTTGTGTCTGGCGGAATGAATGCAACAACAACGATCGGTATAGTGCGATAAACGAGGTTGCGAGTATCTTGAAGTTCGTATGACCACGATGACATTCAAGAACTGGTAGTGCTAAAATCGAGTGTTCACTCTGGAATGTTTGGATAACCGATATTTGCTCTTTTCAGCTGAATCACAAATAATATTGGTACATAGTCGTACAAATGATAGAAGATAATGTCGTGAAGACAATATCATCCTAACAAAAATACAAATCGACAACACTCCAAAATCAAAACATAGAAGACAATGTCTTGAACACAACATGATCCAGATAAAATACAAATCGACAATCTCCTCAATCAAACGTTAAGAAAACTGACAGCATATTACCACAAAAACGAACGGGCAAAAAAAACGAGTGAGATGACCAAAACTTTATATAGGTTTTTGTATTGGCTGAATTGGTCGTATATTTTTGACCAGCCATTGAACGTGGCTTTTGTATTGAAACTTTTGCGCACTTGCTTGCACAGCTGTACAAAGCACATCATTCGATTGGGTAAAACGAGTAGAAGTACATCGCTAAACAACGCTACAAAATTCTACTCTTTGGTCGCACAATGACTTTCAAATGGGGCTCAAACAGTAAACCGGACCTTTTGGCTTGAAACGAGAAGACAGTCACTCCCAGACGCTGATCGTCCTTTATCGAAACTTCGCACGAGTTGCTGTGTGTTATTTCCAGTTAAGCTCTCAATGCACGACGAGTAGCCGTGTGGTGATGGCGGCGATCAATCTGTGATGGCAGCAGTGCGCACGAAGGTCCGACCGAGCGAGCACGACGCTCTCGAGGTAGCGAGTATCACACTCGACGTGTCGCATCGCTTCGAGCTAAGCGATGACAACAACGCTGATCGCGATGGCGACGCAGACAGAACGTGTCTACCTGGCTGCGTCGATCCGCTACCTTCGGCATCAGTGACAGCCGCTCCGCTAGACGAGTTTGTCGTCTCAACAGAAGTGGTGGTGCACCACACGCTATCGCAGCCTCCAACCAAGAGCTCCAATGCAGCACACGGGTTTGTCGCGCGTACAGCTGCGTCGTTCCACAAGAGAGCGCTCAAGCGAAATGTGCTCAAGGTCGTCGAGCACTCGCACCTGAAGCTCGGCACGCTCGCATCGTCTGAGATCAAGTTGCTCCACACTGTAGTGCACATCATGGTCGTCGCAGTGCCGCTGCTGCAGATTCTGTACGGTGTCGTTGGAACGTCGACGCAAGGTCCGCTCAGTAGCCAAGCAGACTTAGGCGACGACGGTGTCTGGGCCGACGGATCAGTCCAACTGGTTGTGCTCCTCGCGTCGACGCTGTTCATCCGGCGCCTCGTGCTCTACGCTCGCCGACAGCCAGTGCAGACAGAGATCCTCCGCGTCGCAGGACTCTCGTGGGTGATCGCATCGCTCTCGCTCGTCTCGAACGCGTGGAACGCACTGCATCCAGACGACGAGACCAGTCGCGAGCTCATGGGCGCGACGAACACGCTCTTGGCCGCGCTCATCTACTTTGCGCTCACGCACTTGAGCGACTTCTACCTCACGCTCGTGGCCGGGTGGTCTGCGCTTGAGCAGTCTGAGCTAGTCTCAACACCGAACAACGACGCCAACACGAACAGAGCGACGACAGCGACCACAGCACCGAGACGATGGCTCCAGGTCGTGCGCGGACAGCAGTTCGCAAAAGCGATCCCGGGCGTGATCTTGGTGTACATGGCGCTGCGGCTTACGCTTGGCTGGCGCAGTGCAGTGGTGTTTGACTTCCTCCCAATGACAAATGTCATCACGCCGGTGCGGCTGATCCTGCAGCACGGCAAGTCGATCGAGCAGCCGCACTTGCTCGTCGACTGCATTGTGATCACAGTCTTTGACGCACTCTTGCTCGCGATCGCGCTCTACAAGTGCGCGTGCGCGCGGCAATCGTTCCAGCACATCTTTGTCCAGGACTTTGCGCGCATCTTCACCGAGTTCCACATCTTCGTGCTCTACTTCCGTGACACGGTGCTCTATGCGACGGTCGGTGGTCATATCGCTGCGTGGTCTGCGCCATTCGATCGGCTCTTTAGTCCAATCGACTTGGGCACCGACGCGCACGCAGTTCGCGTTGTCCAGATGGGAGCAGTGCAGCTCCAGCTTGGCTTTCTCGTCTGCATGGCGGTCTGGACCCTCACGAGCATGTACTGCGCACTTCCAGACGACGCGGTCGGGCTCAGAGGCTGGGTCGTCGGCACGAACGTCATCAAGCACCAGCGCAAGACGATCAAGTACTTCTTGTACGAGTCGGACGTGTACCTCACGACAAAGTTCCCCAACTTGCGCGACATTGCGCTCGTGGATCCCTCGCAGTTCGTCATGACGGCGCAAGTCGAGGCGTTCAACCTCGCGCAGCTCGTCTACGCATGCGGGAAGCACGAGAGCGCATTCAACGACGCCGCGCAAGAGCTCGAGCACGTCCAGCAGTTTGTCCGCGACCGAGCGCTCACGATAGTCGAGATCATTCAGGACGAAGCAACCGACACGCACTGCTTGATCCTCGAGTCGCTCACGACGATCGTCGTTGCGTTCCGAGGCACGTCGAGCAAGAAGAACGCCAAGACAGACCTCCAAGCAGCTATGGCGCTGCACTTGACTGCCAAGCAGTCGGATCTCTCAAAAGTCCCAGCGCTGACGCCGCGGTCGCGTCGAAAGACTGCTGCGCGACTGCCAGACGCAAGTGCCCACACGCAGCGCACGTGGCTTCATCGCCTGCTGTGCAAGCGCAATCCGCCCAAAGTGCACTCGGGCTTCTACGCTGCGTACTTGTCCGTGCAGAAGCGCGTGCTCGAGCGCGTGAAGCAGCTCTACGACAGCGACCCGCGCAAGGTCCTAGCGACTGGACACAGTCTCGGTGGTGCGCTCGCAGCGCTCTGCAGCTTTGACGTTGTCGTACAGCTCGCGATCGCAAACGTCACGTGCACAACGTTCGGGTGTCCTCGGCTCGGCAACACGGCGTTCAAGAAGAAGTACAACCGCGCCGTGCCAGCGACGTATGCGTTTGTCAACGCGGGCGACGTCGTCACGAAGCTGCCGCCCAAGACACCAAAGGCGCTATCGTACACGAGTGTCGGGACAGTCGTGCTCCTCAATGCGTTTGGGAACCTCGTGATCGACCCGAACGTGCTCCAGCTCGCACTGTTGCATCGAGGCTACTCGGCGAAAGCGCACATGCTACGAGCGTACCAGCTCTCGATGCTCCTTTGGTGTCTCCGATCCCACAAGATGCAGTACATCCCGCACTTCTGGAGACCACCACGCGAGTTCCTCGAGACGAGCTACGGACACGTCACCGAGATCCGAGAGTACCTCAAACGCGTGTCAGTCGAGCGCGGCGTGGAGACAGTCGTCATAGCAGCAGTAGCAGTAGCAGCAGGAGATGAGTGAGCGGTGTCGACAATGTGAGCGAGCGCTAGTGGCACCAAGTGTGCTGTGGCGGCACTCAGTATCAACTGCGATGCATGCTCGCGCAAGACTTGGTGCACACACGCACGCACATCGCCATGAGCCAAGGAGCATGAGCCTCGGCGCACCACAGCCAAGCGAGGAAACCTGAGCTCAGACCTGGTGCGACGCAGGTTGAGCCAAGACGCACTACGGTGGCAAACACGGCGACAAGCAAGCGTGGCGGCAAGCAAGCGTGGCGGCAAGCAAGCGTTGTCAGGCTCCACCTGCTCGATCTTTGCAGACGCGCACTGAGCTGACACTGCATAGACGCACACACTGCGCACCGAGCGCCATCTGCGGCTCTGATCCGCCAGCGCCACGTGCTCGCACACACACATTTGCGTGCATACTACATGCCCATATGCGCGCACATGTACCTCCACACGTTGCTGCACCTGCTGCTGCTCAAGCGCGTGTGGTTAGTTGTCACTCTCACGCAGCGATTGCCACTCACTCAAGCAGACCCACAACAGGACACGCGCTCGAAAAGACCCGACGACGACGGACGGAGACACGAAGCGACGCGAGTTGGCGAGGCAAGTTGCTGTTGCGATCTTGTGTAAATGCATGGATTGGATTTGTATGCGATAGTAGAGGCAGCAAACCAACAAGCAAACAAGCGAGTCTCGGTGAATCGTGGTGATATACAGTATACAGACGCGTGTTCGCACACTTGGAGCTGCTCATGACCATGCTTGCTCGTGTTGTACTCACGAACGATCTCTAAGCGTACGAGCTACAAATACAAGTCGTGTGCACCAGAGCGAGCACCGGACAGCGCACACATGAGCTCCTCTGAGTGCACGCTCACACAAACACACACGAGACTCACTCACACGACGCTCGCTTCCAAAGCCCTCAGTCACTCAGTCAGTCAGACGCTCAGTCAGGCAATGGATGCAGCAGCGCCACCATAGAGCTTGCGCGAGTTTTTGCAAATGCACAGCACCACAGCACAGCACGGTACAGCTTAGCAGCAGCAGCAGCCTTTGACGATGGAGACCATGCACAGCGAGAGCACTGCTGTCGTCATAGGCACAGGCAAGCAAGTCCGAGTACATCTCGAGTGCAATGCAGTCGAAGCGCGAGCTCGAGTGGTGCTCTCACACACAGCAGTTGGTCCGCCCCGTGTGCTACAATCATTGCCGCAAAACCAGCGTGTTGTGCGCAAATCGTTTTGCATTGTGGAGGAGATGGAAGAATGTCGGTTACTCTATGTCGGGGAGTCGTTTGGTTATTTGACGACAAGCACACTCACTCACTCAACAACAACAACAACAACAACAGCGCGCTCGTGTAGCAGAACTTGTTCGAGCTTGCCGCGCATGTAGCGATCGATCGCAGTCGTGTGTATATGTGCGTCGGCCCACAAGGACGTCCTGCTTGAGCGAGCTCATGAACAAGCAGCTCGAGTGTTCAAGAGCAATGCAGCAGCAGCAATAACAACAGGGCAAACAGGCAGCCTCTGTACATAAAACATCCGACGCACGCCACTCCAGCGACATGCAACAAAGCGGATGTGAGCGCGTTTTGCAGATTTAAACAAGAGACAGTAGTGTTTATTTGAGAGCGATTTTGTATGGCATTGCAACTGTGTGCGCACGTAGCTGCAGCGATGCAACAGTAAGCGAGATGAGAAAAAGATGGACGAGTCCGAGCCCTCGCGCAGAAAAGAGCCGGGCTCGGGTGCTCGCCGCCGGGGTGTGCAGTCTACACAGCCAAATTGTATGCGAGAAGGGAAAACATGCGGCCGGCCGCTTGCAAGAGCACGCGCCGAGCCTCGATCGCTCGCTCGATCGCTCACTCTCGAAAACGTCGCGAAACGCTGTCGCTCAAAGCGCTCGTGGTCCTCCTGCGCGCTGCTCGACTCGACGCTCGTCCTGCATCGCCAACACCACGCTCCTGCCTCTGCATTGCTACGACGACAACACTCAACACAATGGCGTTCTCGACGGTCGAGACCATGCGCGCGCCGAGCGAGCGGTTCCACGACGAAGCAGCGACAGCACACCTGCAGCACCACCAACAGCAACAGCAAAAGAAGCGCACAGGATCGCCGACAGCGAGCTCGGTGCGCGAACGCACCGTCGTCGTGTTTGACTGGGACGACACGCTCTGCCCGAGCTCGTGGCTCCACGCCGAGAACCTCCTGCCAAAGTACCGCGGGCACGAGATCATGGCGACGCACGAGCAGCGCTGCATGCTCGCGCTCATCGAAGCCAACGTCGTGCGGCTGCTCAAAAAAGCCGTGTCGTACGGCCCAGTGTTTGTCGTGACAGCGGCCGAGTACGGCTGGGTCGAGATGTCGTGCGCGCTGTACTTGCCGAGCGTACAGCAGATGCTCGAGCTCTCGGACATTCACATCGTGTCGGCGCGGAGCTGGTACGAGCAGACGTTTGGCGTCGGCGGCGACTCGAACTCGTGGAAGCACGAAGTCATGCAGCTCATTGCGCGCAAGTGCTTTATGCATCAGACGCAGCCGGACGCAGCAGGCGGCAAAGCTGCGCCGGAGACGTACTACAACTTTGTCTCGGTGGGCGACTCGATGGCCGAGCGCGACGCGTGCCACTCTGCAGTCGGGCACGTGCCGTACACATTTGCAAAGACGCTCAAGTTCGTGGAGCACCCGAGCTCGGAGGAGATTGTGCAGCAAGTCGAGCTCACGCACGACTCGTTCGAGCAGATGTGCGGCTGGGGCGCGAACCTCGACTTGCGGCTCACACGCTCGCAGCTGCACGAGTTGCGCTGCACGAGCTAGCGCGTTGCAGCAGCAATTGCAACATCCGACAACAACAACAACACAAGACTTGCCAGTGCGCCGCACCAACAGAACGTGCAGCGCCGACCGACGGCACCCAATTTTTAAACCCCCACACCACTCGCTCGAGCGCCACGCGACACACAACAAGAACAGGCAGCAGCAGCAGTAGATTACACCAGCAGCAACAACAACACCAACAGCTGCTGCTGGTGATAGGTAGACGACATCCACCGTCGCAGCGCCTCGAGCCATGTACACCAGCGGTCGTCTTCGTGCTCGCCCATGTAGAATGAATACAGCGGCATTTTGATCCTCCTCAAGCTTTGTCGTCGTTGTCTTCATGCAGCGAGTGTCGAGACCATCACCACTGTCGCAGTTCACGCACGCACTACGTCAACGAGCGGCGGTCCTCGTCGACGAGTTTCGCACGAGCAAGACGTGCTCTTCCTGCTTCTGCGCGCTCGTCGACTCCAAGTACGTGAAAGTGCACAGTGACGGCAGCACGACGACATCCAAGACATCCAACGTACTTGAGTGCACGGCTTGCAACCTCAGCGCGCACGGTCCGTCGGCTCACTCCGGCATGAAAGTGCGCTGGCACCGCGACGACAACGCAGCACGGAACATGCACACGATCGCACTCGCAAACATCCGCGGTCAAGAACGTCCAGAGCCATTCCAGCGAGGTCAAGCACAGGCACGCGCAACAACAAGAGCAGCACAAGCAGCAGCTCAAGCAGCAGAAGCAGAAGGGCTAACGCTTCTCCAACGTGTGCTCAATAGCGCACTCCAACGCGGTCTCCAACGCGCACAGCACAAGTCACGACGCGCTCTCACAGCAGTTCGGCACGCGCGCGTGAAAGCAAGACAGGTTCGACAACAAGCAGCAGCAACAACAGCAACTTGACCGCGCCTTTTGTGTGCGGTCAGTGGGTAGCGGCAGATTCGTCTGACACGCATCCACGCCGAGCAGTGCGAGGACTAGGATGCCTAGAACGCACTTGTAGGCACGTTTAGGATGAAGTTAACTGACTGAACGAGACCACGACACGATGGTCCGTCTGCCATCCATCCATCCATTCATCGTTGTGAGCGCGGTGCTCGACGCTTGCTGCATCACACAGCTCGCTCTCTGATTTCTGTTTCCACTACACTACGACGCTAGACAAACGAGAAGACAGTGCGACGACCGGCGGTCACGGCATGAGGTTGAGCCGTCTCGGACTCGCTGGCTTCTTGGTCGCGCGCCGGTCGTCGTCGTTCGCGTCGTCGTCCGCGTTGTCGTCGCTGTTGGTCGTTGATGCTGCACTCGGTGGCGCGTCCACTGGCGCTTTCACGGCCGACGCGTCGGGCTTCATGATCGTAAAGTGGAGCTCGCACGGCGTCTTCTCCGAGTAGTTCTTGAGGTAGTACGCGTTGCGCGACGGCACGTAGAACTCGTCGCCAGGACTCAAAAGGAACCGCGTCGCCTTGGTCATGTCAAAGTACTCGTCCGTGACGGGACCGAACGCGACTTCGAGCGCCTGCGGCTGGCAGCTCGTGACGTAAAACACTTGCACCGCGTCTGCGACGCTCTCGGCTTCTTTCGCAGCGCCTGGCGGGAGCGCGAGGCGACCGCAGATCCAGCGCGCGAACGGATGTGCGCTCCGGAGATTGAAGCTCTGGCCGGCAAAGCCAGGCGGTTCGTCGTCCACAGCTGGGAGCTCGCGGTGCTCAATCTCAGTCGCGCGGCAGATCACGTTCATCTTGTTCACGCAGTTCGCAGTCGTGTCAAACAGACTCGCCCACTCGCCGTCGTCAAATGTGATGCCTTCAGGAAGCTTCGACTTGGGGAACGGCTGCACCGTCTTGCGCTGCGCCGCGGCGCGCTTCGTGTACGTGCGTGCAGACTTGGTCGGCGTCGTCGTCCCTGCGCGCTCGATGCCGCGGACCGTTGGGATCACAAGCCCGACACCAGACGACCGACGCTCGTAGACGTAGTGCTCGCCTTTGTACCACTCGAGCGGCTTGAACCGCCGGCGCTTGGATCGCCGAACGCCAGCTGCAGGCTCGTCATTGTCTGTGTCCAAGAGGTCGCGTGCGTGC
The DNA here is from genome assembly GCA_003730235.1 of Pythium guiyangense. NCBI lineage: Eukaryota > Oomycota > Peronosporomycetes > Pythiales > Pythiaceae > Pythium > Pythium guiyangense. The sequence continues at coordinate 579,242 of QXDM01000057.1, read as the reverse complement.
AATCGTGCGCCTTTGATGCGACTCGGCGCCTCGTAGTCGCTGTCGTTGTCATTGTCGTTGTCTTCGTCGCTCGTAGTCGCGTTGAACGACTTGTCGTTGTCTGTTTGCATCGCTCGCGCGTCGTCCGAGTCCGAGTCCCACGACGGCATGTAGCTCCGCTTCGTTGCGCGCTTCTTGCTCACTTTCGTCTTGCTCGTGGTCTTGGCCTTCGTCGCAGTAGCAGCAGTAGTAGGTGGAGCTGCTTTGGCTTTGACGGGCTTCACAACTGTGGGTGCCTTCGTCGTGGCTTTCGCGCCATCCGACTTGTGCTTGCGCTGCGTCACGAGCTCGTTCTTCTTCGAGGCTTTGTCAACATCCTCGTCCGACTCGCTCTTGTGTGTCTTGGAGCCGCGCGCCGCTGTCTCCTTCTTCTTCTTCTTCGCCTCCTTCTTGCTCTTTTGCTTGTCGTTGAACAGCGCCACGCGAACGTTCGGCGAGTCGTCGGATGCATCTGCTGCTGCTCGCGCCTTCTTACTCCCAAAGCGCATTGCATCGAGGTCGCGCTCGCTTGCTACTCGCATTGACGCATGGACAGCATCACATGCGACTCCGTCAGTCAGTCGTCGTACAGTGGCGAACTACCAGAGCAAGTCACGCCTCGCAGTCTGCTCAGCTACAAACACACACGAGACGCACCGTTCGAGAGTGGCGAGACGTTGTCGCCTTGGAGCGAGAACGGACTGCTGACGTCGTCAAAGCCGACGTTGTCGTCTGCAAACGAGTCGCGCGGCGGCTTGCTCGTCGCTTTCGATGGTGACGGGACGCTCGGCAGTGACGGCGCGCGGATCGGCGACAGCGCTTGGAGCGACTTGCGCTGGATCATGCGCTTGTAGTGTCCGAGATCTTTGTCTGCGCGCGTCGACGGAATCGGAACGGGCTTCATGGCCGAGCCAGTGTCGAACGACGTGCTCATGTTGAAGTCGTGGCTCGGCGCCGGCGACGACGCAGTGCTGAACTTGGACAGCGTCGGCGGGCTTGCAGACCGCGGTGCGCGCCGCGGCGGCGTCATCACTCTAGCATTCGGGCTTGATGCCGGCGACGCATCAGGGCTGTGAGTGTCTATGGACGACGATGGTCGCTGTTTGCTAGCGAGCGCAGCCGCAGCCAAGCTCATGCGGCTCCTGGGCTTGGCGCTTGGCCGAGCGCTCGAAGCGCCGTCGTCCAAGTCCATGGTGTCGGTCGAGAGGTTCGCTTCTTCGTCGTCATCGTTGTTGCCGTCGCCTCCGTTGCCAAAGTCGTACTCGGCGCTCATGCCGGAGAGCCGCACTTGGCGCTCGCTTGTCGTCAACTCGACCGACATGTCCTTCTCCAACAAGCTTGCTACAGGTGGCCGCGCGCATCGCCAGTTAGTCAGTCAGTTTGATCGGCGCTTGTGACGAAAGACTTGGTCCAGAGACTGCAAAGAGAGAGAGAGACGCACTGTCTTCGTCGTCGTCCTCTGGATCAAAGTCGTCGTCGTCGTCGGCCCAGAACTCGTCAATGTCTTCAAAGCCCTGGCTGTCTTTGTGAACCATCGCAGGCATGCGGCGGCTGTCATAGGAAAGATATAGGAGAGAGACGATGTGAGCATCATACGTCGTACGCTCGGGTTCTTGTGCGTGATGATTGCATGTAGGGACGTACGTTGCGTCTGGTCCGTTCTTGTGTTGTGTCAGGCAGCGTGTCGTGGACAGCGAGCTCAAGTGTCAGTGTACAACTTACTGGCTTGCAGCGAGCCACACACACACACACATATGCAGCAGCAGTAGAGAGTGAAGACCAGATCGGCGCACCTTGGACGCCTCGATGTACTGCTTCAGGCTCTTTGCATCGACTTGTGCTCGCTCATTCGCGATTCTACGTCGTACAAACAAGCAAACACGTGGTTGTGTGAGCATTAATGGCATCTCATACGTCGCATTGCATCACATGCGCTCGAGAACGCACTTGGTCCGCGGCATGAGCGACGCGAGCTCATCGACGTCTTGTGATTGCTGCATTACGAGACGTATTCAGAGTCAGCGTTTCAAGCCACGAGTGTGCTGCTTGCGTGCATGCGCGACGTATACGCACAGAGAGCATTGCAGCCGCATTAACGACAGCATACACACACACGCACCGACATGCTCTGTTGTCGTCGTCGTCGGTCGGTCGTTCGCGCTTGCGCACTCTGACGTTTGTATGCTATCTGACAATACCATACAAAAGTCAAGTCTACTCATTTGAAAATCAAATGCCCGCGAAAACACAAAGTAATTTCAAAATTCGAAAATATCGTTCTACTTGTCGAATCTTGAGTGCGTACACCAAGATCTGTAACGTTTCGACCACTTGCCTCTCGACGATGGCTCCGCGATGCAAGCAGCTCGCATGGTGGCGCGTTGTTGGTGATGCACTGTACAAGTCTTCACTTCCTCGCGTCTTAGCGGGTATGTACTTCTGCTGCTTATTCGACGCGCATCGATGCATCTGAACAAGCACTACGAACACTTTTTCCTTCTTTTGCTTGCTTGCTGCGCTGACTCGTGGACAGTGCTGCTGCTGCTGCCGCCGTGTGTGTGTGTGTGTCGGTCCACATGACGACGACGGCGCAGGTACTCATACTGCAAGGCAACGCGAACAAGTTCGCTAGCGCTTCTTCGATGCCGGTGCGATCGCGGCTGCTTTGGTGCGCGCACACTCTGCGATTCGCCGCCGCGCGTTTGTCTCGACCGCACACGCGACGACGACGATGGCGTCTCGACACACAGCACTGCTCCTGGTGCTCGCTACTGCGCTGCTCCTGCTGCACACTGCGCGCTGCACTACAGCAAACGCGCTCGCAGCACCAGCAGCATCGTCGCGTCTTCGGATCTTCACAGCCTTTGCGCCGCCAGCGACGTCGACAAACAATAGCTCGAGCTCGTTACCAGCGGCGGCTGTGCTTGCGATGCTCGCTGCAGCGCCAGTGAAGCAGTTCGCGAGCGACTTCATCATCATCGGCGAGCCCCTCGATGGACACGCGCAGCCGCACGTCGACACGTACGACACAACAAACAGCGCGCAGATCTTGTACCAGCGTCCGCGCTGGAAGCTCCTCGACGAAGGCAGCAAGCACGACGTACGTCTGAATGCATCCACCCACTGACTGTTGCTATGACACTCGCTCACTCTGACTGTCATGTCCATGACGACACAACTGCATCAGATCGTGCCATTCACATGGGCTCGCTTCGTCGCTGTCGACGACGCGAATGCGACGACGTGTCTCGGCATCGCGCACTGGAACGCGTCTTGGAACGACGGCGACGCTGGCAGCGCAGTTAATCGGTACGCGAGTAGTCTCCTCGCCAGCGTCAACGCAAGCTGCGAAGCACACGACGTTGTCGCACTCGCGCTCTCGTCACCTGCAGCGAACTCGGCACTCGCAACGCTCGATCCAAACACAACTGCAGCAGTAGCAACAGCAGCAAGCACGCCGTTGCAGCTGTCAGAAGCCTCGCACTTGCTCCATCAGCAGCAGTACGTCTCATCGTCCGTCTCGGTCGTGAACGTCCCAAGTGCTGCCTCCAGCCGCTTGTTCCTCCGCATGCGCACGACCATGTGTGCGGACCGTGCCGCGACGCTCAGTGGCCTCAACGGCGGCGCTGTCGCATCGACTGCGCTCGCTCTCGAGCTCTGCTCTGGCGCAAACTGCTCGATCTGCAGACCCGCGAGCTTCGCAGCGACATCGACAGCAGGCGGCAGCGACGCTCCAAGCCACGCAGCTAAAGACAACGACCAGGGTGACGGCAGTGGTAGTGGCAGCAGCAGCAGCAGCACGTCGCCGTCGCTCGTAGTCGTAGTCGCTTGCAGTCTCTTCCTCGTCGCCTCAGTGCCAGTGATCCTCGTGCTCTTTCGCCACCAGTTCTTCGCACCCGACGCGTCGACGAAGGAAGAGACTGAGCTCACAGCCGACCTCGCACGCGTGCTGCACATTTAAGACGAAGTGTGTCGAGACGAGTCGAGACGCGTCGACCGCGTTGTATTCCGTGGCTGCAAATGGATGTATCGTGTCTATCAGCGTGTCGTCGACACGTCCATTCGCGTGCACTGACGGACGACTTGGGCTCTACTGCTGGTTCTGGAAGAGCCAGAGCATCGTCGAGGCGCTCGAGAGGTTCACTGCGCAGTTGACGCGGTCGAGGTCGTGACCACCTTCGACGAGCCCCCAGCGGCTGATCTGGAACTCCTCTTCGAGGCGCGAGAGCTCCATCGCGTCCTTCGCCGTGATGTGGCGCGTGAACAGCGCAACGGCCGTGATGAGCGACTGCAGACCAGCACACGCACGCATCCATTCACGCTCACGTCAGTCCATTGCTGCGTGTTGAGCACCAGAGCCATTGGTAAAGCAAGTAGAGACACTGATCGCACCTTGCACTCCTTGGTCGCGAGACGCAGCGACACGAGCTCGTAGTCGTTCAGCTGGGATGGCACAGAGAGCGATGGTATGTGTGAGAGAACGTGACGAATGAGCCATTGCGATCGTCTTGTCAGACGATCGCACCTGCTCGAGGTGCGAGCGCACGTTCTGGACGATCTGCTCACTGTGTGAGAGACCGGAGATCGTGCCGTGGCTCACGTCGACGTCGCCGTCGAACGTCTTTGCGAACCACTGGCGAAGCGGCGTCCACTTCTTCGTCTGGAGCGCCGCGAGCTTCTCCATCTGGTCAGCCGTGACTTGGTAGCACACCGTGTCCGTGTGGAAGTAGTGCATCATCTCGTCCACGAGCTCCTTCTTGCTCGACGTCTTGCCCAAGTCGAGCGCCGTCGACGCGAGCGACATGAGCGGCATCGTCGTCGGGCGAATGTCCGTCGCCTGCGCGTCCCACTCGTGTGCGACTGCGAACGCGAGCGCCTTGTTTGGCAGGCGCACGGGCGTGCGCGAGCCAGTCTTCACGGTCTTTCCATCGAGAGTCACAGCGTGGAGCTCTTGCCCGTCCTGCTCGACCGTTTTCACGCCAACGTCCTTGTAGAAGCGAGCAACGCCGGTGATCTTTGCACCTGTGCGCAGAAAGCCATGCAGGCATCAGTCAGTCGCCACGCATAGCGCAAGAGCACAGACAAGCACGTAAGATGGTCGCACCTGCGATACCGCCCGCGCCAGCCTTGGCCGAGAACTCGCGACGCAGCGCCGTGCGCAGCTTCCTGCCACTCGTTCGCAGCATCTTGCTCATCAATGTGCGCTTGTTGGACGTTCGAGTCGAGCCCGAATAGTGCGCTCTGTAAAGGCATACTAAAGTCAAGTCCATTTGGTTCAATACTGAACGCAAGTCATTCAGTACAGTAGCGACTCGTCAAAGCAACACACACGAGCACCGCAGTACCAGAAGCAGCAGCAAGGATGTCGTCGAACCCGCAGCACGTCGTGGACACGGAGGACGCCGCAGAGCTCAACCTCGGCGACGACTTCCGCAACGAGACGTGTCTCTCGAACGCCGAAGTCGCAGTCATTCTCGAGAAGCAAAAGTCCGACTACGAGAACCAGGAGAAGCAGCTCACAGGGTGCGTCTTGCATGTTTGAGTGCAGGTGTGCATGGTAGCACACTTGTCGTTGTTGTTGATGTTGATCCGTTGCATTACGAGCATTCTGGCACTAACACAGACTATCTCCATGCGAGTAGTGTGTTCCAGAAGACGTACTCGTACGTGCAACGCTTCAGCGGCACGAAAGACCCAGTTGCGAACCAGGCGTCTGTGACGGAGCTGCGAGAGTGAGTCGACTGCGCTTGGATCGTGACGCGAGAGGCTCGTTTGCATGTGCAGATTGGCAGTTGGAAGTACTCACGCATTGCGTTGTGTGTGACGAATGTGTGTGTGCAGAGCGCTGATGTCGCTGGCGTTCCAGCGCGAAGTCGACGGACAAGTGGCCGAATACCGCCTCGAGGAGTTTGAGATCGCGTGTCTGTCGAACCTGAACCCGGAGGAGGTCGAGGAGGCCGTGGCACTCATCCCGAGCCTCCAGAAGCGTTTCGCAGAGGACGAGATCGAAGAGATCCTCGGCATTGTCTCGCGAACTGCTGCGCGCATGTTTGGCTGAGCAGTTCATCGTGGCGAGTCTGCGAGCGTAACCATCGTAATCACACTATCATCCACTTTGTGTGTCGAGTCGATTCGAGCTATTCTTTGTGTAACATCTCGACTCTATTGTGTACGACAACAAACGTAACCATCGCCAGGAACATGGACGACGTACGCGCGTACGTGCCGCTGCGCAAGAAGCGCAAGAGCGTACACACAGGTGGAGCCGACAACGAGGAGTCGAGCAATGGCGTTCAGCCGTACCACGCACTCGCAGCAATAGATGCTCCACCGCTCGATAGCGACGCGCTGCAGGAAGCTGCATGGACGCGCTTGGAGCACGGCATCTCGGTCGAGACTGATGCTGCAAGCGCCACTTCTTCATCAACGACTACAACGACTGCAACAGCGAGTAGCAGCAATGCAGACGTTCCGCTTGCCGTCGATACGTTTGAGCAGATGAATCTCCCGCCTCCAATCCTTCGGTGCGCACATGCTGACACACAAGTCGTGATGATCCTCGCTCCTGGACTGACAACAGCTCTGCGCTTGCGCCTGGCGACGATCACACAGTGCTCTTCATGCTCGTGGCATCGTACGACCAAGCGCAATTCAGATGCAAGCGATCCCGACAGTCATGAGCGGACGCGATGTGATCGGTCTCGCAGCAACAGGCAGTGGCAAGACGCTCTGTTATCTTGTACCGTTGCTCGTACTGCTCTCACAGCAGCAGCTCCGTCACTCTATCGCTGTCGCTGCAGCGCCAGTCGGTCTCGTTGTCGTCCCAACGCGCGAGCTCATGGAGCAGATCGTGCACGAGCTCCGGTCCTTCGCGCCAGCAGCGCCATCGCTTCAGCAGACTGACTGTGAGAGTGAACATCACCACCAGTGGCTCGTTCATGGCGACACGTTCACTGCACTCGGTGTCTGCGGCGGCATTCCAGTGCAGCACCACGTCGACTTGATCCAGCAGCGTCTTCGCACCAGCCACAGCAGCAACCAGACACCGATCAACGTCATCGTTGCGACGCCAGGTCGCTTGCTCCACTTGCTCGAGCGCCGCGTCGTGACACTCGATGCGCTGCAGTACCTCGTCTTGGACGAAGTCGACCGCATGCTCGACATTGAGATGGAGCCGCAACTCCGCGCGATCCTCCAGACAGCGAACGCTGCAGTCGCGCGCCAGACGCTGCTCTGGTCTGCGACGATGCCGCACTTCCTCGATCGTCTCGCGCGCTCAGCAGTGCTCAATCCGATCACGATCTGCGTCGGCATGGGTCGCGATCGCGCTGGCCGCACGCGCTTGGACGTCTCGCAGCACGTCCAGTTTGTCCAGAGCGCACGAGACAAGCGCGTCGCGCTCTTGCAAGCGCTCCGGTCGACGTCAGCGCCGCCTGTGCTCGTGTTTTGCAACTCGCACGCGAGCGTCGATGCCGTCACGCGCGTGCTCCAGGCTGAGCAGTTCCACGTCGCGTCACTCCATGGCGACAAGTCCCAGGCGTATCGGTTCCAAGTCGTCGCTGCGTTCCGCGCCGGGTACGTCGACGTGCTCGTCGCCACAGACGTCGCAGCGCGCGGACTCGACTTTCGCGACGTCGCGCACGTGATCATCTACGACATGCCGCACACGATCGACGACTACATCCATCGATGTGGTCGCACTGGACGGCGGCAGCACGCGCAGTCTGTAGATCGAGCGAGTCCGCCGCAAGGTCGCGTGACAGCGCTCCTCACGACCGAGTGCAGTATCGCAAAGGAGCTCCGAGCGCTGCTGATCGAGACAAAGCAGCCGGTGCCACGCGAGCTCGAGGTACCGAGTCGTTTCCAAGCAGCAGCAGCAATACGGACGACGCAGACATGACGCAATGACACGTACGTACGCGAGCAGCTCCTGTGCTGTGCGTCTCTTGGTTCACTCACAACGACGCAGTTAGACAGACTCTCAGCCGCGCACGTGCCAAAGTCTAGACACGTCTCGCTGCTTCTCTCGCTCGCTCTGTACAAGGAAGCTCCGACGTCCTAGGCGTCAAACGCGCGCACGTGCTTGATCACGCCCATGAGCTGGTCGCCAGCAAAGCGTCCGAGGCTCCCGCGCGCAACGCTCAGCTCTGAGAACGTCTCGACGCAGTCGATAAGAGGACTCGAGCCGCTGAGCGCGCCAGTGAGACTCGCATGTGCGTTCGCAGCGCGGGCGATCGCGACTGGCACGGGCTCGAACGTGTGGTCGCCGTACTTGACTGGCGTCGTGTGGTCGCCTGTGACGACGATCGTCACGTCCTGGTGCGCACTGAGCTGCTCCTGGACGCCGTGGATGATGCGCGCGACCATCTCGTCGGCTTTCTCAATGAAGTGGATCTGCGACCGACCAGCACCACGTCACGTGAGTACGTTGCTCCAGCCATCGTCAAGACAGACACACCATCCACGACAAAGACACAGCGAGAGAGATCCTACCTTCTTGGCCACGTCGCGGTCGTGTCCTGCGTCGTCGACTGCTTTCACGTGGACAAAGCCAAAGTCGTAGTCGCCGGTCGCGAGCATCGCAAGCGCCGTCTCGGCCTTCGAGAGCAAGTTCGTGTGGTAGTCGCCAGTCGCACCAGGCGCCTTGACGATGTCAAACCCGAGCGACATGCCAAGCCCCGCGATGATGCACGTCGGTGCGATCATGAACGGCTTGAGCCCGTGCACTTCTTCAAACGTTGGGACATTGATGCGCTCGCCAGGGCCGCGGAGCAGCACGATGTTTGCTGGCGGCTCGTTACAGCACACGCGCTTGACGTTGATCGGGTGCGACGACAGGTGCTCATGGAAGACCGAGGAGACTTTGTTCAGCACTTGGCTCGAGTACGCTGCCTCGGGCGAGTCGTCCATCGGCCGCGACGTCTCGAGCGGAAGACTAGCAGCAACGACCAGAAGGCGGTACAAGTCAGGCAATGGCTGCTTGTGCCTTGGACACACAGGCAGACAAGGCAACAGAACGATCAGTACGTACTTGTCTTTGAGCGGATCTGTGCCCGTGATCTTGTCGCACAGCCCTGCACCTTTGAACACGACGCCGCAGCGGTGCTCTGTCGCGTACTTGGTCGCAACGCGCACGTTTGGGAACCCAGGGATGTCCATGTTGTCGAGGAACGAGCATAGCTCAATGCCCCACGACGGGAAGTTGCGGTCCACGCGACGGCGCTCGACAATCAACTCGCCCTTGTCGTTCTGCGCAGCACGTGCGAGCGCAAAGCGATGTCAGCTTGTCCTGATGTTGCGCGATGGACTAGCAAAGGACGACGAGCGGAGCAAGCGCACCTTCTTCACAGTCGCAAAGTTACACTTGAACGCAACGTCGCCCTTGTCCATGGGGAGTCCAGCTCCCATGGCTTCGAACGAGCCCCGTCCGCGGTAGTGGCTACACCACGTCGTTGTGTACAAATGGTGCAAGCGCACAACAAGTTGTTGCACGTGTCAGTAGCGCTGTTGTGTCAGTAGCTAGAGCAAGTCGAGTAGCGATAGCGAGTGTGCTGCGAGCCGTGCAAAGTGGTCGTACATGACAGGGTCGTAGCCCAAGATCGACATGTGCGCAGTGTCACTGCCGCATGCAAACCCTGGCGCAACTGGGTCCAGCAGACCTGTCATGCCCCCGCCTACGACACGCACACGCACGTACAAGCAGACACATAGGTGTGTTAAACGCATGCAGATGATGCTATTGAGTACCAAGCACACGCTTCGACGTACGTGCGACGGCGTCCATTGCTGGCGTGTGCGCTGCTTCGAGCGCCGTGCGGTCGCCGAGCTCGTGCAGCGACACATCTGCGAGGCCGTCAATAAGCACGAACACGACCGTGCGCTTGGTCTGCTTCTCGGACGCTGCTGATGCCGCCATGATGCGCGTGTGTGCTGTGCGAGGTGGTGTCTTTCGGGGTATGTTGGCGGTCAAGTCGAGGTAACTTGAAAAATCCGATAAAGTGAGGTCGTGTTAAACAGAACAACTCGCTAATGATAAAAATGAGGTCATCAGGACTTGAAGCCTCACGACATGATTCGACTTCACCATATAAATTATGAGTGAACATTCGAAAGCAAGTTTGCACATCCATTATATATCGTATATTTTTACGACAATGTCGGAAACGTGAGATATTTATGACTCTTAAATTGATATTGAGTTTGAACAGACGGTGTACAATCACAAAGAAACATTTTGTCAGCGCTATATTCCCCAATACGAGTTTCGTGGTGGTGAAAAAATGATGAACTATTGGTAGCCAACCGAGTCTCAGCGTTCTATCGTGAAGAATACGTCTCGTATTCCGTCACTCGAAATGTAGCAAACAAACTTAGCAAAACAACTCCATAGGGAATCTTCCATAATGCATCACCTACACAGCAACTGCAAACGCCTTCGCGGTCGCTCTCGAACATCTCCTGCTCGTACATTGCACATTGAGTCTGGCGATGATGCAAGCACGAGATCGAGACCTTGTCGCTCTCCCTCCAAGCAAGCGCGAAGGGGCTAGTTTGAAAGTGTCACAATAACAAGCGATTACGCATTGTAAATAATTGAGCGATAAATCCTCACGGCCGCTCGCAATTGAGTGGCTCGCGTTGTGTGCCAACTCGACTTTGGCAATCAGATGACATTATCGCGCTCTATTGCGCAAGACACCACATCGCTCTCCACATAGTTCGTCTGCATGTATGTCTGCCTACATATGCTTTACCACGCCGATCAGTTAGCGTCTGTACAGCACGAGTGGGACCAAGAGCTCCGCAAAAGTACAGCGTGAAGAAGACGGACGTGGTGCGTTTCGAAGCCCACAAAATCGCAGCGCCTGTTGCCACCGCAGCGAGTCTGCAGCGACGACAGCAGCAAAACAGCACCGTGGATGAGAAGGTTGACCAGTTCATGATAAAGGTGAACACCATGACGAGCAAGGTAGACTTTCTCACGAATCTTGTCGTCGACGCCATCGGAGCAATAATAATAGATTGCCAAGCACTTGAATATGTAGCCCGAAGGCGAGAATTCGAACCGCGTCCAAAGATACGTATTTGCCGATGCGTCGCCCAATGGCTGTGAAGAACACGACGAAGTAAACGACGTCGACGAGGAAAAGGAAGCTGAAGAGGAGCAACAGACACACTATCGATATAGATTTTTTACGAATCTTTGATATTTATAGACCTTGTTCTTTGTTATAAACGACGAACGGGCTATTCACCATGCTTCACTATTGTATTACGTAATGAGCATATTCAAGCGATCACTTATACCAGCGTCCGTCTTGTCCGTTTAGTTTGATAGAACCTATTGTTGCACAACACATAATGATTTCGTTCGTTTTGTACAATGGTATGGAACGGACGTTGTTTGCATCAATTGATGGATATATAAAATGACGATTTAGCCTGGTCGGCGTGAACGTGTACGTGTCTGCATCTGTGTGCAAGTGCCCAAGCGTGCGAAGTGGAAGTGCGTGAAGAACTCCATTGACACCGATTAAGGACGATGGCCTGTACCAGACTATGGTCCTTCATATTGACTGAGTGAACAATTGAGAAGAGTGCAGAAGGCACCACTTGTGTGAACATCCGCCATAACATCCAGGAAGAGGCATTGGGTAGCCTGGTGGCAAGCGACTGATTGTCTACCTCGTGCGTGTCTACCAGAAGGCCTTGTGTGTGAGGTGTGTGCGAGTGCATACATACACATATACACACCCTTCTTGCATTGGCGAGCCCAGCTATTCCTCTCGACGCAATCTGTATTCGAACGCCAAAGGGTACACATTGTGAGTCGGTGCTGCCACACCACTCACTCAAGACAGGTGGGAGAGCTGTCGCCTGAACAAGTGTGCTGCATCCTGTGCATACGCGCGTCGCGAGAGTATCTTCGTACGTGTGTGTGCCGGAGTGCCTGCATGCATCTCCTGGATCGCACAGCTCGACCCCGGTTGGCGCTATATGGTTGGCGCTTTATCACATAGTCATGTATTAATACACCAGACCGCAAATTCCATAAATATCGTTTTACGAAAACCAGTAAATCTTTTCTTCGGGTGTGTAATGCCTTCTTTACCTTCCCACATCTTTCATTCACCAATCACATATGAAAATTTGAGTATCATTTTACACTCATGACATAGTATACATTGCAATACAATAATTGAAGTCGGTAGCAATAAAATATAAATGAGTCATCTTTGTTCACAGTATTCAATGATCATTGTGAATGCAGCTATTTAATAGTGAGGGATTGCCTTAACCCCTCACACTTCGACGAGACGCGTTTTCATTTGCGATTTCGAGCAAGTACCTATACTGAGATACAAGCAGTAGAAATCATTCCAGGTTCACCGGGTGACAAGCTCAGCTACCCAACCCGTTATGATGCCTCATGAATTGGCTTTGGGGGTCTACAACAAGCTTAAGATCCATTGAGTATGAAAAGGCAAACTATAGTGACCACAAGGGAACGGTGCGACGATTAACATCAGTAGCAAAAGCTATCCCAATGGTTGCAGTTGAGAGAAGGTATTACGGACGGATTGTTCAACTACATCAGCCGCAGCAAGGTGCAAGTTGGCAGGAAGTAGACAAATCGTTCGTTTGGACTACGCAAAAGTCGTGGCTATGTCAGTTCGCAGTCACTCCTAATTCGTATGCACACTGTCATCGAATAAGAAACTTCATGACTGCCTAAATCATAAACAATGACAAATTCCACAGTTGAATAAGTCATGTACATACCAGGTTTATAAGTAAACTATCGTAAATGGCTATAAATGTATCGGGTCTACTTCCAAAAGTCAACTGTACACAAATTTTCACCGTAGCAACCAATTCAAAATCTCCTGGTTTTAGATTGAAAAAAACCTAAAGAACGTCTCATTTTCTGCTGTGTACAGTTGGAATGGCGGTGCTGGATATATTAAAGACAGTATTGTTTACTAATAACATGATCATAACGTGTAAAACACTATATTTGGCATATATTTTTGCTCAATATTAGCACGTAGACTTATATTATTGCTACACACGAACGTTTGTGCTGTCGAAACGTTGAACAAAGTATATATTTACCAGTAATGTTTGATATCAAATCGGTGCGCTGTGAAGCTGCATATCATTTGTTTGACAAAACGCTTAAACCAAATGTATTTGAACAACATCAAAAACAACTCCATGCGAATGTGCCACGTAAGTTTGCGTTGATATCTATGCTGATGTTCGGTAAAACTAAAAAGTCGTGTCGTACTAGTACGAAGCTGAAATATAGTGTGTTTGTACTTTCTTTGCCAAATTGATAAATATATCTATACTGGCATTATTTAGTTATTGCAGACGAAACTTATTACGGACAAACCGATTTTGTCCAATCAAAATTGATGATGTGGTACACATCTCCAATATAGTTATTACCAGCTAAAATGAATGGGTCGAAAATCAAACACACATTCAAAATGGTATATGGCAAAAGCGAGTGTTTGTTGAGTGCAACAAGCCTTAAACCACATGCCACTCGCATGCACAACACATCCGTACACTACGAAAAAAGTTACATTGCTTTCACGTGTGTACTGAGTGTCATTTGCGACCAAAAGTACTTGATGGAGCAAACCAAACTTATGTGTATCATTGCCACCCACGCGCACAATCGACTCATTTCAACAGGAAATCTGTTTGAATTTATGGTACATCGGTTTTTAGAGGTACATTGATGAACCCATACATGGCTATGAGTTACAACTAAATAATGCCGGTAAACATATTTGTCTGCATTTTTAGCAGTTTTGTATGATTGGATGTCGGATAGCATTTTTGCTACGTTATTGTCTTGACATATATCTACAAAAAAATACTGTATCTTGTATTGTATTTTTGTCGTATTTTTCTTTTACAATATATCGTACAATATGGGTTGAAGTGGTTTGTTTGTCAGACGAATATATTTAACCGTTGCTTTTGTAGACGGGTTTTGATTATGGTCTGTCATTTTTCAAAATCGACAGAATACCACACCTTTATCAAACCGGGACTCATTCATTCAAATCAGTACGTATAACATATAAATCAGTACGTATATCAGTACGTTGATGCAATCCGTGGACTAGAATCGATCCATAATATTTCAGGCGTGGACTATTTGTTTCTTATAGTGAAATAAACCAAATGTCAAGAATGCTAAACTCAAATTTCACATACTTGTATTTATCACTATCAAACTCAAACCCAGTCCACGCTTGGGCTTGAATGGCTCCATTCCAGTCCACGGTTCACGTCAACTTCAGGAGAAGGTTTGAAGCTTCGATAGTGAAGAAAGTCATGCCACCGCTAGCACACCGGGCGATCACACAAACGATGTTTGGCAGTCTAGCACTTCGCCAGCCACTCAACCCGTTCGACTCCATTCGGAGACCTCAGATACAACCCGCTTGTTGTCGTGGTGCCTGCGCGCGCACCGGTGCCGCTGCAAGTGTGTGCTCACGAGCAGCCGTCTCCGGTCCAAGCTCTCGAGACTCGCTCGGCATTCGGCGCGGAAGAGGAGGCACTTCTTCGAGATGCCGGATCGCTCGACAGCTCCTCGATGTCTACTGCGTTTGCAAAGCGCGCGCGCATCGACAGCTAGCTAGCTACCTACTAGGAGCAACACGACGAGTAGCTTGATTGAGCGTGTGCGCGCGACGACTACTAGCAGCCTTCCAAGCGCTACACGGTTGCTTTGTACGTCGTTTGGAGATCGAATAGCAAGCGTCAGAGTCGCACCGCCATACTACGTTGTATCACCTGATACGTTGTATCACCTGGCATGAAGTTGAAGACTTGTGCTTGAAACAACGCGAGCGTCACGTGCGTGTGAGTGCTCGGTGTCGGTTCGAGTGCCTGCGCTTGGACTGCATTACACTCGAGATGTACTCGGACTTGCTTGCCTGTGCCTATGACGACAGCAGTGCTCTCGCTGTGCATGGTCTCCATCGTCAAAGGCTGCTGCTGCTGCTAAGCTGTACCGTGCTGTGCTGTGCTGTGGTGCTGTGCATTTGCAAAAACTCGCGCAAGCTCTATGGTGGCGCTGCTGCATCCATTGCCTGACTGAGCGTCTGACTGACTGAGTGACTGAGGGCTTTGGAAGCGAGCGTCGTGTGAGTGAGTCTCGTGTGTGTTTGTGTGAGCGTGCACTCAGAGGAGCTCATGTGTGCGCTGTCCGGTGCTCGCTCTGGTGCACACGACTTGTATTTGTAGCTCGTACGCTTAGAGATCGTTCGTGAGTACAACACGAGCAAGCATGGTCATGAGCAGCTCCAAGTGTGCGAACACGCGTCTGTATACTGTATATCACCACGATTCACCGAGACTCGCTTGTTTGCTTGTTGGTTTGCTGCCTCTACTATCGCATACAAATCCAATCCATGCATTTACACAAGATCGCAACAGCAACTTGCCTCGCCAACTCGCGTCGCTTCGTGTCTCCGTCCGTCGTCGTCGGGTCTTTTCGAGCGCGTGTCCTGTTGTGGGTCTGCTTGAGTGAGTGGCAATCGCTGCGTGAGAGTGACAACTAACCACACGCGCTTGAGCAGCAGCAGGTGCAGCAACGTGTGGAGGTACATGTGCGCGCATATGGGCATGTAGTATGCACGCAAATGTGTGTGTGCGAGCACGTGGCGCTGGCGGATCAGAGCCGCAGATGGCGCTCGGTGCGCAGTGTGTGCGTCTATGCAGTGTCAGCTCAGTGCGCGTCTGCAAAGATCGAGCAGGTGGAGCCTGACAACGCTTGCTTGCCGCCACGCTTGCTTGCCGCCACGCTTGCTTGTCGCCGTGTTTGCCACCGTAGTGCGTCTTGGCTCAACCTGCGTCGCACCAGGTCTGAGCTCAGGTTTCCTCGCTTGGCTGTGGTGCGCCGAGGCTCATGCTCCTTGGCTCATGGCGATGTGCGTGCGTGTGTGCACCAAGTCTTGCGCGAGCATGCATCGCAGTTGATACTGAGTGCCGCCACAGCACACTTGGTGCCACTAGCGCTCGCTCACATTGTCGACACCGCTCACTCATCTCCTGCTGCTACTGCTACTGCTGCTATGACGACTGTCTCCACGCCGCGCTCGACTGACACGCGTTTGAGGTACTCTCGGATCTCGGTGACGTGTCCGTAGCTCGTCTCGAGGAACTCGCGTGGTGGTCTCAAGCAGTCAACGTTGTCAATCAAACTTGGGTGACAATCGCTCAGAAGCGCTCTATGAGCTCTCGCGTCTCAACGGTGTTTCACGACCCATCAATCACTCTCACTCTTGACGCGCGTGAGCTCTCGGACAAACAAAACAACATGCGCACGAGCAGCAGCTCATAACGAGACAAGCGCTCAAGAGCACACGCACGCGCAGCAACACAAGACTCACACACCGACAGCACGAGCAACAGCATGGCAACGCCGACAGCGAGTTCAGCAACGACACGAACCGTGTGGTATGTCATCGACGGCAAGCGCGAGCGCTTGTGGTCCGTAGAGCTCCCGGTCACTGCTACAGCCAGCGACTTCAAGAACGCCATCAAGCTCAAATGTACCGATGAGCTGGTCGCGCGCGCGGCTGTGGACGACTTGATCGTCTACAGAGACGCCGGTTCACGACTTTACGACGTGCCGATGTCCGACAGCGCTGAGATTGGCGAGCACGGCGCAATGGAGTCGCTGTCGCTTGTCGTGGAGCCAACTCCGCAGCAGCCACGCGTGAAGCGCATGCGCACGGGCAATGCGCCAGCTTTGCGTCGCGTATGGTTCATACCCGTCGACAGTGAAAGTGGCTGTGCTTTCGCGCTCGAGTGTGGCTTCGAGGCAACGGAGACGGACGGCGAGCTGCACCCAGTGGACTACGTGCTACTTCAGCCCGGCGCCACGGTCGTAGACTTCTTGGATAGGGTGGCGAGCAGTATCACGCTGTTCGCGTACGCAAGCGACGACCACCTCCACGTCATGAAATCGGTCGGAGCTGAGCGCGAGAACGCTCTGCTGTCGAAGTGCGATACGATCGGCGCTCACGACGGGACAAAAGAGTCACCGCTGCTCCTGTTGGTGGCTTCAGGCGCGATGTATCGCAAGGTTTACTACGTGCTCGAAGACGCTGCGACCGGCTGCTCTCTCACACGTATGCGGTCGACAGCAGAGCGACAGCGACGGCGACAGCACCCTCTCTACTTCATACATTGAAGAAGCTGGTCCGCCTCAGAGCTACAGTGGACGCGGTGCCACCTCGATCACAAGCTACGGCTACGAGTGCGCTAGTGCGCGCGATAGCGATCGTTGCAGCGACTGCGGTCGCGAGAGCGATCCCGAGCGCGTTCGCAAGCCCGAGCCAGAGGTCTTGGTCATCCAAACCTCCGCGCGTGTGGCCGACTTCAAGGAGCTGGTCGCAGCCGAACACGCAACGGAACTCGCGCCAGATGCGACGGCCGACAGCATCGTCGTGATCCACGCGCAAAAGATGTTTGGCAGTCCACCACTTCGCCAGCCACTCAAGCCGTCAGCCTCAATGCACCAGCACGGAGACCTCAGATACAACCCGCTTGTTGTCGTGGTGCCTGCGCGCGCACCGGTGCCGCTGCAAGTGTGTGCTCACGAGCAGCCGTCTCCGGTCCAAGCTCTCGAGACTCGCAAAGCGCCGCAGACTCGCTCGGCATTCGGCGCGGAAGAGGAGGCACTTCTTCGAGATGCCGGATCGCTCGACAGCTCCTCGATGTCTACTGCGTTTGCGAAGCGCGATGCCTACTAGCCGTCCCTAAAGCATCACGGAGTGCTGTCTAGTCCATTGAACATCGAGTGCATTGTGTTGAGTCTTAGGTCGAACTTGAGCGAGTGTGTGACCTTGGGTCATTTTGTGATAGTGACAAAAATCAGTAGTTGAATTCAATCGTCGACCACAACAGTAAGCAAAGTGACCAGGTTCATGATGCTTGGTGTCTGCGCACTTGCCGCCTTCTTCACGACAAGCGTCCGTGCACACGCGCGCGTTGCATATACAGTACTGATGCGCATTCTTGTTTGCTCTTGCTAGCTGCGCAACAGCTCCAGTGACAGCTTCACACAGAGAGACAACATCATGGACGCAGAGCAGAAGAAGCGATGCAGCGAGCTGCTTGAGACGCTCATGCGGCTCGACAGTGCAGGTGCGTCTAGACTGTCTCTAACTGCTCATGTTGCTGCGCATGCATGCAAGCATACATGGCGCTCAGCTCTCGCTCAATCGCGCGTTGATTGTCGTCCATGCGCTAGAGCCGTTCCTCGAGCGCGTGAACTGGGAGGAGTGGGGTCTCTACGACTACCTCCAGATCGTCAAGACGCCCATGGACCTCGGCACGATCCGCAGCAAGCTCAACAAGAACGCGTACAAGACCTCGAGCGACTTTGCCAAGGACGTGCGCCTCGTGTGGGACAACTGCAAGCTGTACAACCGAGAGGGCTCGGAGCTGTACGACGTCGCAGTGAAGCTCTCGAAGCGCTTTGAAGACCGCGTGCGCGCGCTCAAGCTCGACGTGAGTCCAGCGCCACGCGCTGCTGTCGTCGCTGCTCCTGACGCAAGCGCCATTCCGTACGTCTCTGCTTTGGAACTGACTGATCTGCTTGTTTGGCTCGCAGTGTTCGATCGAGTGAGCGAGTTGCTCACAGTCGTCGCTCGTGACTCGCGTGGTTCGTAACGACGCTGCTGTGTGGGCCAGTGCGCCGTCGTTCGAAGAGCGCATTCGCTTTGGGCAGCACTTGTACAGCGTCCTGAGCAAAGACCTGGGCGAGATCGTCGCAGTGCTCGAAGACAAGTGCCCGAAAGCGCTCGACAAGGTGCGCCTCAGTCCACGTGCTCTTGTGAGTTTCGATGAGGCGCTCACGACTCGCTACTGCTACTAACGAGCTCCTTGTCGACTCTCTCTCTCTCTTGGGATCTACGACGCTGTTCTGCCTCTTGCGCCTCGTCGCTCGCTAGACGTCGCCCGACGAGCTCGACATTGTCATCGACGCGATCGACCCAAAGACGTTCCGCGAGCTCGACAAGCTCGTGCGCGAGCGCATTCCGCAAGGGAGTCACGCGCCGCTCGTGCCGTCTGCGAAGCGCACGGCTGGAACCACTGGAGGCTCCGATAGCGCTGCGAGTGCAGCGAAGAAGAGCAAGACGGTAGAGTAGCAAGCGCACGAAGCGCGTGTGTTGCCTCGGCATGTGCGCTGTCTGTCTGTGCTTCTGTCGTGTGAGGATCCCAGAGCACTGCTGCTGCTGTTTGGAGCGCTGCGTCGCTCGTGCCCACTAGCCGCACGCAATGGCGTCGCGCCAGCTCATCTCGCTCGCGCGCACGGTCCGGAGCCACGTGAACGCGTCCCAGTTCAGCGACTCGACGTACGCGTGCGGGACAAAGTACTCGCGGTGCGTCTCGCTCGAGCGCACGACGTCAAAGAGCGTCCTGCGGCAGTACCAGCGCCAGACGATGAACGTGATCGGGTCCGTGAGGATCGCGACGTTCATGAGGTAGAACGTCGCGCGCGCGTGCTCGGAGTAGTCGTCGAGCGTCGTGATCGTGTGCTTGACGTCGCCGTGGAGCTGCACTGGCGCTGCGCGTTGCGTGTGTTCGGCATGCGCAGTGTCGAGCGGAACGACCGTCGGACCGGCGAGGAGGTTTGCGAGGCGCGAGCGGTCGGTGCGGTCGAGTACGATCGGGTCGTCGTTCCAGCTCACAGCGAGCGCAGTCGTTGGCCAGAGCACGCCGGCAGTGAGCGGCGCGACTGAGTGCGAGCGCCAGAACACGAGGCGCGAGCTCGGGAACACGCGGCGGAGGACGAAGACGCAGACTGCGCCGGCGACAAAGAGAAGCACGGCCGAGCACCCAACAGCTTTGACGTCAATGAAGAGCCCGCCGGCGGTCGACTTGCCGCCGCCGCCGTACGTCGGTCCAACGAACGACTCGAGGAGCGGGTGCACGGGTGTGTAGATCTCGATCGGGAGGACTTCGAGGATCGGCGCGCGGCGCAGCGAGATGAAGCGGAACATCGAGACGATCGTGAGCGCCGAGATGAGTGCGATCGAGAACTGCGGCATACCCCAGATGCCGTCGAGCGGCGTCCACATGCGCTGCGTTGCGATGCGCACGACGAGGTGTGCCGCGCCGCCGAGGACCCAGACATTGCGCATCTGGACCGAGCTGATCGTGATGAGCTCGGTGATACTGAGCTGCATGAGGCCGTTGATCGAGTCGAAGCGCTGGACAATGAGCTCGTAGACCATCGTCGAGTCGATCGCGTGCGCCACGAGGTAGCACACGAGCGGGAACGCGCTGCCGTAGATCACGACTTGGCTCGGGACTTTGAAGAAGAGTGCGAGCGCAGCGCGTAGTTGCTCCATGCGCGACTGCGTCCTCGTGATCACAACGACACTGTCTGAAGCGCCACTGCGCTCAGCCACGGCGAGGTAGCACCCAAGAAAGAGCGTCGCGACGCGGATCCAGTAGTACGTCTGCGACGCGCCTCGGAGGATCGTGACGATCGAGTACCAGCCAGTGATGTCTGTGACGCACGTCTCGCCTTCGTAGCGGTAGTCGTCAATGAGCCGCGTCTCGCAGCGCTCGTTGATGCACGAGCGCACGCGGAAGATCGTGACTATGTCGTAGTTGCGCTTCCCGACGTGGACGAATCCGCCGCGGTGGAGCGAGAGGTCTTTCGCGCCTTCGAGCACGAGCAAGTCGACCGTCGCGTTCGGGTGCGCAGTCTGGAGCTTCTGGAGCTTGTTGGCGATGTGGATTGTCATGCGGCCGACTGCAGCGCACTCGGCGTCGCCTCGACGACACGCGCGCGCGAACGACGCCCAGAGCTCGTCGCAGAAGAACGGTCGGATCTTGCCGTACGCTGGCGAGCAGAAGTCACCGATCGTCGCGTTCCCAGTTGGGCTGTTGATGTCGCTCGATGTCGCTGCATCAAGGCGAGCAGAGCTGTAGTACATCGCGCGGCACGTTCGCCACAGTGGTGACGTGAAGAATGGCGGAATGAGGTAGTGGTGCACGCGGTCGTAGTACTCGTAGTGCGCCTTGAGCACGATCGTAGCAGGAGGCAAGAGGCGAGGTCGACTCGTCTGCTGCAGTAGCGGCAACGATCTCGCAGCGATGTGGTCGCGCACGCTGTCAAAGAGCTCGTCGAGCATAGCGAACACGGTCGCAGGCGGGAGCGTATCGCTCAGACACGCAGTGCGGTACATCACGCAGTCTGGGAACGTAGTGAGGTTGAGGTACTCGGCGAACGCGCGCATCGCGAGCGACGTCGTGTCGTACTTGTAGATCCAGAGCGACGGCGGCTTGATCGCTGCGATGGACGCCGAGTCGTTTGCGCGCACGTACGTGTTCACGGGGTACGCGTACGGACCAAAGTTGACGTACAAGTCCGGTTCGATGGCTTGGTACGCGTCCAAGTTGCTCGCGCCGCCTGTGCGAATGTAGTTGGAGAACAGCCAGACGTACGCGAAGATCGCGACGAGGCACTGCATCCACGAGAAGTGCACGAGCGTGTTGGACGTGGTTGAGATGCGCGGACCTACTGGTTCATCACGGCGAGTCTGCGGCTCGAGCGGCACGACTTGCGATAGTTTGTTGCTCCATGGTGTCGGGTCGTCAGTGTCTTTGCGCAGCGCCATGTCGATTCGCTGGCAGACGGACTGGATGTCGCGAGTGCGAGCGCGTCCTCGATAGAGCGAGCTGGTGCGACGAGAAGTGGTGTCTCCGCGATGCGAACGCGGTTGCGAGAGCGACAATGGAGCTCTTGGTGTCTGACGTGTGACGGACGGGCTCGCTGAGCTACATGCCCCGCGTTCCTCAGAACAGGCGAACTCGGTCGGTCGTTGGCAATGGTGGTGCCGAGATTAGCTGCAACACTTGAGATTAGCTCGCGATCCAATGTCCGAGAGCTGCGAGACACGAGTCTCGCACTCGAGTAGCGTGCGTAGGAGAAGCATCACACGTCACAACATCCGCCAGACAGAGATCGAGTCAACAGCGCGCAGCAGCTTCAGTCGGAGACGCAGCTCTTTTCGCAACCAATCGAGTTGATTCGCATGTCGCGCGTAGCAACTTCATGCAACGGAAGCGTTGACCGGAACAGCGCACGTCCTTGCTAACAAACACAGTTCACGGCTCGCCAGAGACGACGAGAGCAACTTCGAGTGTTGATGAGAGACATCTGAAGTGTTGGCAAGTCTCGGATCGCGATGGCTGTGAGCTTCGCGACTTGGATCGCGTTGATGCTCAAGACAACGAACAAGATCATACAAACACCAAGTCAAGTGTCCCTTCCTAGACTGAAGAAATCAAGATCCTATAGTTCCTTGTTCAAGATCCGTATAGTGAAATATCTCAGTATCGACTGATGCACATCATGTGACGATACCAAAAAGCAGCTCATACAAGGTCGAAGCAGCTCGAAGCACAGAATGTACGTGCGTCTTCCTGTGAGGCGTCTCGTGCAGGCGATCGCTGCGAGTGCAAGACACGCTTACACTCATAGCAGCAGCTCGCTGCATCCGCTCACTCGAGTCTTTGTGCGAGTAATCGGTCGTCACGAGCATCCAGTTGACTAACCGGCTGTCTCGCCAACACACCCGCTCACTCGCCAGCTGCTGAGCTGCTCGTGTTCGCTTGCAGGAAACTAGGATGGAGGAGACAGAGCGCGTGCCGACGCCGCAGACCGAGCTGCACACGATGGTGCGGCGACGCGATCCGCCGCCGCCGCTCCCGACTGCAGCGAGCGTGCAGCTCTTCGGTGGCGCGGACGTGAGCATGGACGACGTGCTGCTCAACAAGAGCTGGTCGATCCACTGGATGTCGCGCATGTACCACTTCCAGCGTCCTGAGCTGAGTGCGTACGCGCACGAGCTCGTGAAGTTCCTGCGCGACGAAGCGCTCGGCGCGTTCAAGCGCGAGTTCGGCTACAAAGTGAGCATCCGGCACACCGAGGCGTTCGTCGCGTTCGAAGTGCGCGAGGAGCGCGAAGCAAAAGACGCGCACCTCACGCCTGTGCGCGTGCTCGATAGCAACAGCGCAGCGCGGATCCCGATCCCGCATGGCCGCCCTGGCGGCATGAGCAACAGCAGTAGTCTCAGTACGACAAGCAGCAGTCGCGGTCGCGCACAGACTGTCGGCGTGCCGCCACCGCCGCCGAGCTTTGCGGTTGGAGGCAGCGGAGCACGCAGTGGCTTTGACCTCCACGCGATCGCCAACAACGGTCTCGGCAACGGCAGCTGGCTCCATGCGTCCGAGTACGAGAGCAAGCAGAGCGCAAGCACAGACACAGCGATCAAGGTCCGTCGCGGCGGCATCGTGCTCTACTTCCCGACCGCCGACGAAGACGAGCAGCAGCAGCGCCAGTCGATGGCGCAGCGCAAAGCAAAGGAGCGGCAGTACATCGTGCTCTTGCGCGGCCATGAAGGCATCTTGCGCTGGACGTGTGCGTGGATCCAGCAGCGCTTCCAGTGCATCGTGAGCGAGCAACAGATGACGATCTCGCCGCTGAACCTCAAGTGGCTCGCGCGCACGTGGGTCGTCGATGCGCTCGAGATCCGACGCAACGCGCGAGCTGCTGCTGCTGCTGCTGCTGCCGAGCTCAGTGACGACGATGCAGTCGCACCCGAGAGCACCAGCGACCGATGTACGATAGCGAGCGAGTCTGTCTGTCAGTGTCGTCTACAGACGTTTGACGTCGCTCACACGCTTGTACTTGCGTACTGATCTGCTGCTTCACGTGTGCGCTAGTGACGCTGCCGCTGCTGCTCGAGTACAAGAACTTGGACAAGCAGAGCATGGTGCGCAACTACACGCTCACTGTGCCATGGGCGACACTCGAGCGCCTCATGGACGACCACGCAGAGGCAGCAGCTACCGCAGGCAACAGCGGCGACATGGACGAGTGCAGCGCGGATCGCAGCGGCGCTGCAGCACCAGGTGCGTCTGTCAACACGAGCGAGCGAGCATCGGACAACGCGTTGGACTCACTCGACGCGCTCGCTCGGACGTCCACAGACCTGATCCAGATGACCGAAGCGCTGTACTTCGAGACGCTTCCGCTGAGCATGTCGGCGTTTGAGCTCGTGCGCATCGAGTTGGCAGAGGCCGCAGTCGACCAGAACGGCCGCTTGGAGGTGCGCTTTGCTTGCGTCGAGTGAGTGATCATGCGAGCGGAGACTGACAGACGCACGGACGCTCTGCTGCTGTAGCTCTACGACCTCTCGCTCGTGCACTCGGTGCTGCGAGGTCTCGCCGAGCTGCTCTGTATCCAGAACGTCCCTGGTCCAGCGAACCCTGTCGTGACGCTCTAGCGAGTCGTGAAGCAGCCAAGTGAAGGCAGCGACGCGCCAGACGCAGTAGACACAAACACGCGTGTGATCGATCGATGGAACAGATCGTCATCTTCGTCTTCTGCTGCGGTTGGTTCGTACTGACGACGTCTCACACTTTCGAGAGCACGACCCACCAGAGCGTGAAGCAGACGCAGCCAGCGATCACGAGCGCGAGGATCGTGTTGTTCCGGAGCTTCTTGCGCCGGATCTGCGCCACGATCGCGTTGATCCCAGCGAACGAGTTGGAGAGCGTCGCCATCTTGGTGTGCGAGCTCGTGAAGCGCGCGCGCTGGTTGTCGAGCGAGCTCTTTGTCTCGAGCGCTTGTCTGCATATGCACATGCAGCGTCGTGTGAGTACAATGGGGCTCTTGCTGGCAGTGCAGTGCAGATTGGACGTACTCGATGATGCTGTTTGCGAGCGACCGCGACGAGTCAAGCGCGCGGCGCTCGTTCAGGAGCGAGTCCATCTCTGCGTTGTCACCGTTGCCAGCTTTCTGTCTGCGGTCGTTCAGAGCAAGCGAGTCAGTGCGTGATACCGAGTCACTCACTGCGAGTCGAGCAGCTCCGACAGACCTGTTCCCAAAGAGCTTCTGCGAGTCGCGCTTCTCTTGCAACGCACTCTACGCGCAGCAGACGCAGCGATGGTATGATGTGAGAGAACTGCATGTGCGCATGGGCGAATGAGAGCAGAGTGCGCACCATCGAGCGCTTGAACTCGGTCTTGAAGTCAAAGTAGAGCTCGCGATACCGCTGGAGCAGCACTTCGTGTGTCTTGACACTCGACGTGCTCACGAACGTGCTCATCTCGTCGATCGTGTCTGAGAGCTGCGCGATTCGCACGTGCAGTTGGAAGTGATTCATAAGCGGCATTCATGCGCAGCACATGCAGGAGAGAGAGAGAGATGGATGCAGACGTACTGTCGTGAGCGTGTTCTCAATGTCGAGAGCGAGCTCGTACTCGCCAGTCGTGTCTGCTGGTGGGTTCTCTGTTGGAGGCGATGCAGCAGTACGTTTGTGACTCTCACATGCAAGCACAGCTCTGCGGATCTACACGCACATGGACCCATGAACACTGAAACAAGCACACAGAACATGGATTGCAACGCACCGACATCGTAGTCGACAGCGACGCGCGTCGCGGCTTTGCTAATTGCAGTGTACGCTGCGATCTTGTCTTCAAGGTGTCGCTCTGCAGTGCGCGCTGCGCGCCGCAGGTCTTCCCACACCAGCGTGCTGCTGCTCTGCTGCATCATCGTCGTCGTCGCTCCACGTCGTGCAGCTTGTGCTTCTTCTTGCTCGCTTCTTGTACTTGGTCGTACTATGCCTCCATTATGCTTGTATTTTAGATTTAACTATTCTTACGGTCTATATTCATTGTTTGTTTATTCTATTATACCACATTTACGTAATTTTAAAAAGTACAAGGCTACTTTTTGCTTTAATAGTGCTCCCGCGTTGCTCGACGATCAAGACTCAAACGAGCGTCCACGTACGCACTCAACATGGCGTTCGAGCGCTTGAGCGCGTGCATCGAGGAGCTCCGCGGCGGCGGGAGCGCGGCTGACGTGCAGGCGCAGCAGCGCAAGCTCCTGCGAGAGCTCTTTTCGCTCGAGCGCCGCTGGAGCCCAGAGCTCTTGACACCGCCGGCAGCAGCATCAACAGGGCGAAAAGAGAGCAGCGATGGCAAAGCGCAGACTGCGCGCAAGCTCTCGGGTGGGAACGGCCAGCTCTTTCTCCTCCTGCTCCAGGCGCTGCTCGTGTACAGCGGGAGCCACACTGGGAACTCGAGCGCAGGTGCGAGCGGCTCGAGCGCAATGTCGCTCGGCTCGTCTGCACCGCCACCGACGTCCGAGAGCGTCTTGCGCTTGCTCTGCGACTTGCTCGTGCGCGCGTTCGACTACTCGGCCGTTCCGGTCGTGAACGAAGCGCTGACTGGCAAAGGCACGTCAATCTACGTCCGCACGGCGCTCGCAGTTGTCGTGAGCAAGCTCCCGCTGAGCGACGCCGCGCCGTTCGTGCCCGAGATCGTCGCGTTTGCGCACAAGACGATCAAGACTGCGGACTTTTACATGAAGCAGTGCCTCTTGACGAGCGTCGCGCGTCTCCTCGACAACGACGTCGCGCGGTTCAGCGTCCTGCATCCCGAGGCGCTCCGGACGGTCTCCAAGACGTTCCAAGACAAGATCCCTGAGGTGCGACTCGCAGCGGCAGGGCTGCTCCACGTCTTGGCGCAGCACACTGCGCTCAGTGCGAACCACACGAGCAGCAGCAGCAGCAGTAGCGCAAGTACCAGCAACAGCGCCAGTGCGAGCAATGGCACGAGCAGCACGAGTGGCGCACCGAGTGCGAGCGCAACCGGCAGCAGCGCAGCAGGCGTGACGCAAGACGCGATCCTGTCGATCGCCATGAAAGGCATGGACGACGCTGCGCCAGACGTGCGCCGCGCGTTCGCTGCGGCCGTCGGCCTCGTGCTCGCAAAGTTCGTCACGTCTGCGTCCGACAGCAGCGAGCTCCCGTCGTCGTCTGCAGCAGCGAGCGACAGCGCATCCAGCAGCCACGACGACGACGCTGCGCGCCACGCAAGCAGCGACCACGAGAGCGCGAGCCACCACCACCATAGCAACAGTGGCAGCGGCAAGTCGAAGCTCGCGTTCAAGATGCCGAGCGTCCACCTCGGCGGCATGACGCACCTCAACTTGCCCGGCTCGCTCTCGCGCCGCAAAGCCACTGCGATGCACGTCTCGACGGTCGCAAGTAGCATCGCGTACGTGCGCGAGACTGTCACGAGTCGGTACGTGAGCGCGAGCAATCCGAACCAGAGCCACGGCGGGATCCTCGCGTCGTACGCGCTCGCGCTCACGAGCTTGCTCGAGCACTTGCCAGTCGACACGGTCGCCGAGACGCAGTTCAGCGACATTGTCGACGCGACGCTGAGCATCCTCGACCACCCGTTCGCACTCAGCGACCTCACGCGCGCGCGCAACGCCGTCGGCTACGTCCTGCGCTTTGGGCTCTACGCGATCTTGACCGAGCGCCAGCGCGAGGCGCTGCTCGGCGCGTACCTCACAAAGCTCAAGGACGAAGCAGCGACTGCAGACGACGGGCATCACCACAAGCTCCTCGCGATCGTCGTCGAGATCAGCCACATGCTCCAAGCCATGGGCGAAGCCTGTGTGAGTCACGCGCAGGACGCTGCGACGACGCTCCAGGCGCTCTTGGCACACGAGAAGCAGAGCGTGCGGTTCCAAGCCTCGGTCGCGCTTGCGTCGCTCGTGACTGCGCTGCCGTACAAGCTTAAGTCTGTGCTCACGAGCTGCATCTCAGGACTGCGCGACACTGCGGTCTACCTCTTGCAGACGAGCGCGGGGCAGCGCACAGGAGAGGCGACGCCACCTACGAGCACTGGCAGCGCTGGCGACGACATTAGCAGCGATGGCAGCAGCTCGCGGAGTCTATCGCAGCTGTACATTGTCCAGGGCCGGTCAGCTGCGATCGCGCACATCCTTCGGGCGATCAAGCTCCAGCCCGACGCGGGACTGGCGCACAGCGTCCTCAGTGAGGTCCTCGCGCTCGCCGCTGAGCTCATTGAGAGTCAGTACCTCGAAGGATGCGCGGACAGTGTCTGGCTCACGTGCACGCGCGCCGGCTGGACGCTCGTCGGGAGTCTCGTCGCGCTAAACGACGCGCACTGGATCGACGCGAGCGCGCAGACGCTCCTTGCGCTCTGGCTCAAAGCGAGCGTGCTCCACACGCGCGAGTCGTCGCTCGAGCTCCTACGTATCGAAGCTGCTGTGATCGCGCTCCACGCGTTCTTGAGCTACTGCACGGAGCTCACGCGCGCGTCCGACAGTGTCGAGATGCTCGCTGCGTACATCCTCACGGTCTACCTCGCCGCGACGCAGGACCGGTTGAGCAATCCGCTCAAGCGCCGCGGCCAAGCTGCGCGCTACCGCGTCATCACGTGGCTCGTGAAAGCGTTCGCGCTCTTGCCGCCGATCTACAGCGACGCGTACATCGTGCTCTTGGACGTCATTGCAGAAGCCACCGTCGCGCAGTCGCTCACGAGCCTCAAGCAGTCGCCGCTCGTGCCGGCAGACTCGACGTTCCTCACGAACGCACTCGCGCGCGCTGACGACGTGCTCGACGTCGTGAGCACAGCGCGTCTCGTCGCTGGCGACAGTCCGAGTCTGCTCTATGCGCGCGAGCTCAACCACGTCCTCGCGCTCTCACAGACCGAGACTGCGCTCTCGGACACGGAGCTCGAGGTTCAGTACCTCGACAACTTTTGGAGCGTCGTGTGCGACGACGCAGACGTCCACGACGTGTACGACCGCGGTGTCTGCAGCAGCGTCACGTACGTCCGGCTCGTCGACGCCAGTGTGTTCCTCTTTGGTCGGCTCTTCCACTTTGTCCCAGAGGAGCTCCAGCTCCGGTGCTTGCAGCACTACGCCAGCGTCGTCGCAGACCCGCGCGTGCGCTGTGACGTGAACGTCGCGTCGCTCCTGTTTGCTGCGATCCGCGAAGCCAAGACCGCGCCGTCGTCGTCGCCACCTACTGCAGCCGTCTGGCCGCAGCAGATGCAGTCGATGCTGTGCGAGATGCTCGCGAGTGAGCACGCAACGGTGCGTCGGAGCGCCGGCGAAGCGCTCGGGATGCTCGCTGCGCTCATGCCGGAGCCGAGTTCGAAAGCGCTCGTGAGCGAGATCGAGAAGCGCTTGAGTGGCGAGAAGCTCGCGAGTGGCAGCGCGCTGTCGCCGTTCAGCACTGGCGCCGACGCGAGCGCGTCGGTGCTCGCAGCTGGCGCAGCGTTTGCGCTCGCGTGCATCAAGCGCACGTGCGGCTCGCGCATCTCGATCGACACGGGGCTGCTCCTGCGTTTTGCGAGCGAGACGGCGCAGCCACTGCGAACGTGGATCCTCCACGCGTGGAGCCTCGTGATCGCGTCCGTTGACGCGACTGGCGGCGACTACGAGCAGTACCTCAAGTCGACGTCGACGCTCCTCGACACGCACCTCCTCACGGGCTTTGCCTACTCGAAAGCGAACAAGCGCGCGCTGCGGTGGCACGCGAGCGCCCAAGTCGCGATCGCGCGGATCCTCAACAGCGTCGTCGCAGTCCTAGGGCCAGACCTCGCGCGCTCGAGCAAGCGCTTGCGCGAGTACGCGACGATCTGGGCCGTGCTCCGGCACGACGGCGACTTGCGCATCGAGCGCGAGTACCTCACGTTCCTCGAGCAGGTCGTCGTCTTTGCCCCGACGCGCTTTGAGCGCACAGACCTCGTCTACATCCTCAGCGTCGTCTCGGACACGTCGCTCCTTGTCTCGAGCGCTAGCGCGTCGATGCTATCGCCATCCGCCACGACCACGCGCGCGTCGTTTGCGACTGTCGGCGAGCAGCACTGGCAGAACGTGCTCTGGCGCGTGAACGGCACCGCACGGAGCGTGCTCCAGCAGCTCGCGCTGTCGTGCATCCGGACGCTCGTGGAGCGCGACCCGTCGCTCATTGCGCGCGAGCGGCTCCAGTCGCTCCTCTTCCACGCACTGCACATCGAGTGCGACGGCCTCACGTGGCGGTACCTCCCGCGCGTCCACGGTCTCTTTGACGACCTCACGTTCCGCGCCGTCGGTCCCGGTACAGCGCGCACGAGCGCCGACACGATCCGCGCGACGGTCTTGGCGCTTGTTGACGTCGACGCGGCGAATGCCCATGCGCCGGACCTGATCCTCTGGGCGCTCGTGTGCCGGAGCATCGCAGTCGGCGAGTCTGGCGCGGCGTCTGCGAACAACACCTCGGAGCAGCTCATGATGAGTCCCAAAGGCATCGACCTCACTGGCCTCACGTCCACATCGTCGATACGGCGCGAGTCGCTGGCAGACAGCGACACGAACTGGGGCTTTGGCGCCGCTTCGTCGACTGCGCGTGAGAGCGACAAGCGCACGGTGCTCGCATCTGACGCGATCGCATCGCAAGTCGCCGTGTGGCGCGAGACGAAGCGCGTCGTGCGCGATCTCTTGACGACGCTGCCGCCACTTGCGCGCCAAGTGCGCCACTTTGCACTCGAGTGCGTGCTGCGCGTGCTCGCGCTCGTAGCGACGACGCCAGCGCTCGACGCGGCGCTGCACTTTGACCTCGCTGCCTCGCGTGCGCACGTGCTCAAGCACTTGACGTCGACTGCTGCTGCTGCGAGTCCCGACAGCAACAGCAGCAACAACTTTGTCTGCATGTACTTGGACGAGTTCGTGACGCTCGCGTGCCACGCTGCGACAGCGTCAGCGGACGGCAGCGAGCTCCAGATGTTCCAGAGCGTCGGCTTGCGGCTCTTGAACGTCCTCGTGCGCGCGTTCGCGCAGGCGCGAGACCCAGAAGTCCCGACTGGCGACGCGTTCGTGCTCGACCCGTACCAGGCGCAGATGACGTCTGCGATCCGCCAAGCGCTCAAGCAAGCGAGTGCGGCTGACGCAGCGGTGGTCGTCGACGTCTACGCGCCGTTGCTGATCGAAGCGTACGGCATGTGCGGTGGTGCGATCGCGTCGCGCCTCGTGCAGGACAAAGTCGCGCTCGGGCGGATCCTCAAGATGGTCGCGACTGACGACGTCGGCCACGCGCAGTGCATCAACGACGAGCGCACGCGCGTGACGCTCGCACTCGCGAACGCCGCGTGCATTGCGCAGATGCTCGCGTCGAGCGTCGCACTCGCCGAGGCGCAAGACGACAGCAGACGCCGCAGCGTCGCATCGTCGCCGCTCGTCAAAGTCTTTGTCTCGACGTTTGCAACTCTGTCGAGCGACGTCTTTGCAATTTGGAAGGACGTGACGCTGTCGTACGGCGTGCTCATGCGCGCGTCTGGGCAGTGGCCGCGCCTCGAAGGATGCGACAGTGTTGTCGGTGGCGCTGGCGTCAAGACAGCGAGTGTCTTGGGGACGCTCCTGCCGATCTCGACGCTCGAGTCGCCAGCGTCGGTCGCAACGCGCTCAGCCGATGCGTTCCGCGACGTGTACAAGCGCTACTGGCCGCACGTCCTGCGCGCACTCGTAGCAGCGCACACGCACTTGCCGAGTGTGTTTGCGAGCGACAAGGACTGGCCGCAGCTCGCACGCGTGCTCCTTGCGTTCAGCGCCTTCCATCTCCACTCGAGCGCGCGCGACCGGTTCGACGCGCCAGACGACGTCGCGCCGGTGCTCGAGACGCTGCCGCTGCTGCTCCAGAGCCTCGCAGCTGAAGCCTCTGCCGACCTTGTCGAAATGTACCAGAGCAGCGTGCGAGCACTCGCGCACGTAGCGCTGAAGTCGACTGGTGACGTGCGCATTGACGCACTAAACGCCTTGCGCGCGTGCTTGACGCGTGAGTTGATTGCCCAGTGCACGCGTGAGGTCGCGCAGCTAGCAGACAGCGCGAGTGTGACGGTGGAGTTCACTGCAGCGGTGGTCCAAGCCGCGCTGTGTCCACTCGAAGCGCTGCGCATCATGTGCGACGCGCGTCCAAGCGGCAGCGCCAGCAGCGTCTCAACAGCGCACTTGCTCGCTGCTATTCGCTGTGCGACAGCAGGTGTCGTCGTGCTCCACACAACAGACGCTGCACGGCGTCATGCAGTCGACGCGATCGGGCTCGTGGCGCAGTGCTACCGCAGCGTGTACGACCGCAGCGAGCTCCAGGACGCAGTGCTCGCGCTCAGCCGCGCCGCTGTTGAAGCGACGATCGCGTTTGCCAAGACGCTCGCCTCCGACGACGACGAGACAGTCGCACTGCGCGATACGATACGATCCGAGCTCCAGAGCGCTGCGAGCGGTCTCGTGCGCTGGCTCCACGACGAACTCGTCGTTGCACGCGAGCGGAGCAACGTCACGGGCCTCGACTTTGTGCTGCTGCTCGTGAACTTGTTCGCTGTGCCGCTTCCGCCAGCGTTCCTCGCCGACACGATCGCGTCGCTTCATGCAGCGATCCTCGACGCAACGGTCGAGCTCTTGCGCGTGCACGTGAGCGACAGTGCGCAACGCAACGCACTCGCTGCAACGCACGCGCTCAGCGGTCTCTACGCGCTCGTGAAGAAGCTCGTAGACGCACAAGACGTTGCGAGTGTGCGTCTGTACTGCGCCATGCTCGGTCCTGTGCTCGTGCAGCTCCTCGCGCTCCATGCAAGTACGAGTGCGAGTGCGAGTGCAGACGCTGTGCGCGAGCTCGCACAGACGGAAGAGTGGCTCCGTCTCGTGGCTGCGCAGCTCGACGAGGCGTTCGGCGCTGCGTTCGTGCAGCTCGTGCTCCCGACGCTCGCTGCTGTGCTCGAGACGCATGCGTCGGGCGAGCAGAGTGCGCTCGTGCGCGCGACTGTCGCAAAGCTCTTGCTGTCGTTTGCGCAGACGCGCGCTGCTGCGTTCAAAGACGTTGTCGTTGCGCTCGAGCCGTCGCGACGGACAGTGCTCGAACTTGCGCTGCGGAGTGCGCTCACTGGCGGAAGTGCGAGCACTGGCGCTGCAGTGGCGCAGTCTGCGAGTGGATCGACAGTCGGCGCTACACCAGGCAAGCCGCTGGATCTGAGTCGATACGGATGATGAGCGCAGTGGCTCCATGAGGTCGTAGAAGTGAAGGTCGTCGTCCCTGTAGTAGCGAATGGCGACAGTCGATGTTTCAAACTTGAGAGTCCAAGACTAGGACGCTCTGCTCGTTGTCGACACCTTTGATGACTATGATGAAGCAAGTCGAGTACGTTCTCGAGTGAGGTCGTTTGGCGCGAGTCCTGTGTTGGCAACACTTCGATCAATCATCAAATGCTGAAAGGAGCGGCGATGACGTAGTCGAGAGCTCCCACTTGCGCTCGTAGCGCATGCTCGTTGGCTCGACGTCGTCTCATGGAGTAGCTCGTCGTTGGAATAGGAACTTGTTTGCTTGTCAAGGCAAGTACTTCGAGTGGTCCACACCACAAAAGCGATGGTCGTCAACAGACACACTCAAGCTCAAACACCAAGTGCGACGACGACGTCAGTGACGAGCATGCGGTGCCACTACGACGTGCTTGTGCTCGAGCGCAATGCGAGCGCCAAGGAAGTGAAGAAAGCGTTCCATGTCCAGGCGCTGCGGTGGCACCCGGACAAGCACCAGAAGAACAACATCTCGCCGGAAGAGGCGACGCTGCGCTTCCAGGAGATCCAGAGCGCGTACGAGGTGCTCTCGGACGCGCACGAGCGCAAGTGGTACGACGACCATCGCGAGCAGATCCTGCGTGGTGACGCAGACAACGGCGACGACGACGACAGTGGCGACCGCGACGGACTCAATCTCTTCAAGTACTTTAGGTGCGTCCTCTTGCTGAAGGCGCTCGCATCGATCACGTGACTGTCCAATGGGTTGAGAACCGTCGCTGACAGACGTGTGTGGCTTGAGCAGTCCGCGCGTGTACTCTGGCTTTGGCAAAGACGCCAAGAGCTTCTATAGCGTCTACAGCGAGCTCTTCCAGCGGGTACGTCGTGCTGTATAGCAGACTCTCGCTCGCTCGTGGCGTTCGCAAGACAGCCGCAGTGCTAACACGCTTGCCTTCTTGTGCGTCGCCTACCAGATCGATGAGCTCGACGTTGCGAGCGTCGCAACGGCGTCGAGCAGTCCAGCGGCTGCGCCAGCGTTTGGTGACAGCGAGACGCCGATCGCAGACGTGAACGCGTTCTACCACCACTGGTCGAGCTACCTCTCGCAGCGCTCGTTCGCATGGGTCGACGAGTACAAGACCACGGACGCACCGAGTCGCGCGATCCGCCGCGCGATGGAGAAAGAGAACAAGAAGCTCCGAGACGCAGCGAAGCGCGCGTTCACGAGCGAAGTGCGCGAGCTCGTGGACTTTGTGCGGCGGCGCGACCAGCGCTTGCTCGCGTTCCAGAAGCAAAAGGAGAAGGAGCGCGCGGAGCAGAAGCGCGCGGACGAAGCGAAGAAGCAAGAGCGGCAAGCGGCGTTCGAGGCCGAGCGCTTGGCGTTCCAGGAGCAAGAGCAAGCGCGGTGGGCGAGCATGGAGCAGAGTCGCCATGCGCAGGGCCACATTGACGACGAGCTCGCAAAGATGCGCAAGAAGCTCGACGCGGACTTGCTCCTCTGCGACCTCTGCCGCAAGACGTTCAAGTCGCCCAAGCAGCTCCAGAACCACTTGCTCTCGAAGAAGCACCGCGACATGGAGCTCGAGCTCGGCATCAGCAGCACCGGTGACGCCAGCAGCGACTACTTCTCGATCGAAGCTGAGCTCGAGCGCGAGATCCAAGCAGAGCTCGCTGCAGCAGGCAAGAAGCCGCGCAGTGGAGCCATGAGCGACGCACTTGCAGGCATGTCGCTCGATGACGTTGACGATGGCTCCAATGACGGCAATGAGGATGCGCAGGCAGCAGGAGACGACCCGGTCGTGCTCGCGCAGCGCGAGAAAGAAGCAGAAGCTGCGCGAGCAGCAGAGGAGGCGCGGTTGCTCAAGGACCAAAAGGCCGCAGAGAAGCGCCGCGAGCGCAAGGAGCAGCGCAAGCAGCAGAAGAAAGACGGCGTCGAGAAGCTCGTGTCGGGCGGCAAAGGTGCTGGCAAAGGCAAGAAGAGCAGCAGCGAGAGTGCTGTAGCGCCGAGTAGCAAGCCATCGACGGATGACTTCACAGATAGCGAAGACGAAGGGCGAGGGCGTCGCAAGAAGGGCAGCAAAGGCAAGAAGCGCACGTGAGCGACTCAGTCCTACGACGCTGCGGACTGCCGCTCATGAGCGGATCTAGAGACGTAACTTAGAAGCTCCGACGCGTGTAGTTGGTCTGTCTCCTCCTCTCACAAGCGCTCATTGATGCCGTGCTGCGGCGCTCTTGAGCTCGCTCGCACACGCAGTGCAGACGGGCATCCACTTGGACGCTGCGCACTTGGTCACTGCTGGCTCTGATGTGCAGTTTGAGCAGTAGATCACGGCGTCTTCTGGCTCCTCTTGCTTGGACGACGACGACGATGTTGTCGATGAGGATGCACTGGTCGAAGATGTCGCTGCTGTCTGAGGTGCCGTTGCCTCGAGCCCTGATGGCACGAGCGACGGCTTGTCGTGCCGCACCATCTCGTCCTGCTCGCGCTCTTCGCGCCACGCAGCGACTCGCGCACGCTGCTCCGCGCGTCGTTGCTGATCGCGCGTCTTCTTCGCCGCGAGGTCGGCCTGGACGCGCTCATTGAGGCTGTCGTAGCGCTTGTCGACTTGCTCCAAGAGCCACTGAAGTCCGTGTTCGAGGCGGTCGTCGACAGCGTTGCTGAACGCTGCAGGCTTGGCGACGCACGGAACGAGCCGTGCATTGGGGAACTGGTCGAGCGTGAGCAAGCGCGTGAGCTCCGGCTCTGCAAGTGCTGATGGCTGGTCGCGCTTGTTTGCAAAGCTGTCGACGGCATCGAGCGCATTGATGTCAGTCCACGCAGTCATTCAGTCGTCTTCACACACACAGAGCGCGTGCGTACACGAGCAGTGGCTTGTTTGCCATCAGCGAGTTCGTCATCGAGTCGCGCAGGATCGCAGCCGACTGCTGCACGATGTGCTCGCTCGATGAGTCGACGACGAACATCACACCGTGTGCCTACACGCACAACCAGTTAGTCTTGTGGACGTTGACACTGTCCGTCCACTCTTGAGTGTGTCAAGCACAGCAAAGCGAGGCGTACATCAGCGTAGTACTCTCTCCAGACGTTGCGGAACGCCGGGCCACCGCCGAGGTCGTAGAACGTTGCAGAGCCCGTCTCGGTCTGGAACGTCGCGGACGTGAAGCCTGCGCTTGGGACGTGCTCCTTGTCGAGGTCGCCTTGGAGCGTCGAGAGCAGCGTCGTCTTGCCTGCACCGTCGATGCCGATGATCAAGATCACGATCTCAATCGACCGCTGCACGTGCGTCGGTGGCTCTGCACTCGGCTCGTCGATCTGGTTTGCTGTCCGTGGTGTCGCCTGCTGCGAGTTGTTGTCGCGTTTGTGATTGGTGCTGTTGCTGCCTGGAGCTGGCGCAGGCTTTAGACACATGCGGTGGACGTGCTGTTCGGTGCGGCCGTCGCTGTACAAGACTGAGAACGTGTCGTTCTCGACATGGATGGCTATGATCGCGCCTGGGTAGTACCGAGGTCGTCCTTTGTAGCGACAGAGGACGTTGTCGCCGATGCGGTACTCGACAGTCTCGAGCTGGTTGCTCGCATCTGCCAGTGTGCTGCTGCCAATGATGATCCGCGCTGCGACGACGTCTTTGATGAAGTCTACAAGAGGTAGAGGCAGCGTTAGCTCTGTGACTGGCAGCACGTACGCACAGCGACGCATGCACGATCGTACTTGGCACAGAGCTCGGCTTCTCGCGCAGGATCTGATGCGCAAGGTCGTCCATGACTGGGATCACGCTCGTGGACATGAAGTCGACCATCTTGCGCCGACTCGCGAGCTTCTTTGCGTACCCAGGTGTGTGTGAGCGTGTCTGGAACCGCGCTGCTTTTGCTTCGTCGACGTAGTCGTGGATGAACTCGTAGATGCTCTCGGGCTGATACAGCAGGAGCGACTCGATCAGCGGCATGAGCACGGGATCAACGAACCGACGCAGGTACTCGTGCTCGTTTGCTGCTGCTTTTCGTGGCGTTGCTGGGGCGACTGTGTGTATGTGTATGTGCGTGCGCGCAGCGGCGTGTGAGTGTCGATGTCCAAGCGCGCAAGTCTAAGCACGTTGCATCACAGACAATGGCGACGACCTCTAGACGAGAGCACGATGCACAGCACACGCGTACCTGAATCAGGCTGATACATCGGCGCTGCCATGGCTTCGCGCAGTCGTCTCGCGCTCATGAAGCTCTCGTACTCTTGGCGCTGTAGCAGTAGACGCAGTCGCTCGCGCGTGCACTCTCTGCTGTGCTGGACTCGAATCGAGTCGATTGGGATGAACTGAAGACTGTAGCCATGTGGTTGACACACATTCGAAAATTGCTATTTTTATAGTGTCTGAATATAGCAATGCACAATATATACCAATATGGACCCTATCCCTTTTCGTCTCGAATTTTTCACTATCACAAAACAACTGTTTGAGTGCGTCTTGGTACAAACAAAATGCTCATGGAAGTGCAGACATTGTCGTCGGTGTCAGTATTGGCGTCGGTGTCGGAGTTGGTGTAAGAAGCAGCGATGTACATTGCCGTCATGTAGAAGCAGCATCGATCGCTTCTTGGCATGCACATGCGCATTTACGAATGCATGCTCACATTTCGTTTGTCAGCATCGGCGCTTAGACAAATGGCTCGCATGGTTGTGTTGGTGTTGGTGCTGCGACACCGCATGGCAGCGCTCATGTGGTTTGCAAGAGGCGGTGGCGGTGCAAGTGCGTGTGTGTGACCGCGATCACGAGCTCGTTCTCCGACTATCCTCATCTCAATGTGCATGCTCGCAATAAGCGCAGGTTGAGCGACTTGCTTGGTTGCTACTAGCTCGTGTTCTCTATCAAGTTCAAGGCCAAGGTCAAAAAGTCCTACACTTACGATCAAGTACCCCACGATCTCCAACGAGTCTCTCTTTTGGTCTTGGCGTGCACATCTGCAGCGATGCGTTCACGATCGTGAGCTCACATAGCGCAGCAACCACTACCACCACCTGCTGCTGCTGCTGTCTTGCTCTCGAATGCTTCAAGAGCTCACACATTGCCTCTGCTGTCAGCACACGCGGCCCACGCCGCTTCACGCGCCATCAGGTCTGAACTCTCGTCTACGCACGCCTCTTCAAAGACCGCGCCTGTCAGCTGTTGCTGGTCAATACTCACGGCGACAGCGAGCAGCTCCGGCGATGCAGCACACATTGATTGACTCGCAGGCGACGACGCACTCGTTGTCAACGAAGAAGAAAAACAGGAAGCACACGACGCACAACCGCAACAACACCGCGTGACTGACGGACACGCGTGTGCGACGCCATCATGCATGGGCTCCATCCAGGCGCTGTGTTCTCACCAGCGCTGCTCGCTTTCCTCGTACTCGCAGCGACGACGACTGCGCCAGTGCGCGTGCATGCAGTCGCGACATGTTCGCGACCGAGTCGCAATACACTCACGTCCGAGTGCTTTGGCATGTGCGGCGCGCCGAGTCTGTGCGTCAACTACGCGGCCAAGCCAGCCGCCAATGCGAGTCGCATTGGCGATGGCACGTACTACTACCAGGGCTGCGCATTCGCGCGCATGAGCACGTGCAAAGCGAGCGCGACGTGCGAGCTCCAGTGCCTCCAGACCGCGAACTCGCAGCAGCAAGCCTGGGTCCTCGATATCGCGCAGCCGCAGAAGGACAAGACTGAGACGTCGCTCTTTCTCCACGCCGAGAACATCGCGCTGCCAACGACGCTCAAGAACCTGTGCGTCCTAGACACTTCCTCTCTTTAGCTCATCACAGTCGACTGATGACCACGACTCTCACATCCGTCATACATCGTCCTGTGGTCTTGAGCAGGAGCATCGTCGGCACGACCGAGCTGACGCGCAAAGTCCCGATCTCGTTCGCTGCTGGCGTGTTCCAAGGCAGCGCAGTGCTCGAGCACATGTACGTTCACGCCGCTTCGCTCTGTCGCCAGGTGACGCGCTGTAGTGCTCACACATCGTTCGTTATATGAGCAGCAACATCCTCGACGTTGCGATCGAGAACATCACGAGCAACATCTTCCCACCGAGTCTCCAGACACTGTACGTCGCTGCGCACGCTCTCTCGACAGTGTCACTCCGGTCGATCGCTCACACGTGTTACGTGCTCGCTCGTTCACAGGACGATCCAGCGCACCAAGCTCCAGCAGTTTGATCCGCGCGGGAACCAGCGGTTCTCGGAGCTGCGTGTGCTGTACGTCCACTCTTCAGCACTGTCAGACTGACGCCCTCACGCCCTCTCTCTCTCACGCTCACACCTGTGGCTCG
Source organism: Pythium guiyangense (assembly GCA_003730235.1). Classification (NCBI taxonomy): domain Eukaryota; phylum Oomycota; class Peronosporomycetes; order Pythiales; family Pythiaceae; genus Pythium; species Pythium guiyangense. The sequence continues at coordinate 539,978 of QXDM01000057.1, read as the reverse complement.
CTGTCGCGCCTTGCTCGCCTCTGTCGATCGCAGCGACTTGCGCGCGAACGCACTCACTGAGATCCCGATCATCGTGTACGAGATGCGCGGACTCACGGACCTGTACCTCCAAGGCAACGTCATTCGCGACGTCCACGTCACGGCGCCGCAGCTCGCGTACCTCAAAGCGCTGCGGGCGTTCAAAGCCGACTTGCAGCTCAGCAGCGCCGCAGCGTGCCAGGACGGGTACGAGCCGTTCACGTGGGACGCCACGCGCACGGTCTGCTTCGGTAGCGACGACATCTTCAGCGGGAGTGTCGACGTGAGTGGCGATAGCGACACGGCATCAACCAACAGTACGTCCTCTTGAGTGTGCGTGTGTGTGTCTTGTCATAGTGCTTGTCCGGTCGCTCACACAGTTGATCGCCTGTACGTTCACTAGACTCGGCGTTGTCGTCCAGTGGCAGTCGCGCTGGCGTCGTGCTCGTCGTCGTCGCGGTCGCAGCGTTCGTCGTCGCTGCAGTCGTCGCCGGTGTCTTCCTCCTCAAGCGCGTGAAGCGCAAAGCGAGCGAACCGAACGCACTCACGGCGAAAGACGCCAAGCACAAAGCGGCGGTCGCGGCATCGAAGCTCCGCGCCAAGTTCTCAGCGTCATCTTCGAGCATCTCGATCGGCAGCGACCTCACGGACCCGCTCCAGTCGCAGCGCTCGCACCGCGCAAACGACACGTTCAAAGCGATCGCTGCTAGTCAACTGCGTGCGCGGGTGTTCGTGACGCTGAACGGCGCAGTGCGTGTCTCGAACGCAGAGCTCCAGCGCAAGCCTATCCTCGTCGCAGAGCTCCAGGACGACGCAGCGCAGTCCAACTGCGAGTTGGCGCTCGACGTCGTCCCTGTTGTCTCACAACTCCGTCATCCGCAGTTGCTCTCTGTCGTTGGTCTCGTCGACCACGACGTGAGCGACAACCAACAGCAGTCAGCGCCAGCTCGTCAAGCAGTGTCGATCGTCTTTGAGTCGATGAACCAAGGCACGCTCGAGGCGCACTTGCTCCGGAGCAGCCACGACCTCACGTGGTCGGGCTTCAAAGTCCGCGCGGCGCTCGACGTCGCTGGCTGCCTCATGTACCTCCACACGAAGCACAGACTCTCGTACGGCGCTCTCACTGGCAAGAGCGTCTTTGTCGACGACGCCAAGGGCTGCAAGCTCAACACGCTCCTTGCGAGCATCCCCGACGACGCAGCCGTGTCGCTCGCACGTGGCAGTACCCACGACGACGAGACGGAAGCGCAGCGCCTCTTCCTCGCTCCTGAGGTCCTCGCAGGCGCGCCGAGTCGCTCGTCGTCCGACATGTTTGCGTTCGGCGTGCTCCTTGCGCAGCTCGACACGTGCCTCACCGCTGCCGACATGCTCCAGAGCCGCGCGACACTCGGCGCACTGCCGTTCACCGCAGAGTGTCCGCCTGTGATCCAAGAGCTCGCGAGTGCGTGCGTGCAGCTCGACCCGTCGCTCCGACCGAGTGCGTCGTACGTCGTCGCGATGCTCCAGCAGCTCTGCTAGTCTCTCTCTCTCTCTTCTTATGTATGAATGACGGAGCAACACGGTCGAGGCAATGAGCTCAATGCCTTGTGTCTGTGGCTGGATGAGATGGTCTGCGTCATGGTCAGTTCGTCGCAATGGACGGACCACAGAAGCGAGGGACGGACACTGCGCACGTGTACTCGACGCGTTTCATTCGCGGCCATCGCTTACAGATCGAGTGGTGGAGCGTCCAACACTGTCATCGCCTCCTCTCGCTCGCTCTCTCTTCTCAGGTTCTTGCGTCTCTCTCCTGCGCTGTATCGACACGGTTCAGTCGCCTCGTGCGCCTAGTCGTCGTTCCGACGCGGCGAGCCCGATGGCGAGCGCTGCTCTCGTCGAGGAGCAGGCGAGTACGAACGCTCACGCGCAGCACGGGACCGCGACGGCGAACGCGAGACCGAGCGCGCAGCAGGCGACCGCACTGGCGACGGCGAGCGCGAGTTGCGGCGCGGCGAACGGGCCGGCGAGCGCGAGTTCGAGCGAGGCGCGGGCGAGCGGGACCGGCGCGGCGACCGAGAGCGGCGTGGCGACCGAGAACGACGCGGAGAGCGCGAACGGCGCGCTGGCGAGCGACCACGCGATCCCGAGCGCGACTTGGCTGGCGAGCGCGAACGCGAGTTGCGGTGCGCTGGGCGGCGGTCTCGCGAGCGCGAACGCGAACGCGCGCCACCACGGCGACCACGGCCACGCGAGTTCGAGCGCGAGCGGCTGCCCTTGCGCTCTCTGAAGCAGACGGAACACGGCAAACAACGGCTGCAAGTGAGTACGATGGCATACAAACAGCGTCACTCATCTACACCAGTGAGCGAGTCGCACCTCTCGCGCTCGCGCATCTGGTCGGTCGTCTTGCGGCGCTCTTGCGCAAACACGACGCGGATCTCACGGCCGTCGATGCGCATGCCATCGAGCGCAGCGCGCGCGTCGTTCGCGTCGCGCTCCATCTTGAACTCGACGAACGCAAAGCCCTTCGCCTCACTGTGTAGAACGAGATGATGTGAGTGAGAGGGCGTTGCTAGTACGAGATCCTTGTGACAACGTAGGAGACGCACCGCGTGCGGAAGTCCTTGGGGATGTACACGTCGCGCACGTCGCCAAAGCGCTCAAACTCTTTGCGGAGGTCTTCGGCCCTGGAGAGAGAGAACGACGAGGCGAGACACGAGAGTTCAGCGTGCGTCTTCTTGGTGGTAGCACATGCGAGTGTGTTGTGATGTGCGCGAGTGGGCGGTCGCTTGGTTGAGTGTCTGCTGCGCTCACTTCCTTGCTGCTCCATGCGTGCGCATGCTTGCAAGTCTTGGAGATGCGAGAAGCGCACTTGGTAGACAGCGATGCGACTGGAACGGGCTCGTGGTACACGAAGAGGCGGTAGTGCGCAGATCCGCCCACTCACTCACTCACTCGCACATGCGAGCGTGCACACACGCTCTGCTACAAGTACATTCACACGCTAGCAGCTGCGCACTGCGTGAGCGTCTGCTGGCGTTATGGCTTGGTACATACCGCAGTCGTCGGCTCACGTTGCGCACAAGGAGCGAGATGCCGGTGCGGTCGCCCCGCTCGCCGCGGCCACCGCGGTCGTTGCGTTCACGGTCACCACGGTCGCTCATAGCTGTTGTTGTTGTTAGTGTTGTTGCGTGTGTCTTGTAGACGAGAGGTACAAGGTCTCGAGAGCGATCGATCGCGCGTCGGACGAAGGAGCTACTTGATGCTGTTGCCACTGCGCTGTTGCGGTGCGCTCCTTGGTTTTTTGGTCGCCACGCGCCTTCCCGCCACCACTGGCTTCCTGCAAATGTCAAGTTATTCGGTCACCGGTTAACGCTTTAATGTGGTACCGTTTTATACAGAATATTGAGATTGCAATGTTTTATACCCTTCATAAGTCATTGCTACTGCGTATATAAAAAATACATCATTGTACTGCATTCATACAACAGCAAGTTAATTACTACAGTCACAGTGCTCAAAAATACGCATTATGATCTGTTCTTACAGGTACATTCAATTTATACAGGGTTATGTTGGATCACAAGGAATCGACTTCAACACTCGACAAGTTGTCGACGAACAACTGGTTCTCCAATGACCCCAATGGTCCTTCGTTGCAATAGCTCGCTCTCTTGCTTCATGCGCGCACGTGTACATCATGTACTCTCTTGCATGCATGACCGCGGCGCTCGTTTGCTACAACTAAGACTGCTTCTTCACGCGACACAACAGCCTTTCTCGTTCATAAACAATAGACTGTGAGAGACCACATGTGCGACGAGCCCATCAAGTCAAGTCACTTCCTATCGATCTCGTCAGCCAGCGCAGCGCAGCAAACAGGAGTGCTCAAGATGCAGCGCATTCCTGTACTTGACGGCCGCAGTAATGTTGACCGACGCGCTCTCGACGTGCGCAGTCTGCCTCGATGAGCTGAGCACGGAGCTCGCAGCGCTCGCGTGTGGACATGTACTGCACTTCACATGCGCCAAGCAAGCGCTGCAACTGCGCAAGCAATGTCCGATCTGCCGCAAGAGCGCGAAACATGCTGTTCGGTTGTTCTACAGTGCGGGCTGCAGTGTTCTGAGTGCGAACGCGGCTCCTGTGGCATCGTCGTCCGCGCCGTCATCGCCAGCACCAGCACCGCAGAGCGACTCTGTCCCTGAGATGTTCACGGCGCTTCGTAAGAGCATCGTGCGCTTGACAGCCAACCAGCGCATGGTCTCGAGTCGCTCGTTTCGCGTCGAGAGCGAGAACGTGCGGCTGCGTCAAGACGCCATGCGTGCAGCAGCGCAGCTCGACGCGATGCGCATCAAGAGCGAGGCGCAAGAGAAGGAGCTGAGCGCCTGGAAGCGCATCGGTGCGTACAGTGCACTCTCAAGAGTATCCAAATCAGCAGGCGCTGGCAAGTGCTTGCGTGTACATGAGACTAACGCTGCTGTTTTGTCATGGATTGCTCGCTCGGGGTCAGCCACAAAGGCACACTCGCAGCTCCAGGACCTGACGCTCGAGACGAACGCAGCGAACGTGAAGCTCTTGGCGTCGCTGCAGGCGCTCAAAGACATGGTGCAAGCGTCGCCTGCGTGTGGCGCGTGCAGCCACGCCACGCAGTCCTCGCTCGAGCACCTGCACGCGCTCTGTGAGTCTGTCGACTCGGCAGCGACGCCTCGACCGCGCTCGCGCAAGCTGGCGTGCTGCAACATCAAGCAAGGATCGCGCGCACTCCGCGGCTTTTGCGCGCGCCACTCGAGCGGTGCAGCAGCAGCAGCAGCAGTGTCGCCGCCGCCGGCGTCGCTCCCTTCGTCGCTTTGACGCTTTGACGCTTTGACACTCTTTCAGTGTGCGAGTCGTGAACGAATGAACGATCACTGCACTGTGTGACCACTTGAGTTGTTGCATCATGGTGCACTATGCAATTAATGAAGCTGTCGTCGCTATCTTTAGTACCACGTACAGTAAGTACCACGTACAATCGCATGGTGCTCTCACGATGAAGGCACGAGGTGCGTCTCGGAGCTTGGAGTAGCGGTGGTGCGTGAACGAACGAGCGTCTTGGAGCTTGGGCTTGAGACTGTCTCCTTGCGCTCCACGGCGCTCGACTTACGCACTCTGGACTGTGCACTGTGCAGCTGTGATCACAAGCCACTCACGCTCATTCGTGATGGACGATATCCTCAAAGAAGGCGCCGTGTCGGTGCGGAGTCACTTCCTGGTACGCGCACGATGCTCTCGGTTTGCGTCACTAGATGCGATCGCACACGTCACTCACGAGGTCATCGCAATGTGTGCAGTGGCGCGAGCGCTTTGTGGTCGTGAAGAAGGGTCAAGTCCTGATCTTTCGACGCCGCGACGGCTCTGTCAAGACCAAGGTACGTCGTCAGCAGCGCCATGAGTGCTTGGGTGCCTTGGTGAGCGTGTGAGCGGCACGACTGACCGTCGATACACGCGGACTATTCGTGCACAGATCGACTTGCTCCACAACAGCGTCAAGCTCACGTTCCACAGCGAGAACTCGCACATCACGATCGCCCATGCGCACGGCAAGGACTGCATCTTGGACTGCCACACGACCCGTGCGCGCGACTCGTGGCTCAGTGCGCTCTTCACGGCGCGCGGGCGACTCGAAGCCGACACTGAGAGCGACTTGATCCTCTCGGGCGACGACAGCGACGACGACAACGAAGTCGACACGATCACGACACCGCGTCTCTCAGCTGATCCAACGCAGTCAAGTCAACGCCAGCGCACTGCTGCGTGCGACGACGGCAACGACACGAGCGGCAACGGCGACGACGGAGACGATACAAGCAATGAGAACGACGACGACGAGTACGGCGACGCGCTGCTTGCGTTCCAAGACGTGCGCAGCTCGATGATGCAGTGTCACTTGGCCATGAGCATGGCCAAAGACGACCTCTTTGTCGCCCCTGACGCGTCCGTCCAGAGCAAGCACCACCACATCCACGCGACGCAGAGCGAAGAGGCCGCGCGACTCAAGTGCATCCAATTGCTCGTGACGTACATCGAGAGCTCTGCACATGGTGGACGCGTCGTGCTTCTGCACCTCGGCGTGCTCGCGTCTGCTGGCATTAGCGTCGACGACCTCTTGCTCGCGCTCGGCGAGAAGCAGAAAGAGACGCCGCGACGCGCGAGTCTCACGTCCACGACGATCTCGATGCACAAGCTCAACGTCGCGACGTTCGTGCGCGATATGCTCTTCCACTGCGTCTACAGCAAGCGACCAGAGGTCCAGACACCGCACGTGAACGCGCTCATTGACCGCTTCTTCTCACACTGTCGCCTCCGGCGCTTTAGCCACGACGATGACCAGATGGCGATGATGAGCGTCCACCCGCTCGGACTCGACCTCGCCGGCGCGAAAGCGCTCATGCTCGGTGGCAACACTGTCGTCTCGCCACCGACGACTGCATTGCGCAAAGCGCTGCCACCACCACGCGCGGGCGCGATGACCATGTCGAAAGCCGAGATGATGCTCAAGAAGAAGCGTCACTCGTTCCCGAACCTGCTCACGCCGTTGCGTGCGCGCGCAGGCTTGCTCGATGCGACCAAGCTCGAGGATCTCCTGCGCGCTGGCGGGGGCAACGCCAGTAAGACACACGCTGCGAGCGCTGCAACGCCTGCAGGCACAAGTACCGCATCGGCAAACGAGCTTCGCACGACGACAACATCGTCGTCATCGACTGCGTCGCTTTCTGCGCACGACTCAAGTCTGTTCCGCGACGAGTGCACGCCCGAGTCACTCCGGAGCCTGCTCTGGCGCAACTCGTGCGTCGAGATCGCGGAGCAGTTCACAGTCTTCCACCACGCCCAACTCGCGCGCTTGCGTCTCTGGGACGTGCTCCATCACCCGCGCGAAGCCGCAAAAGAGATCTCCGAGAGCTTCAATCGCCTCGTGGCGTACTTTGTCTGGTCCGTGCTGCTCGAAGACACGCCCAAGGACCGCGCCGAGGCAATCGAAGACATCATCTCGATCGCACTCGCTGCGAGCAGCGTCACGCTCAACAACTTCCACCTCGTCATGGCGTGCGTTGGGTGCTTGGGCGACACACCGCTCATGGTCTCGCGCTTGCCAGCGACGTGGAAGCGCGTGCGGCCCAAGTTCAAGACGCACTTGCGCGAACTGCGCACGCTGTGCGACCACGCCGGCGGCTTTGAGAACTTGCGCAAGCGGCAGACAGTCATGAGTGCCAAGTGCGCGTGTGTGCCGTTCATCGGCGTGATTGGCGTCGCGCTCGAGCGTCTGCGCGCGACGACGTACTTCACCGACCGTACGAAAGCGCTCGACATGGACAAGCTCGAGCGCCAGTACGCAGCGCTGCACGTGCTCGAGAACAGCATCCAGCGTCCGTACAAGAGCATCAGCGCTGTGCCGCAACTCCACGCATTCCTCACGAACCTCTCGATGGACTTTGCGACTCCACGCTTGCACCAGCTCCGGTCACAGCAGATCCTGAGCTCCGAGCGCGCAGGTGGGAGTAGCAACGGCAGCGGCAGTAACAGTGGATCGCGCCACGCAACGTCGTTCTTGCAGGCAGCAGCAGGCGCAACTGCGTCGTCGTCTTCGCTCAGTGACACGAGCGAGAGCAGCACAGCAGCAGCATCTCCGAGCTTCCTCTCGTTCGCGCACATCTGCAACACGCTCGTCGCTGTGCCGGTTGTGCGCGAGCGCGTCGAGATCTGCCTCGAAGCGCTCTTTGCCGACGACAAGCAGTACCTCACGCGGCAGCTCCGGCGCTTCTGGCTCGAGCTCAAAGCGAACGTGTGGGTCACTGCGTGCCACTTTGCGGTCCAGAGCGTACGAGTGTGCATCGACGCACTCACGCGCGACGTCTTGGCGACCAAGGCGACCGAGCTGCAGCAGATCAGCGGACTGGACGAGAACGCTCAAGAGCTGCACCTCATAGTCTACGACGTCGTTGTGCGCACCGTGACGCAGCCCATGCACACGTGGCTGTTTGCAAAGGTCAAGCACACGTTCCGTAGCGAAGACGCCAAGATCCTCGCGTTTGCGACCGCGAGCGATGGCCATGGCGACGTGGACGAGTCAAACGATCACCACGCATCGCTGCAGCACCATCAGCGGTCGTTTCGGTCGATTGGCGCGATGCAGTACGCAAGGCGTATCTCGTCGCCGATGGACCTCGCAATGTGGCTCGCCGAGTGCGTCGATGCTGAGCAGGTGTGCCAAAGCACCGGTATCAATGCGACGGCCCGTGACAGCGTTCCTGCAGAGGAGGTTGACGCATCTGGCGTCACATCAGCAACAACATCAGCATCGACGTCAGCAGCAACGACGCCCGTAGTGTCAGCGACACCGGCGCACTCACTGCTCGCGCGTCTCGGCAGTGATAGCACACATTTGTTCAGCACACTGTATGTGCTGCAGCAGCTTCTGGACCCTGCGCTGCTGTCGGTGCGGCTCCGCAGTGCGATTGCTGCGCTCGAGCAGGCAGTCGCACAAGCGCAAGTGGCGAAGGACGACAACGCATGAAAGACGTTCGTGCACAAGGCGGAACACGAGCAAGATGACAGCAAGAGGTCAGCAGTGTCAGGACACTTGCAGAGTGAAGTCGAGTGTCAACGAGTTGAAGTGAATTGCATGTCTGTGATTGGTTGAAATTCTCGTATTTTGCGAGTGTATGATTCGCTGAAAAGACAATTGTTGGCTAGCGCCACCAGCCAAACGCTTGAGTTACCTAATTTGCTTGGATATGGGTTCGCTAAACGAATGGATCTGCACTTTGCTGCGATATGTGTTGTCAAGCAGCGCTGCGTGTTCGCAGGAGAGATTGAGAGAGCAATGTTGCAACGAGCGTCGAGCTCTACAGAAGCAGCAGAGCACGAGGAGTGTATGCACGCTACTGTGTGCCTGTTGAACGCGCGTATGAACACGCATGAAGTCGTGACAGTCCTTTCGAATGTGCTCACAAAAAACGGCGGGTCGGTGTCAACGGTGTCGCGAAAGTGCCTCGGTCCGTACGTACTGTTCCGAGTCGGTTCCTTGCCCCGTCTGCGCGACATGACACTCTTGCATTTCAGCGAATCAGAGCGCACAATACTTGATATCAACGAATCATAGCGCTTGATTGTCTGAGTATCCTGAAAATCCGCATAAGTACGAGCGTCACGTCGTGTGGCGCCTGTCAGACACTGCGGCGTCAATTGCGTCCTGCGAGCGGTCCACACAACCGAGTGTCTGATCGGAGCTCGCCTCGCGATACGAAAGCTGCACACGCGGCGCACAAGGAGCTTGCCGCCTTCGCCTTGGTGTGAGATTGGTCGGTGCGCAGCCATTTGATTGTGTGTCTGAGTGGCTGCTGGCTGGTTCACACGAGCTCACACTACAGCCGCTGCTGCGATTGTCTTTTGCGCACAGGTCGTCGTCGCCGCCGCCGCGGGATCGATCAAACAGACGGAGACGGACGACGCCCTCGCGGATCCATCATTCATTGCGCGCCTCGACACCTCGACTTCGACTGCATCGCTCACATTGGCTCATTTACTCAAGTCAAGCGCGCGCGTCTCGTCCGCCGTTGCCTTTGCGACCGCTGCTGCCGCACCCCACAATCGGTCGTCGCCCTCCTCTCTTCCCTCGCTTCTTCTTCTCGTTGCCTCACGCCGAGCACTCGCGAAATCGCTCGACGCTGCGACGCACTCACTCGATCACGCCTTCGCGCGCGCGCGCCGTCAGCCGACCATGCTGGCGCTCGCGCTGCTCGTGCTGCTCGCAGCCGCGACGACAGCTCCCCATGCGACTGCTGTCATGGCTGCCGACGAAGACCGGTCGCTCGCGACACTCTCGCTCAACACACTCACGACGAGCTGCAACGGCGGCTGCAAGACCAACAGCGCCTGCGTCATGCTCGGACAGTCGTCCGAGAACCCGATCAACTGCGTGAGCGACGCGCGCTGCGCCACGCTCCTCAGCGGCAAAGCCGCGCTCTGCATGGAGCCATTCGTCGCCAGCGCCGGGACGTGGACGTTCGCGCCGGCCAAGACGAGCACGGTCGCTGGTGTCGCTCCGTTCGAGCGCGTTGGACTCGTCCAAGTCGGAGAGCAAGTGCGGACTGTGTACGTCCTGCTCGTGTCTGCGTAGTAGGCTCGTGCTGTCGTAGCCCTCTCTACTTCTTCAAGTCGGCCACACTGGACAGCTCTCTCATCTCATGGATGTCTATGCGTGTGTGATGCCGACACAGGGAGTTCAAGATCGCGTCGTCTTCGCTCGCGCCGCTGCCGACACTCGACATCTCGTCCCTCAACGTCCAGTCGTCCAGCACGCTCGAGAAAGTGTACGTCGACCTGTCACTCCAAGGCATCGTCACCGCCACGACCGCCACAGCAACCTCTGAGACTCAACTCTCTCTTCCCCTCCCTCTACTCATCGAGCAGATCGTTCGCCGACCTCGTGCTCACGGGCTTTGACGGCGCTTTGCCAGTGAACGGCGCGCTGAGAGTGTACGCGTCCTGACTATCTAGACCCTATGTCTCCATCGAGCTCGACCCCAAGGACTAACGCGCTCTTGCTCTTGCTCGACACGCAGCGCGCTCAACAACTGCCGCCTCCAGACGATCCCGACGCAGTTCGTCGCGAGCTCGAAAGTCTTGGACCTCGACCTCTCGAACAACCTCATCGCCGCCGTGCCGACAGAGTTTCAGAACCAAGCGTTCCCAGCGCTCACGAACCTGTGCGTTGTCAGAGCTTCATGGCGTCCTCGTCAATGTCTCCGACGATCCTCTCTCTTTCTCTTGCACAGAGATGAACTCACGCGGATCGCCGTCCGTCCTCTGTTCGTCTTGACACCCTCAGCGACCTCTCGAAGAACGCACTCACGGCGTTCAGCCTCACGCCCAAGAACTTCCCAGCACTCACGTCGCTGTACGTCTCTCTCTCTCTCTGTTGCTGGACTACTGTTGCCGTTCATATCGACTTGGTCACTGACGTCTAGAGCTCGTCTGATGCACTTGCGACGACGTAGCGTGCTGTCGGACAACCAACTGCGCGAGTTCCCGACGAGTGTCTTCTCGTTCCCGTCGCTCAAGACGCTGGCGCTCGATGGTAACCCGCAGAGCATGATGCTCAAGCTCACGGCCGAGCAGTTTGCGTTCCTCGCCAAGATCAACTCGCTCAAGCTCACGAACGGCAGCGTCGAGACGGACGTGTGTCCAGGCGACGACGTCGTCAGTAAGCTCAACGCGTCGTTCAAGTTCTGCGTTGGCGGCAAGAACGCGACGCGAGGCGGCGGGAGCGGCGCTGGCAGCAACAGCAGCATTGGCGCTGTTGTGATCGTGCCGCCGACGACTGCGCCTCCTGTCTCGGTCGAGCCCGTGAAAGCGCAAACCGAAGCCAAGAGCAAGTCGTCGTCGACGCTCTGGATCATCTTGGGCATCGCACTCGGCTGCATCGTGCTCCTCGTGCTCGTGTGCATCGTGTACCGACGCAAGCGGCAGCGCAACGAGCTCCCAAAGCTCACAAACAGCGTCACGCCGTCGATCGCGATTGGCATGGGCGACCTCGCGGAGCATCCGTACATGGAGCTCAATGCGCCGTCGAGCTGCAGTCAGACGACGTCGGACTTTGAGCTCTTGGCGAACGTCGCGGACGGGTACATTGCGCTCACGCGGCTGTCGTACAACGACGTCTTCTTGCACCGCATGATCCGCGTGAGCAGTCGCTCGGAGCTCTGGTTCGGCGAGTACATGGACGCATCAGTGATCATCAAGAAGATCAAGAGCAACGCCGCGTCCAAGACCGTCTTGCGCGAGTTCGTGACTGAGATCGAGCACATGGTCGAGCTCAAGCACGCGCGCATTGCGACGTTCAAAGGCGCGATGTGGGACAACGAAGGCACGGAACTGTGCGCTGTCGTCGAGTACGTCGAGCACGGCGCGCTGCGCGACTGCGTCGCGAGCTCTGTTGGGCTCTCTGGTGCGCAGCAGATCACGATCGCGCGGCAGATCGTCGACGCTGTGGGCTTTCTGCACCAGAAGCGCATCGTGCACGGTCGTCTGAACTCGTTCAACGTCCTGCTCGACAAGCACTACGGCGCCAAGCTGAGTCTGTTTGCGATCTTCCACTACGTCAAGCTCTCGCCGCTCGACGCCGAGTGCGGTGTGTTTGCTGCGCCAGAGGTCCTGCGCGGCGGCCAAGCGACGGAGAAGTCGGACGTGTACTCGCTCGGCGTGATCCTCGTTGAGCTCGACACGGGCGAGAACCCAGTGATCAACTCGCGGCGCTCGATGACTGGCGAGTCGACGCCGTTGGACGCCATTGAGCGCAAGATCGGCTTCCGTCTGAGCGTCAACTGCACGCGCGTCATGCGCGACGTGATCGCAGCGTGTCTCGAGCGCGACCCTGCGCGTCGTCCGACGATGGCGGAAGTCGCTGTGGCGCTCAAGACGGGCTCGCTCATGTGAGTGGCACCATGAAGCAGCAACAGCAGATGCGCGCAGTCAAGCGACCACAGTCGTGTGTGATTGTAATGTTGAAAATTGTATACGAACCTGTGCAAAGAGAACATCTTGAGGGTGAAGCCATGGCCATTCGCCACTACCTCGATCTCCTTCTCTCAGACGTACTCCCTCACGACCGCAGACGCTCTGGACTACACCGACGCTTGCTCCTTCCGACATCCACCGACGCATCGCACTCACAGTCTCGAGATCGCGGCGGCCGGGACACCAGCAGCTGAGCTGAACTGCGCGAGTGGGTCTACAAACTCAGTCTCTTCTTGCACTGGCGTCGGCGCAGAGGAGGTCGTTGCAGCGACTGCTGGTACTGCCGGTGCCGCTGTGGCACCAGCACCAGAGAGCGGCAAGTGCTTGGTCTTGTCGTGCAAGTTCGTAAGGAATGCGCACACTGCTTCGCCGTATGCAAGTGCGCGCGGTGATACGAGGTAGTTGAACGCGTGGTGGGCGTCAGGGATCTCGAGGAACACGTCCTCGACGCCGCCAGGTGAGACTGGTGCGCCGCTCTCGCGCTGCCGCATGCGGTACTTGAGTAGCGTGTCGTAGAACAGCGCCGAGTCCTGGAACGGCACGAGCGTATCGTGCGTGCCATGCGTGACGAGGAACGGCGGAATGACATCGCTGACCGGTGCTGGCGCCGTGTGAGCTGCTGCTGCTGCTGCTGGCTCGCCACTGCTACTCGCTTGCTGGACCCAGCTCAGTGGCGACGCGTAGTCAAAGTCGTCGCTAAAGTCCTTGAGCTTTTTCTGCATGACCACGAGCTCGAGGAACCGCACGAACGAGTAGCTCTTGTCTTTATAGAAGTAGATCCCATGGCGGTCTTTGAAGTCGTGCACGCCGTACGTGTCGACGCACCCGCGGACGCTCGTGTCGACGTCTTCAAAGCCTGGCTGGAGCGACTTGTCGCCAGCCGTGAGCGCCATGAGACTCGCGAGGTGACCACCAGCAGACTCGCCACCGACGACAACGAAGTTTGGGTCAGCGTCAAACTGCGTCTGCGCGTGCTGCCGCAAGTACGCGAGCGCGCGCTTTGCGTCGATCAAGTGCTCTGGGAACGCGACTTTGGGCGAGAGGCGGTAGTCGATCACACACACGACCCAGCCGAGGCTCGCGACTTGGTGAATCAGCGGCCGCGGCGGGTTCTTCCGGTCGCCCATGACCCACCCGCCGCCGTGGATGTACAGCAAGATCGGCGCGTTCGGCTTGGCGTCGCGGTGCTTGTACACGTCCATCTTGAGTCGCGTCGTGTTGCTTGAGCCAACGTGCGCGTACACGACGCTCGCGATCGCCTCGACGCCTGGGAAGCTCAGCGCCAATGCAGTCGTCTGCGGCAGCGGAAGCAGCACGCTGAGCCAGTTGCGCAGACTCAAGTCGCCAATGTGCTCGAGCGCCGGCGCTGGGATGTCCGACTGCTCGGCGAGCGCGTCACGGATCACATGCTTTGCGCTCACATTGCTCTTGTACATCTCCACGAGCCGCAAGACGACGATGCACTGGACAAAGCCCGCAACGGAGCCGACCCAGCCCGAGAGGATCGGCGTCTTGGAGCGGCGGAGCCAGTACACGACCCCGGCGTTCACTGCGAGGAACTTGTGCGCGAGCTCGGTCGGCAGCAACGCGGCAAAGAAGCTCAGCATGTTCTAGCGCGTCCAGACAGAGACAAAAGCAAGTGCATACGACGACCAATGGCAAACAGTCAGTCTCGTGCAGCCATGCACAACGTCGTCGACACAGATCGATATGACGCACCTCCTTCGCGACGTCCTTGTTGCGCGCACGCTGCACAAAGTGGAGCATCGTGAGCGCGAATGCGAGGTAGCCCCACCGCGTCGGCGCGTCGCTCGCTGCCACTGCGCGCACGATCTTCATCGCGCTCCTGCTCCTGCTCGTGCTCTGTTCGACTGGTGTCAAGTCTGCGAGTGCGTGTGATTCAGTCGAGTTGGCTGGTCAAGTTCAAGGTCATCAACGTCTTTCGACGAAATCAATGCATCTCTCGACAACTTAATACTCAAATTAAGTATCAGATCGATACTTGAAATGCACACACATAGATCTCAGAATGATCGCCGCTCGTCTGGTGTGTCCGTCGAAGCTCGCTACTGGTCGCTAGTGAACATGCGCGAACTCGACGATCGACGCTAGCTCCATCACGACGACATGGCTGCTCTTGCTACTGGTAGCGACAAGTGTCAAGGCGAAGCAGTGTGCGCATTCCTTACGAACTTGCACGACAAGACCAAGCACTTGCCGCTCTCTGGTGCTGGTGCCACAGCGGCACCGGCAGTACCAGCAGTCGCTGCAACGACCTCCTCTGCGCCGACGCCAGTGCAAGAAGAGACTGAGTTTGTAGACCCACTCGCGCAGTTCAGCTCAGCTGCTGGTGTCCCGGCCGCCGCGATCTCGAGACTGTGAGTGCGATGCGTCGGTGGATGGCGGACGGAGCGAACATCGTTGTGGACAAGACCGATCGATCGAGGTCGAGAGTCCGTGAGGGAGTACGTCTGAGAGAGAGAAGAAGATTGATGCAATGGCAAATGGCCAAGCCTGTGAGTGCGAGCTCTACCATGCCATCGTGTGCGAAGCTGCCACGTTTTGAAGAGAACGTGGTGATCGACTCGAGCTGCATAGTTCATTGACGCTCGACTCCAAGCGACTGGACCACTTGGGACGACTGAGCGCTTGCATTGAACTCTGTGATTGTGCTACTACATCGCGCGCATCGTCAAGAGATACTTCCTGCACCACAGTGGCCCGCATGACGAACTGCATTGACCGAGCTCGTCGTTGAACACCTCGACGATCGTCAATCACACACACTCTAATTGCCAATACATTATGAAGTCATCACACGTCGCAGGTGACGATGTTGACTCGACAATTCGTTTTTGATGCGCATCAAAGGCGTCGAACAGACACTGATTGATCGCCACTTGCACACACACACTCGACGATGAAGCTCGCGCTCTTGATCCCGGACGCACTCGTGAAAGACGGTCGCCTCGGACGCTATGCGTACCTCGCTGCAAGTGTCACGGCGCTGCTGCTCGTGCGCCGCGCAAAAGACAGCACGATCCCGCGCGAGGTGCGTTCGATTTGCTCTGCACGACACGCGTCGGTCTTGATCGGTGCTGACACTGCTTGTGCGTGTTTCGCTGTGTGTGCTGATGCAGAATGCAATCGGCGTGTTTGCAGCGCTCGTACCGACCGAGCTATCGCACAAACTCATGGTGCTGAACGTGCTTGCGGTCTACTATGCGATCAAGCACCGACTGCCGCTGCTGCACACCTGGAGCGGCTCTATGGGCGTCGTGCTCCACGGCATCGTGCTCACAAAACTCGCCAGCATGTACAAGAGCAACCTCGCTGCGCGACACGCAATCATTCGTGCAATGAAGCGGTACTCGGACATTGCACCAGCGACGCTCGAGCGCATCGGTGAGATGAGTCTCAAGCGCTGGCTGAGCGTGATGCTGCCGCTTCCGCAGCCGATGGCGCTCGCACTCAGCTTTCCGGGCGTGAGCAAGATCCGCACAAAGACGTACGCGCACGTCGGCCGACTCAAGACCACGAAGCTCAAGATGGACGTGTACAAGCACCGCGACGCCAAGCCGAACGCGCCGATTTTTCTCTACATCCACGGTGGCGGCTGGGTCATTGGGAATCGCCGATTGCCGCCACTGTCACTCGTGTACCAAGTCGCGAGTCTCGGGTGGGTCGTGTGCTCGATCGACTATCGACTGTCGCCGATGGTCGCGTTCCCATCGCATCTCATTGACGCAAAGCGTGCAGTCGCGTACTTGCGGCAGAACGCCCGAGAGCAGTTTGACGCTGACCCAAACTTCGTTGTCGTCGCTGGCGAGTCTGCTGGTGGTCACTTGGCGAGTCTCATGGCGCTCACGGCTGGCGACAAAACGCTCCAGCCAGGCTTCGAGCACATTGACACAAGTGTCCGCGGGTGCGTCGACTCGTACGGCGTCCACGACTTCATGGACCGCAGCGGGATCTACCGGCATCGCGACGGTGGCGAGAACTTCGTCAAGTACCTCGAGCTCTTGGTGATGCAGAAGAAGCTTCACGAGCACAAGGACGCGTTTGAAGCCGCGTCGCCGGTCTCGTGGCTCGATGCGTCTGCGACTGGCGCAGCTCGGAGCGACGTTGTGCCGCCATTCCTCGTCACACACGGCACGTGGGACACGCTCGTGCCCTTTCAAGACTCGGCGCTGTTCTTTGAGCAGCTCGTGGCGCACCGCTCACGCACGAATGGCTGCACGATCGCTGGCGTGAAGGACGTGTTCCTGCAGATTGACGAGGCGCACCACATGTTCAACTACCTCGCGTCGCCACGGACACTCGCACACGGCGACGCAGTCTGCGCGTTCCTCGACAACTTGCACCGCAAGACGAAGGACTTGCCGCTCGCGGCTCGGTTCTTCAAGTGGGAACCAGAGCAGGAGCCACAAGAGCGAGACACGGTAGATAATACGACGACGACTGCATCGGTCGTCTCAAAGCTGTAGCAGTTCAATAAAACGATCGTGCTATCGCTATGGGAGCTCTCCAGTGCCGATGTTCCGATGTTGGTGTCCTCATTAACGCTGGAAGCACTCTGGATACTGCTTGTTCCTCAAACTTCTAACAATGTGTCTTTTACAACAGTGCGTTTGAAAAATCAGCTGATTTCGAATAAACTCGTGTATATCGGAAATAGACGATTGCAACTTTTGCTTTATTTTCAAAAATATCACCCGGTAGCCCTACATTAGCAATCGTACTGTAATATATTCCCTGGCTAAAGCAAATAGCCCTATTATAGAAATTTGGGTGTGTCGACTTTAAACTAAGTTTTGGCTCAAAACGTGTTTGCCATTCGCCTTCATTCTATTTTCTGCTAAGTCAACGACATGCATGCTTGTGAACGCATACGCTTTTCTCACACACGTGACCTCACCCTCTTCAACGCTTTCAATTTCGTAGACTAAGCGATGATGAGGTTGTGACGTGTGTTTATCGATTTGTATTAAATCTAGGTCGCCCTATATACAGAGTTATGGCACTATCAGAAATCATCACCTTGTTCTATTATGATTATACAAAGCGAAAACATCTCAAAGGCGACGCTCCTATATTTGAAGCACTGATGTGTAATGTGACCGCCCACACCTTGTACGAAGAAACCGGTAGAAGCGTGTTTAAATCCCGATAAACCGTCTTCCCTCATTTTGGAAGAATTCGAGAACTGAAGTACAGTGAATCGAATACAAAACGTCACAAAAACGAGAAGCATATGTTGCGCAACACCCAAAACATCACGAGCTCTGTTCCAGCAACATAAGATCTTCGTTTTTGAGTATTCTAATTGGACAAAACACAATCTGCGACGTGTGAACATTCCTTTTTATCAAATCAGTTCTTATCAACCCAAATTACTCGACCAATCAGGATGGTATCCCAATTTAGTACGATTTTATCCAATCAAATCACTACAAAGCGAAGCACGAGAAGATTATGTGGAAACAGTGTGGTCTTCATTCGCTTTTGATACGAATCGGAGGATCACTGTGCTTCGGTAAGTGACTTCTCGAAGTACAGTGATTCTCCGATTTTCGAGAGAAGTGACTTCCTAATTCCTTCGTACAAGCCTATGAGAGATACAATAGAGAATTCATACTATTGAGTAAGTATCACGTTTCGTACAGTTATATATTGTATATACAATCATATACGGTAAAACGGTTTCGCACAGAAATTTATTGTATACTATCGGTAGTATACAATTATATTCGGTCAATTTTTTATTTGTCCAGCCAACTTCAACCCCATATCAGTTGGAGCAGGCCAAATGGAACACCGCTAACCTTTCAGCGTTCGGAAGGTAATGACCCGACGTCGTCGAGTGTTTCAAAAGCAAAACCTCAGATCTCTTTTACGCAAATCAAATCATTCGATTTGAGATTTTGGACAATGGGAACAATTTCTAAAATTATATAATTCGAAATGCAGCATATTCGCATGACTATTATTAGTCTCAGTAAATGACTGTATATTGAAACGAAATATGGCTGTGTTAAGAACAGTTAAATATTGTTGTATGGTATTGTTTTACCAGATCATAACCTAAAGTAATTAGTTCTAAGGTAGAGTAAATTTTAACGTATGTCAAGAAGATTCTTTATAAATAGTGCGCAGTTTTTCCTGCATATCAATTTCGAAATACTCTCTTTGACTTGGTCCCATATCGTGTATACAAATACAGCACTGGCGAATGGTTTATACTTGCCTGGACGATTAGGTGCGACAGTCTTTAATGGCAATAGTCTACTTGAGATGTCACGCGCAAGTAATCGGGATCACGATTGACTTGTTCAACTATTCCTCATTTGGCACGTCTTGACTGGCGACGATCTCAAAGTTCATTTGTCGCGACTGAAGTTTAAAGCGGATCAGCACCAAATAACAAAAGAATTCACCAAGCACGTGGCAGCGCTAAGCGTTATGCATGGTGCGAACAAATTTTTGGCGCATCAATGAAGCACGACTCGCAAGATTTCAAGATCAAAGTATCCTGGAAGAATCTCGAGGCAATGGACGCCTCGTGATAACTGCTTGCGTCTATGCGTCAATATATTCCAATGCTTATAGAGTGGTACGTCAGCACCAGCGGTGTTTACAAGTTTGTAAAACTCTTATACTTACATACAATGCAGGGGGATGCAAGCTGCGCGCAGAGAAGGCTCGGGCTGAGCGCAAGTGGCTTGCCGCTGACACTACCACCTAACTACTTCGCTCTCACGATTTAGAAAAGTTGAAAAGTGACTTTTCAAAAATCGTACACCATTGCTGTTAGGAAAACAACGAGCCTAACTCAGCATTGTCTCTAAGCGTATTTTGAAAATCGATGCTACTGGCAAAGCGTCCGATGTTTACAACCCAGTGTTCGACTAATGATGGTAAATCAAATGCCAGAAGCGATATGCCATGGTAGCAGATCTGTCGTCTTCTTATATGCAGCCTACACGGCGTCATGTAAGCGCTTATTCAGCGGTCTCAGCTCCATACGATCGCGAACGGTGGCAGCGACAAAACGAACGAGATTGTCGATCCGAAAGAGATAAAGTTGCTCCCTATGCCTCAGAAACAAAGCCGCGCAAGAGCAACTGAGCACGAGCACGAGGACTTCACCGTCGTGCTCCGGCTCCCTAAAGAGTTATTACCAAGAGCAGGACGCGCGGCGAAAATTCAATTGATACTTTAGCATTTGGCAACGACAAACTAAGTGCATCCACTTCGAAGTCAATATAACGTCACCTAGCAGCCCTGTCGACTACGTCGACACACACGATAAGTCGTCGATACCCGCACCGATGTATACCCGAGCCTAAACAGCACAAGATTTGAGCTGCAGACGTCAAGACCATCTCACCTACACTCACAGATTTCGTAGCACAAAGTCGCTAGCCAATAAGAGCGCAGGCGCGAAGATGCTTGTTGCGCGGTACATGTACTTTTCGGTGCGCATTCAGCGAGCCACACTGAAGCTCACACGTTTCAAACAAACATCGCCAAACGACGATACTGTGCATGAGTTACGAGCAGTAAAGCGCAACGTATGGTCTGTGGACGAAAGCTACACATACGAAGGGATCAATCGGCCCGAACGCATATGCGGCCCAAAGAGTCAGCATCAAAATTTGAGATCGTCTGTCCATGGGATGAAATAAATGCCATATGGATATAAAGTTCTGACACTGCTTTGGCTTGTATCTCAGTTAAAGAAAGTGTGCAGCGAGCTCATTCATTGTGCGGTGGCGAAGAATACCAAGTCATACAGCTTTAATCAAGCTCGAAGATCTCTACGCTCTGCGTGTCTCTAGCCAGCGCAGTGTATCTACAGCGCTTGGGGTGCCGAGACGCACGCTTCGTCGGTGTCTGCAAGAGAAGTTACTGCGACTCTGCAGCTCTGAGCGCCGTCGTTCCGCTACTCGTGGCCGCCGCGAGAGCCTGCCGTTCGTCCAGCATCTCCTGAGCTACATAAAAGACCAGCATCGCGATGAGCAGGTGTGTGACTGTACAATCAATTGAGAGCACAGCGTAGCATAACTGACCAAATAGCGATCTTGCATTCGCAAAACCTCAGCACTAATTCGATACTCGGCTTTCCAAGGACGTACTTGCAGAGCGGCTGGCTACGTATGTATCAATGAAGCGATCAACCTACACGGCATACGAGTCTCTCTTACGTCTCTTTCGCAGGCTCACAAAGCGCCACGGGTTCAGCCAGCGCACAGACAGTTGCTCTGTGTTGTGTTTGATTTTAGTTGGTCAATCCGGCGGTGCTATTTGACGGTGTCTGATATTCAAATTGCGCCTATTGGTTGTATCGCAAAAATAAAAAAATGCGCCCAAAAAGACCCGCTACGAACTCAGCGTTGCCTTTCGCGCAAATCCTTGCGCGCCCAATCCTGGCAACACGATCAACATTGACGAAACAGGTGTGTACAACGGCATGCCGCCAAGTCGTACGCATGTGCTGCGAGGAGGATTGGCGAAGGTGCCCAGGGTGAGCACGCATGACTGCTGATCCTGGAATTCGAGCTGACGGTGAGTGTGTCTGTGTGCACACAAGCAAGAGGAAGATTGCGAACGCATGTTTTCTGACTACGAGGATTGCTGCTCGCCACAGGGAGAAAGCTGCTGATTCGTGTCGCGCGGCGTCGAGAACGACCTGATCAACGATGAGCTGATCACTTATTCACCAGGTGCGTGCGCTTTGTGCGAACGATTGCACGTTAATATGCAGCAGCTACTGGCACACGTGTCTATCAATGATAGGTCACCTCTTCACTACGCAGGCGAACGCCTGGATGGACGCCCGTGTATGGGAGCACTACCTACGTACGTTGTTGTAGAGCCAGATCTAGAAGAGCCGTCTGTCCTGCTTGTGGACAATCTCGACTGCCACGTGACCGGCGGCGCGCACAACATTGTAAGTGATGAGCAAAATGCCTTGCTCGAGCCTTTGCCTCCGAACTCCACATCGCTATGTCAGCCATGGATGTTGGGGGTGATTGGGCCGCTGAAGAAGAAGATGCAGTCAGCTTGGCTCAGCGATCCGAGAGTCTTACGGCTCGCGAGAAGCGCAGAGCAATGGTAGAGAGAACAATCAAAGTATGGGAGGAGTTGAGTCCGAGCTCAGTGTGCTTGAGCTTTGCCAAAGCGCTTCCAGTTAGCGACAGTCTAAATGAACAGCAATTCGCACTCTAAACTAAGTCACATTTCTATTGGCTACAATTGACTTTGTTTTTGTATGCGAGTAAACATCGAGCCTGTGGGCCTATTGATCCGTCCGTATGTGTATTGTGTTTGTTACTTAAGCAAGAATCACGACTCCCTCTTGGGAAGATGTGTGTTGTACGATCAAACATCCGACACAATACCGTTTGTCTGGATGTTTTTCATTCTATCTGATTTAATATCGTACTTTTGCTGAATGTCTTTTGCAACCACTCACATACATTTGTTAAGTTGTGAAGGTTTCGTGAACCAATATTTTTCTATTTCATACAAACATCAAGTCTATTTGGTTGAATAAGTGGTCTTTACTGTTTTATCACTATCAGTCCTCTAACCTACACATCTAGTGGCTCATCTACTTACTGAAAGTGAATGAAAAGTGGCACGCCCTGGTTTACGTCACTATCAGCAAGGGGTGGCTCAGAAGCATACGAATTTGAAGTCAAAAGCGGCACCATACAATGTTTGCTTGCGTCTTGATAGTGAAACATGCAAGAGATCTTGACGCTCCTTCTTCAAGCGTACAAGACGAACATGGCGAAGGCGATGGAGAAGATCTTGGCGGAGTACGCAGTCCAGGCTGCAGGCTTCCTCATGACCACGTATGGCTGTCCCGCCAGCATCGCGTGTTCTCTCTTTGCTCCGAGAGCGGGTCTCTCAAAGGCAAACCTCAACAAGAAATTCGGGGAGAAGGCGAGAGTAACGAGAGCAAGAGCGGAGCAACAGCATCAAGAGCATGAAGCGCAGAACGAGCAAGACGACCACAGGCCAGAGCCCGAAGAAGAGCCTTCGCCACATGATGAGGGTGGCGATCTCGACGACGAACACGACGGCGACCAAGTGAACGAGACAGAGAAGTCGAGGCTGGCGACGACCCACGCGCAAGTGCCGAGGTCGGTCCGTCGCTCGTCGGCAGAGCTCGATGCTCTGAACGAGTGCGCAACCGAGCTCGTGCTCGACACGGTTGTACGTATGCCGATGTTGCCGCCGTACTGCGGCTCAGCGCGAGCTCGCTTGCGCGACGTTGTCGGGTACAGCGCGTCCAGTGCACAACACAGCGCGCGCCAACACAGCTCACGCCCACAGCACAGCAACAACGCAAACGCACGGCAGTGGTGGCGGTCCAGCGACTCGACAGAGTGATGAAGCCACGCCGCCAGCTTAGGTACTTGTGGTACGACAACCCTGTGTCGCGGATCAAGAGCAAACGGGTCATCTACGGGGGCTAGAAGACGCTGACAGCTCTATCTACGCATCAGTGTTCGTATGGACTGATCCTGCTGCAACGCAATCGGTCGTGCGAGCAGCCAACCGAGCGAAGAAAGCGGAACGTGTATTTGTAACGGGGCTGGTCCACTACACGACATACACGTGCGTGTGAGGAAGCTGTGTCTTGGCCACGCGTTGAGCGCGGCAAGGAGGGAGCTGCAAGACGTGAAGGTTGTGAGGTAAAATCTGTTCTGAATATATACTCACCTTAGCCTACTTGGCCTCGTAAACTCAGTGATACTTTCCGTAAACTATAATGCAAGTGCTGACGAGGTGTGATAGGCTGAAATCTCAGACCTGTCAGCCAATGAAAACAGACCAGGCGCGTGGACTCGTGACGCACACGAGTCACACAGATGTGTCGTAATCCTACCTACAAATGTAAATATCCAAACATGCAATGGCCACTTTGGCCCATTAAAGCATTCGAAGCGCACATCCTTTTAGACTCTGGTGGAGCGCACGCAGGCAGCGCGTCGGACCGCGCGATCATCGATCTCAAGGCGTGCGGGGCGCGAGTCTACTTCGCAAGTGGATGTACAGCAAGCAGTTGCATGCACACAAAGTTTAGTGTTGTCGATGGGAGAGTCTTGTATGTAGGCTCTGTGAATTATAGTGCGAGAGGTCAGCGCGACAACATCGAGGTCGCGCTCGAGGACCGACGACGGCTGAGCGCCGTATCCTTCCAGCGTCGTTCGATCAAGTGGCTGCAGCGGACGGACGTCGCCGAGGTCATGGAGAACAAACTCAAAGACATCAAGACACGACTAGCCAAGGCAGAAGAGCTAACAGCGGCAAAGCGGAAGTCCGAAGTCGACAAGAAGCTCCAGAGCCAAGACCCAGCGCCAAGGAGATTATTCTGCTGACACAGTGAAGCCTAGCGAGAGAGAGAGAGAGCAGGAAGAGAGAAGTGGGCACTCCTGTAGTTTGGCCCCCGCTGAGGGTATCAAGTTTGTAACAGAGAATATGTATATGAAACAGGGATACATATAGTGTTTCAAACAGGGTGATACTTTCTACACGCTGATACAAACCCCTTGAAGACGCCACGCTTGCTCGCACGCGATGCAAAGTACCACGAGCGCCACAGAAACTCGTCGAGGTACGACTGGAGGCGCTCCTTGGGCACACCACGCATTGCCTTGATGTAGCGCTTCAGCTGGATCTCCCACACGCCTTTGATTTCGTTCGTGTGGACTCCTGTCTTGGGGTCGACGAAGTGCTTGTCGTGACATACCCAGCGGTGGGTGTACTGCATTTCCTTGAGCAGCGTGTCCGTCACAAGCGAGTGAGTGCGCTTCTCGCCCGAGGCTGTCTTGACCTCCGACACATACGCTCGCCACATGTCGAAGTGCACGACGGAGCCGGCGCGCACATGCTTCTTGATCAGAGGCAGGAGCACGGCCTTGGTCCGCTTCTCGAACGTCACGACGCCGAACCAGCGCTTGGTCGCTCTGTCCACTCCACCTAAGAGCCAGCAGTCGTCGTATTGCTTGCCCTTGCCGTACTTGCTCTTCTTCTTCACGCTAGTCTCATTGATCTCTACCACGTGACCTGGCCCACCGACCTGTGCTCACACAGCGCACACATACACACGCGATTGATGAGGACAAGCAGATGGCGAGCGCGAAAGCAACGGACATACACACCTGCATGTTGCAACACGACATCTCGCGAGACGCGACTGCACGACAAATCTGGAACCACTTGATCGCTGTCTTCTTGGTCACGCCGGACCACTCGCTCGCCACCGTCACCGACACGCCGGAGAACCACAGAAAGACGATGCGCACGCACGATCGTAGTGACAGCCGTTGTCCCTCGAACAGAGAGCCCGCGCGCACGCTTTTCTCAATTCCGCAGCCCTTGCGCGCGCACCGCCAGCGGCTGACGACACGTACAGCTTCATTGACGAGTCGCACTTCTTGCACACCATGTCGGACGCAAGGAAGCCGTTCGCCATGCACCACCGAACGCAATCGTCGTCAGTTGCTGTCGCCATGACGCGCTCGTAGTCGAATGCCAAGGGACCGATAAGGCGGTACTTGTACGGCGAAGTTGTGTCGATGTTGAGCATCTTGTCGGTGGTTGGAATTTGAATTTGTGTGCGAGCTGGGGCTATGTGTTGCTGCTGATAGTGTTTGTGCGCGATGAGCCATTCAAATGCGCGCGAAAGCTGGGGTGATAAGTTGGTTCCCGCGCAAACACACGGGCGAGCGTATATATTTTTCGTTCACCGTATGAACAGATACAATCTGCGTGAGCGGAAATTACATCATACAGTGCGCGCCAAAAACTTAAGGACACCCCTGGAAAACACAAAAATCAAATTTTCACGTGCAAAACAGCGTTTGCGAGCGAGCTTTTTGCACGCTAATAGAGCCAATTGCGCACGTTCTTGTGGTGAAATTTGGGGTCAGATTGACCAAGTGTAGCCACAGGACGGCCACAATAAGTTTTGATACTTAATTGACACCACGACAAAAGTACGCGGACAGA
Organism: Pythium guiyangense; assembly: GCA_003730235.1. NCBI lineage: Eukaryota > Oomycota > Peronosporomycetes > Pythiales > Pythiaceae > Pythium > Pythium guiyangense. The sequence goes on along the minus strand of QXDM01000057.1, from coordinate 514,397 downwards.
GGCAAAGCGAGCTGTTTGAGGGGCGTTCAGCGTGCACAGAGGCTGTGATTGAGCGACGTTATCGTCTACAATGGGCTAGTACGTGGTCTTTCTACCCTTACCACGCACCACGGCAAGACAGCGGTCAGTCATCGACTCACAGAGCTTGGTCAGGAGAGCGACCGGAACCTCATCCCATGCGGCCAGCACAGCGGTCTTGAGCTCGTCTACAGACTCGTACTGCCGTCCGTTCTTGTACACAGACCTAGCCATGACTCCCCACACGTTTTCGATCGGGTTAAGGTCGGGCGAGAGAGCCGGCCAGTCAGTCGTCGTCACGTTGCTCTCAGACAGAAACGCTGTGGTTGAGCGAGCGCGATGGATGCTGGCGTTGTCGTGCTGAAAGACATAGCTACCGCCATGCGTGGCGCTCACGAACTCCATCAAGTGCGTCGACAGCGTGTGCTGGTATGCGGCTGCGTCTTGATTGCCGCTCAACACAGCGAGCCTGGTCTTCCCGAGTGCCGAGATGCCGCCCCAGACTATCACCGACCCGCCACCGGAGTGACGGCTCCACACGACCTTCTTCTCGGTGCGTAGGTCGTGCCAGTAGTACTTGCACCCGTCTGGACCGTCGAGGTTGAACTTCTTCTCGTCTGAGAAGACGTACCGGGACCAGTCGACACGCTCGCGCAGCTTGCGCTCGACCCACTCCACTCGTTGTTTCATGTGCCGCTCCGTCAAGCGAGGCGTCTTGTACGCCTTGACGTAAGCGAGATGCTCGCAACGCTGGAGCTCGCGCTGAACCGTGCGCGTGCTGGCATCGATGGAGAGCTCCTTCCGAAGCTCGCTCGCCGAGAACTGTCCAGGAGAAGCGTAGCGCTTCAACCTGGTCACGTCATGGGTCTTGAGCTTGCGCGGCCTTCCGCTACTTTTCTTCGTCCCGTACGTCTCTGGGCTCTTCAGAAACGCTTGCACGACGCTCTTGGACCTCCCAACGGCTTTTGCGATCGCTCGTATCGACATCTTCACGCTCGCATAAGCCAACACTTGACCGCGTTGGAGCTCGGTCAGCCCTGGTGCTCGTGCCATCGCTGTGACGCCCCCACAGCAAAAGAGGCAATGGCAAACACAACGCAGGTCATACAAGAACAACGCACATCAATAGACATCGTTTGCGCACGCTGAACGCCCCTCAAACAGCTCGCTTTGCCTCTGTCCGCGTACTTTTGTCGTGGTGTCAATTAAGTATCAAAACTTATTGTGGCCGTCCTGTGGCTACACTTGGTCAATCTGACCCCAAATTTCACCACAAGAACGTGCGCAATTGGCTCTATTAGCGTGCAAAAAGCTCGCTCGCAAACGCTGTTTTGCACGTGAAAATTTGATTTTTGTGTTTTCCAGGGGTGTCCTTAAGTTTTTGGCGCGCACTGTATGTAGCAATTGTTACAAATTTGATACCTCTAAACTACAGGAGTGCCGAGAAGTGTCTTGACAGCAACTAGGAATCGGGGAGGCCACGTCGCATTCGTCGAATGCGAGTTGCATGTCGCCTCGGTTTTATCACTATCATATCATCGTTATGTTTTCTTTTTGTCAAGCAGCCATTCTCGCATTCGCGCATCAACTGGAAGAAGAACACCAAGACGACCATGGCGCCGACATCGGCTGCGAGCAGCGCTCCGCCGCTCGAGGTCGCAGACAGCAATATGTGCAGCGACAACACTGAGAGCACAACAAGCGCGTGGTGGTGCGGCACGGCGTCGACAGAGAGCGAGCTCTTGAGCGCCGCGGTGCTCTGTGCAGCGATCGGCGCAACGACAGACCACGCACACACACCACCTACTGCCAGCACCATCAACAGTGACGCAGACGGCGGCGATGACGACCTTGTGCGCGCGCGCAGAGCGCTTGAAGCGCACATTCGGCAGTCGCCGCTGCCGCACGACCTGCTCTTCCCAGTGCTCGAGTTCCATCGCGACTATGTGTTTATGGAGACCTCACAATCGGTGCTCTGCGCCGTGCGCGCCACGAAGACGCGCGACATCCTCGAGACTGTGCTCGGCTCGACAGTCCCGCTCGCACAGCCGTACGAGTTCCGCTTTGGCGGCGCGCGCGTGCACGTGCCGTTCTGGAAGCGCGCGCAGAAGCTCGATCTGTACGCTGCAGCGCGCCGTGCAAAGCGCTCGAAGAAGATGCTGCTGCTCTGCGGCCACTCGATCGGCGGGAGCATCGCGCAGCTCGGGTTCTGCGAGCTCGTGTACCAGCACTTGCCAACGAAAGCGCGCTTGGCGCTCGAGAAGATGGACTATGAGCAGAAGAAGCGTATGGCTGCGCTAGTCACAGAGCGCGCAGCAGCACCGACGCTCGCACAGCTCCGCGCTAATATGGCTGCCATCTTTGACACTGCTTCGCGTGACCGCGCTGCGCTTGTGCAGAGTCTCCCAAATGTCATGGCAGTCGGCTTTGGCGCGCCGTACAGCGCGTCGTACGAGCTCGCTGCGTTCCTCGAGCCGCTTGGGATGGCGAAGCGCTCGATCACGTTCGTGAACGAGCTCGACTGCATCCCGTCGATCCTGAACGTCGCGCAGTCGGCGGCGATGCTCGCAAAGACGACAGAGCGCATCGTGACGATCTCGAAAGCGACCAAGACGCTGCTCAACTTGCTTCCGTCCAAGATGCAGACAGTCCTCGCCGGTCTCGCGACTGCGAGCGACAGCAGCAGCGGCGCATCGGTCCCGACTGCGACGTCTGCGTACATCGCCATGAGCCTCAACATCCTCCAGAACTCGTTCCAGAAGCTCCGGGACTACAACATTGTGAAAGACACATCGTCGCTCGAGTACGCGCCGTGGGGGACGTACATCTTGCTCGCCAAGCGCACGGCGGACTTTGACGTCCTGCACGACACAGTCGCGATCTTGGACGCGCTCCACGCAGCGAGCGACGCTGCGACGACACTCACTGGCAACTCGATCCTCCAGCATCTTATGAGCGCGTACGTCGACGCCGTTGCGAAGCGCTGCACGACGATCCAGATCAACGCGACGATGAACTACTACGAGCGCTTGAACGTCGCGCGCACGGCGACGCAGCGCGAGATTCGCAGTGCGTACCGCGCGTTGGCGCACAAGTGGCACCCTGACAAGTGGTCGGCGCGGCGCTCTGCGACCGGTGCGAACGCACGCGTGACGCTCGAAGAGCGCGAGATGGCCGAGAACGTGTTCAAGCTCCTCGCCGAGTCGTACGAAGTCCTCGCAGACCCCGTGGCGCGGAAAGCGTACGACGCGCACTTGGCGCGTGCACCGAGCTTGACCGAAGAGTTTGTCCGCGACGGCACGGTGAACGGCATGACGCTTGACGAAGCGATCACGGTCTTCCGCGAGATGTTTGATCGCGGCACGGGCGTCGTCTCGCGCGCCACGTCGCGCTTCAGCTCGTCGAGCTCAAGTGTTGTCGGCCAGCCGACGCTCCGGCGCGCGCCAGCGGCCAGCGACAGCCTCGTTGTGAACAACCACGACAACATCTTCTTGCAAGATCGCGTTCGCGTCATTCGCAGGACTGCAGCGGCGAGCGGCGGCCCAACAGCAGAAGCGCAAGAGAAGGTCATGTACGTCCAGCCAGAAGAGATCTTGGCAGGCGACGTCGCTGCACCGAGCAGCAGCAAAGCACCGAACGCTGGCTTGAAGACCGTCTCAGTCGTTGGCGGCGCTGTGGCAGTCGGTGCAAGCGTCGCGCTGATCGTGAGCGCGTGGTCGCAGTACTCGGAGACGTCGAAACGCAAGCGCCAGGCCGAGACGGTGCGCAACATGTCGGGGAACCACTTGCTGCTGCTCATGGAGGACCACGTGAGCTCAGCGCGCGCGAGTCGTGCGCACAAGAAGCTCAAGCCATCCGCTGCGCCGCTGCCAGCAGTGCAAGAGGTGCCGCAGGAGCCGATAGTGACTGTCACGATCTGCAGCGCCGATGAGCTCGAGCCACTGCCGCCGTTCGAAGACACGCCAGTGGAGACAAGTGACTCGACGGCGCTCGTTACTACAACATCGTCGTCGTCTCCTGGCGCTGTTGCAGTCGCGAGCGCGAGTGCCGTCACGACGCTCGAGGACGACCACGACGACGCAGAGCGCGAAGAGCTCGAGCTCATGGACGAGTTCTACGACTGCGCCGCAGAGTTTAACGCAGCGGCGCTCGAAGCGTTTGCAGAAGACGAGTTCTACGACTGCGTCGACCTCGCAGAGGACATTGCCGAGTTCTTTGACACGGTCGACGACGACGAAGACGGCGACTCACTTGTCTCGCAGGCGACGTGTGACGATGCTTGCATGGTCGACGCGACATCGCCTGCGCCAGTGTCGGAGCGCCTCGTGCTACCAGCCGGCGGCGTACTCTTCCCAACTGGCTCGACCGTCTCGACGCCATTCGGTCTCGGAACGGTCGAAGACTGGCGCGACGGCTGCTCGTCTGCTGCGATCCGCTTCAACGCGCACACTGTTGGCTTCATCCAGAAGCGCGACATCGAGCGCGGCGCGTCGCACGCACTCGCACAAGCGTCTGCGCAGCTCGAGACCAAGCGCTTGGCACTTGCAGAGCGCGTCGTAGCAAACTACGAGCTCGACGGTGCGTCCAACACTGCGCGCGCCAACTTTCAAGCGATCGTGCGCGCGAGCAAGGACGGTGCGCTCGACAGCGGACTTCGCGCAGCAGGCGGCGTCGCACTCGCAAAGGGCATGGCGCGCACGTCGACGCGTCTTGGCGGCGCAGTCGCAGCGCCACTCGCGATCGCGTCGATCCTAGTCGACATTGGGAAAGAGTACTACGCGTACCGGACCAAGCACACGGAGCGCAAGTCGCAGGGCGTGCTCTCGGCCACGAGCGAGCGCTTGCTCATGAAGGACTTCCGCTTGAAAGCTGGGCAGCACATTGCCGGTGGCACTGCGGCTGCCGCTGGCGCGAGCATTGGTGCATACAGCGTCGCATCGGCTGTTGGCTTCTGGACCGGCGTCGGCATTGCGGGTCCGCTCGGTGTCGTCGCGGCGACGAGTGCTGCTGTCGTTGGCGGCATGCTCGGCTTCTTCGCAGGCACGAAGGCGTACAACGGCTACACGGCGTCGTACTTCCAGAGCCATCGGCATGCAAAGGAGAACATCGACCGTTTGGAGCTCGGCGCGCGCATCATGTTTAACGAGTACGACGTGGAGGGCACGGGCGAGATCAGCAAGCGCGACTGCATCCAGATCATGACGAAGCTCTACGAAGCCTCGAGCGCCGTGTCGGAGCGCGGCTACCAACAGACGGTCGACGTGCTCGAGAGCGACGCGTTCGAAGGACCTGTGACCTGGAGCATGTTCTGGGAGTGGGTGAGCACCGAAGCTGCGCGGTCGCTCCACGCGCTCGAGCTCGAAGAAGCGCAGCGCGCACCGGACGCACCGACTGAGAGCTGGTGGACGAGCTACATGACGTACTTTGCGTACAGCGCGTCGCCACAGGCGCTGCCAGCGCCACCTGCGCGCGCGGCGCGACAGAGTTGCATGTACCCGTCGGTCATGACTGCGCTGCAGCTTCAGCTCCGACCGAGTGAAGATGCGCAGGAAGCGAATCTCGTTGTGCTCCGCGCGCAGCTCGAAGCGCTCGTTGGCGCTGGCGCACTGACTCTCGGCGATGCGTACCAGCTGAGCGACGCGCTCGAGTCGATCGACGCAGATGTCCAAGTGTCTGCGTGTCGGACGATCGAAGCGCTGCAGAGCGGACTGAGCGAGAGCGACGCCGCAGTGAGTGGCGTCGTGACGATCTCGGAAGGCTTCTCTGGGACGGATCACGTCCGTAACGACGACACTGTGGTCGAAGAGCACGCGCTCGTGCCAGTGCGAGCGCCAGTCCCAGCAGCGCAGAAGGCGAATGGCGCGACAGCAGCGGTAAACGCACCGGTGCGCACTCGCCACGACGAGCAAGAGGAGGTCGACGTGCTCTGCTCGCTCCTCTCGACGCACGGGCTGCGCGAGTTCCTCCACGCGCACAACATTGAGCCCAGCGCCGAGACGCGACGGCACGAAGACCTCCACTGCCTCGCGCTCCAAGCCACGGCACCGACGCCTTCGACTACACACTGATAACTTGTTCCCATTGTCTCGCTGTACGTATCTACCGACAGCTCTCACTCAGTCTGTCGTTGTGAAGTAGACATACGACTGCTCCTGCTCCTTCAGAGTCTTCCTCGCGCCTCTTGTTGCCTCGTTCGCGCTGTCGTTCACGCGTCGCGGCGTCGTCACTGCCATTTGATCGGCTCAGCGCCGCATGACGTCCCAGATCTCAATGTCGTCGGCCAAGTAGTGCGGATGGAACTCACTGCGCTCGAGCGCGCGGAGCGCAAAGCCACGAGCGCGCATGAGGTCCCAGAACCGGCGCTTTGGGTCGTACGACGCAAAGTACCGGTGCTCGTACGAGATGATCACGCGCGTGTGGGACGCACAGAGGCGATCGAGCGCAGCAACGAGCGGCTCGATCGGATACAGACGCGGGAGGATGCAGTCCGAGACGAGGATGAGGTCTGGGAGCTGCTCGTCCTTGCTGGTGGTAGTGCGAGGGATGATCGCAGCGCTCGGCTCTGCGCCCCACTCGTAGCTCTCGACGTCGATGCGTGGCGTCGGTGCTGCTCCGTTGCGATGACAGAGCTGCTCGAGCGCCAGATGAGCGTTCGCTTGCATGAGGAACCGGATGTTGTCCATGTCGGTGAGCACGACGCGCGCGGCTCCTAAGAGCGCAGCAGCGATGCCGACTGCGCCAGTGCCACTCCCGAGCTCCACGACAAACTGTCCGTCGAGCTGGTTCGATGCGCTGTAGCGGTGGTCGAGGTGCTTGAGCAGCACGCACGCAGCAGGCCAGACCTAGCAGGTGGCAGTCGACGCGCGTCAGTCATGTGAGCTGAGCTGTCGCTGCTACGTCCGACTGTGATCACTCGCAGGACACACACGCTGCCGCACACGCACCGTGAGGCCAGTGCCAAAGCCATTGAGCTCGCCTTGGAGGATCTGCTGGATCCGCAGCGGCATGCCGTTGACCGTCTCTTCAAAGAACGGCTCGGTCGAGTACGCGTCGCGCCACGCAAGCGTTCGCCACGCTGCTGCTGTCGCTTGACTGTTGCAGCTGCTGTGTACATCGCGCATCGATGCAGATGCACATGCGTGTCTATCGCTGTTATTACCTGTGCTACTGCTACTGCCTCTTGTATCAGCATCGACACTGCTGCTACTGCGATGGAGCTCGTCGCTGACTTTGCGCTGCACGCCGTCGCGCAGGAGCTTGAGAAACGCGTGTCGGTCGCGACGAAGTCGCTCGCTCGCGCGCTCTTCTGGCGTCTCTGTTGGACTGTCTAGTGCATTGCTGTCGCCACCAGCGCTACTAGCAGCAGCACTCGTCGCGTGCGCTTTGTCAGTCGCAGAAGCGTCCACGTGCGCTGCATCGAGCGCCATGATGCTGGTCAAGTCGAAATGGATCCATGACATGATTTTGTTGCGGGTCTTCTATTCGAGTCAAGTGCAGTACCACTGCACAAGCAGATGAGCAGATCCAACATGCGCGACGCTCATGACGACGACGGCGATCGCGCGCGACTGCCGCGCGTGCGCGTGCGCTGCTCGGGCGTCCGACACATGCACGAAGCCGATCCGTGCATGAGCGCACAGACAGCACACAGTCGTAAGGAGTCGACAGCGTCGTGGTCGAGACCGCCGCCACCGATCGCGCTCGACGCGCCGTTCTTCTTTGAGAGCGAGCACAGCGACTCGCCGTTCATCGTGCGCGTCGTGAACAACTGCGTCGCGTTCGTCCATCGCGGGACGCACGTCATTGAGCGGAGCTTTGTGTTCCCAGACCGCGTGGTCGACGCAGTCGTTGCGCACTTCGAGACAACAGCAGCAAGCGACAGCGCAAGTTTGACACCAGCACATCCAATCCGCAACAGCAGTCGCATTCGCCAGCACACAGAGCCGCATCTGTGCGTGCTCGTGCGCTCGGACTGCGTCAACATCTACTCCCCGACTGGCGACGTCTTTGAAGCAGCGCTGCCGTTCCAAGCGAGTCGGCTGTTCGCGCTCGGGACGTCCGGACTGCTCCTGCAGCGCAGTCCTCCGGCCGCGCAGCTGTCGTCGCCACGGGGACGCGCGCGCCGCGACGACAGCACCGAGTCTGTTGCGTCTTCGCTGCTGAACGACACCTCACGAGCGTCGCTGCGTCCGCGGTTCTTCACACTCGCACATCCGCTCGACGAAGTCAAGCCACTGGCACTCGCACCTGCGTCCTCACGATCGCCGTCGCCGTTTGTGAGCGACTCAGGGCTCGAGATCGTCGCGTACGTTGCGTCGCATGCGCTGCTCGCGTGCTTCCACGCTACAACGCAGCGCTTCCACGTGTTTGCGCTCTCGAGCGTCCCAGTCACAGCCGTTCCGCGGGTCACGTCAGTGCGCGTCGTCGACGCACAGACGTGGCAGCGGCACCGCGAGCACGCACTCGACGCGCACGACCGCGTCACGATCGCGCCAGACTGGCAAGCGGCGCTCGTGTGGACGTCGCCAGTGTGTCGAGCAAAGCGCAAGAGACCGTCGACGACGGACCGAGCGACCCGCGCTGCGTTCATTGCGACCGACGTCGACGGCGCTGCGCTGCTGGGACTCGCCGATAGATCAGCGCACGTGCTGCTGCTCAAGCGCCTCGACGAGTTCCCGACAACGAGCGTGAGTGCCGACGAGGCGACAGAGGACGACAGTGCGCGCGTCGTTCGCTGTCGCGCTGCCGTGCCGCTGAGTCTCGCGCTCTCGCACCGCCGTGTCAGTGCGTCTCCAGCTGCTACTGATGCGAGTGACGACCCCACAGACATTGTCGTGCTCCAGGACAACGGAACGATGCGTCTGCATCGCGGCGCACTCGCGATCTGCGAGCTCGTGCCGCCAGACGCGAGCTCTGAGGACGCTCTGGGCCTGCGACCGTGGGCCGCGACAACTGCAATCCGATCGATCACCGCGGTGCTCAGTCGTCCGAGTGACGCCACGAGCTTTGAAGTGTGCGGCCACGACGCGCTCGTATTGCCGGACACGATCGTTCGGTGCGACCATCCGCTGCAGTTTGCGTTCGCGCCGCTGCTCGAGCGCGTCTTCTGCGTCCTCGAGTGCGTCCTCCCAGCGTCTGTGGTTCTCCCGCTCCGAGCAGCAGTCGTCGCGAGCGTCCAGCGCCGACAGAGCGACGCAGAGCGTGACGCTAGCGACTGCGACTGGCGCGTCTTTTGCGACCTCATTGAGTGGGCGATCGATGGCTCTCGCCAGGACGACCAGAGCATGAGCAGTAGCTCGGTCGACTCTCCGACGCACACAACAGAGTCAACAGCGTTCGATCAGCTCTGTCGCTCGGCCTTTCACGGCGCGTACAGCGCAACGAACGCGCTGCTGCTCTCGCACCTGAACGTTCCTTCTCTTGTGAGACCATCGACACAGACAGCGACATCAGACGCAGCCGAGTCGATGGACGCTCAACTGACATCGTCGCTCCAAGCGCACGCGTCGACAGTCTTTGCATCGCTCCACCTGCTCCACGAAGACCTCCAGCTCTCAGTCGCATCGTCTGAGGAGCGTCAGCAGCTCGCGCAGCTGCTCCTCGAGCTCTCAGCACGTCTTGATCTGCGCGCGTTCAGCGTCTACTACGAGCACGCAACAGGTCGCATCGCCTCCTCCACATGTGTTGCTGCGACTGTGTCAAGCACACCAAGCACGCCGCTCTTTGCTGGTTGGCGCAGTGACTGCGTGCCCGACATTCTCGACTGGATCGCCGCGCAGATCCGCGACGCAAGTCGCGACCGAGCGTCCGAGGCGCCGCTACGGTTCCCAACGCTCGCGCACGTGATCAAGACGAGCGCGGCGTCAGCGCCAGCACGCACGCACTCGCCACTATGGCGCACCGCTGCTGTTTGCCGCGTCTATGAGCTGTTGCTCGCGCCACACGGCAACGAGAGCACCAAGCGCGACAGTGTTGATGTCGATGATAATTCAACAGCAGCTACTGCTGCGAGTCGCATGGCGTTGATGGTGTTCCTAACTCGTGATACCACCGGCGCGCGCCTCACGCTCGAAGACCTGCCTCTGGGCGTGCAGTTCCCAGTCGTCGACGCGATCCGCGCGTTCCGCCACGCGCCGCCGCCGTTCGTGACCGACGACATCTGCGACTTCATCGGCCGCGAGGACCTCGCAGGCGTCGTCTCGCGCCACAGCAGCACCAGCGACCAAATGGCGGCGAGCGACCCGCACTCGTACCGCGAAGCGCCATCAGCAAGCACAGCGCTCGGTCACGACTCGGACCGCCACGGCGCGAGTACGATGGAGCCAGACGAGAGCGACGACGGCCTCGACGACGTCGTGCAGCGCAGTCAGGCGCTCTTCCCACTCGACCAGCGCTTGAAAGAGGTCGTGCGCCTCGTGCGCTCGAGCCGCCCGCTCTGCTTGAAGCTCGAGAAGACTGCAGACGTGTCGGACCAGGACTACGTGCTGCAGCAGCAAGCGCGACTACTGCTGCTCTGCAAGCGCTCCATGGCGCTGTCTGTCGCGCGCGGCATGGTCACGCTCGGCGGCTTTGACGTCGACAGCGCGCAGGACCACGCGTGGCAGCTCCGCGTGCCAGCGCTGCCGCTCGTAGGCCGCACGCCGCCGACAAACGCGATCGTCGCGTTGGACGTCTCAGGCTACGCCAAGGAGCTCACGTTCTGGCCGCAGTTCCACAACGGCTGCGCCGCAGGACTGCGTCTCCCAGCGCGCGATCTCTCGAGCGTCGTGAATCGGTACTGGATCAAGTACCACCGACCGTCGGTCGCAGAGCACCAAGCAAAGACCGCAGCGCGCCAGAGCGCATCAGCGAATGCTGCAGCCGCACAGACACCCCCGTCGCCAGACGCAGTCAAGCGCAGTCTCGAAGAAGCGTACGCAGCTCATGCTGGGCTGCTCCTTGGTCTTGGACTGCGCGGTCACTTGCAGTGCCTCTCGATGGCCGATGTCTACAACTACCTCTCGCTCTCGAACGAGTTCGTGACGGTCGCGATCTTGCTCGGCATGGCCACGACTGCTGCGCACTGTCGCCAGCGCCGCGTCTCGAGTGGCGCTGCGACATTGTCGAGTCCTCGCGACGACGCAGCGGTCGCCGACACTGTGCTCACTGATGGCAACAATGACGGCGACGATGTTGACAGTGGCGATCGCTCGCGTTTCCACCCGGCGACCAAAGCGCCGCTCGTTGGCTCGGGGCTGGAGCTCACGCTTGAGCGCTCAGTCTCCAAGATGCTCTGTCTCCACATCCCGTCGCTCCTGCCGCCGCCGTTCGCCGAGTTCTCTGTCCCTGCGTCGACGCAGACAGCAGCGCTCTTGGGGCTTGGGATCCTGTACCAAGGCTCGGGCCATCGCCTCATGACGGAGCTCTTGCTCACAGAGATCGCGCGGTCGCCGTCGTCGGCGCAGTTTGTCAGCAACAGCACAAACTCGGGGCTCTCGACTGCGTCGTTCGATCAGCTCGAGGGCTACGCGCTCGCAGCAGGTCTCGCGCTCGGTCTCGTCGTCCTCGGCCGCGGCCACGCAAAGAGCGGCGACCCAGGACTCGCAGACATGAAGCTCGAAGAGAAGCTGTACCAGTACATCGCTGGCGGCGCGCAGCAGTTTGGCGACGCGAGCGCAGCCGGCGGATGTCTCTACCGCGGCCGCAAGTGGAGCACGTTTGGCTCTAGCAGCGGCGTACTGTCGAGTCTTGGCGACCGCAGCGACGCTGCGTCGTCTGGCGCGAACGGAGCGAGTGTATCAGGTCGCGACTTCAAGAGCTTCACGGATCGCGGCGGCCGCGCCAGTGAGCACGTGAACGTCGGCGTCACTGCGTGCGGCTCGGCGCTCGCACTCGCGTTCATGTACTTGCAGACCGACAACAAGTCGATCGCCGCGCAGCTCGCAGTGCCCGACACGCTCATCCTGCTCGACGCCGTGCGTCCAGATATCCTCCTCGTGCGCACGCTCGCGACGAACCTCGTGCTGTGGCACAGCGTCGAGCCAACAACTGCGTGGATCGAAGACACGCAAGTCCCATCGCAGCTCCTCGAAGCGTACAAAGCGCTCGAGCGCGCGCCGCACGGAGCTGCAACGCGCCGCAGCACAGTGTCGACTGCCGCGTCGATCCACTCGGACGCTCAGTCGATCTGCGAAGCGTACGCGAACGTTGTCGCTGGCGCGTGCTTTAGCATTGGCCTCCGCTTTGCTGGGACTGCTGACGCCCGAGCGCGCGCGACGCTCCGGACGTTTGTCCTCCACTTTCGTGAACTGCGCACGCGCGCGGCGGTCGCTGGCGGCAGAGTCGCGAGTGCGAGCAACACAGTCGCTGGTGCGACGGAGCGCGTGACGATCGAGCGCTGCCTCGCAGTGTGCGCACAGGCGCTTGCGCTCGTAGACGCTGGGACTGGCGACATCGAGACACTGACGCTCTTGCGGTCGATCAACTTGCGCCAGCGCGTCGACGCGGAGCTCACGTATGGGAACCACATGGCGCTGAGCTCGGCCATTGGGCTGCTCTTCCTCGGCGGCGGCCGCGCGACAGTCGCTCGCACGCGCGAAGCGATCGCAGCGCTCGTGATCGCGCTCTTCCCAATGTACGCGATGAACACGGCGGACAACAAGTACCACCTCCAAGCCTTTCGCCACCTGTACGTCCTCGCAGTCGACACGTCGCGTCTCGTCGAGACGATTGACGTCAACACTGGCGCGAACTGCTCCGTGACCGTGCAGCTTGAGCTTGAGCAGCCGCGCGCGCTCGATGTGCCTGCGAGTACGTGGCGCACGCTCCAGTCGCCGTGCTTGTTGCCAGAGCTGAGCACGATCCGGCGCATCGTCATTGCGAGCGATGCGTTTTACCCAGTCGAGGTCCTCATGATACCGTCGCCTTTGAGACAGCAGCAGCTGCAGAAGACACCCACGACGACACTGTCAGACAGTAGCAGTAGCAGCTCTGGACCAGCGAGTGTGACACCACCAAGTCAAACGACGGCATCTACGAGATCGCTACAGAAGGCATCGACTGCGAATGCGCTCCGCCTCGAGCTCCTTCGCGACCGGAACGTGATTCTGCTCAAGCGCGCGAAGCGCCACGTGCGCTCGGACGCACTCGCGAGCATCTCGCAGACGCTCCACGCGCTCCTCGACAGTCGTACCGAGTCGCACGATCTGCATCGCCACGGCGCGTTTGACGAATGCGACGCGCTCTTAGCGACGTTTGCGTCCTACTTCATGGAGCGCAACGCCACGAGTGCTCGCGTGCGGACGATCCACACGAATGATGGTGACAGCAGCAGTGCTGCACGCGCGACGTGGTGGCGCCAACAGTGCGAGCACGTCGTGATGCGCCACGTGCAGGAAGACGCGTCGCGGTTCCTCCCGATGTACTTGCACACGCTGCACGCGCTCGTTCAAGTACAGCAGCTGCAGTCGCAGTCATCGCTGTCATCCATGGCGTCGACGCTCTTGGGACTGCGCAACCTCCAGCTCTTTGTCGCGTACTGCGATAGCAACTTGCACAACCAGCAGCTTCAGTCGAGTCCAGGCGTTGCGCCGCAACAGGACCATCGCAACGGACCGACAGACGACTTTGTCGTGTGGCTCAAGCTCCAGACTGAGCACGCGCTGCGCGAGGTCTGGGACCAGTGCGGCGTTGACGTCACGACGTCTGCGGACGTCCAAGCACTTGTGCGCCAAACGGTACGCGCTGTGCCTACAACGAGTGCTAACAGGAGCGAGGTTGGCAGCACAGACGAGAGCATGGGCGACAGCGACCGAGAGCTCGACATGGATACCAAGCTCGTCGTTGGTGCGTTGGTGCGCTACTTTGCAGCGCCAGGCGTCCAGATTGGCGCCATCGCAAGTCGACTCGAGCGCCTTGCGCACAACGAGCCGCAGCTCCGACTCGAGTCGCTCCTGTTTGATGAGCTGCCACGAGCGTCAACACCAGCAGCAAGTGCGTCCGAGACCGAAGCAAGCGCATCGCAAGACGAGCGCGCGTTCTGGTTGCAGCTCATGTCGTTCTTTATGATTAAGAGGTAGGTTGAGAAGAAGAGAGCGACGGCATGCAGGTGCTCTACTGGTGTTGCAGCTGGGACTCGGTGTGCGTCCAGCGACGCTGCGTGGTGCTTGTTGCGTAGGAGACTGTGTTAGTGCTGGTGCGTTGTGAGTGTGTGTTGGAGGTGAGAGGTATGTGTGTGGGTGTGTTGGTGCTGTTCGTATGTGCTGGTGGATCGGAAGCTCGCATACTCGTGTCTGGACGGGGCAGCGGACGCGAGGATGTAGAAGATGCAGGCGCGCGCGTGTGAGCGTGCGTCGAGGGGGCGCTGGCGAGAGTTGTGTGTGTTTCTGGTGGTCGTCTGTGGTGTTGGTGTCGGGCGGTCGGACAGCGTTGCCAAGAGCGCAAGAGGAAGTGGCGGCGGTGTCCGCCATTCTGCGTCTGTGTGCCTCGAGAGGTGTCCATGCTCCGTCTGGAGATCGCAGGAGCGCCGGTGTTTTGATTTTTTTGTTCTTTTTGCCCCATCTCGTAGTAGCTGGTGGTGGGTCACTTGAGTTTCCCAAACGAGATTTTCATCTTCCGTCGCTTGCGCGGTGACGACACTGGAGCTGGCGGCGCCATGATGATCGGTGCGCGCGGCAGCTCTTTCACTGGCGCGGGTGCTGCGCCAGTCAGCGGCGTCCCTGGTGCACTCGAGGCTGTCAGCGCTGGTTTGCTACTCGGTGTGCCAGACACCGAGCCGTCGCGCTCGCGCTTCATCGAGGCGACCTGGGGCGACGCTCCGGCGACGACACTCGGACTGCCGCTTGGCGCTGGGAGCTTGGCTTTCACAGGCGTCGAGAACTCGGGCTTGCTCGCAGCTGAAGACGTCGTCGGGTCGTCTGCGCCATCCACCGCAGGGTTCGGACTCCCAGGCGGCAGCGGCGGCGACGCTTTCGCACTGCCAGTACTCGCCAGATCGACTGGCAAGTCCTCGGTGTCTTCAGTCGCACTCGCATTGTCTTCGTCGCACGTCCCGTCCGTGTCTTGCGACTGTGTGTCTTTCGCCGACACTGGCGCGTCTTCGCCAGATGACGTGCCCATGGCCGTCGCGCCAGTCGCAGCACCTTCAGCTGCTTTCTCCTCATCCTTCTTCTTCATGAACTCGCGGCGCACTGCGCGCGCTGCTTGACGGCCGCCCATGTCGTCAAACACGCACTCGGGCAAGCTCTTCCACACAACTGGCGTGATCTTGACGTCCATCGTCGCTGTGCGCTTGTTCCAGCGGTAGAGGTCGTTGTGCTTGAAGTAGTCGACCGAGTTGTCGATGCTCACTTCGCGACCGCGGAGCTGCCGGCGATCGACGTCAAAGCCCACAAAGAAGCAGACGCCAAACTTGGTCGGCTTGACTGGCGGTGGTGCTTGGTCGCTCGACGTGTCTTGCGGCGCGGGCGGAGCACTCGGCGACGCCGTGTCGACAAAGCTGAGCGGGAACTTCTTCGTGAACGTCCGGATGCGGCAGAGCTGCGGGATGTACGCGAGGCTCTCAACGAGCTTCCGGATGCGCGACTCGCAGAAGCCGCACCACGCTTGCTCGTCGTCCTCGGTCGTCGTGAAGACGTCGACTGCGAGGTAGTGCTGGTGCACGGCAAAGAAGTCCGACGGAGCAAAGAGCGGCGCCCAGTCTGCGCCGCCTGTATTTAAAATATCTTGCACTAGCCCGAGCGCGCGCTTGAGCTCGTCCTTCATGACCGCGAGCGTGTGCGTCGAGACGTTAAACGACGAGTTCATCGACGGGTACGCGGGCGTCAGGATCGGCATGACTTGGTAGCTACGAGCGACGCAGCGCGTTGTGAGCGACGTGGCGACGCGAGCGACGAGAGAGAGAGAGACGCACAAGACGTACCGATTGTGGCCCGAGTTGGCGTTCCAGACTTCGAGACCGAGCTTTGCATCGTGGGTCTTGCAGAGCTTCAGAGAGAGATAGAAGCACATGTACAAGTGGTGAGCGTGAGAGAGAGAGAGAGGATGACGCACGACACGTCAGCAGCGTGGCGTCAACAGTACCTGGATCGCAAGCGGCCACTTCCAGTTCGCGAGGACCATGAAGAAGCGCAGGAGCAGCGTCGACGGCGCAGCAGTCGGGTACAGCTGGTTGATGAAGCACACGAGGATGCACCAGTTGACACCGCCGAGGTACCCCATCTTGTTCGAGTACAGACCGCGGCGCTTGGCCCAGCGACGCACGATGCGCAAGACGCTGATGAAGCTCTCGCGGTTTGGCGTCAGCTGCCGTTCACATACACATAGTAGTGACCGAGTGTGTGAGTGTGAAGCAAGCGCTCGTATATGTGCGAGTCCATTGAGACAGCGATCATAGATGGTTGACAGCGTACCTTGATCATGAGCTCCGTGACGCGCGGTCCGTTGAGCGACTTCTCAGTCGCCGTGTCGACGCCGAGGAGCACAGCGTCGTCGAGGATGTTGAGGTCGTCTGGGATCGAGTTGCGCGGGAGGATCGCGATCTGGAGATCGATGTTGATCTCTTCGTAGTCAAACGTGAGGATCGGCACGATCGCGCCTTCGATCGATACGAGGTTCGAGACCTTCGGGTGCTTGAGAAAGATCTCTTTGAGCGACGAGAAGAAGTCGTCGCGCGAGACGTGGCGCGGCGCGACGCAGATCGTATCGATATCAGCGCCTGGCTCGTTCACACCGAGGCGATACGACCCAGACACGAGGATCTGACCGCCGGCGTCGGCAGCGATCTCCTCTGGCACACCCTTTTGAATGCACACCTACAGAGGTGTAGTACATGGCAGCGTGAGTGTCCTGTACGACGTGCAGTTCTGTCTGTGAGAGAACCAACAGCTACGACAGCACACGAAGAGCGCACCTGCTTGACCCACTCGCGGAAGATCGAGCGGAGCTCGGCGAGGATCATCGACCGGCGCGTGATGTTCGCGTCGCACTCGGTCGGGAACGTCTCGTCCATGAACTTTTGGAGCTTCGCAGACTGCTCCAAGTCTTTCGGCTCTGGCGGCGTCGTGCGGATCGCTTTGTACGCCTGTTCGAGCACGTGCGGCGCGACTGCGAACGGAGGAGGAGGTGCGCTCTGCATAGCGATCTCGTTCGTGTCCTCGCTTCCTCTCGGCGGTGCACGCGCGTGTGTGTTGTGCGTTCGATCAGTCAGTTGCTGCTCTCGACGTCGAGCGACAACGACGGCGCGCGCGAGACGAGAGAGAGACGGATCAATCACGCGCTCGAGGTGATCGATCGATCGACTGCGCTTCGCTGCTTTCTCTTTCGTCGTCTCGAGAGACGTCGCGTGACGAATTATGACTGGTTTCTCGCTGTATGAGTGCATGTGCGCTCAAGTCTCGACATTTATATACGAAATACTATAGAATGATCGAAAGATGAAATACAAGCGTTTTCGCGTGCTTCCTACTTGAGCTGGCTCGCGATCACGAGTCTCTCGTTCACATACATTTTTCAATATAACGGCGAGAATCAAATGCTCTGACTCAAAAGTGTGGAAACACGTCCATGCTGGACACGTGCATGATCATCATCGAGTGTATTGCAGTCGCGCGGCCGTCTGTGATGCAAGTGTCTCCTCGTATGCGATCCTTGCATCTGTCACTGTGCTCGTGGTTGAAAGCGCTGATCGCTTTGACGTCGCTGTCGTAGTCTGCCTCTCGTACTACGAACGAGCGCTGCAGCCACTCGATCGATCGCACGCGCGCGTCGTCACGAGTTAAAAAATGCTCAGCTTCACTTCCATCGCCTCGTGGACGCGGAACGTGTGCTCCGGGTGCTGGTTCGGGTCTGTGCACGAGTTCACGAGTCCACAAGCAAGTGCGTGAGTGCATTGCTTCGTTACAACTCGCACACAGACTAGCGCAGCAGACGCACCGTTGAGAAAGTCGGCAAACTCAATGTCCTGGTCCGCGCCCGTGAGTGTGTCGAGACCAGCGCGCGAGCTCGGCAAGCCAGGGAGGCGCTGCAGTCGATCGATCCACAACGTGCAGTGCGTGTGAGAACCAAATGCGATGCAAAGCGAGCTTTGCAGCATATAAGAGAGAGCGCGAGTCGCAGAGACGTACGCCAAACTGCTCAAGCACTGCCTTCTCGGTGCGCAGACGCATCGCCGCTGCTTTGCCGTACACCTGCTCGACTGTCGCCATCTTGAGCTCCCAGTTCGTCGTGCGGTGCTGTTCAAAAGGACATGCAGAATCATTCAATCATTCATTCACACGTTGTTGTGAGATCCATGGATCCATTCATGACACGTGTGTACACACACAGACGTGCGCGATAGCTAGCAGCAGTCGAATCGCTACAAGCAAGCACGTACGATCGTCTGGAGACGCTGCACCTCGTGCACTGGTCGCGCATCTTCGCTTGCGCTGTAAAAGCCGTGGCGAAGCGCGTCAGGCGGTGCACGGACGAGCGGGAGGCTAGTGAGGTCCTGCATCGCATCGATAGAGCAGTAGAGTAGTTGGTAGTGTCAGCAATGCGCTCGAGCCTGCAGACACCCATCACATCGCGTCCATGGAGTCATGCGATCTTCCGCACCATGTTGTCTGCTCTTCTTGCTGTTTGTTGTTGTTGAGTTTGACTGCCCCCCTCGATCGATCTTCTCGACTTCACTATGGACTAAATCTTGGTGTAGGTCACGCATTTTGTACGTGGCCCACACAACGACATAGATGAATTCTATGTTGTATAGATATCTAAAGGTTTTTTGTTGTGAGTTGTTGCTACTGTTCATGCACTTGGTTATTTCACTATGCTTCGATTCACTCGTTCTGCTCACAACAGTGAGCAGACACTCACACACTGGACTAAGGAAGCAAGCATCGCGAGCATCTCGGTCGAGCAATGTCGCGCAAAGCGCGGACCAAAGACGAGGACTTTGGGCTCAAGAAGTCCTCTGGCGTCGACTACAGCCAAGTGCTCGACCGCCACGTCGACGATGCGCGCTTCGAGCGCCAGCGTGCGATCCGCGCCGGCACTGGACCGGTACGTTGTATGGTGTTTCGCTGTTGATACGTGTCCAATGGCTCTACGACGTGAGCTCGATGCGCATTGCTCACAACACATGTCCAACATGCCCATGTAGGCACCTCCAGCCGCAAAGAAAGTAGACGATAGCAGCAGCGGCAAGAAGCCGGCAGCGCCATCTGCGACAATGGACGCGTTCATGCGCATGGTGACTGGGAAAGAGGAGCGCACGATCGCCGATCGGATCAGCGACCCGAACCGTCCGACATGGGAGCAGTACAAGAAGGAGAACGCCGACAAGCTCGACCTCTTCAACGTGAACGAAGAGAAAGAGATGATCGAGTACCGCAAGAAGCTCGACGCTGCGCGCGAAAAGGTGCGTGTGTGTGCATGGCTGCGACTCGAGGACTGCTGTGTGCCTCGTGACATTGTCTGCTACATCAGGACTGACGTGTGCGTATGCGTCTTCGGTATGCTACGACTGACAGGCGCTTGCGAGGAGAGGAGGCAGCTCGAAAGACAAGAAGAAGAAGAAGCGGCGCGCACACTCGTCGTCTGAGAGCGAGAGCGACTCGAGCGACGATGACCGGAGACGCTCGAAGAAGAAGAGCAGCAGCCGCAAGAAGAAGTGCGTACACTTTGCTTGCCTCGTGGTGTCATGAATGTGTTGAGCGACTGCGCTACTGAAGCGAACAGAGACGCTCACAACTCACGCACTTGCTTGTGGCTCGTTACGACACTAGGAAAAGCAAGAAGCGCCGTCGGAGTGCGTCGTCCGACTCGGAGTCCGACGGCAGCGGCGCGTTGGACTCAGAGAGCGACGCGCGATCGTCGCGCAAGAAGCACAAGCATAAGCACAAGAAGAAGAAGTCATCGTCGTCGAAGAGCCGCGAGCGCTCGCCGTCGCCAGTGCGGCTCTCGTCGTTCTTCAACGGCAGCGGCTCGTCCGACGACGACGCAAACTAGCGCAACGTTCTCGTGTCGACAGCGTCGCATTGAGTGAGCAAGCGAGCTAGAGAGAGGTCATAGACGAACATTGCACGGATGCGCCTGCTCGTATGTCGTGTCGATGAATGAGCGTCTTTGGCTGCGCGTGACGTAGACGCTGTGTTGCGTAGGATCCGTTGATCTCCTCTTGCCGAGTGACCACACTGCAAGAGTTGGCGAGCTTCACAGACTTGAGTAGACGGACAAACACGAGGCTGTGCGAGCTCGTTTGATAGTGTCGTCGAGGCTGTGTGTGTATGTACGAGCGAGCTTCTCGAAGAAGCGACGGCAGTGAGCTCGCGAGATGTGAAGTTGTCGCTCTGGACGCAGTGGCAAAGCAGCGAGCAGTGCGTCCACTGATAAGACCACATACGACAGGGTTTCGCGCTCACCACATATCTACCAAGTGCACACCGAGATGAGCGGAGGGTAAGTGTCGAGCTGGAGGCTTTGGCCCTTCACCGAGCCACTTCGACATCGTCCTGGCGCGCGTTGGCGCTACGTCGTGCTCGTAATTGTTCGTCGCGACGACGTTGACGACATCGTCGAGGATGTTATGTAGCGCTCGGCGGACTTCCTTGAGAGCTTAGACACTCAAGATGTACATTGATCACAAGTACGACACTACACATCACATCACTACGACAGACGGACGTGTGCATATGACTACTTCTTGGCGCTGGTCACGCTGTCACTTGCAGCACGCAGATTGCTCGCGGCTGCGGCTGCTCGCTGGTTCAGGAGTTCGGCATTGAGCTTTGCAACATCGTTTCGGAGCTGCAGCACGTCTGACTCGAGCTGTTTGAGCTTTGCGAGCACCACGGGGCACGCAGGACACCGTCCTTCTGGCTGCTGCTGCTGCTGGCTGGCCTCATTGACATTGTCCTCCGGACACGCTTCTGTTTGCGCGGTACTGCATGTGCTAGCGCCCGCATGTGCGTCAGGACTACCGTTGCTGGCTACAGCGCGGTCGTCGCTGTTGCTCTCGTCGCTGCGTTGTTCAGCGCGCTTCGTCCGCAACAGTTGGCTGCGGCGCGCGCGGATCAATAGCTCTCGGCTCACGCGTGTCTCGAGTGTGTTCAGCTTCACGTTGAACTCCACTGCTGCTCTCTTGAGGATCGCTCTGTGCTCGACGCCGTTTGCTCGGTCCAGGCGTCCGAGGATGACATACAGGTCGGGGCGTGCGAGCTTCTTGTTGAAAATGCGCGCACTTGTGATCAATATCGAGCTACTATAAAAGACATTTTAACAAGTAACATGACCACTGTAATGTGATGGTTGTCTCACAGCCAGCAAGTCAAGCCACTCAAAAAGGCCACTCAAAAGGCAACAGCGCTTGATCTGCACAAGCAAGCGCGGCTCTGCATCTCTTCGTGCACGTGCACTCACACGCACGAGAGCGATGTTCACGAGCTTCAAGCGCGAGAGCCTGCGCAAGCTGCGCATGGCTGAAGACAAGAGTCCGAAAGGCAGCATCGACGAGCCGATCGTCGACCTCATTCGGCTCATCAACGACCACCCAAACTATGTGCGTGCAGCTCTGCTGTGTCCTTCTTGCTCGTCTCGATCTGCTGTGCGCTGCTGCTTACCACATGCGATTCGATTTGCACGCACACGCAGGTGACGAGCAGCTCGTGCTCGGGACGCATCGCTGTGTTCTGTGGTGTGCCAGCAGCAAGTGCCGACACTGCTGCAGCGTCTGCGAGCAGCGAATCCGCCAACCTGATCACGAAAGGCGGCAAGTGGCTCTTGGCCGAGCACGCAACGATCACGACCGAGCAGCTCCTGCGTGCACTGCGCTCATCGGAAGCACTCGCGGCCACGAACAGCAACATGGTATGCCGCACATGTGTCTATTGCGCCTCGTGCTGCTCAATGACGATTGCGCTCCAAACTGACTGCACATGCGTGTTGCCTGTGTAGTTGATCTTCAAGCACGAGCCGTTCATCATGCACGTCGCATGCCGCGACTTGGACGCTGCGAAGGCGCTCCTGCAGTGGGGTCTCGCCTGCGGCTTTCGCGAGTCGGGCGTCGTGCTCGGGAACAAGAAAGTCATGTGCGCGATCCGCACGAGCGCGAATGGTCTCGAGATCCCGATCGCGCGGACAGCGAGTGAGCTGCTCGTGAGCGACGAGTACCTTGCGTGGATCGTGCAGGTCGCGAACGAGAAGTTTGCTGCGAACAAGAAGAAGACCGACCAGCTCCTCGAAGCGTTCAAGACGACATTCGGGTCGCCGCAAGCAGACAGTGTCGAGTCGGTTGCGTCGGTTGCGCTCGGACAGGTCCACGAGCTTGCGTCTGACGCAGTCAAGCGCACTGGGCACTCGAGCGTCGTGCACGACTCGAACATTGTCGTGTTTGGCGGTCAAGGCGCGACGCCAACCGGCACGACGACGCGACTTGCAGCGCTGCAGATCCTCTCGATCGCAGATGACGACACACTCAGCGTCGTGTATGACGATGCCGAGAACGCTGCTGCGCCATCTGCGCGCATGCAGCACTCGGCGGTGGTCATCGGCGACGACATGGTGGTCTTTGGCGGCCGCGCTGGTCCGACCAAACCGCTCAACGACGTCCACACATTCAACCTGCGCACGAAGACGTGGACGCACGTCGGGACGGTCGGCGAGCCGCCAGCGCCTCGGTACAAGCACTCGAGCTGCGTCGGTGCGTACTTGACAGTTGTGTCTGTGCAACATCGCTCGCTCGTTTGACACGAGTGGTCACGACTGATCCTTCTGGTGCTTCGCTTGCTCGCAGTTGGCTCGACGATGTTTGTCTTTGGCGGCCGCGACGCCACGACTGTGTTCAGCGACCTCTACGCGCTCAACATGGCGCAGTCGACGCCTGTGTGGCGCTGCATTGGTGCGTCTTGCCCGTCATCTCTGTGTACTGGGTGGTACTGCCAAGGGCTCGCTTGCTTCTTGAGTCTGAGAGCTAACGCATTACTGCGTGCGCTTGTGTAGACATGCCGTTTGCGTTCCCGCGCTTCGACCTCGTGAGTGCAGTGGTTGAGCAAACGAAGCTCCTGTTCTGGGGCGGCATGGCGTCGTTGCACAGCGCGACTGGCGCTGACGACGGCGATGCGAGCAGCGAGTCCTCAGACGACTGCTTGCTGTTCGACACGGCTACCAAGTCGTGGGAGCGCCGAGCGATCCGCAACGCGAGCGACGGTCCAGACGCAGCGCTCATTGCTGCGAGCGCGTGCCACGTGAGCGACCGACACGTGATCGTGACTGGCGGCATGACACCTGCGACGCTCGCGAACGGCAGCAACGCAACACAGAAGCTCTTTGTGCTGGACGTGCAGACGATGACATGGCAGCAACTTGGTGAGGTCGCACACGAGCGCGCTGCGTTCGCAGACCACACGTGCGTGTGGCTCCCGCACCGGCGCAGCGTCGTGCTGCTCGGCGGCGGCTTCCAGTGCTTTGGCTTTGGGCAGTTCTACTCGGCGTCGTTCGAGTGCAAGCTTGCGCTGTCGACCGTCACTCCTGCACGCAACGTTGCACTTGCCGAGCAAGTTGCTGCTACACAAGGCGCTACTGACAGTGATCGCAGCTCAAGCGCACCGCCAGCAACAACAGCAGACAGCGTCGACGATGACAGCGAGTTGCTCGGCGTGCTCGCGGCAAAGCTCGACGTCAAGACGGTCAAGACGCTCCTCGAGACGCGCGGTGTGTACGACAAGTCGCGCCGAGTGCACGTCGTGCAGCGCGAGAGCAGCGGCTCAGCGTTCTTGATTCCAGTCACGCGCGCGTTCCGCAGTGCTGCACTCACGTGCGACGCACTGCGCGCGCTCGAAGTCGTGCGCGACGACGACGCGTACGCGAACAAGTTTGGCAAGCGCAGTGGCCTGAACCGGAACGACGTGATCCAGAGCACGATCCTCGCGCTCGCTGCCAAGCACGGCGTGTCTGCAGCGGCGCAAGCGCGCGTGCCAGACAAGTACGAGTTCGTCGCAGACGTCTTGCTCGTACCGCGCGACGCGTTCAGCGAGCCCGAGTGGCAGCGCGTGCCAGCGCTGTGGGCGACAGTGTGCGCTGCGACAACGCCGCCGTTCTCGCGCGTGGCGCGCAAAGCGTTCATTGACACGAGCGAGAAGCGGCAGAGTCGCGTGGACCTGCTGTACGTGAACGCCGCGGCGCTGCCGTCGCGCGAGTCGCCCGGGTGGGTCGAAGTGCGCGAGAACGGCATTGTCTACGGCTGGGATCTCACGCGCGTGATGTTCTCGTCTGGGAACGTGACGGAGAAAGCGCGCATGGCGCGCATCGGCTGCCGCGACGAAGTGATCGTGGATCTGTTCTGCGGCATTGGGTACTACGTCCTGCCGTTCCTCGTGCACGGCGGTGCGGCGTTCGTGCACGCGTGCGAGTGGAACCCGGACTCGGTCGCCGCGCTGCGGTTCAACCTCGAGCGCAACCGCGTGGCGCACAAGTGCCAAGTGTACTTGGGCGACAACCGCGAGACTGCGCCCAAGCTCGCAAACGTCGCGGACCGCGTGAACCTCGGCTTGCTGCCGACGAGCGTGAAAGCGTGGCCGCTCGCCGTGCAAGTGCTCAAGCCTCAAGGCGGCTGGCTCCACGTGCACGACAACGTGGCTGTTGAAGACCGCGAAGCGTGGGAGCAGCGCCTCGTCGCGACGCTCGAAGGCCTCGCGCACGAGTGCGGCAAGCGCTGGCGCATCTCGTGCACGCACGTCGAGCGCGTCAAGTCGTATGCGCCAAAGGTGCACCACCTCGTTGCCGACATCCACTGCGAGTCGCTCGTTGAGTGAGTAGCGAGCGAGTGAGAGTAGTGTGCTGCGAGGATCGACTGACATACGTAGCAGACATTGATAGACGGCTGTACACAACGCCAATGCACGGGAGCTTGCATGTGAGCTTGTCCTGAGGAGAAAGGTCATCGTTGCCATGTTGCCCACGTTGCCCATGTCGTTGCCGTTGTTCTCATTTCACTCTGCATCCTCGCAGTCGAGGAGATGGCATCCGGTCGGTTCCTCGATTGCTGATGAGCGCTGTGTAGTGATGACATAAGTCTAGGAGCGTGGGAGACACGTTGATATATGACCATGGAGCAAACGAGCTGTCTTGCGCGCATGCATGTGTTGCATGAGGTTGAGAGCGCATGCGAGAGAGCTCTTGATCGAGAGACAGCGACAACTGCCGACTTGTGAGTTGTGCCCATGATTGTACACCAATAGTAAGTGATTTGCGAATGACTTGAAAAGCGCTATACATACGCTTAGCAGACTTTTACACGGCGAACTCTATGTGACAGAGCAGATTCAAAAACATCTTGCGTGCACTATGCGTGTACACTATAAAGGGTATACCTGTGAATACCCTCTATAGTCCGTGGACTTATTGTGGACGTCCACGATGAAACAAGGACACCAATTCTACTCAAAACTCAATCAAGCACCACTTTCATTCAAAGCAAGAAGAAGCAGCCATGATGCTCTCGCGCGTGATCTCGGCTGGACGCGGCAGTGGAGCGGGCGGCGCGGACGACAAGGCAGCGAGCGTGAAGCGCACTGCGCCAGCCGCAATCACAGACCTGTGCAACGTCTACACGCAGAACGGCGTCGAGGGCAAGTGGAACGAGCTCCTCAAAGTCTACGACGTACGTCTTGGATACGCTCACCCTGCCGAGCTCTGCTCTTTGCGCGAAGCATGCGTGGATGTGACGCTACTGGCAATGCACTGCAAGTCTGGTCTGACACTGCTGATGTGTACGTGTGTCTATCTACCTGCTTGTAGCAACGCCGCAATGACGACAACTTGCGTGAGATCTTGGCATTGAGCGCGCCAACGCGTCGCGTGAACGACCTGAACGGCTGGCACTTGGAGCGCATGGCAGTGGGCGAGTATGGCGATAGCCACGGCGCGAGCGTCAACGACGTTGCTGCGATCAAGCGCGAGACGCGGCAGATGAAGCAAGTCGTGAGTCGAGTGCTTGCGAACGCGCGGAGTTTCCAGGCGCGACGCGATGCGCTCGTGGATGCGATGACGCGGCAGCGCGACGCACTCACGGCTGAGCTCGACGCGGCGAAGGAGTTCCTCGGACAGATCCACCTCGCAAGTGCTGCGACCGACCCCGCAGCGATCGGACTGAGTGGTCCTGCGCCAGTCGAGCAGCGGCTGCTCGCGACCGTGAAAGCACCGGAAGAAGCTGCGAGCGTCGACCTGAGCGCTTCGCCGTCGATCTAGCCGACGTGAATGGACAGATGCAAGACTGCGTGTGGTTGCAACTGCGCACGGATGGTGGTGCCTCACTGGGCGACGCAACGTGTATTCGTGTGTGTGCGCTTACGTGCGTCGCGCCATGGCGCTTCGTGCTCTATGCTGCTCTCCCTGCTCTTGCGTGTGCATGGGTGTGTGCAGTCGTTGACCACACACACTGCAAGCAGACGCACGACTTACTCGGTGTGCAGGCGCTCCTCGAGGTACTTGACCGCGTCCTTCGTGATCACGAGCAAGTCCTTCTGAAGGATCGAGTAGACGTTGACCTTGTGCTGCGGCAGCGTGTCGACGTACGGGATGTTGCGCGTCGAGAGCAAGAAGTTCGTCGCAACGTCCTCCGAGTCAATGAACAGCGCGTGGTCCCACCCGCGCGCCTCGAGGAATTGCTTCATGTCCTTCGTCTTGGCACTCTGTTACATGGCGTCATGCCATGGCAGTAGACCAATCGATGCAAGTGAGTGTGTGAGCAAGAGCGCAGCCAGCAGCATCCTGCAAGGCAACACACAGCTCGACGCACCTCAACGTCGAGCGAGTCGACGACTGCGAGCTTGCCTTCGCGGAGCTTCGTCGAGAGCGCGACGCGCAGACCCATCGCGCGCACCTTCTTCGGGAGCGAGTACGAAAAGTCGCGCAGCTTGGGGCCGTGCACGCGGTAACCACCGCGCCACTGCGGCGCACGAATGTCGCCCACACGCGCGCGGCCCGAGCCTTTCTGCTTCCACGGCTTGCGCGTCGATCCGCTCACTTCCGTGCGCGTCTTCGTCTTGTTCGTGCCGGCGCGGCGGCACGCGAGCTGCCAACGCACAACGCGCTGGAGAATGTCCACGCGCGTCGGCGCACCAAACACGCTGCCATCGAGCGTCACGGGCTCGAGCTCCTCCTCCGACTTGAGGCTCAGCAAGTTGATCTGGACGTCGCCATTCGGTGTGAACGTCACTGCAGAAGCCGCAGCACATACACACGCACATCAACGGATAGACAGATGACAATTGTGTGAGTTGTGATGCCTCAGTGGAGTTGCCTGCACAGATCGATTCGCTTGCGACAAACACTACGAGCTAGCACCACGAACGAACGTCGCACCTTTCTGCGCGGTCGGGATCACGCGCGGCGGACGCACAGGCTTCTCCTCAGCGAACACGATGTTCGACGGGATCTCGACTGGCGCAGCAGCCTGCGTGCTCGCAGCGCGCGCGATGAGCGCCGAGCGCGGAGCAGCAGCGCCGCTGACGCTCAGCGTCGAGACGCCGCGGATCAGGCGGGACAATGCGAACGACATGGCAGTGAGTGAGTCGTACGAACGGCGGATCGCTTCTGCTGGACGACGACGACGACGACGATGCTCGGGCACAGCAGCGGCAACGACCTGATCGCTTTGAGAGCTTGTGGCAATGTGAGTGGTTGAGAGAACCAGCACTTTATCGATAGTGCTATAAATGAAAGAGAGACCAATAGCTAAACTAAAAAATAGAGAAATAACCGAGGTACTTTGATTTCAACAAAGGCGTTTCTGATAGTGACAAAATCCATCAATCCATAACCAGCTGACACCGTAAACAATTTAGTCAACAATACCATGAATAAAGTAGTGGTAATATTTCAAAGTAAAATTCTAAACAGTGGCTCTAATCGATTTGTTAGTTCAAAATGTAACTCGCTACCATGAATAACAGAGTTTGGTAATATTTCACATGCAAAACTGGATTTGTAACTAAAACCATTATATTTTCTTGAATCACACCTAGAACAAAGATACCGGTGTGGAACAGCTGCAGTGTTCAATCGTTTTTTCCTTCAATTCATTTTTGTGGAGCGGTAAACTGCGGTTTGCACTTCAAATCGAAATACTTGACAAGTGTGAAGCTTATGTTGCCTTCACTTCACAAATCAGTTTATCTCCCTTCCTGCAACGTACGCCCTTCACAATCGATCATATCTATTGGCAATAGTATGAAACGTTTTGTGTAGTGATTGGAGAAAGCATTCATTATTAGCTAATCGTAAAAATATATCTTTTAGCCTATCGAATTACTGGATTTGGAAATCTTCGGCGGCTTGTGTGACAAACATGGTTCTTCTATACGATTAATTACGAAAATTATGAAGCACAGTACTTGCTGAAGTGAGTTCAGTCCAGAAAAGGAGAAGTACTGTTGTTATTCGCTTCAAATTTCGTTCATCCGAGGCGTGCCTCGAGGTAAAGACAGAAATAGCTCCATACCTATTTCGTACTTTCATTTCATACACCCGATCTCTATCGACCTCACCACAACACCGAACTACATCAATTCTGTTGGCAGCCGAGCGCTTGACTTCGACTTGCTCGCTCGTAACTCACTCCTGCTCGCGCTAGTAACATCCTTCATGCTGCCTCCTGCTCATACACACAATTCCCACCCAGGTCGAGCTGCGCTTTAAATTCAACTTTCGCGTTCAATTGCCCACTGATCTTCACAAGCGTGGCCTCGTGTCGATCTGCCTCTTGATCACATTCGGTGTTCCCCATGATTGCAATTCATGTAAGCGCTGTGCTTGGAGCTACATTTGAACCGCACGCACCAGCATCTCACACGTCGCTTTATAACACTATTCAACAGAAACATGGACGAGAACTTGTCAACACGAACGACGAGCGAGAAGCGCCACAATTTTTGCACTGAAGATGATCACGCCTTTTTGAATCATACGCTGAACGACTGACCGCTTGCAAGTGGGTAAACCAACTTCATGGTGACTTAAGACCTTGACAAAGATACTCGCCGCCAACTCAAGCTCAAACACAAAGACTGAGTAACAAGAACGAACCAT
This sequence comes from Pythium guiyangense, assembly GCA_003730235.1. Classification (NCBI taxonomy): domain Eukaryota; phylum Oomycota; class Peronosporomycetes; order Pythiales; family Pythiaceae; genus Pythium; species Pythium guiyangense. Next base: position 485,336 of record QXDM01000057.1, on the reverse strand, counting down.
CACATGTATTGATAGACAACTGCCATGCATCACCTACAATCTTCTGCTCTCGCCGGTGGCCTTGTCACTCAAAGCGCGTCCAGGTTCATACACATGTCACGCCTCAGATGAAGGAATTTTAAAGCGACTTCAGTGAGTACAGTACTTCTCGTATTCTGGACTGAACTCACTTCAGTAAGTTCAGTGCTTCACAATTTTCGTAAGTAAACGAATAGAAGAACCGCACATGCCACACCACAGAAGACTTCAAAATCAAGCAATCCTATTGGCTATAAATAAGATATTGTTGTGGTTGGGTGAAAACGAATGATATATCCTATCACCACACGAAACCTTCCAAAATTAAGCCAATCAAAGTGCTCAATTGTGAAATCCTTACGTTGCAGGAAGGAAAATGAGCTGATTTGTGAAGTGAAGGCAACATAAGCTTCACAATTGTGAAGTATTTCGATGTGAAGTGCAAAACCGCAGTTTACCGCTTCACTAAAAATGGAAAGAAGGCAGAAAATCGATTTTAGTTGTTCCACACCAGTATCTTCATACTGGGCGTGACACATGTAGCGATAGAGAATATATTTGAGATCACCCCCTGCTGCTGGCTCACACTACATGTCGGGTATACTATTTGTCCAAATCTCTGAGAACGTAAGGACGTAGATGCCACAGCTGAATGTGTCTGTCTGTACTTGAAGTGCCTGAACAGTCGCTAAGCTGTATTGTTGCGGTGTTCCGCTTTGGCGACCTTGGTGAGCGCGAAAAATTTGGCACATCAAAACGCGTCATTGACGCTGCAGCCGCACACTGTCCAACTCACCACCAGGAGCACGACACTTTAGGAAAGCCGATCGAACATCGATCGCGCTCGGCACAGGCAAATCGCGTGATCAGTGCAACGTAGCGATCTGGTCGCCATCGAACTGCACCAACGGATACGCGTCTGGACAAGTGTTGAGCCAACGCCAATGCTTTGAGCATAGATGGCTGTATGTTGATTGATGGCGAGCTCTCTGGTAGAAGATATTAGCTAGGAAGTCGCATGTTGATGTACAAAGTTGACTGCAAGGCGAACCGATGATCCTTCTCAGAGATGCAACATGCCGACGACATCGAAGAGGAACGCTGAGAGAACGCATTGCTTGACGAGAGATGGTTTGTGGCAGGAGATGGCGGGACTTGTGCCGTCGTCTGCTTGGATGTCTTGTTCTCCCTTCCTCACGACGTCTGCTTCCAGTTCTGCCGTGGTTGGCCGGGTAGCAGAGCTCGACGTTCAGCCAAAATGGCAGAGTCTCGGTCGCTGGCCCTATCAATGTGTTTGGCGCACTCCAGATGTTGTTTTGTGCAGGCCCTTCGCCGTTTTGCCGCACATCTGCAGACGCGTATGTGTCGCTTTCGCCTGTCACTTGAGGCGCCGATTCGGGATCGACGACTTGTGAAACTCACTCACCCGACACGGTGCAAGCAACGTTTGCTATCGTTGCGTTCGCGGGCTCGTCGTTAGCCGTGCTAGGTACTTGTCCGATCCGCAATCGAGTTTGCTGCAGTCAGCAGTGTATTGTAACGGACCCTTTCGAGGCTGACGGCGTAAGCCCACGCGTTGAGCGCTGTGTCATGGCATCCAGAGAACATTTTGGGCATCAACTGTCAGGCTCGCCCACAAGATGATGCGAATATAGAGCGCTCACCGCGGTCTGTAGTTGTCGAGGTTGTGAAACCGGTCCACGACACAATGAGCTTCTGATAACTGCTATCGAGCTTACGACAACACTTTTAGTATCGATTACAACAGGACGTATCGCTCTCGCGCAGCGTCGACACAACGCACCGATTGGTGGTATTGTCCAGGTAGGCGACGTTGCCGTGAGCGTAAGCGCACTGCACATGCCGTCATTCGACCTAATTCGGATCGTCATGCCTTGAATTCGATCACGCATGTACTCGACGTTCTTGCGCGTTTAGACGGGTTCTTTGGATTTCTCATTCAGTTGGTTGTGCTGCCACAGGCTGAGGTTGTACTTGTTCTTCGTGAATTTGGACGAGCGATGTGATCATATGAAAGTGATACAGGAGCATGTAAGGGTCAAGAAACCCTTCACGCAGCAACGAGATCTCCGTGAAAATTTGGTCTATAACGATCGGTTTGGTGTCCGGCCACTTCGGGGTCGTGAAATTAAAAGCCACGCACGCTGCGCGCAGCGTCGACTTGCATATGTTATGCGCAATAGCATGCTTCATACAAACGTCTTGTGTCAGTCTCTCTGTCTATGGTTGTGGTCAGCCGCTGCCATATCCGATAGAGCTTGCGACCGAGAGTGTTTGGGTCGTGCGTAGTGTCGACTAGACATAGAACGTGTTAAAATTTCCTCTTCACCTGCGCTGTAAGTAGTGTAATGCATACCTTTCTTGTTGCCGATGCAAGAACGTTATAATTGGACATTAGACACACAGTATCATTAAGGAAGCATTGACTTCGCACCTTGGTATATATCTGCATCTGCATCGTCATCGACATACGCCAGAATCGTTGAAACCACTACAAAGTGTTTATGCAGTGTCTTCAGCCGCTTTACAACGCCATCACCGACGTGCTGGTCTGTCTTCGCCATCATGTTGTGGATAACCGCTATGGATGGCGGCACGGCCGCGTTCTTGAGCACAGCAAGTTCACGGATCTCAAAACGCTCGGGTCTTCGACGCGCCGCTGCTCGTGTAAATGATCTAAAAACTCCGTTGCGGCGTTGTGGTTGTACATCGCCACGTGTTTTATAATGCAGTCCTGCCACATGCCTCACGTCTTTTAAACGCATGCGTTAGTCTATTTAAGCGCGTTCAACGAACTAAGCGATGAAGTGGTAGTGGCAGTGACCAACCACCTTCGGAGATTGAATCTAATTGGCGTAGAGTCAGTCACTACCAGTGCGAAAATCGTTGTCATTCGGTAGCTGCAGCTCTCACAGACGTAATAATCAAACCTGTCTTTAAGGACATAGGTCGCACATCGTTGGCTGTGATGCGCGAGTTGCCATTAGGGAGCTTCGATACACGATCGCGAGCGGCAAGGCCGTACGTGGTCGACTAAGAAAAGCTGTTGCTGGCAACAACACAAAACTAATCACGAATCACGACGTTCCGCGCGATACACGTTGAGCATACGCTTCTTCTCATGCTTGTTGACGCGGCTGTGGAGCAGCATGTGGTCAACGAGATCAAAGGAGACCGAGAGTAAACTGATCAACCAAAGCGCGAGGGAGCTTGCGGATTCGCGCGCGCGTGATGTGAGTACGCGGTACTCTGAATCAGAATATATATGTTGGTCAATGGGATGATTCATACTTGGTTCAAAGTGGTCTCTTGTTAAGTAACTATCAAGCGCTCGATCTGTTTTAGCGGGATCTGAGCCAACAGAGGTGCATCGTAATATCACTATACATAGGGAGTAAATGGCTGTACAGAGTAGAGCGCAAGTAATGACCGCCTGCTTTTAAATGGTATTTTATGTCAGAACGGCAAAATTACAGACTGTTCAGCCCCCTTTTAAAACGATTGTATCATTTCAGCAAGGTAACGAATTGATGTCATTACTCGCGCTCTACTCTGTACTACAATTCGATTCTTGACTTCCGCTTCATAATCTACATTTTATCGTTCTCTATGGGTTTGTTTCACTTCGTCACGAGTCGAGACAGAGTGTCTGTGAAACACATGATCTCATTTCGATTTGCCAAGATTGATATCTTCCAAGATACAGTGCGCGTCAAAAAGATAGGGACAGGGTAAAAAAATCAGAAAACTATCGATTTTTTCTTCAATAATGCGTTTGCGAGCGTGATTTTTTGATAGATGATAGAGCGCGTTGCACTCTCTTTGGAGATATAATTTGAGCTCGAAACAAGCAACGGGTCACTCAGGACGGTCATTTTAAGTGAGACCCATTTTTCTAGGACGCGACAAAATGATAGGGACACCTTGGATTGGCGCACTTTGGGGGGCAATCAGCGCGCATATGCACGTGAACATGGCTTGTCATTCGTAGTGGAGAGTGTTAAAGGCGCTAGTAGCCTATCTTAGCTCCCTTGGTGCGCACAACTGCGATGCAGCGATCAGTCATGCTGCTGGTCAGATTGTCGAGGTCCTCGATGGTGATATCGTCCCAGGCAGCTCGCACAGCTGCAGTGAGGTCAGCTACGTTGTTGTACTGGCGACCGCTCTTGTACACGCACCGAGCCATCATTCCCCAGACGTTCTCGATAGGGTTGAGGTCCGGCGAGAGCGCTGGCCAGTCCATGGTTGGAACCTCCAGCTCGGCCAGAAACTCCCTCGTCGAGCGTGCTCTGTGGATGCTGGCGTTGTCGTGCTGGAAGATATAGCGCCCCTTGTGCACGTTGTCGCTGAGCTCCATCAGGTGCGTGTCGAGAGTCTCCTGGTACTCGGCTGCGTCCTGGTTGCCACTGAGGATGACGAGCTGAGTCTTGCCCAGGGAGGAGATTGCTCCCCACACCATGAGTGACCCGCCACCAGAGTGGCGGCTCCACACGACCTTCTTCTCCTTCCGCAAGTCGTGCCAGTAGTATTTGCAGCCGTCGGGTCCGTCCAGATTGAACTTCTTCTCATCCGAGAAGATCACGCGCGACCAGTCCGTTCGGTTGCGCAGGTGCCGCTCGACCCATGCGACCCGCGCCGCCTTGTGACGCTGCAGCAGCTGTGGAGACTTGTTCGCCTTGACGTACGCGAGGTGGTCGCATCGCTGAAGCTCGCGCTGCACCGTACGAACGCTTGCGTCGATGGAGAGCTCCTTCTTGAGGTCGCTAGCCGAGTAGTCGCTTGTCGACGCGTAGCGCTTGAGTCGCGTCAACTCACGCGTGCTCAACGTTCGCGGTCGCCCGGTGCTCTTTTTGGTGCCGTACGTATCTGGGTCCTTCAGAAACGCTAGGACGACGTTCTTGGACTTGTTGATGGCCTTCGCGATCGCTCGCACCGACATCTTCATCGTCACATAGGCCAGGATCTTGCCCTGCTCGATCTTCGTCAGACCCGGTGCTCTGCCCATCGCTGTTGTGCCCCCGTTGCAAATACAGCAATGGCACAAGCTTTGCTAGCTAGGCACAACCACTGGACATGAAAGCACGCGATAAATCACAGTAGATGCCCCCCAAAGTGCGCCAATCCAAGGTGTCCCTATCATTTTGTCGCGTCCTAGAAAAATGGGTCTCACTTAAAATGACCGTCCTGAGTGACCCGTTGCTTGTTTCGAGCTCAAATTATATCTCCAAAGAGAGTGCAACGCGCTCTATCATCTATCAAAAAATCACGCTCGCAAACGCATTATTGAAGAAAAAATCGATAGTTTTCTGATTTTTTTACCCTGTCCCTATCTTTTTGACGCGCACTGTATATGGTAATTCTGTATGTAGATATTAACTTAAAAAACTAAAAATATGATATGTTGAAATATACTAATTTAACCAATCATGAATGATTCAATACAATCGTACAAACTAAAACAGTTATGTGATATATATCAACAAGCCTACTACTATGTAATATTTACCTTGCTTTTCAACATTCTATATCTATTTTTTGGGGTTACCTATGAGTAGATATTTTGTCGAGAGATGTATATTTTTGCATAACCCAACTGTAGATTTTGTACGAAGTGGGTTATTGTAGATTACACTATCATATTATATTTGGTCACCGGGTTGTAACTCAAACTGCTCTGTAATTACGCAAATCGCGTAAGAACACTGCGCGTGTGGACTGTGAACCAGTCGATGCGCTTCTGTGCTTGACTGCGCACGGCTCGCTTTGGTTCTCCACCAGTCACGAGGCCAAACTGCTCTAGCGCAAGTTAGTTAAGTTTAGAAGACCAACGCGCAAAATGGTACGCATGGCGATCGATGCTAGCTCGACATGGATGTGATACGAAGCGCGAGGCGCTCAATGCGCGAGCGAGCGGAGCACGAGTGAGCGAGCATGCAGTGGTCAGATCATCGAGCGCGCGCTTGAAAGTGCGAGCGAGCAGTATCAACGTAGCAGCAGCAGCGATCTGCGATCTGCAATCGCAGCATCAGCATCACAGGAGCGAAACAACCTCGAGACAGATCCCCGAGTGAGCAGCAGAGCACCACAGCGCGCGATCGCTGCGTATGAGCTCCGACATTATGCGCTTGCGAATAGCGATCGTAGAGCGCTGCTGCGGTCGCTTGAGCGACCAGACAGTCATCTAGCGCTCGTGCCACAGCAGCGCCTCCAGCGCTCGATCACCGACAGAGCAGCAGTGCGAGTACACAGCAGCATGACTATCAGCTATCGACTGCAGACAAACGACCATCGGGAGCCGCAGTATTGCGCACTAGCATACAACAGACAGCAACAATGCAGATGCGTCTGCAGGCGTGGCAACCCGATCAAAGCAGATCCGGCCCAGCGTGCTCGCCTCGGCAACTAGCGACAGCAGCAAGCGTCCCGAGCCGCGTCGATCGACATCGTTTCGCTCGCTCGTGCATCCGCTTGCACGCTTGCCTGCATCGTGCAGCCTCACACAAACCATGATCCACGGAGAAGCGCGCTTACAAATTGCTGACGAACTTGTGTCTTGTGTCTCTCTTGGTGCCACGCAGCCGAAGCAGATCACTGACATCCGCGACTTCCTCCAGAAGGCGCGCCGAAAGGATGCTCGCTCGGTGAAGATTAAGAAGTCGGACAAGATCGTCAAGTTCAAGATCCGTTGCTCCAAGTACCTGTACACGCTCGTCGTGACGGACACCGAGAAGGCGGACAAGCTGACGCAGTCGCTCCCGCCAGGTATGTCGCTCTTTCCGCTACTTGCAAGCACTCGCTTGGACACAACGATGTCTGCTGTCCAAGCAACAGTCGATGGATCCATTGTCACGAGCCAAGTCACTGACATCTGCGCTGTGATCGTCATTGTGCTATTCTCCAGGACTCCAGCGCAAGGACATCTAAGGAGTGACAGACGCTCTCGTGGCATATTCAGACCGGTCTTCTACGCTTGTTCTTCTCGACTCTGCTCCGCGTCTGCCGCAGTCGTAGGTCAGCGCGTCTCGAGTGTCTCTTTGCACACGCTCTCCACTGCTCTCCAGCTCGTCGTCGTCTTTGCATCGCCACGTCCGACGTGTGCGTGCGTGAAAGAGGAGCGACCGACGATCGAGCGCGATAGTGAGAGAAGCGAGCATGCGCAAAAGGCAATTGAATCGCACGGCCGCACACGCTCGGCAGATTGGAATCGAGACGAAAGAATCCGCATTTGGTTGCTTGTCGTGTCTGCTACTGTCGCTTGTTGGTTTGCTCGTTGTGCGCGTGTGCGTCTGCAAGTTGTCAATGAGCAGCTCAAATGCACATGCGTTGTTTCAGGTCAGCAGGACTTGCTAATGGCGTTGTTGCTGTTGCTCATGTCAAACTACGTCGTGACAGCCGTGACGCAACGACTCGTGAATGGCTGCACTCTTGTTGCCCAAGATGCTTGACACAGTCGTCGCTGATGCATCCCACGACTTGCACAGCAGCAACTTGGGCAACACCAACTTGTGATTGCAAACAACACTTGCACTTGAAAGCAAAAGCAAAATATCGTGTTCACTGCTTGCTGTCCTCTGCTTGCAACTCGCTGCCACTGCGCGAACAAGCAAGCACCGAAGAGCGTGTGCAAGTGCGTTTGTGTGTGGTGTAGCTCCCACTGCTGCTGCAAGCTTCGTCGCTTGCAGAGACAGCCCACACACGTGACTGCACGCTTGCACAGTGCAGCGTCGCATCGTCGCCGACCAGTTAAAGCGCTTACACCGAGTTCTTGCGTGGCGGCGGCGAGTGCGCAGCAGCCGGCGAGGCCGAGCGCGAGCGCGAGCGACGCGGCGACGACTCCTTACGAGCAGCCGGCGAGCGCGAACGGCGTGGCGAGCGCGAACGACGCGGCGAACGCGAACGGCCACGCGCAGGTGAGCGCGAGCGCGAGCGACGGTCGTTCGACGCACCACCCTCTGGCGAAATGCGCACGTAGTTGCCGCGGAACTCCGTGTCGTCGAGCTTCTTGATCGCGTTGTCCATGTCGTCCTTGGTTGCGAACTCGGCCACGCTGTTGTCGCAGAGCGTAGAAAGCAACAGTCACACCGATGCGCTGTTAGATCAAGCACATACACTCATCTTCACCGTCTCACGCATGACATCACACCACTCTCAAGCCAAAGACGTACGCAGTGCCGTCGCTCTCGATGTTGCAGTACGTCACTTCGCCACCCGTGCGAAGGAAGTCCTTAATGTTGCGCCAGTCCGTGCCGCACGGCAGGTCCGTCACACGCACACGGTAGTCCGTGCGCTGCGGCGCGCTGCGGGCTGCAAGGCACACATGAAAGAACACACATGTCAGATACAGACTCGCGACACACACTGCATGCATCTAGGCGACAGCGCTCAGGACGTACCACCACGGCCAAAGTCACGGTCGCCACCGCGACCAAAGTCACGGTCACCGCCGCGGCCAAAGTCGCCGCCACGGCCACGGTCTTCACGGCGGCTACCGCCACGAGCGAGCTCGACGCGAATGCTGCAGCGACACGTTGTTGACACACAAAGTGAGGATACGTGAGTCTCGCATTAGGAATCAAGTGAGTGAGAGCGTGCAGTCAGAGATCAGGACATACCGTCCACCGAGGAAGTCGCGTCCGTCCATCGAACGGATGGCATCTTCAGCGTCGCGCGGGTCTTCAAAGTCCTAACGAAGCGAACGGCGAGCAGAGCAGACGACGACGAGCGGGCGTTGGTGGGTGGAGCTCAGGCGACACTCGCGAGCGGAGTGCGTGCGTGCGTGCGCGGCGTCGTCCAGTGCGTGTGCGAAGCGCGTCCCAGTGCGTGCGTGTGTGGAATCCCAGTGTATGTGTGCGAGTGAGCGGCGAGAAGCAAGTCCCATGGCGGCTGATGGCAAGACGCGAGGCGCCGAAGACGGCGCGGCGATCCAACCGAAGCAGACACACTGTGTCGCGCGTGAAGAAGACGCGTCGATGCGCACGCGCGCTCAAGCCGATGCGTTCCAAGACGTGATGCGACGCACAGACGCCTAGTTGAGGCTGGCGGCGACACGGACGACTGATGACTGACTGACCTGGGCGAAGCAACCGACGAAGATACCGAGAGGATGGATGGATGTTGTCGCGATCGTAGTCGCAGTCACGCTGTCTGCGAGGAGACGACGGACCACGCGGCGCGCGACGAGAAGAACCACGAGGTGGCACGAGGACGGACGGATGGACGGAAGGAAAGAGAGTAGTGGAGACCCGTCGCACGCACGGACGCTCGGCACACACACGCACGGACGGACGCGACCGCGACGACGACGACGACTGCCGCAGCTCACGCGGATACGCTGGCGGCGTAGGGAGGGGAAGAGGAAGAGGAGGAGGAGGAGGAGGAAGATGCAGCAGCGAGACTCACCACGAACGCGAAGCCTGGCGGGTTGCGCGCGACCCAGATGTTGGAGACGTGGCCGTAGCGCGAGAAGCCGTCTTGGATCTCACGCGACGTGGCGTCGCGCGGCAGACCTCCGACGTAGACGCGAGTGCCCATGCTTGCTTGGTAGTGTTGCTTGTTGCTTGGTGGCGCTGCTAGAGGTAGCGGCGGCTGCTCGTGCTGCTGCTGCTGCTCGTCGCGGTCTTGAATGCGGTCTGTGTCTTGGAAGCGCTAGGGGGAAAGAAGCGAGCACATTCGATTTGTAGCATTGAAATCTTGTATAAATGTCGAATACGGTACGGCTCAACAAGCGCCAAGTTGGTTGGTTTCAGGCGTTCGCGCTGTTCTGTCTCGCGAGTGCATCGAATAGTAGCCTCTGGTCGTGACTGATCCCTTGCTTTTGTCACGCTCGAGCCGCTTGAAACGCACTGCTTGATCTGTGGCTGCCATCCGACAACAAGCAGCGCGAGATCAACGACGACGACGATGCTGCGCGCTGGACGTCGACTGCCTGCGCGGCTTGTGCTGCCGCGCGCTGATGCTGCCGCGACGATTAGCCATGCGAGCCGCTTGCGCGTGCACCAGCACCAGCACCTGCTGCAGCAGCAGACGCGCGCGTTCTTTGGACTGCGCGAATTGCTCTTTGGCAAGAAGGACACGACGCCAGTCGAAGACGAAGCCAAGAAAGCGAGCGATAGCAGCGCGGCAGCTGCTGCTAATGCTAATGCTGCGACCGACGCAGCGACTGCCACGGACGCAGCAGCACCTGCTGTTGATGCACCAGCGGCGCCTGAGAAGATCGTCGGGAGCTTGGACGAAACGAGCTTCTCGGTCGGCAAGTACGCGCGTCTCGCAGACGGCTCCGTCATGGCGACGTGCGGCAAGACGATGGTGCTCACGACTGCCGTGAGCTCTGTCGGCGGCAAGCGCGGCACGGACTTCTTGCCGCTCATGGTCGACTACCGCGTCAAGTACTACGCGACGGGACTGATCCCAGACACAGCGAAGCGAACCGAGTTCAGCGGCACGGACGAAGAGATCCTGCAGTCGCGCGTCGTCGACCGCGTCATTCGCCCACTCTTTCCGCGCGACTACTACGACGACACGCAAGTCATTGCGACGGTCCAGTCGCTCGACACAGACAACGACCCGCTCGTTGTTGCGATCAACAGCACGTCTGCAGCGCTCGCAGTCTCAGACATCCCGTGGAACGGTCCAGTCGGCGCAGTGCGCGTCGTTGAGATCGACGGACAGCTCGTGGCGAACCCGACGCTGAAGCAGCGCGAGCTCGCGACACTCGACATCCTGTACGCTGCGAACGAGAAGCGGACGCTCATGATCGAAGCTTCAGGTGACGAGATCTCGGAAGAGCGCATGGCCGAGGCGCTGCAGTTCGCACACGACGCTGTGGGTCCGATCATTGAGACGCAGCACGCGCTCGTGCGCGAGTTTGGCAAAGAGAAGCGCACGTACCAGCGCTCGGTCGTGGACGCTGAAGTGATGGAGCAAGCCAAGATCTTTGGGCTTGAGGAAGCGAACAGCGTCCTGAGCTCGCCAAAGCTCACGAAAGCTGCGCGCCAAGCGGGCGAGAAGCACGTGTACGGCAAGATCATCTCGTCGCTCCGTGAGCACTTCCGCGGGCAGCACATTGACGACAACCAGTTCCAAGTCGCAGCGCACGACGTGTTCCAGATGGCGCTGCGCGAGCAGATCCTCTCGGGCGACAAGAACTCGCGCTACGACGGCCGCTCGGCGTTCACGATCCGTCCGCTCAAGGTCGAGACGGACGTGCTCCCGATGGCGCACGGCTCGTCGGTGTTTACGCGCGGCGACACACAGGCGCTCTGCTCGGTCACGCTCGGTCCGCTCGACCGCGGCCTCAAGGTCCGGAGCGCAATGATGGACCCGACGAAGGACATCCCGATGAAGCACGCGATCTTGCACTACGAGTTCCCGCCGTACTGCGTGAACGAGACTGGGCGTGTCGGCGGCGTGAACCGCCGCATGATCGGTCACGGCGCGCTCGCCGAGAAAGCGCTCGTGCCAGTGATCCCATCGATCGACGCGTTCCCGTACACTGTGCGCATGACGTCAGAGACCATGGGCTCGGACGGGTCGTCGTCGATGGCGACAGTCTGCGGCGTCTCGCTCGCGCTCATGGACGCCGGCGTGCCGATCAAAGCCCCAGTCGCTGGCATCTCGATCGGTCTCATCACAGAGGGTGACCCGTTCGACGGCGAGAAGGAGATCAAGCACTACCGCTTGATCACCGACATTCTCGGCACGGAGGACCACTACGGCGACATGGACTTCAAGGTCGCAGGCACAGACGCCGGTATCACTGCGATCCAGCTCGATGTCAAGCTCCCGGGCATCCCGCTCGAGATCCTGGCCAAGGGCATCACGTACGCGAAGAAAGCGCGCACGAACATCCTCCGGAAGATGAACGCGACGATCTCGGAGCCGCGTCGCGAGCTCAAGAACTCACCAACGGGTCTCATCAACGTCGGCATTGAGTTCCCTGTGCCACTTAGCTCGCTCGGTGCTGTGATCGGCACGGGCGGCTCAAACATCCGCGAGCTCGAGCGGTCGTTCGACGTGAGCGTGAGCATTGACCGTCGCGCCGGGACGATCCGCGTCGTCGGGTCGCCAGAGAACGCCGAGAACGCCAAGCAGAGCATCTTGACGCAGACGACCGAGAGCAGCAGCGGTGGCAACAACAGCAGCAGAGAAGGCAACGACGCGTTCTTCAAGCGCGGACAGAAGTACACGATGCGCGTGACCGAAGTGATGGACTTTGGCGCGATCCTCGAGTCGACGGCGCCGACGAAGAACCGCGGGTTCGTGCACATCACGGAGCTCGCGCCAACGCGCGTCGAGAACATCCACGACGCGATCTCGGTCGGCCAGGAGCTCGAGTTCCAGTGCATCCAGGAGGGCTTCTCGGGCAAGATGTCGCTCAAGGCACTGCTCGCGCCGGAGAGCAGCAGCAGCAGCAGTGACAGCGCACTGGGGTCCGATGCCGCAGCGACTGGCGGCCAGCACCACAGCAGACGGCCGTCGCTCCAGCGACGATCCAAGTCGCCGCATGGCGGCAGCAAGACGCACGGCAGTGCGAGTGTGCGTCGCTCGCCTCGGAGCGCGCCGCCATCGTTCAGCTAGAGAGAGTAGGCGAGACGTGCTGGCCGATGAAGACAGCGAGACAGCAAGAGACTTGGCGCTGGCGCCACACGTAGACACACAGACACAGACAGCCTTACTTGATAGAGAGAAGCAGAGCCGTCAAAGCAAAACCCAACCGTGTTCTTCACAGACTCACGACGACCACCGGCGTCTCGACTAGCACGCACTCGTTACACAATCGCCTCTGGCGCACCGACGACGATCGTCTTCTCCGAGTGCGCAACGCGCTTGCGATTGCGCTTGAGCAGCACGGCGCGGTCGATCGGCTCGTGGTTGTTCATGCGGAACGTCGAGCGATTGTCACTGCTTGCGATGCCGCCGAGCCCAGAGCTCGACGACGACCGCGCGAGCATGAACGACCCAGCGCCAGTCACGGAGCTCATGCCGCCGCTCGGTGCCATCGACAGGCGCCCAGTGTTCTGGATCGCCGAGTTGAGGCTCTGGATCGACGACGTGAACGACGGGATCGACGGCGACGACCGGCGCCGCAGCACTTCGCGCGGATGCGGCACGCGCACGCCAGCTTTCGTCTTGTAGCCTTCGTGGAGCGACTCGAGGACGTCGTCTGTGAGCACGGCGCGGTCGAACGCAATGAGCACAAACTGCCGCAGCGCCAACCGGTAGCTGTACTTCTCAAGCAGCGCGTGGACGTAGAGCGCGAGCATGGGCTCTTCAAACAGCGCGGGCTTGGCCGTCCGGAGCTTGTTGAGCGACGAGTGCGCCTCTTTCTGCGTGATGTGGTTGCTCAAGTCGGCGACGAGGCGCAGGACCTCTTTCCACTCGGGCGGCACTTTCGTGAGCAAGACCTGGAGCGGCGAGTGCGGCGTCTGCGTCACGGGACTCATGCGAGGGACGACGCTCGTGCTCTCGCCTGTGGTACTTGACGACAACGGCGATAGTCCTGCTGCTGCAGTGTGGTGCGGCCACACAAAGAGCGAGTTGCAGTTCTGCGGGACCGAGATCGACGACTGCGAGACGTTCGCGGCGTCCCAGCCGAGGCGCGAGAGGTTCCGTCGCCCAGACGACGAGCGCGAGATGAGCCCGAGCACAAAGAAGCACGTGCCGCGGATCGACACGAGCGGCGAGTCGGTCGTGAGTTTCACGATCAAGTCGAGCACGTCGTGTGCGTAGTGGTGGATCAAGTCGTAGCCGCGCGACGTCGCAGCGATGTGGCCAAGTGCCCATAGCGCAGCGCGCTTCTCGAGCGGCACGCTCGCACTGTCGCGCAAGCACGCAATGAACTCGGGGATGTGTCCCGAGCTGTGGAGGATCTGACACCCTGCGCTCGTCTTCCCGAGCTCGCCGTACAAGTGCGGCGGCAGCGGCACGGATCGCGGACGCAACGGCAGGAGCTGGAGCGTGAACTCGACCGACTTGAGCATCACGCGCTTCGGATTGCCCGTGCTGCTGTCCATCTCGACGTGGAAGTTCCAGACCGCGCGCTCGCCTGGTGCGCAGATCGAGCACTCGGGCGCCGACAGGAACTGCGCCGAGCGCTGGTCTGGCTGGCACGTGCTCCAGTCCTTGTGCTCCTCTGCAGCCGACTCGGACGCTGGGTACGACGGATCGTTGTAGCCGTTCATCGCGTTCGTCTCGGACGACCGGTCGCTCCCAGCGACAGTCGACGCCGAGCGCGTGCGGCCTTTGCCCTGTGCGTCCGTGCCCATGACCGACGGCGGCATAACAAAGCCGCCGTTGCTCTTCGGCGGTGGCTTGGTGAACCCGCGTCGGTCGACTGGCTGCGTGCCGAGGAAGAGACAGGCTTGGAGCGTCTGCTGCGCGTTCACGATCACGGGCTGCGGCATGTTGCGCGCATCGACGACGATCGCTTTCACGCGAATCGAGTTCATGCGCAAGTCGTCTTCGTCGAGCGCGCTGTCCTCTTCGTCGCGGAGCGAGCCATCAATGTACGTCTCGACAGTGAGCGTCGACGGTGGACCGCTCCCAGGTGGACCAACGATCTTCACCTCCATGTTCCACGGCATCTTGTAGAGCCAATCGAGGCCCCAGAGCGAGCGCTGGCTCCCGTGCTTGAGCGTCCCACCGCGCTTCATTGGCACTTGCACGGGAATCGGCGTCGGCCAGCACGTGCGGCGTATGCTTCCAGCGCTCGAGAGCGAGCTGCTGCTGCGCTCACGGCCCGAGACGTCGCGATGGAGCCCGCGGAAGAGAGAGTTCTCGACTGCGTGGACGTACGAGATGTACTTCTCCCGTCGCCACGCCACGAGCGTGCGTGGGATCCAGTCGCCTGTGCCTTGGAGGAACGCCAGCCCTTCTGGGAGCGACAGGAACCGCAGGAGCAGCGACTCGGCGCGCTTGTCTTTCATCTGAATGAGCTTCGTCGGGCGGCGCATGACCATTGCGAGCAAGCACTCTTCAGTCTCGGTCGCTTCTTCGAGCACGCTCAGCGCCGCCTTTGCGACCTCCTCTTCTTGCGTCAGCTGCGTCACGAGCGCGTCGACGCCCCACTTGGCAAAGTCGGTCACTTCCGACCGGAGCAGCGCGCGAAGGAGACACGTCGCGTACAGCCGCAGTGCCTTGGAGCCGTGCGTCATCCACAACTGCAGGAGCTTGCGCGAGCTGCCGTCGACCGAGTAGTCCATGTTCGCGAGGATCAAGCGGCAGAGAAAGTCGTGGCCTTTCGTCGTGCCCATGACGTTCAAGCGGCTGAACAGGTTCGACTGCTCCATCATCTTGAGCCCCTCTTTGCTCGAGCTCATGAGCCCCAAGAGCGTGAAGTACTCGCGGAGCATCTTCGTCGAGCAGTACACTGGCGAGAACATGCGCTGCTTGAGCGCGCCGATGTGGGACTCGACGATCGCTGCTTCTGGCCGCGCCTCGAGCTCGAGCGCAGACGAGATCTCGGTCAAGAGCTGGCCACGTCGGTCCGTCTTGAGGAACAGAAGCCCCTCAGGGTGGTTCAGCAGCAGCGTGTACATCTGGCACGCGGGACGCAAGAACGGTACGTTGTCTGGGATCCAGTCCAAGAGCGAGAAGTAGCCCTTGTTGCCCGTGTCGCCGCGGAAGAAGCCCGACAGGCGCTTGAAGAACTTGGTCTTCATGGCCTCTGAGAGTCGCTGCGGGTTTGTCAGTGGCCCTTCGAGCATCTCGGAGATCACGTCCCAGTTCCACTTGGTAAAGTTCTTGTCCGTGAGGATGCGCGAGCGCGTGTGGAGCATGTCTTTGAACGTCGCGTCATCCATCTGCGCGTCCATCGAGTGCTTGAGCTCCTGGACCATGAGCTCGCGCGACGTGAGGTTGTCGCGACCAGCGCTCACGCTCGGGCGGCGCATCGTCGTCGACGACCGATTGATGTCGCGCAAGAGCTCAGACACGAGCTGCACACCGTTCACGCCGCTGCCGCCGTACGACACGAGCGAGACGCCGCGCGTTGTGACGCTCCCCGAGTTTGCGCCGACTGCGTTTGCGAGCTCAGCGAGCATCTCGCTCGCGCGGATCGACTTCTCGCGCTGCAGGCGCTCGAGCAAGCTCTTGACTTGGTCGCCGAGCGTCTGTGTCGTCATGGACGTGAACGACGTCGCTGACACGAGACGCGGGAGCGCAAGGAGCGACGCGCAGTGCTGGTCCGGGAGCAAGCGCGACGACATGCGGAGGATGTCTGCGAGCAAGTCGATCGCTGGCTCGGCGAGCGACCGGACCGTGCCCGTGCCGAGCGTGATGAGGGCGTCGAGGAGTCCGCAGTGGATCATCGCGAGGAGCACAATGACCGTGTAGTTGTCGAGGAGGTTGTAGCCTGTTGGCGCAGGGATCGCATCGGACGACGAGACGCTGATCGGGATCGTCGCCGAGACAATGTCGGCGGCATCCGCAGCGCTCTTGTCGAACGACGTCTTCTTGTAGAAGATCTCGCAGATCGTCGAGAGCACGGCCTTCTGGACGTCTTCGCCCACAGGACGCACCAGGAGCTGAATGAGCGACTGGAGCCCTTGCGGGTTCGACGTCAGCACGACAATGCCCTGCGTACATACACACCGTTCGTCCAGAGCGGTGAGTGACTGCGTCGTCATGGACAGCAGCACCAACAACGACAGACACAGTAGAGCAATAGCTGCAAGCACGTACGGTCCAGGACCGCATCATCGTCACGATCGCATTGCGACTCGCCATCCAGCGCTGGCGCCGCTCGTTCCCAGCTGGCAAGTCCGTGTCCGTGAACGGCGCCAAGAGGATCTGCGTGTCGACGAACGGGTCAATGAACTGTCGCGTCGACGGCTCGTTCAAGAGCATGAGGAGCGTGAGGATGAGCGAGTCGGCCAAGTCCTGGAACGACGAGTCGAGGATCGCGTCCACGAGCACGCGCATGCCGTTGCACTCGGCGACGATCGCAACGTTCGCAAGCGCGAGCTCACGCAGTGTCTCGAGACACACGCGGCGCAAGTTGTCGTCTTTGTGGCTCGCGATCGCAACGATCGACGCGACGAGACTCGACGGCATCTGCGCAGCGTCGATCTCCATGATGCGCCGAATGACTTTGAGCGCCTGGACGCGCTCTGCCAGGAGCTTTTGCTCGCGCTCCATCGCGCGGACGACAAAGATCGGGAGGCACTGCGTGTTGCACGAGCAGACGCGTTCGATGCGTTAGTACCGACACAGATACATGCATACACTGCGTGGTAATGGCGAAAGGGACAGGCTCGCGTACGAGATCAACGAGCGTCTTTACGCTCTCGTTGCTGCAGATCGTGTAGCGCAAGACGCGCAGCGCACCGAGGCGCGTTGACGAGTCCGAGTCGCACACGAGTCGCCGCATGCACTTCATCAAGCGCTCGATCGGAAACGCATCGAGCAGCAGCGGATCGCTTTTCAGCTCCTGCGTGTGTGTGTGTGCGCGACCGTGTGTCGTTAGTCGAGACAAGACACTTCAGTGTGTTTGTGTGTGCACGACAGCAATCGGAGCGCTGCTTGGACGTACATGGCAGATGCGGCCGACGCTCTCGAGCTTGGACTTGCGGTCGAGGTTCCCGCGCTCAATGAGCGAGCAGATCGCGCCGAGGCTGCTCGAATCGGCCGATTTCGGGAGGAGCGACATGCGGCGCGCCATCGCGACCGCTTCCCCTTGCGTCTACTCGTGCTCTCACGTGCACGCGCGCACTGCAACAGCGACAGCAATGCCGGGCACACGCACGCTCACACAGCCTCGTGTGTGTCGCCGACACTGATGCTCGCGTCAGCGTTCTTCGTGAGTTTGTGAACATGGGTTTGCTCACATACAAACCGCGAGTGTAACGAGTTCCAAGAAACCCCTCGCTATTGTCACTATCACACTTTACATCAGATACTTTGATCCAGTCTGTCTCGAGTGGCGCTATTGTCATCATCATCGTACCGCCCAAGAACGACACACTGGCGGCGCAACGCTCGTGACACGGACGCCTGCGCGTGACGACAGCCGCGACGAGAGCGAGCGAGCAGCGACGCACTCGCAAGAATATCAGCGTGACAACACACACACTCGCACGCACGCACGCACGCAACGCGACTAGCTGTCATGGCGTCCCTCACGAGCAGCAAGAGCCAGGAGTGCCACATCTGTCTCGAAGAGCTCCGTCAAGACCTCGTCGCGTGCCCGTGTGGGCACGTCTTCCACCACGCATGCATCCTCCAAGCACTGCAAGTAAACACACAGTGTCCGATCTGCCGGCGCTTTGCCGCCGAGTCGCACTTGATCAACCTGTACTTTGACGTCCCGAGCGACGCTGCGAGCAGCTCCCATAGCAGCGAACAGCAGCATCGCACGAGCGCTAACGTAGACGACGACGCAGCGGCGAACACAGTCGATCAGGCTCACGTAAAGAAACTCACGGACCGCGTGAGTGCGCTCATCGAACGCTTACAGTGGCAGAAGAAGCAGTACGACTTGCTCGCTGCCGAGACCAAGCGCGTGCGGCATCAGAGCGAGCAGCTCGTGATGGACAAGCAAGCGCTCATGCAGCGCATCGCTGCGCTCGAAGCGAACAAGAGCGTGCTCGTGGGCAAAGTCGCCAAGTACCAGATGGAGCTCAGTCGCCAGGCCGAGGCGACGCGGCAGATGTCTGTGAACCAGAGCATTCTCAACTACCTCAACTCGTGCGACGCCGAGGCGATGGAGGAGGAGATCCAGAACCCGCGAGAGCTCATCATGGCGCTCAAGAAAGCCTGTACGTGCGAGCAGACTCTTGAACGACTTGCTGCGCGTGTCCTAGTAGCGATGTCCTGACCCTCGATGTGTGTGCCGTAACGTGGCAGGCAAGTTCCGGCATGACCAGTACCAAAAGGTCGTGAAAGAGAAGACGCGACTGAAAGCCATGCTCCAGAACGCAGTGCAGCGCTCGCCGCTGCCGCCTGCGCAGCTAGCAGGTGACGGCAAGAACAAGCTCAAGAGCAGCGGCTTTGACACGAAGCGCTCGTACGACTACGCACATGCGCCGCATCCACTCGAGCTTAAGAAGCGCAAGACAGCCGATCATACAGCAGCAGCAGTGTCATCGTCGTCGTCGTCGACAGCGCCTGCATCTGCTGACGCTGCGCAGTTCACGCCCAAGACCGAGTCAGCTGGCTTTCGTGCGAACGCGTACTCGGACGTGACAGTGCGGCCAGTGACGACTGCGCGGCCGACGTTCACTCGGAGCAGCTACAACCCGAACCAGTACGGCGCGTACAACATGACGCCGTCGGCTGCTGCGCCCGTGCAAGCGCCGTCGAGCGAAGCAGTCTGCCGACGCGGGTACGACGAAACAGGCAAGCTCACGAACTTCTTCTTGCCCAAGAGCGACACGAAGCGAGGCAGCAGCAGCAGCTCTGGACAGCGCAAAGCTGCATCAAGCATGCAGCGCCTGCTCGGGATACCGCAGTCGAGTGGCAGTGGCACGAGTGCGAACCAGCGACCGACGAGCAGCGACCGACGCGACTACGCGCTCACGAGCTGGCTCCGGAACGAGTCGTAGCTCCGTGCGCAAGTGAGTCGTTCACCAAGTGTGCGTGGCTGCACTCGCTGGCGCTTGAGGCTCGCAATCGTAGTAAGTTATGTGCGGTGTGTAGTTGTACAGAGAGCAAGCGTGCGCGAGCAAGTGTGTGCGTCCATGACGAGGCGCATGCGCGTGCGTCGTCAGCTTGCGATAGAGAGAAGCAAACACGAGAGAGAGCGCGAGATGCATCGGCTGCTTCATGGTTGCTAGTCTGTCTTGTGGATGTGCGAGCGCAAGAGCAGCAGCGCATCTGAGAGCCTCGCCTGAGAGGAGTGCGTGGCAACAGATAACAACGACCAGATGAGCACGACGTCGACCACTCAAGCCAAGCATCGTTCGATCGTTCGACACGTCCGCACCTGCTGCTCGTGTGCGAACCGCTGGACGCTCGGATCGTCGTGTGGGAAGCTCGCGTTCAGGCGTTCGCTAAGCTCGTCGAGCGTGAGGAACACCATTGCGTCGGAAGTGGTCGCGTCCGAGACGTTTGCGCTTTGCTCTTGGTTTGCAAGAGCAGCGACACTTGCTCGTCGCGTCACTGGCGTAGAGCTATGCGCTACGAGCGGTGGAAGCGGCGAGAGCAGTGCGCAGATGTAGTAGAGCATCGTCGCGAGGCTCTTCAGGTTCGCTTCGGTCCCTCTGCTCAGTGCAGATGACGTCCCAATGCCCACGCTCCAGGGCTGCAGAACGATGTGCGGGATCAAGATCCGCACAAAGAGAAAGTTCACGACCACGACGTTGAACGCGTTCGCTCGGTGCGTGCCTTGCGTCGGAGCATCGCTGCGCTGCGGTTCAGGCGTGTTGCTGTCAGCCGACGCTACTGACTCACGACTCGGATCGTTCGATAGAGCGGGTGCCAGGACGTTCCGAGTCGCACCGAAGTCGTCGAACTCGAGCGCGTCTCGCTCTGCCGGAAGCAGCTTGTACTGCCAGCGCAGCAGTAGCGCCAGTCCCGCGTCAGTCGCTCGCAACATGTCGTCATTGCGCCACTCATGCCTTAGACAGACAGACGTACGCTCTCGGGGAAGTAGACACCGTCAGACGTCAGTCGTCGCCAGAACTCGAGCACGCTTGTCGGGACGTCGCAGCGCTCAATCGCTTTGATGACCGCGTCAACGATCGCTCTCACGCGCACTTTGAGCTTCACAAACTTGCTCTCGTCGACACCAGCAGCGCTTGCAGATGACGACAGCGACTTGGCTCGCAGTGCAAGAAGTGCGCCGAACTTGCTCGCGAGTCCTTTTGACGACATCTTTGTGCTCAGATCGAGATCGAGCGTTGCGTCTTGGAGCACCGATAGCAAAGGACTCCGCACGAGCTTGCCGAGCCACACGCGCGTGCCGTCGGCATACACGTTGACCATGGCTTCAAAGTCCTGGCGATCGAGCATAGATACACACAGGCACCGCTATCGTGAGCTCCTAAGCCTCTCTCACTCTGCTCTGATCATACAAGACCCAACTGGCGTCCAACGCACGTGCAGGGCTTTCGCCTTTTGCTCGAGCTTCTTTGTGCGGCTGATCTTGCGGAGGTGGACGACCCAGAGCACTGCGATCGCGTTTGCTCGGAACACTTGGATGTGCTGCATGGGCTCAACGGCATCGCTCTCGAATGGAGCAACTGCACCGCTTGCTGCCTCTTCTCGAAGTCGCCAGCGAGGTTTCCGAGTCGCATTCGCACTCACTGACGCGCTCAGGAGCTTCGCGAGGCGCTTTCGACTCTCGGCGCGATCGCGCTCTGTCTTTCGATCTGCTGTTGTGTGTGCGGCATCTCGAGCATCAGCCTTGCTCGAAGTGGTCGATGTTGACATGAGTTGTAGTGTGTCGTCGACCCGACCCGAGTCCAGCTCCTGCAACATCTGCGCTACAGAACGACGAGCTCGCAGTCAGTCGTCCACCTCGACAACAGCTGCAAGCATTACGTACAACGCGAGCTGATCGAGTCACGCACCAGTTCGTCTTCGTCGGTCCAGTCGATCTCTGGGAAGTGCGTGCTCGCAAGATGAGATGGCTTCAGCTCTGATGTCGGACCGATCGAGGCTGCGTCGCGATCTCGGCTGGTGGCGCCACGAGCTGCTCGCTGAGGTGAACGACCACCTTGATCTGCAAACGTCACCGCCACGTGGTTCAAACGTCTCGAGTCCTTCGTGCTCTCGTTCACAACGGCGATAGGATCATCATCGATGCTGCTTGAGTCTTCTGCTGCTCGCGCTGGCGACGTGCTTGCTGGTTCATGAGTGGAGTTGCTGTGACGAGCATCACAACGTGGTTCAGTGTGACCGACCTCACTTGGCATTGCTTCTGTCGACGACGCAACTGAGCGCAGACGTACACACTTGACGCTCTCTGTGCGAGCACCAACGCCTTGAGTTCTTCGTTCTGTCGCAGGACCTGCGCTAGCATGCCTTCGACTGACACACTCGGTATGTAGGATGGCCCATTTCCGATCTGCGAGTGCAACGACGCTTGTGGTAGCGTGCCCATGGAGCTCGCTGGTATCACTTCATCCGCGCTGGCATCTGTCCTGACCGCTTGCGAGCACAGACTTGCCTGCTTGGGTGTGTACGGCAATGACGATAGTGTCAACTTGCAGCTTCTTGGCGGTACGATGCGAGGAGCAAGGCCAAAGACAGCGAACCTCGTGACGAGCGACGAGTTGCTCCAGCTGCTGCAGTTGCGTCCTGCACAAACGAAGCACAACGTGTGAGTGTGGATGTGACGACAAGCAAGTACATCCTGTCGATTTGAGCCGAGCGTCGTACACGAGCAGGAGCTTTCGGTCGCGCCGCGTGCGGTCGTGTGCGCGCTGCTGGAATCGGAGCAGCTCGGTCTCGAGCTGCTGCCTGCGCTGGCGCAAGAGCAGCTCCGACTGCGCGATCGCTGCCGACGCGACAAAGCCCTGCGAGCGGTCCATCTACGACTCAATGCGTCTCGATTTGGTGTAGTGACGTCCTTTGACACATCGTCGCGATCAAACTGACCAAGAGACGACAACAGCGCGTGCGAGCTCCAGTGCCGACACTGGTACATCATGTTTGTTTGCCTTAAGAGCAAAGCACTTGCACACACTAGCAGCTCAGCTCTCGACTTCGACGACCACTTCTCGCAGCGACTCGGCTTGAGGTTGCTGCTGCTGCTCCAACTCGCTCTCGTCTGGACCCATTGCGTCTGGTTCACTGTCGCTGCTGTCGTCTCCAGAGCTCTCGCTCGACGAGTCGTCTTTCGACACGGACGTGTTCGCGTTCGCTGGTTCCTCTGCACGGTCTGCGCCACTGAGCGCTTCTGCTCGCTTCGTTGCGTCGTCGAGCTGCTTCTGGAGCGAGTACTGCATCCGCTCGAGCATGCTCAAGAGCTCGAGCGAGCGCTCGAGCACCGTGTTCGACGACTGCAAGATCGCTTTCGACGAGCTGAGCGTGAAGTTTGCGAGCGCTGGTGTCTTTGCGCTTGCGATCTCAGCTGCAACGTCGTGGGCTTGACGGACTTCGGTCATCACGACGCGCACTTTGTTCATGATCGTGTTGAAGCCGCACTTCATCTGCGCACACACTTGCGGCAGCGTCTCGTTCGCGTCCGTGATGCCGAGGACGCCGGGTGTGTGGACACTGTCGTACGGCTTGCTCACACTCACTGGGATGTGCGTGAAGAGCTTTGCGCGGAAGGTGCACGCGTCGACCTGTCGGAACTCGTACACGCGAGGCGTCACACTCGGGCTCTTGGCAGCGACGATGTCGAGCAGGAAGCTCATGCGCTGTCCAGGCTCGCACTCGTCGCCGTCGTCAAAGACCATTTGCTTGTAGCGCATCGTGATCGAATCCATCTTCCAGCCGCGATAGATGCTGCAGCAGTAGTTCATGCGAGTGGAGCGATCGTATTCGCATGAGTTGGTCCACCGCTTTCTACTGACGCCCATACACCAGAGCACGTTTGAACACATGCACAAGCAGATACGAGGTGCGTACCCGAGGATCTTGCGCACTTCTGGCTCTGTGGATGCGTCGCTGTCGCTTCCATCTGCAGCGACGACGGGTTTCTTCACAAGCGTCACGTTCTTGAGGTGACAGACGTCGAGCAACGCTCTGTTTGTCGATAGGTTCAAGACGTTCTGTGAGGTAGTGCTTACTACAAACACGCACACACACACAAGGAAGATCGAGGGTGTGGATGCTTGCTGTTGCTCGGACGTACGCTGTTGCATCGATCGTCACGGGCGTCTCTTTCAAGCACGGAAGCGGGTCGACGTACGACGTCACCTCCGATACAAACGGCCCTGTATAGTTCACGTACGTTGGCGCACGCATGTGAGTCCTGCACGCTGAGCGATGACTGACTGACTGTCGTGTGAGTAAGAGAGCGTTGACGAACCTTGCCAGTACACCATCGGCTCTCGGAACGGCACTGGACCGAGTTCGACTGCTGCATCGTCAGGCGATGAACGCGATACGATGCGGATGCTCACTTTTGGTGCCGCAGCGCAGAGCGAGCTGCTGGTCGCGAGTAGCGCCATCGCGAGCACGACGAGCGCGCGCATGTTCATTGCTGGTGAGATCGATTGTTTGTTCGTGTGGCGTGCCACGTAAATCAATTCCTATTTGCTAAAATAGCCTGGTTGGGGCTATTTTAGCATAAAATTTGGCTATTTGGCTATTTTAGCCATGAACGAGTTGAAGTGGCTTCACTTCATTCCGCACTTGACGATCGCAACAAGAGCAACAAGAGCAACAACAAGAGCACGTGCGCGACCTCATGACGATGCCAGACGACACAAGCGCACTCATAGCGTGTATCACTACAGCAAACGACGCGCTGCAGCAAGTCACAGCGCGACATGGGGCTCAAACGATCCTGAACACGCTCGAATCAGCGCTCAATGACGTACAAACGCACTTGCGCGCGCTCGGCACAAGCGCGAGCGTGACTTCACCAACACACACACCGACGCTCATGGACGCTGGCGTCTCGCTCTACAACGCATCGCGCAGTGCACTCAACGCAATGACAGCACCGCGTACTCGTACTCGCGTCGACAACAATGATGAAGCATCCTCGCTCTCATCGTCGACACACGACGATGCTGCGACGCGGTTCGCGGTCATTGCTGCGCGCTTTTGGGCGTGCAAGGTCATGAGCGCAGCACTACAGCAAGCAAAGTGCAGTGCTGCTTTCGACCATGACAGCCACTCCGACCAGTCGCGATTCGTGAACGAGTGCATTGACGTACTGCGGTCGTTCGGCCGTGTCGGATCGCTGCTGCTCGCGCACGCCAAGACCGATCCAGAGCGATGTCAGCAGTACTTGCAGTCCGCAAGCGCAGCGCTTGCTGATTGCCATGCGATCTGGTCGCAGATCGGGCTCTCCTGCCTCACGAAGCTCAAGTGCGACCTCGAACTCGAAGAGATCCTCGACGACTTGTGGGACTTTAACATGGATCGGATCCGCGTGCTGCATCTCACGAGCGGTTCCAGCACCACAAAAGACAACTTTCAAGACACCAACGCTGACGTGAATGCCACGATCGAAGCGCTCGGTGAACTCCAGATGCTCGTGCCGTACATGCCGGGGTACCGACTTCAGCTGCTCCAGCTCTTGAACGATACGAGCGACAGCTACAAAGCAGCGGGGCGACATCAAGAGCTCGTGCTACTCACAGAGGAGGCGCTTCGCGTGTGCGACTCGCTCGACAGCGGCTTTGGAGGCAGCAACGACGAAGAAGAGACGCAGCGCCGGTTCAAGCAGAAGTTGCTCGTGAACGTCTTGGGCTCGTTCGGCGCGATCCAGGACTTCCAGCGCGCCGAGGCGTGCTTTTCACTCCTGCCGCACCGACGAGATCCCGACGCGCTGCTCATCATGGTGCAGATCTACGTGGACGCACAGCGCTTCGACAAAGCACTTGGATACCTCCGAACGCTGTTTGAGCTCGACAGTCTCGAGAAGTCCATTCACGGAGCTCGAGTCTTTGCACAAGCACAAGCGTACAGCGACGAGTCGCTGAAAGTGTACCAGGAGCTTGAGCAGCACGTCGGGACCAACAACGTCGAGATCAACTTGGACGTCGCGTGCAATCTCGCGTTCACAGACATTCCCGAGCGGCGCGCACTCGCGATGGCAGAGCTGAAGCGACTGGCATCGCAGCTTCAGGACGTCGCAAGGTATGTCGAGCATTGCTTCGTACTCCCTCTTGTGTCGGTTGATGATCGAACGCAATGCGAGCTCACACTTGCGCCACAGAGAGGAAGTGGACAGCAAGCACGCCAAACACGTCGAGCGGATTCACCGAGCTGTGTTTGACGCGACATCACACACACTGAACCAGCACGTGTACCAGGTGCATCCGTCAGCCTATTGCATGAGCGAAGAGGAAGCTATTCGATGTTGACGAGCTCTCGCTTGCAGGAATGCATCGAGTGGTCAGACGTCGGCATCGCGATCGCAGCGTGCGAGCGAGAGTCCAGTCTCTACATGCGGTTCGTTTGAACTAATTGATCGCTTACCTATCGTTTGGTGCTCGGTGCGTGATCCTCATACGAGTGCTTGTTATCGCATTCATGCAGAATGCTCTCGCTGTGCTTTCTCCGACTCGGGCAACGCGAGAGCGCACTCAAGTGGGCACAGCAAGCTGTCGCGACGGAGCCGTCCAAGAAGTCGCTGTTTGCTCTCTTCAACGCAGAGCTCGATGGGCTGAGCAGCGGAGACGTCGGGACCGAGCGCATCCAAGCGATCATCTCAGCGCTGAAAGCGAGAGACGACTTTGAGATCGTCGACTTGATCGCGCTTGCGAAAGCTGCACACGAT
Source organism: Pythium guiyangense (assembly GCA_003730235.1). Classification (NCBI taxonomy): domain Eukaryota; phylum Oomycota; class Peronosporomycetes; order Pythiales; family Pythiaceae; genus Pythium; species Pythium guiyangense. The sequence continues at coordinate 458,950 of QXDM01000057.1, read as the reverse complement.
GCTGGTCCAGCAAAACAGACAGCCGTGCTGGACATCCTCGACGAGATCTGCTCGCTCGCGGTTCAGCGCCCGCAGGCAGCAGGCGAACTCCCGATTGGAGTTCTGCTGCAGCAAACTGCACAGCTCGCACACAAGTGTCACTTGGACGCGAGCTCGAACATCCCAAGCTCGGCCACTGCAGTGATTCAATTCACTGAGACGCTGACAAAGTACGCGAACCAGCTACTCGGTGTGTCCGCGACAGCAACGAGCGAGACTCTTGGCCCTGCGTCAGTCTTCGAGTGGTTCTACGCAATGTGGTGAGTGTTCACATGGAGGTTCATCTCGCGACGTCACATGCTCACGAAGCTCTCTGTCTCGTATCGTTTCTCTGCATCTAGCTTCACCACTGCGAAGAGCACCGAGAGCACCGAGCTGTTTGTCGTCGCAGCAAACCTCGCAAAGGCGTCAGACACAGTGTACCGTGACGAGAGTCCACTGCAGCAGCGCGAGGCACAGTGTCTCTTGGCAGCAATCGCGTGCAGCATGAAGACCGCTGAGTCGCTCGACAGGACGCAGCTCCATGCACTTCTCGAGATTGTCGAGCGCTGCGACGTATGCCTTGACGAACGCGACAGCGAAGCCGAGATCGAGTACTTGGTACGCTTCGAGTTGCACGCGAGATGACTTGATCGTGCAACCACACGCAGGCTCACGATTTGCTTGTGTTCGAATGTTGTGCAGGCGCGATGCGTGTTCACGATCAAAGTGAGGCTCTTTGACCCGAACACGGACGCGATCTTCAAGCTATGCCAAGCTAAGATCCCGAGACAAGCAGACGAGTTCGCGCACCTCGCAGGTTGGACGGCCTCACTCTCGCTCGTACACTCAAGCGTGCACGTTGCAACGCGCTCACCATGAATGGACGCAGAGTTCGTCTTGTACGCCGTGACATTCGACGACGCATCCGAGGTACACAGGACAATCGATCGATCGGCTTTGCTTGCGAGCACAACACCATGTGAGCGTCTTTGACGTACGCGCTCTGCTCGCTCTGTATCGTCTTGGTCGTAGGTCCGACAGAGCTACCGACAGCTCGCAAGTGACCTGTTCAAATACGGGTACGATCGGTTGGCTTTGCTCGAGGGATACGATGTTGACGATGTGCTTGCTGAGCACTGGCGTCCCTGTTCCCACTTGCAGCCTCCAAACGCTGCTCCAGAGCGACGCAGTGGCTCCCGACACGCTCTCCTACCTCTTCAGACGTCTCATTTCGCTCGCAGAAGGCAAAGCAGGAGTCCTCGAGTGGCTCGAGCAGTTCCTCCAGCTCGCTGGGAGTCTCGATGTCCAAATGCCAGACGACGACGTCGAGTGGATGGTCGCAAAGGCGTGGAACATCGTACGTGCTCTCATCGTCATCTGATCATCGATCACTGTCTGATGCAGCCAGTCGCGCACGAGATCAATTGACAGCTCAAGCTCGCAACTCGGTTGCGACCAGGGCATCTTGCATCACCGCAACCAAGAGCTCGCACACGCGCAGAAGTTCATGGACATCGCGATGCATCTTCTCGGTACGAAACCTTGCACTTGAGCACCAGAACACTCGTATCTCACGCTTGTGTGCGCATGTGTTGCTCATGACAGAGATCTCAACAGCGCTCGCAGACCACATGCGATCGGATCTCCAGACGCAGTACCAGTACTTCCTGTCGTCGCTCGCACCAACGCATCCGGTCAAGAACAAGACGAGCGCGACCCACCGCAGCGGCTTTTGATTCACAGCGCAGACCTGCTGCTCGATCCTCACGCTCGAGAATGCACTCGCTTCGCTCCACTGCCGTCATCCATTCGACTCGCGGCGCACTCACGCTTCGTAGACCGACGAGAGTCCGTTTGGACCGATCCCGAGCGTGTGGATCTTTGTCGCTTCGACGTACGACTGGAGCGTCGGCAGCTCGCCCGTTTCCTCTTTCTTCAGCACCTTGGACGCCCACTTGCGCTCAGCGTACTCGCAGATCTATCACAAGAGGACATGGTATCACGTGAGAACACATAGCGCATTGGGCTTTGGCGAATGACGTGTCGAGTGTCCACAGCACCACACACACCTCTTTGATGTCTCGGCACGACAGTCCCGATGAGATCGCTGCGAGCTGCGCGAGGTCGTCGCTCGCCAGCTGCTTTGCATACCTACACGACAACAGCCTAGTGAGCAACGACGTGCCATCACGAGAGCTATCGCAATCTTCTGGCAAGGACGTACCGCGCAAACACTGCTTTGCGCGTCGCATCGTCCGGCAAGTCGTAGCGAATGCAGAGGTCGAAGCGACTGATCAGCGCCGAGTCGAGATCTTGCTTCCTGCAACCAAACGCACATGAGCAAACACACAACAGCAATCAGCCCCTGTGCACGTCAGATGCATCCATGAGATACGATCGCGCGTCAATGGACGAACCGGTTCGTAGCGCAGATCACAGTCGTCTTCTTCGCAGACGAGAAGCCCTCGACCTTTTGCAGCAGCACCGACAAGATCCGACGCGAGGCCTCGTGCATCGTGCCACCAGAGCGGTCGCCTGCCAGTGCATCGATCTGTTCAACACGTGCGTGAGTGTATGAGCAGAAGCAGTGAGACGCCTGTCGATCAAGATCAACCGATCACTCACTCGCTCGCTCGCTCACACACCTCGTCGATGAAAATGATCGCGCCTTCGAGCTTCTCGCACGCGTCAAAGATCGCCGACATCTTCTTCTCGCTGTCGCCGTACCACTTCGACACGACACTCTCGATCGGGATGTGGATCATCGGGATGCCAGCTTGCTGCGCAATGATGCGCGCACTGAGCGTCTTGCCCGTGCCAGGAGGACCTTCAAACAGCACAGCGCGCGGTCGGTTGCTCTCGTAGCGACAGCGCGTCTTGCGAGCAATGTCTTCGTACAGCTCTGGGTTCTGGAGCGCCAGCACGACCGTGTCTTCGATCTCGAGCTTCACTTTGTCATACCCAGCCTGCGTGCGCGTCCACAAACAACACCGTGAGACCACTGCTGCCCGAGTGCGCAGTCCATTCGGTCGCAATGCCAGCGCTTGACCAGTCCAAGTAGCACGAAGACGTACGAGACTGTCCCAGTTCACTGCGTTCTCGCCGTCTGCAGCTTCAAACACGTCGATTCCGAGCGCTTGAAGCTGCTGGATCGCTTCGTCCTATTGTACTCACACCACACCACAACGACAATGTCAATCAGTAAGTAGCGCGTTGTCACTCAGAGCCATGACCACATCACACGCTCGCTAGTACCTTTGTGCCTGCTGGTGCACTTGGTCCTGCGCTCTTGGAGCCGCCGCTGCGGTCCGAGAGCATCTTGCGCCGCTGCGACATGTCGTGGCGAAAGAACGCGTGCACGTGCGGGTACGAGTAGATCTCTTTGTACGCGTCGACGACGGCGCTCACTTCGCGCTCGGTCAAGTACTCGTCCTTGTAGAACACAAACGTCGAGCCGCGGTTCGACTGCATGCTCTGGTCGCGCACGAACTGGAACGACCCGCGGCCGTTTGCGTACACGTAGCTCACGGACGGCTGCTCGTACGCTTCGACGATCGACTGCTGCTGCTGCTGTTGCTTGGACGGGTCCGGTGGCACAGGAAAGACTTCGACCGACTGCTTTGCGTCGCTGTTCGCATTCTGCAAGTTGAGGAGGAACCGCGCAAGGATCGCTTCGTGGTCGACAAACGGCGGACAAGCAAACTCAATGCGGATCGTCGACACGCCGTTTGGCGCGTGTGAGCGCGAGATCCCAATCTTCTTGATCGGATACGCCTTTGGCACGCGCGTGTCAGGGCTCTTGAGCGTCGCGCGGAACTCGGACACGCGCTCGCGCACAGCCTCGACGACTTGCGCGTATTCGTAGCGCTAGTCGAGGCAAAAGTGGTGAATGCGCTCTGTCGGTGAGTCTAGTGGCAATGCATTGCGACTGACTGTCCGAACGTAAGCAAATCGTACCTTGCCGCTGTCTGCAGGCGCGCTACTGCTGCTGCTACTACTCGCGCTCGATGCAGCCTCTGCATGGACATCTTCGATCGCGAATGTACCTGCTGCAGCGACTGCACATGCAGCTGCGAGGCGTCCATACAACATCTCGTGCAGTCGGTGGCTCTTGCTGTCATTGCGTGTGAATTGCAACGCAGCTGCAGCAGGAGCGCCCACTCGACTGCTATTGCATCCGCGCTAGTGTCGACACAGCCAGTTACAGACACGTATGCGTGAGCTTGATGAGCTCGCTTGCAGGCAGGTACCGCAGCGACACTTGAGCACACAACAGATCTACCTGCTCGAGAGCACTCGTTGCTGCACACAGCGCGCGAGCGTGAAGCCCAGCGCTGCTACTGCTGCAGTGTGCATGCAAAGCTGCAACAGAGCGGCAAAGTGCGCGGCGCTGCAAGCCGCTCGCAACCACCTTCGTCACCGACATCTTGCTGAAGCTCAGCATCTTCGACGTCTTTCGATTGCGTTCGAGTCAACAAAGTCGAAATTGATCTTAAACATTATCTTGGAGATTATTGCTATCTAGACCAAGTGCGCTCCACGAGGACACACGAACTCGAGCGAGACCAACGCCTTCAGGCAGAGTGTCGCCTTCTTTGTCTTCGTAGTCCTTCTGAGGTGTCTCTCAAAGTTCGAGAAGCTGGAACGTGTGCTCTCGAGATGTCTTCGAAGGTCTCTGCGTTGAACTCGAGCAAGACTGGGCCAAGAGTGACGCCAAGCGGCACAACGTGTTTGTCTTCATGAACACACCAGGACAGAAGCTGTCGACTCCCTACTGTTCCCTAAGGTCTGCTTACTTGCGAAGTGGACAGCAATAGCACGACCGCGGTGATCGAGAGCGTATCAAGCAACTGACCTTTTGCCCTGTGATATCGCTCTCTCGCAGCTCTTCAAAGTGCATTAGAGCTCCTCACATGTCCACTTGAAGCGACACACAAGCTCGAATGCTCCAGTTGAAAGTCGTTCATGCACCACCACTCGCTCTCTCTCTCTCGCTCAGTTTGCTACCTCACACTGCTCGACGGACGACCGCTGTCAGTACATTGGCACTTGGTTCACGCGCTTGGACGCCGTCTCCTCTTCCTCGCAGCGCTTGCGAAACGCACTGAGCTGCTTCAGCAGCGCGTCGATCGTGCTCGCTTTCTGCACGAGGATCTGCGTCATGAGCAACACAAAGCGCACGCGCTCGGGCGTGAGCTGATCGGGTCACAGCCGCGACACACTCGCGCCCGCTCGCGCACACAAACACACTGCACCTCGTCGAGTCGCGTGATGTACTTGTCAATGTCGTAGTCGACGACACTGTCGCCTTGGATCTCGGCCAGCAGCTGCCCTTCCTCTGTCAACAGCTCTGCGCTCTCCTTTCAAAGCAACGAGCATGACTCGCGTCAGCAGCTCATGAGCAACAGCTTCACACATGGAGTCTTGACGTACTTGGATCGCGTTCATGTGCGAGTTCAAGAGACTCTCTTGCTCTTCATAGAGCGTCTGGACCTGCATGGATGCACGTGTGAGCACTAGCACTCAATTACGACCCGCCATGAGCGGTTGCTCGTACGTACCACGCCATGAAGCGTCTCGACGTCGTACTCGCCCACGTGCTCAGCACTCGATCCGCCTGCTCTCGAAGACACAATCACATCAACCAGAGCGTTCCATGGTCATGCGCTTGAGTCACATGCTTACAACGCATCGCGTCACATCTCAGGACGATCACGACGTACGCGACTGCTTGCGAAGGCTGTGGTGCAGCAACTTGATGTCCTGGCTCGACGCCGAGTCCGATCGATACCGATGCGCTTCACGCAGCTCGTGCTTGCTATCGTCGTAGTCGTCATCATTGATCTCTTCAGGACCGTCATTGAGTTCATCATGCTCGTCGTCATAGAGCCCGTTGTCGTGCGACCGCCTTGGCGATACTGCACTCTCGTCGCCGTCTGCGAGCCATGCAACAGATCGATCAAGCGATCGTCAGTCACTCGATCACTTCTCTCTCACACGCACCACATCACAGCAACGCACCAGTTTCAAAGCGAACATCGCTGAGATCCACTGCTGCTGCTGCGTCAGCGGCACCTGCCGCGTCATCGAACACATCGGCCGACACGTGCTTCTCTTTCACGCGGTCCGCGTACCGAAGCGTGTTGACAGTGTGGTCGGACGACGACGAGCACGGCGAGACAGCGGCGATCATGACCGTCCTAGACGTGTGGCAACACCAGTCGTTCATCCATCCGTTTCGAGTGAGACGGACATTCCCCAGTCATCGTATCCACACACTCAGAGAGCAGCGGCCGCAACAACAGAGTACTAGAAGTGCGATCATTGCGCAGGACGCACCGTGCTTTCGCGTTCACGAATGAGTCTTTGAGCACTTGCGTGAGCTTGCTCGCTCGGAACGGGATGTGCGCGCCACGACCGCCACTGTCGAGTGCGCTGGCGACATATCGACAGTGTCAGCCCTCGCTCGTCCGTCCTCAGCACAGGACAGTCGTCGCCATGAGATCAGAACGCACCGAAAGCACTCCTTGAGCGCTAAGAGGCTCTTGTTGATCTCCGACGACTCCATGCGGCGCTGGCGGTTGTGGTTCTTGGTGTCCTCGCCGCGCTCACTACCTGCGAGGTCAATGAGCGAGAGCTTACCGTACAGCTGCGCACTCGCGCGCTCGCGAATGTTGATCTGGCAGATGCAGTGCGAGCGCGACGAGACATCGTTCATCTCAGTCGCGTGCGTCGTGCGCAAGCTATTGCCGCGGTGGATCACGTGCAGGAGCTCGTCGGTTGACCGCGGCTGGACTTCCTCCAAGTCGACGACCTGGACTTCCCCGGCGCCGTCTTCGCGGATCGTCAAGCGCTTGCGGTGGAGCAAGTCCTGGCACCGACCGCCGTAGATCTCAAAGAAGCTCACGCATACATCGAGGTACACGCCGCTGCCCAGCAAAGCACGCACGAGCAGGTGAGTCACGACGACGCACTGGTGGCAGCGCAGACACACCATACGCTGAAGAGCCAACGCACCGCTTCTCGAACGCGTGGACTTGGTCAAAGACGTCTGCAGCGATCTGCTTCTGGATCCCTTGCATCGTGTGTGTCTTGCCACTGCCCGTTTGGCCGTAGCTAGCGGTGCATCGCACGTACATAGTACAAGAGAACGTCTGTCAGCGCTGCCTTAGCTGCGAGAACAGCACCACTGTAGAGAGAGCAATAGAGAAGCAGATGACTGAGGGCGATCGAGCAACAGACGACGTACGCAAACACTGTCGCGCGACCGCGGTCTTGGAAGACAAAGTTCACGAGTGGGCGAGCCGTGTAGTGGTACACGACTTCGTTCGACGTCGTCTCGTCAAATGTCTAGGAGCGAGGCGGATGCAGACGCAGTGCAGTCAGTCTCACATTCGATAGCTTCAGCGTCCGAGCACACGTGGACCACCAACCGACCAGCGACTCGTGGCTCTGAGTTATTCAGGCACACAGACACATCGACGTACATGGTCGAAGCTGAACGCGTTGCTGTCGAGGTATTTGGTGATGCCGTCGACCTTGAGCTTGCAGTCGTGCACGATCGCCATCGGGTTCAGACACGTTACGGCGTCGTAGTCGCGCTTCTTGACCTCCTTTGCGTTCACTGGCCGCTTGCGCACACAGATCGTGATCTTTGTCTCGCCTGCTGCTGCGTGCGGCTGCTTTTTGTCACTATTCTGCTCGCGGAAGCCACGGATCATGCGCTGGAAGTCGACGTCGCCAGGCTGTCCCATCTTCTCATTTAGTTGGCTCTCGATCTGCCGCTCTTTCTTCGCAGCCGCCATCGCAAGACGGCGGATCTCGCGATTCTTCTCGATCTAGAGATGGTGTAGCGAGTCGTAGTGCGTACGTGAGAGAACCCGTCACACTTGTGTGTATGCGCACGCACGTGTGCAGTGAGCGACCGACGCACACACCTACCTGTGCAATGGCTTGGATCGTGGGTTTGTTGCGCGCTGCAGCGGCCGCAGCAGCTGCAGTAGACGCGACATGCGGTTTACTCGGCGTCGCGCTCACGTGCACTGGAGCACCATGACCGCTGCTCGCAGCCGCAGGACTTGCTGCGCGATGCGCGTGCGCGCGCCACGCCATCGTGGTGCTGCGTTCGTGCAGACGAGCGTCGTGGCGATGAAGCTGTAAGTGTGCACCGCTTCAAGGCTGGATGTCGTGTGGCCCACACACGAAACGAAGTGGCAGTATAATTTAAGCGTGCTCAGTACACCGATCTTTTTCTACAAAACGTCGCGACGAAAGAACTATACGTCCGCCGCAACAACAGCAACTAGCTCCAGCCTAAAGCACGTCCACAGTCTGGCACTCCACCGCATCTTCCGCACAGTGATCGATCTACGCACGCGCAGGAGACGCGACCGTGCCGAAGCGTCACGCGTTCGCTCGAGTGTGTGCTTGTGTGCCTGCTTGTGACCAAGCGATCCTCCACTTTGCGATTCGCACACCAGGAGCCAAGCGCGTCCGTCCGTCGTCCAGACGGCCACTGACCGATTCAATCGCGTTCGCTCGCTTCAAGCGCCACTGCAATGACCAACACGCACGCGCAGTCCAAGAAGCGGCACTGGCGCAGTGGCAGCGGTGGTGCGTTCCGCTTCGTCAGTACGCGCGACCCCATGGCGTTCCTCAGCAAGTACCGCAGTGGCTTTGCCCGCACGGGTGCATCGGCAATAGCAGCAGGTGCGCACTCGAGTGGCAGTGTGTCCCGCCAGACCGTGCTCTCGATGGACGCACTGCTCGAGCTCGCAGCACTGAGCAGCGGCGCAAACGGCTGTGACATCGATAGCAGCGTCCACAGCGCACTGCTACTGCAGCTCATGGCGCCACTGAAACCGTCGCTCGTGCACGCGCTGCCGCAAGAGCTGCTCGAGCTCGTGCTCAGCGCGCTCGATGGCGACTCGCTGCTCGCGTGCTCGCTCGTGTGCCGCGCTCTCGCGCCGCTCACGCACAACCGCGACGTGTGGCGCAACATCTGCATGCAGCGCTGGCCGACGCTCCAGACGCAGTTCTTGCCGCAGTTGCCTGGCGCTCCCGACTACGATGTACGTTGCGTACTCGGTCGCTCGCTCTTGGCTATTGCGACGTCCTCTTTACTAATGCGCATGTGTCGTGGTGCGAGCAGCTCATTCGCTTGTACGGTGGAAGCTGGCGCCGCTGCTTTGTCGAGCAGCACCGCAAGTGCGAGCGCGCGGAGCTGACCGTTGCGATCCCGCACTTCCCAGCACTCAGCCGCACGTCTGGCGTCGAGAAGATCGTGTCCGAGACGTTTGCGATCCGCGACCATCGCTTCTGCCTCTGGATCTTCCCAAATGGGAACCCGAACGAGCAGCAGTACGCTGGGAACGTCCTGAGCGTCTACCTCGTGCTCACAGACCTGGACAAGCGACCACCGAGCTGGCTCACGTGCGCTGTCTTCTCGCTTGCAGTCGTGAACCACGCGGACCCGACAAAGCGCATTGAGTGGCACTCGTGCCTTGTCGACAACAAGTTTGACAGTCAGCTCAACAACTGGGGCGTCCACTCGCTCGGCGCGCTCTCGGCGCTGCGGAACCCAGACAACGGCTTTGTCGTGAACGACACGCTCACTGTCACGGCCAAAGTGCGGCTCATGAGCATCACGTTCCGCGTCGTGCGCGAGACGGACCTCCGTCGCCACCGGCACTTGGGACTCGCTGACCTCGCGCGCGTAGAGACGCTCACGCTCCCGTTCTGCGCGACGCTGACTGACTTGCTCACAGCGCTCCAGTCGGCGTTCGGCATCGACCCAGCGCGCGTCCACGTCTGGTGCTTCAACCAGCCTGTTGTGTCTGGCCAAGCGCTCCGACCGCGCAAGCTCCTCACGCACGCAAAGGTCGATCGCCACCAGCCGATGTTTGGGAACTTGCTCTGCGACGGCGTCGACATTGACGCCTACTCGTTCTGCCAGCTCTACGTCGAGAGCTTGACGCTCGACGACCCGCCGCTCGATGCCGTCGACCTCGCACCGCCAGCGCCAGTGGTGTACTTGCCATCTGCGTACTCGATGGCACCCGTGCTCCCTGGTGTGCATCATATTGCGCCTGCTGCGATCTCTGCTGCGCTGTCTGTCGTCGGCGGACTGCGCGACCCAGAGCGCTCTGTCCCAGCACCGCCGCTCGCGCCAGACGCGTACGTGTTTGTCAAGCTCATGAACCCGTGCACGCAGCAGCTCGAGTACGTTGGACGTGTGCGGTACACGCCGACACTCTCGTCTGGCGGGATCTACGAGTGCGTTGCGAAGCGTCTCGGGTGCTCGTCGTCCGAGATCATAATGTACAAAGAGGAGATCGCTCCGACGGTGTTCTCGGGTCCAATCCCATGGAGCGCCGAGTCGGTGTCGACGCAGCACGTACTGCTCCAGCCAGCTGACATTGTGATCTTCGCGCTCCGGACACCCGCTGCACAGTCGGCATTCGCAGTCGCAATGCAGCGCTTGCTCCTCTCGCGGTACGCAAGCGCCGAAGCGCTGCTCGAGAGCCCAACGCGCGCGGTCCCGACGCTCGATGCGATCGAGACGCTGGCCGAGACACTCGACATCCCAAAGTTCCGTGTCCGCAGTGCGTTCCGCAAGTGCCGCGAAGACGGTCGTCGGACGCTCGAGTACATCATGGAAGGGCGTCACCTCGGCTTCATCTGCGACTCGTGCGGCGAGACGGACTTCAAGGGACCGCGCTTCAACTGCGCCATGTGCACGGACTACGACCTCTGCTACGCCTGCAACGGTGCGTCTCTTGTGGTGGTGGCGGCGATGGTGTGAACTTGTCTGCCACCAAGAGTGAGAGGGGGTGTACGATGTACTAACGAAGCCATCTCTGGTTGTGACTGCGTCCAACAGCGCAATGCCACGAAGTGAACCACCGGTACGCCAACGTCGACGGCAAGTGGCAGCGCATCTACAACTTTAGAGACCACTCTGGCGCGCACACGATGCGCGAGATGATGCCAGTGTTCTACCAGTACAGACGCAGCAGCAACGCGCCATGCACCGCGTGACTGCCTCGCGCCGTACCAACGACTCCTTCTCTCTCACACACACACAATCGGGTCATTTGTATTCTAAAGTCAATTCCTATTTGCCTCGTCGTCGTCTGCTGCGCCTCGCAACGCTCGAGCTTGTCGATCGCGCACGAGTCCGTCCATGGGCTCGCTAGTGGTCATCGTCGTTGCCGTTGCGCTGCAGCTCTCGAAAAATGTACATTTTTATACTTTCATCGTCACGTCACGCTTGCTTGCTTTTGTTGGTTGCTGTAGCTGTTGCTGTTGTTGTCGCTTGTTGTGCTCCTTTACCGATTGTTCGGTTGTGCGTGTGTTGTTGTTGTCAACGCATGTCCGTTGACAGCAACCTACGCGATCGTAAAGTTGCGTCGCATCGAGTTGTCGTAGCTCTCGCTGATGTTGCTCACGCGCGGGTCTTTCGATGTCAGGAGCGACGACGCACGACTCTTTGACGCAGTCGGCCGCGGCGTGTACGAGAAGCCATTGAACTCGTTCTTTGGCGACACGATCAAGCGCTTGTCTTGCTGCTCGTCAAGTGGTCACAGAAGCACACACATACACAGACACAAGTACAGAGTTAGTTGACGCTCTTGACACCATCTCAGGCAAAGCAGGTAGCAAGCAGTGCACACTCAGCAACGTACGTGGAGGAACTGGTGGTCCGGCGCCTCTTTCGTGAACTCGCGATCAAAGTTCTGGATGTCAGTTGGACCGCGCACGCGCGGTTTGAATGGCGGCTTGATGCTCCGGTTCTCGAGCGCGACCCAGTCGATCTCGGCAAAGAACGCGTGGTTCTTAATGTCGCGCACACCGCCGCCTGGACGGCACCCAAGGCGGTACGTCGGGTCGCGCTCGAGCAAACCAGCAATGATGCTCTTGACCTCTGGGCTCAAGCCAAAGTGCGACGGGAACTTGAGCGGCGACTTCATGATCTTCGTGCACATTTGCTCAATGTTGCGGTCAAAGAACGGTGGCCAGCCCGTGAGCATCTCGTACATGAGCGTCCCGAGGCTCCACCAGTCGACAGCTTTGCCGTACTCGGTCTTCTTCTTGCGGCTAATGAGCATCTCGGGTGCGAGGTACTCGGGCGTGCCGCAGAACGTCTTCGCGCCAGAAAAGTCCGTGCAGTTCGTCTTTGAGAGACCAAAGTCCGTGAGTCGGATGTGACCAGTCTCGTCGAGCAAGATGTTCTCCGGCTTGAGGTCGCGGTAGACAACGTCCATCGAGTGCAAGTGGCCGATCGCAGACACGAGCTCCGCAGCGTAGAACCGCACCATGGCCTCGGAGAACGACCGGAACTTCTTCAAGTGGAAGAAGATCTCGCCGCCGCAGCAGTAGTCCGAGAGCATCACGAGCTTCGTCGCTGTCTGGAACGCAAAGCGCAGCTCGACAATGAACGGATGGTTCACTGCGCTCATGATCCGGCGCTCCGTCATCGTGTGGTTCACTTGACTGCGCTTCACGAGCTCGGACTTGCGCAGGACCTTCATCGCGAGGATCTCGCCCGTCGTCTTGCGCTTGACCATGTACACTTTCCCGAACGAGCCCTTCCCGAGCATCTTGAGAATGTCAAAGTCCGTCATGCTGATGAGCTGACTCGACGGAGCAGTCGCAACAGGTGCTGGCACTGGCGTTGGTGCTGGTGCTGGCGCCGATCCAGAGACACCGCGGCTGCCGCGCAAGTGCGACAAGTCAGCAAACAAGTCGGCTTCTGGGTCGTCGTCTTCGCCGCCGCTCTGGCCGAGGCCGCCAGAGAGGAACTGCGTGAGCTCAACTGGTCGCGGACGGAGCGTGAGCACTGCGTTCATGTAGTTCTCAATGCCTTCGCGCCGCTGCTCAATCACGTGGAGCGAGAGCGACATGAAGAACTTCTTCGGCGGGAAGTACATCTTGCTCACGGCAGCGTACTTGTGCCGCAAGAGCTTGTGGAGCTCGCGAAAGTGGCTATACCGCTTCTCGAGCATCATCACGCGGCCGTTCTGGTAGTGCACGTACACTTGGAACACAGTGTAGCGCTTGCCGTCGCCAGTGCCAGCAGACGACGACGAGTTCGTCGTGCGCGTCGACGTTGCGTTCCCAGCGCTCGTGGTCGACAGCCGTGGCTCAGGTTCTTTGCCGTTCCAGCTCGTTGATCGCGTGCCAGACGTACCGGCGACCATGGGCGAGAGCGAGCTGAGGATGCCGTGGTGCGGTCGCCCGTACTCGACGTGCTTGGACTTCCAGCGCGGGATCTCGACTTTCACGATCTCATTGTCTGCGAGGCGACGGTGCGACGACGACCCGGCAGACTGAGACCAGTCTGTGCCCGTACCAGGTCGAGTGTACGCGCTCGGCGTGTGGCTCGCACTTGCACGCTGCTGGTGCAGCTGCGCCTCTGCGATCGCAGCAGCAGCGGTCTGCTCAACGTGCGAGAGCGAGTGGCGCAGCGGCTTTTGCGCGCTGTACTGCTGCACGTGCTGGAGCTGCTGTTGGTAGCCCTGCGATCCTGACGCTTGCTGCGAGCGCGGCGGCTGCTGCATGCTTCGACTGTTGTTGCTGCTGTTGCTGTTGCTGTTATTGACGCTGCTGTTCGACGCGAACTGGAGCGAGCCGCTGCTGTTGCCACTCGTGCGGTGGCGCGTGCCGGACGTGGCCGTTGCCGACGCTGCGAATAGCGTGTTGTTGTTGTTGTTGTTGTTGTTGTTGTTGTTGCTTGTGATGTCGCGACGGCGCGCGTACGTCTCCGGGTTCGACGGCCGCGTGCGCGCGTACTCGTCTGTGGCGGGCATCGTGTCTGTGTGTGTGAGAGAGCTCACGAGTGTGTGCTCACGTAATGTGGCAGTGCTGTGTGCGAGTGAGGTTTGTGTCGAGGAGGGGACGACCGCCTTGAGACGCCAACGACGACAGCGGCGACAACGACGACAGCGGCGACAACGACGACAGCGGCGACAACGACGACGACGACGTCGCCTGGAGCCGGCGGTTGAGATGTGAGCTCTTCGACGACCGCAGCGTGTGTGTGTGTGTGTGTCTGAATGCTCGCAGTCGCAGTCACTCTCTTCACAGACAGAGAGAGAGAGACAGACAGAAGGGAGACGCACGCCGAGCAAAGTCGACAGCAGTCGACAGTCGACAGTCGAGAGAGAGAGAGGCAGCAGAGTATGCTCGATCGGAGGCCCGCGTGCTGTTCGCGAGGTCGCGTAAGCCTCGCATAACGAGTGAACGTGCGCAGAAGAGGGATTCCTGTTTCTTTGCGACGCCGCGTCCTGTCTGCTGTCACTGCGAGTCACTGCGCAACGTCGCAATAGAGCCTCAATAGAGAGGCTCGAGAGGTTTACTTGTTCGAGTTGAACAGGATGCGATAAAATCGAGTAACACAGACACAAACATTTCACAAGCGCGGGGTTTTTCAAAACAATAGACCACGAGCATCGTTTTGATCGGTTCAAGCTCTCTTCACTCATTCTCAAGTTGAGAATAATGTCCGCTTTGGCACATTGATCACAACAACCGCAAACACGCTCGCACAGAGTCCAGCAGCAACAACAACAACAACAGCAGCAGCAGCAGCAGCAGCAACAGCAGCAGCAGCAGGAAGAGAAAGAGAGATCAGACCACAGCCTGACGAACTGCTGCTGCTACTCCTGGCGAGTAAGTGAGTGAGTGAGTTGGCTGTTTACCTCCGCGTTCACCCCCCCACCACCACCACCACCACACACATCTCGGAGATACGTCCTTCACAACACACATCGGTTGTTGTTCGTCTCCACGCGAGAGCTCCAAGCAAGCTGCTATCCGCTTCGCAAGTGACCAGGATGCCTGCGGGGCATTGCTCGCTCGCTTGCTTACTTTGCTTGCCTGCGCGATTGCCGACACGCTGACGCTCGCTCGTGTCGACCGCTCGCGACGAAGATGCGATCCATCCACCGGTCGATGCATCGATGATCGACCGAGACGCGAGTGGTGAGTGTGCGAATGCTGGCCACTCGATCTCGAGCTACGAGCTACGAGATACGAACTCCGAACTACTCGCGTGAGGCGAGAGAGAGAACTCGGCGTGCCTATTGTTCGACGCTACACAGACCATTCAAATCCACACTCACTCACTCTCTTGGTTCGACTCGACTCGACTTGATGGTAGTGACACGACCAAATCTTCCTTGGTCGTCAGTGGTCTTTCAACAAGGCCACAGACAGCACTCTCAACGCCCTCAACGGCGTCGCGCTTGCATCCACCCCACTTGCGATCACTGTCGTCTGGGCGAGTACTAGGGCAGCGATGACAACAACACCGTGACGGCTCGTTTACAACTCGGAGCGGCTCTCATGACTCTCGTGGTTCTCATGACCTCATGACCAGAGCAGATCAAGGCACCATCATCGAGTTCCCCGGATGCTAGTTAGTATGTACTAGTACACCGAGTCCACGCAAGCAGAGTAGTGCGTGTAGATCAGCATCAGCTGATGGGAACCTGAGCTTTCGATTCGTTTCCCCGTCTCGCCTCTCGAAGGCAACCCGTGCGCAAGTGTGTTGTTGTTGTTGTTGTTGTTGTTGTTGTTGTTGTTGTTGTTGTTGTTGTTGTTGTTGCTGTGTGGTGTCGTCGCTGACTGATAGACTGGCGCAAGTACCAGCGTATCGTTGTTGCCGACATGCGTTGTGCTGCTCTGTGCGCCCCACAAGATTGACACACGATGAGCTTCATGCAGTCGATTTTGAGTCTGCAAGCCTGCGCTGGCGCCGCCAGGCTCTCGCACCAGCAGCACCATTCGTCTCCAGGAGCTCCAGTAGATCAGCAGGTCAACAAGTCAGTCAACTCGAGCAACAAGCCGACAAGAGCAACGACTTGTTTGCAGCAGAGCGGTGTGTGCGAGCAGTGGTAACAGTGCTGCAAGCGCTGGCGGTGCAGAGGCCACGAACGGATCGGCTGTGTCTCGAGTCGGTGCCAGCATGTTGTTACAGAGCGGTGCGTTGCGTTTGGATAGTGGCGTCAGCGCAGCGAGCCGCGGCGTAGAGGCACGACAAATGAGCGACAAGGCTACGAGGCTGGTCTTGTTGATTGGCGTTGGTAGTGTGCTATCACAAGCAAACATACACACAGGCATGCTGCCGCACTCGCCAGAGCTGCTCCTTCTCTGAAGTGCGTGTCCTCTTTCCAAAGAGCCGCCATCTTCATCTCCAGTCCTTGCACAGACGCTCGGTGCGAACACACAACTCAACTCAACTCAACTCATTACGATACATACGTGATAGCAACACTGCAACACACGACGCTATGCTACGAGCGGACGAGCTGTCGTGCTGCTGTCCTCGGACTGCGATGCGAGCAGCGACGGCACGTGCAGCGAGTCACCGGCGCTCAGCCAATTCGCGAGCTTGCGCATGGCGATGTCCAAGTTCGGACAGACCGACTTGATGAATCCGTCGACGGCGTCCATGCTCAAGTCGTCCTGTTCAGCACGCGCAAGCATCGTGTGAGCACTCTCACAGATTTGCACGGACAGAACTAGCGTCACTAGCATCATCGAGACACACACAGACGCTGACGCACCATGGTCTCGATCAAGTACAGCGCGATCTCGCCTTTGAAGTCCACGAACGCAATTCGCACGTAGAGCTCGTCTGGCGCGCGACCGAAGCACGAGCCAGGGAGGATCGCAACGCCCGTGTCGTGCAGCAGCTGTGCGCAGAGCTGGACGTCCGTCGAGATGCCTCGCTGCTGAAGCGCTCGTCGATGGCGGTTAAAGCTTGGAAAGAGCGTGAAGCCGCCGCTCGGCGCTTGGACATCGAGGTTCATCTTCTGCATCTGGTACACGAACCACTTGGCGATGGTCTGCAGCGTCTTGCGGCACTTCTCCTTGTACGCCGCGAGCTCGATGCAGCTGTTCATGCACATGTACAGCGCCCCGCAACACGCGTCAGCGAACGGCCCAACGACACACGCACACACATCGGATCACATGTGTCGTCACGGTCCATTCACGCAGTGTCGAGACGTACTCGAGCACAAACGCGCGCCGTGCAGCGTGCTGGATCGGCGATGCCACGGACGTGTACGTCTCGGACGCCATCACGAGCATGCTCTTGCGGAGCCAGTTCATAGTCGACGGAAACATCCAGAAACCCATGCGCCAGCCACCGGCACCGCACCACTTGCTCAGTCCGCCAGACACGATCGTGCCTTCTGGGTAGTACTTGGAGATCGACAGGTGCTCGCCAGTGTGGTGGAGCTCCGAGTAGATCTCGTCCGAGATCACGAGCACGCGGTACTTGCGCGCTACCTGCGCCACTGCGATCAGCTGCGCGCGTACACGCATATCCATCAACGAGATCGAGATAGCGTGAGCGAATGCGAAGTCTACGCAACGCTAGAGAGCGCCTGACAAGCACTGCCCGATCGTACCTCGTCCTCTGTGTATACACACCCCGTCGGGTTCGATGGACTGTTCAAGATCATGATCCGAGGTGCGTCTGGCACATGAAGCAGCAGTGTGAGTGTGAGTGTAAGCAAGTTGAGTCATCTGGCTCAACGCACACGAGCATGGCGAACGAGCGTACCTGGATCCTTCGCGCAGTGGTCTTCGAGCACTTCTGGACGGAGGACCCAACGGTCCTCGGCGTTCGTCGGGAGCCAGATCATGTTCCTGACACGTCGGATCACACCATCGTCCACACTGTTTAGCACACGTATGAGCGAGCTGTCGCGTGTGTGTCGAGCAGCACTACGGACTCAAGCACTCGCTCACGCCAGATACACAGACATGCAAGTCCACGTCGCTCACCGTCCAGCAATGCTCGCTTGTGGCGCGTAGCTCGTGCAGCTCGGGTTCGGCAGAAGCAAGTCGCCATAGTACACGGTCTGGAGCACAAAAAGCAACTCCTTCGTGCCAGGACCGACGAGCACGTCGTCGCGCGTGTACTTCATGTGCAGCGTCTTCGTGCCCCACGCTGCGATATCGTCGCAGAGCTCAGGCAACCCGGCTGCTGGGAGATACTCGCGCTGGTGCGAATGCGCTCTGTGCATCGTGTCAAGTCAACAAGAGAGAGAGTGGTCATGGCCAAGTATCAGTCCAGGCGCCGTCCTTGGGAGAAGTCGCTACGATACAGCAACTTGCGACCAAGACGGATTCTGATGGGACACATGACGCACCTCAGCTCGTCGACGATGCACTGTGGAATCGGAAACGGCGACTGGCCGAGGCCGAGTTTGTAGATGCACTTGCCCTCCATGATCATCTCGTTGCTCAGCTCGTCGAGCGCACTGCCTGCAGACGTGCAGAGCATGCGCACTTTGCAGTTGATCGCTTTGTGGGGACCTGTGCGAGTGGCGAACGCCAGCATAGCACGCATGGTCATAGTGTCAGCAGTGATATCGCGAATGAATCCTGAATGATCGCATGGCGCACCTTTGCTGATCGGCATCGGCTGCTTCTCCAACGCGCTCATCGCATCAGCCGAGCGCTTGCGACCGGTGACAGTCGCGACCGGAATCGCAGCCGTGGCGGCAGCAGCAGCAGCAGCCGGCATCGTGCCGTTGCCGTTCGTCTCGTACAGTCCGAGAATCGCTGACAAGCTACCCAAGTTCGCGTCGAATGCGTTCGCCACTGCAGATGCGAGTGCTGCTCGTGTTGCGGCGGCGGCGGCAGCAGTCGTTGGCGGCGCATTCGCATTACCGCCACTGGGACTTGCTGTGCTGCCGCTTGGACTTGCAGTGGCGTCACTGCCTGCACCACCACTCGGGCTCGTGACGCTGTTCGAGCGCGAGCCAGACGCGTTGGTATGCGCGATGTTTGGGTCCTTCGACAGCTTGCGCTGTAGTGTCGTGCGAGGCACGCCGTAGCGGCGCGCAGCTTCGCGCACCGAGAGGCCGTCTGCAGCAACTGCGGCGATCGCGAGCTGCATCTTGGCGTCAGTGTTGGTCATGGTCGAAAGCAACGGAGTTGCGGGGCCTGGAGTTGGTGGAGCTGATGGTAGTGCTGGTGCTGGCGGTGGAAGCGCGCGTGCAGAGGCGCGCGAGCGGAAGAATGCGGCTGTGAGCGCGGCGCCGGCGTCGAGGAACGACGGGGTAGAGGACGACGACGCAGACGACACCGCGGTCGCTGCTGCTGCGGTGCTGCTGCTGTTGCTGCTGAATGCTGCCGACTTCATCGGTGTTCACGCCCGTTCCCGTTGCTGCTCGTCAAGGTGCTCGTGCAGGGACAGACAAGGAACGCCAAGGAGCTCCAGCGCGCTCTTGGCGTTTGTATGGTCGCAAGAGACACCATCATTCACACACCGCTTTACCAGTCGCGACTCACCCGACAAATGTCATGCTAGATTCCATCTATACAAACACAAGTGCAGCTGTCGAATATGGAGAATCAAAGCGTGAAATCTGCCGCTCAAATCCTCACATCCTCACAACAATCACGATGGTCGTGCTTGGGCACGAGCATCTGCATCAGACGCTCTGGGGACCCGCGGCCCCACGCGGCCGCTCTGCGCGCACCGACGCCGCGGTCTACACGCAGCTTGTACGTCTCGCACTAGCGCATATCTGCAGAGCCCCGAGTCTCCACCGTTCTCTCTCTATCGCGCGCGCATACACTCACTCGAGCACACACTGACCGCGAAGATTTGTCTGGCTTGCGTGTCAAGGTCCCCTTTGCGCTCCTTGGTGTCTGCTGCGCGCTCGAGTATGAAAAGCCAGCAGCTGTGCGCCTCGGCGCGACGGCGGCAGGCACGCTGCTCTACTTTCGTAACACTGCGCTGGTACGTCGTGCAGCATGCAATTCAAGTCGGAGCTACATCGTGATGCCTCATTGAGCTCGGACCCAAACTGACTTGGACTGCGCAGTTTGTGCGGCTGATGCTGCTCGTGTCGTGTTTGGCGCTGTACGGCGACGTCTTCGTCCCGCTCAAGCGTCTCGTGACAGCGCCACAGGACATCGCATTGCTGCCGGCCGCAAAGCTTGTCTTGAACAGCATTGCGCTCATGAATACGGTGCGTCTCGAGCATTGTGCAAGTCTGCTGCTTGTACGATAAACGACGCGAGCCTTGCTCACTCATTCAATTGCATGTGTTCCTTCAGACACGCATTCTCTACGCAATCCTCTCGTCTGGTGCATTGCGCAGCGGTAGCAACAATGCATTGCGGTCTAAACGAGCAGGCAAGTCCACCATGCGCTACACGAAGCACACGAAGGCAATGTAGGCACATCGATCCAATGATGTGTTTGGTCTCCTGTGACACCACAAGAGTTCAATAGTCGTTGCCAGCAACACTCAAACAACAACGTTGGCTCTCATTTGTTCGTGTCGATAAGTGTGCATGCTGTCGCCGCTCTGGTGCTCACAACGTCGTCATGATCTGCTTCAGCTGCCAGCGACCAAGAGGAAGATCAGAATCGCAAAGAGCACAATAATAATGATGTAGAGCTTGAAGTTGCTGCTCTGGCGCGCCACCTGCTCGATGCAACAGCGTCATGCACGCATCGTAAGACGGTGTCAGCAAGCTGCTCCACACCATCGTTGGTCGAAAGCACACAAAGTACTCGAAACCATGGCTTGAGTGTACCTTGGCAGCGTGCGCGCCTTCCGACTCAAGACCGCTCGTTGCGCGCGAGACGTCGTCGTCAATGTCGTTCAAGAGCCGCACGTGGAGGTCCGTTTCGTCTTTCACCGTGAGACTGTAGTTCTTCAAGTTCGCGACACCGCGGCCAATGATGTCGAGCTGCTGGTCTTGGTCTGCACGCTCAGACACAGCACATCAGCACGGTCAGTCAAATACACAGCTTCAGGCACGCTGGGTACACCATTGGACAGCGAGACGCGCTCGCACCTTTCATGATCTGGTTCTGCATCGTAAGCAAGTTCCGCGGATGGTCACGCGCTGCTTGGCTGTGTATGTACGCGGCACACAAGTACATCCAATGAGCAACGCGCCTTCGTAGCAAAATGATAGGAACGCGTTAGCTCGAGCGTACCTCGCTGCAGGGTTGTTGCGCTTGTTGTATGCGTCCAAGTCAGCTTTCTGCAGACACCCGTCGCATCACACACACAAAGCGCAGCAGGAGTAGCGTCAGCACATCTATCTACTCCAGTCTCGCTTCTATCAGCAACACACACCATACGCAACGTACAAGATCGAGATCGAGCTGTCGCAACAGTCGTTCGCGGCGCTCAAGCTCTGGCTTTGTCCTGTGCAAGACGTGGGAACAGCGCGCATGACCGAAACCATGTGAGTGATCCTTGAGACGCCGGCACGGTAAGCGAGACGTCTCGAGCGCAATGCATCGTTGCGTTGGCACGTACACACTGATCGTCGTCGTGCGCTGGAGCTGCTCAAAGTCGCGCTTCAGACGCGATGTGCTCTGCTGCAGCGCAAACACGCTCGTACCGATCGCCGCGATGTTACCAGCGCGCACTTTGGCAGCGATCATGCTCTCTTGCGCGCGCGCATTTTCGAGGCGGTCGAGCCAGCTTGCCCACGTCGCGGCACTCATAGCTGCTTGGTCTTTGTTGTTGCGAGTCTACGCGTAGAGTCTTGAGCGCAGACGACGACCTCGAGACAGCGACGACGACGACGACGACGACGACGATCGAGCGCTTCTTTGACGACGATAGATCGCTTCTTCGAGCTTTGGACGACTTGAAAATCAGTGTTGTTGAATTAATCGTGTTGTGTTGTGGACTTGACATTATGTTGAGTATACAAAATACAAGTGATGCACACAAATTATTGCTGCCAATTAGTTAGAGTATTGACGTGTGGATAACAAAACTTGCTTTTATCACTATCACAAAGTGTACAATAACATGGCATTGGAGCACAATCGACCAAGAGCTCAAACAACACCTCGTCCGCACGTCGCCGACGCCCGCCGCCAGCACACACACACTTGCACACACGCACCATGAGCCTTCAGCAACGCGAGTTCGAGCGCAAGATGGAGGAGCACCTCGAGGAGATGCGCGTGTCGCAGACGATCGCGTACTTTAACCGCACGGTCGAGCTCTGCTTCAGCGAGTGCGTGCACTCGTTCCGCAGCAAGAAGATGGATGACGCCGAGCTCTCGTGCGTGACGAACTGCGCCGAGAAGTTCCTTCGCTACACGATGCGCTCGTCGGTGCGACTGCAAGAGAGCTACGCTGACATCATGGAGAAGCAGCAACAGCAGCAGCAGCAGCAGTAGATCGACGATCCATCGATTGCAAGAGCAAACACGCTGGTGTGCTGCGCTCGAGCATGGAGATCTCGACAATCAGCAGCGCGATGGCAGGCCGCAGTGGCGATAGATGAGCAGTGCGACTGTGTGGCGTCGAGCGCGCTTGCGATGCGCGACTACGCTCGTGCAAGTCGCGATCGCGTTGCCAGAGCTGTGTTCTTTCATCCAGCGAGCAGCTAGATCGACGACAGTGTCCTCACACGTAATAAACAGCCCTGCTACATGAGCGCACTGCGCTGTTGGTGACTTTCTAGTCGTGTTGGCAGTGCACGAGCTTCTCATAAGCGCGCGCGTTGTGATCAACCACGAGCGAGGGATCGATCGAGTCCATGACCGATGCTGCTGCTGCTGGTTGAGCTGACCATCACTCCGATCGGCGTCCGTCCATTTCCAACAAGGCAACTCAATTCCGCGCGCACTCGCGATTCCGCACTCAACGACGGCAGCTCGCAGCGCCTGCCGGTCGTCGACACCAAGACTTCAAGCAGGACAATGCGCGGCGCGCTGCATCTCTTGCCGCCTTGCATGAGCGCTGACGATGCACCAGACGCAGACACACACGAGACGCTGCATCCGATCGCAGCGACTGCACGAGCAGATGCACCGCCACTGGACGCGGCAATGACACATCGACTCACATCGATCCTTGCGTCGGTACAGAGCGGCATTGTGTACGTCGCTGCGTGTGCTGCATATGTATGCATCCAGCCTTGTCTGCTGCTGTATCACATGTAGACACTGATCCGTCGTGTGACTGTGCTTCATAGCGCAAACGACGATCGAGCGTATGCAGTCGACCTGATGAGGTTGCAGACGCTCCCGCTGTGGGCTCAAAACATTGTCCGAAGCGGCTGTTTTGAAGGTGCGTGCACGAGCAATGCCACTGACTGCATATTGCGTGCATCACAAGATGTTTGACATGATAGCGGCAACGTGCGTCCGTTGCATTTACAGGAGAGCTCGACAAGAACGCAACGTTTCAGAGCAGCGAGACATCCAACTTGTCGTCCAGGACGCGAAGCGCGCAGAAGCGAGGGCAAACCATCGAGAGTGAGCTGCACTCCAGCAAGCGCACACGTCCAAACAAGTACGAGCCTTCAATCGACTTCAAGACGAACAACAACGACAACGGCAACGACATTGACAACGCCGACGAAGTCGATAACGACGACGACGATGGGCGACACAAACTACTTGACAACAACGAGTGCCCACTGCGGACGCTCTTTACACAAGAAGAGCGAGTGGCTGGAACTGTCGAGAGGTTCTCGGAGCAGCTGATGCAGTTCCTGGACCAGCTGCAGCATCGACAGCAGAGCGACGCGTCCCAGCGAGATGATAGCGACTTGCTCACGCGCGCCGAAGTGAAAGCGCTGCTCCAGACGCTCAAGATCATGCGCAAGCAAGACATGATTGCAAAGATCGATCCTGACGTGGTGATCGCACTCATGGGCTTGCTCAACAAACAGGTCTGTGCATACATGTACCTCTCATCTCTTCACGTTGATCGAGTGCTGTTTAATTGACGTTGCTTCGTTCGAAATTGTATGGTCAGGTCCTTCGCGGAGTCGGGCTGAGTTCGCTCAGCACGATATCGCTCAACGCGGGCAGCGAAGACACAGAGCAGAAACCGACTGGCGTCGACACTCGCCAGATTGCGCGCATGCAACTCTGCTTGGATGTGTGCATGTGCGAGCTGCTGGTGCTCGCGACGCGCGAGATCGACCGACGGGTGCTCTCGGAAGAGACGATCGACAACTGCATCCAGCTGCTCAACCACGTCATTCAGCGCGTGATAGCTCCGTGCATCGACTCGACAGCGGCAGTGGCCATGGCAGCAGCACCAGGAACACCAGGTGACATCAACGACCACGAGAAAAGCAGCGATGTGAGCTCTGCGCAGTCGACGACACGGCAACAAGCGCAACAGCGACGAACCTTGGCGATCATCAACGTTCGAGCGAATCGGGAGATCCGAAACGCTATCGCACCACTCGTCAGCATCGCGTGCGAGTTCATCGAGCAGCTCGCGAGACTGCTCTTCGCGGTGAAGCTCGCGGACCGATGGATCCTGCACTTTTCGTCGTCGATGGTCGAGCTCTTCCTGCTCGAGCACAGCGTGCACGCCGTCTCGCTGCAACAAAGCGCAGTGGCAGTGCTCCGCAGTATCTTTCTCCAGTACGACGCATACCGGTCGCTCATTCTGGACGAGATCGTCAGTGTGATGAAAAAGCTGCCTACGTCCAAGCGCCACTTGCGAACAGTGAAGCTACTGGACTCGACCGAGAGCGTGCAGCGGATCTCAACGCTCGTCGTTGCGATCGTGCAGTCGAGCATCTCGATCCGGGAAGTCGAAAGAGAGGACGCACGAGACACCACAGCAACCATCCAGACAGTGCTCCCGGTCGTCGCGCACGAAGGCGACTCGGCATCGGCAGTGAAGCACTTCCAGCAGAGTTTCGACGATACGCGCCAAAACGCCGGCATGCTCATCCAGACGCTGGTGAGAGAGTGCTTGAAGAAGCACGACGAGCGCGATCATCGAGTCGTGCTCGAAAACTTCGTCGAAGACCTGCTCGTGCTGTTTACTCGCGCAGAGTGGCCAGGCGCCGAAGTCCTGCTCGAAGTTCTCAGCTCGTCGCTCGCGAGTATCCTGCACGCAAACGTGGCAAAAGACGCGAAGAAACTCGAGTCTCAGCACACGCTCATGGCGCTCAACCTCGTCGGCAAGATCTGCACGTCGATCAAAAAGTACCAGAGTTTGGCGGCTCGCGACGTGCTGCACGATGACGTCGACGCGCGTGCTGTGCTTGACGATCACGCGCGATTCCTGAAGGAGAGCATGCAGGACCCAAAGACTGAAGACAAGAACGCACAGAGCTACGACTGGCGAGCAAACAACGTGGTGCTGAAGCACGCGCTGATGGTGGCGACGCGAAAAAGCACACGCGCGAGTCTGGGTCAAGATGACGCGCGGCGTCTGCTTCTTGCGCGGTTCATCGTCGATGCGCGTCCGAGTCTTGCGGTCAAGCCGCTCCAGGGCGTCGAGCTCTCGCTCTGGCAGTCGTTCTGGAAGAACAGCCACCAAAGCGTCGACTCGACGTCCAAGCTGGTGTCTCCATCAAGTGCGCTTGCGCAGCGACTGAGTCTCCAGCTCGTGGTTACGCGCACGTTTTGCGGCTTGTTCGACAAGCTCCTTGCTCACGTCATGGCGCTTCTCTCGAAAGACATTTCGTCGTTCCGAGCACGAGTGCTGAAAGTCCTCGCCACAGTTGTCGATGTCGACCCGATGCTGATGGCCAGCAGTGGTGTGCGAGCAGCTGTGAATCGGTGCTTCGTGGACGATGGGACGTCGGTTCGTCAAGCCGCCGTGGATCTTGTCGGCCGACACGTGTCGATGCAGCCAGTGTTGGTACGTCCAGATCCTCGCTCTCGATGAGTGTTTTGCGCGTACTCACCTTCTCGCTCATACGAACGTGCCTCAACGTCTCTTTTTGATGCAATGTGATGGCAACAGTTCGATCAGTACTTCGACATGCTTGCGGAGCGTCTTCGCGATCGAGGCATCAGCGTCCGCAAAAGCGTCTGCAAGATCATCCGCACGTTCTTGGCGTCCAGTCTAAATGACCAAAGCTCTCGCTCAGAAAGCGACTTGCGCCGCAAGAGTGCGTGCATGCGTGCCTTGGTCGAGCGCATCGGAGATCCATCCGAAGAGCGCGTCGTAAAGAACTTCATCATCGACACGTTTCAAGAGGTCTGGTTCGGGTCCGAGCTGTCAGCTCACCGACTCTCGCCGTTTGCCGACGACTTTGGAGACAACAGCGCGACCGAAGAGCTGCCTCCAGGCTGGAAGACCATCGAGAACGACGTGGCGCAAACTGGCAAGACCGCACAGCCTGGTGTCGACAAGCAAGTGATGTTCCTTTCGCCAGACGGCAAAGTCGTTCACTCAATCCGCGATGCGTGGTCAGCGTACCGGACGCCGCAGATCACTCCGTCGAGCGTCGTCGAGAGCAAGCGCTCCAAGTCTGACGACATCACCGAGCTTGTGACGACGATCATTGAAGTGATCCACGACATGGCAAACCTCGATTGGTTCGTGGCGCTGCTTAAGCGCTTGCTGCACAAAGACGACAAAGAGTGCGTCGCAGCTAACGGCGCTGTGCGTTCGAGCAAAGACCGCGCAGAAGAAGTAAAAGTCGCAAAAGAGCGAGCTGAGAAGATCGTCGAGCACCTGATCGAGTGTCTTTTGCAGCTCGAAGAAGGCACGCCGCTGAAAGGAGTCACGATCGCAGACGAGCAGCTACAGTTCCTCGCGTGCATGAAAGCGCTGTCGGCGTTCTGCGAAGCGCATCCGCTCCTGCTGTACCCGCGTCTCGAGCTGATCTTGATCCACCTCAAAGGCGACGACAGCTTGTCCAAGGCAGTCGAGAACCGCGTGCAGAGTCTTGTGCTCTCGATGGCAGACCACGTGTTTGCACACATGGAGCGCATCCCTCAGCGTCTTGTGACGCGACTCGAGAGCGACGTCAAGTCGCTGGTCTTCTGTGCGCCACCGAGCGTTGTGGGTCCGAGCATCAAGTGCCTCGCCACAGTCTCGCGCACGACGCGAAAGCCGCCGACCGTGATGCTCAAGCTCCTCGAAACGTTCTACGCGTACATGCTCAAGTACCAAGACCTCGACTCGCTGGCAGCGATTCCAGCCGATGTCAGCTCGTCGCTCCAGCGAGCGCTCTTTGTCACTGGGCAAATTGGCGGCGCCATCGACTTGGATACGTGCTCGTTTCCACCGAACGAGTCGCTTGCGCACCTCGAGCAAGGCGCGGTCATGAGGGCGCTCTTCGCGACGTTTGCTCGGTTCTTGAGACTCCCGGGAAACACAATGTGCGCCGCGAAAGCAGCACAAGGACTCGGGTTCTTGTTCCTCACACGCACGCGCCTCTTGCTCCAAGCGCAACAAGACGGCATTCTCGACTTTTTGCTCGGCAGCGACAGTGCGGACGAGATGAAGCTCCAGTGTCTCACGAGCCTCGTAGACTTGCTCAAGTTCGAAGAGCGGCGGCTGGAGCACGGCGCAGCGGCGCAGCGGACGAGCAACGCCAAGAGCAAGAAAGCGCAGGTCCAAGGCGACCAAGAAGCAGACGCGGCGCTGATTGGCAGTGTGATGCAAGCCCAGATCGAGCACATCTTGGCGCTGGCGCTTGTCAAGTCTGTGCGCATTCGGAGCGAAGCGGTCGCGTGTATCGACATCTTGCTGACACAAGGGCTCGTGAGTCCGCTGCACTGCATCCCGATCTTGGTGGCACTCGAGACCGACCAAGTCGTGTCGATCCGAGACGTTGTTCACAGCCAACTCGTGGCGCTGAACGACAAGTTCCCGTCGCTTCTGAACACGCCGCTGATCCGAGGCATTCAGATGTCACACTCGTTCCAGCTCAGCGCGTTTGGTCAAAGCGCAGTGTACACGCTCGACAAGGACAAGTGCGAGTACTGCCTGTTCGGCCGACTATACTCGGACTGCGTTCGCAGCGGCAAGAAGAACCGGAATCAGTTCCTGAAGGCGCTCGTGAACCAGTTCGCAGATGCCAGCAGCGCTCTGAGTGCTGTTTCTTTAAGCAATGGTGACACGACGATGACTGCGGCAACAGACGTGAGCTGCGCAGCCGAGTATCTATGCTACGTGGCGCGCCTGCTGTGCGCGCTGCCGTTCGAGGTCGAAGACGAGCTGCTCTACGTTATTTATTGGATCAACCGCTACGTCACGCTCAAGCTCAGGTGCGTACCAGAGTCACAGACACGTGCGTGTGTGAGCTGGCATGTGCATGCAAGGAGGTCTTACCTTGTAAGTGAGTGTGTGTGTCTTGCTGCAGCACCGCGCTTGATCGCGCGAAAGATCTGTTCGCGAGCGCTGGACTTGCGCCAGACATCATGGTTGACGACGACACAGTGTTCACGGACGTCGACATCGTCGAGTACATCCCATCCGTGTGCCTCACGAGCGAAGAAGCACGAACTCTCGAGCGCGAGTGCTTCGTCGGGTATGCAATCAGCCTCCTCATTCGCATCAAGTTCTTCTTGAAAGACCGGTACCGCCTCGACAACGAGAAGTGCATGATGTACCAGCCCATGAACGCTTCAAAGGTATGTGATCTAACCAGAGGTGTGTGCGTGTGATTGCCACTACGTTACTGACACATATCTCTCACTATTTGCACAGGCGACGGACGAGTCCGTGGTGCTGTCTGACCGCGTTCGAAAGCTCAAGCTGTCGTCACCTCTCGCACACGCCAAGCAAACCGAGACTGCTGCGATGCGGAGCTGGATGTTGTTTGTCCAGACGTGGGAAGCCGCGCGCGACGACCAGCATCAGATGGACTTTGAAGTCCAGGAAGGCGTGTCCGCGAAGCTTCGGAAGCGCAAGCCAGGTCGACGGCGCAAGTCTGTCGCAGCCGAGAGAGAAGACGCGAGTCCTGTCAGTCCGGATGGCTGCGACGACGACGACGAGTTCATCGAGGGCTTTGCCGACTGATCTCGAGTGCCGAAGCGAGCGTGCGCATCGGTCTCGCGCCTTGCGAGCACATGTGTCGTCTGCGTAGTCTGCGTCGATCAGTCCTTCTTGAGTGTTTCGACAATGCGAATGAAGAGCGTTTCAAAGTCCGCGAGAGTCGTGACATCGTAAAAGTGCTGCAGCGTCACTGCCGATTTGAACTGCCGCATGCCGTCGTGGAAGAGCTCCAAGAGCTTGACAAAGCACCAGAACCGCTCCATAGCACCAGTCTGGACGTCGCACACGCTCCGGGCGACGCAATCCAAGTACACAGCGTCGTCCATGCCACGCAGCGGTTCGCGCACCATGATCTCGATCCAGTACGTGCGATGGAGCGCAACGAGCTGTGCACGATCGGTTGTCGAGACTTGCGGTTGCTTGTGTGACGTCGACGGCGTCTCGCTGCTGTCATGTGCTGCTTGACTCGCTGCACTTGTCGCGATTGACGCATCGATGTCTGCCTGCGCGCTGCTTGCTGTCAATGCGACTGGAGGGAGCACGCGCGCTGCCTCGAGCACGTCGTGGTACATGAGTGTGCGCTCGTGGATCGCAAACTCCCAGATCGACGGGTGCGGCGGCAGTACGCCGCAGAGCAGTTGCCACACGACATCTCGATAATGCGCCGGAATGCCGATCTCCTGTGCGAGTTTCACGACCTGCGCGCGATTCACGACGTGCTCCGCGAGCAGCGCTGCGTACGATGCCTCGACGTCGACGATGTGCTGCACCACGGGCACGCCGAGCGTCTTGTAGTACGTCGTGCGGAAGTTGCGGCTGAGCGCCATTCCAGCCTTCTTGATATGTTGTTTGTGTTTGTGTTTGATTGAGTTTTGTGTACAGTTGGTGTACAATCATGGGCACAACTCACAAGTCGGCAGTCGTTGCTGTCTCGATCGAGAGCTCTCTCGCATGCGATCTCAACCTCATGCAACACATGCATGCGATCTCAACCTCATGCAACACATGCATGCGCGCAAGACAGCTCGTTTGCTCCATGGTCATGTATCAACGCGTCTCTTACGCTCCTAGACTTGTGTCATCACTATACAGTGCTCGTCAGCAATCGAGGAACCGACCGGATGCCATCTCCATGAGCGATGCGCCGACGTGCACGACCTCGAGCTTGCAGAGCTTGCCGTCGATCGACGTGCACATTGTGATGGCTCCCCAGAGCCCTTGCAATCCACTGTGCGCATCAGCCATAAACACAGCACGTACATACACAACAGCGTGAGTGTGTGAAAAAGATGTGAGTCTGTGAGCACAAGCAGAAAGAGCGATCCGTCGTTCGAGGTTCGTGCTCTTGCAAGTCGCACTCACAAACACACAGACGTACTTCTTGCGCACGCGCAGTAGTGCCGACATTGGCTCGGCCTTGGGCGTCTCCTCAACTGCAAGGATGTCGAACTCGCTCGCTGCTGCTCCCATGACGCCAAACACCGCCTTGAGTGTGTTGTCGAGCGAGAACTTGAGGCGCTTCGCGTCGCTCACGACATTGCCACCGCCTTCACTTAGGCTATAGCGTCGCAGCCACGCCGCCGCTTGCATTGTCAGGATCACTTGGTAGCAAGACTCCATGCGCACGAGGTCGAGTCGACTGCCATGTGCAGATGAACACCAGCGATCTGCAGCAGTCACTGGCACACATTGCGAATGCACAAGGCCGCACGTACATGAGGATTCGGATGTAGACAACGTCCGAGTGCAGCGCAAACTTGCGGTGCGGTAGTGCTGGCCCTGCTGCTGTGTCGGTCGCGCTCTTGCTCATGCTCATGCTCATGCTTGCCAGTGCTTTCGTTGCCGACTTGCTCCATTCTGGTTGATGATGTGGCGCACACCACCAACTGAGCGACATCAAGCGCACATGGCTTCGAAGCAAGCTCGCGCGACTCTGTTGCATGCACACGACGCTCAATGACAACGACAGCGCGTAGAAGGAGCCTCGGTGCTTATATACTATCGCTACACTACGGCTCGAATCGCGCCTCGACTTGCTGCTAGAGCTTCTTTGGACGTGGCTGCTGCGGCTGGAGCTCTGCGCCGTCGACGCCAGTTGCACGAGCGACAGGACTGTTCGTGTTGCGCCGCTGGCCGTCAATGTAAAACTGCGCGCCTTCGTCTGAACGCGCGCTGATCGCAGACAGGAACGAGTCGTTCACACTCGCTCGGGCATAGCTCCCACTGCTGCGGTACGCGTCGTCCGTGTCACTCTCGTCGCTGTGGACACCGCTCTCGCCGCGCAAGTAGGCAGCTACAGACGCACGGGACGCAGAGCTCTCGAGCGACCGACCAGATGTCGCGTACTCGGTGTCGTACGCGCCGCCTGCTGCGCTCGATTCGAGTTCGTGATGCTCGTCCACGTCAATGTCGACGTCACGACTGCTGTCGTCGTCTTCAAACGAGAACCCGACCGTGTTCATCGACCGCTCAGTGTCAAACGTGCTGCTCGAGTCGCCAGCACTCGCATTGCTTGGTGCGCTCGAGAGCGTCCGGTTCGTGTCAAAGTCGGTCGTGTACGAGTCTGTCGAGCCGCGCAGCGCAAACGCCGACATGCGCGTCGCTCCTCCTGCTGCTGCTGCTACGATCGAGGCGTCGCCAGCGATCGAGCTGTCTGCATCCTCGATCTCCGTCTTGGAACGCCGGTCGAACCAGTCCGTGGCCGTCGAGTCGACGCTAAAGTCACTGCTCACTGACGTCGTCGATGCTGGTGGCGCACGCACAGCGCTAGCGCTGCTGCTCGCGACGCTACGCGGCGAGCGACCATCAATGTCGTCGTCGTACGACGACATGTCGCTGTCTGTGAAGCGCAAGTACGACTGACGTACGCGCGGCGGCTCGCGGCCACTACTAGGCGCTGCATACTGCGTGTGCGCGTGTAAGGGCGCTGCACCACTTGCGCTCGAGTACACTGGCGGCGGTGCAACGACGTCGTCTTCCTCCATGTCGTCGAGGTCGATGCTCGTCTTGCGCAGCGGTTTGCCAAACTGGTTCGCGCTCGTGAGCGCCTGGTACGGCGTCGGACTCGCTGCTGCGAACCGGTCGCTTGCATCTGTGCCGCGCGCCATGGATGTGCGGTTGCGCGCAGGACTTGCTACGCTCTTCGCAGTCGTGTACTCGTCGTCGCGATGGTCTTTGGGGTCGCGCATCGCTGCAGTTGCGCCGACTGCTGTGCCGACTGCGACACCGCCAGCAGCGGCAGCCGCCATGTTGTTGTTCTTGGTGTTAGTGGGGTATGGCTGCGATGGTGACTGCTGCGCTCGCGCGTCGTACCGCCCATACTCGTTCGGTGCATTGCGTGGCGCTTGTCCAGCTGCTTTGGGTGCTCCAGCTCGAGCTCCAGCTGCACTTGCGCTCGCGCCGCCGACTTCGCGCTCGTACGGACTGCGCTGGACGCCGCCAAAGCCGACGCTGTCGCGCGCAAACGGCTGCGTGTACGAGCTCTGCTGGTGCTGCAGAGGCGCGTTGCTGATGTTGTTGTTGTTGTTGTTGTTGTTGCGGAACGTCTGCTGTCCTTGCTGGTTGCTAAAGCCTTGTGGCTGATACTGCTGGTTGTTCGCACTACTGCTCGCGCTCTTGTCGTTCAGCGCCGTGCTCGACTCCATGCGCGCATACGGCGGGTTCCGCGCCGCGGCGCCAGCGTTGCCGTGCTCGAGGTTGATCACGTCTCGGTGGCGACCTGCGTCCGAGTCGGACGACGACGACGCGCGAGCGCGGTCCTTGTTCTTGCACCCACGGACGATTTTGTGGACGATCGTGTACGCCTGGCGAAGGAAGAGCAGGAAGAAGATGAACATGTTGACGCCGATGATGCCGTACGCGACGTTGTCGCGCACTTCTTGCGGGAAGAAGTCGTCTTGGACGAGCATGAGCATCATGCACACGAGCACGACTTTGAGAAACACGGACGTGATGCCGATGTAGTAGAGGAACCGGAGCAAGTGCGGCTCGCGCGCGAGGAGCAGGACCAAGTACACGAGCGTGAGGCCGAGAATGCACAGGAGCTGCGTCGTTGCGTCTTGGATCACACCGACGACGGCGCCAGTCGAGACTGCGAGCAAGATGCGTGGGACAAAGAAGAACCGGTTGTCAAAGTTGTACTCGTCGTAGTACGCGCCGTACTTGGCTGCGAACGGCCGTTGGTCGTGCTCGTACGTCCCGAGGTCTCGGAGCTCGTCGCGGTTTGACGAGATGATGAGGACGCCAAAGACGATCGCAAAGCCGACGATCGCGACGAGACCGATGGCGCCCCAGACAAAGTACGCATCGCGGCCGCTGTCGCCTGCGTCGGCGTTCTGGTAGATGTAGTAGCTCCCTGCCATGCTGAAGATATACTGCGCGAGCAAGAGCGCGAGGAGACATGCCCACACGACTTTGCGGTAGAGCGTTGCCGCGACGGTCCCGACCGAGTCCTTTTTGCTGCACATCGACATGACGACGACACCGAGGACGTACAGGACGTGGATCGCAGCGATCACAAGCGCAAAGCTCAAGAGCGTGTAGAAGAACAGCCGCTGCGGAGCGACGCCAATGAGCGCAGCGTAGCGCTTCGGACCAGTCTCGCCGCTCGCAGTCGTGGACAACAAACTCGTTTCGAGCTGGCGATGGTAGACGTGCGACTCGCCGGCGTCCTCGAGCCGCCGCGTTGTCTTGAGCGTGTCTGTGATCGCCTTGGGGACGTTGAAGTTCGTCCACGCCATCTCACGCGAGAACTGGTGCAGGAACACCGGCGCGCCGTCGATCTGGAGCTGGCTGATCATGCTGATGAACTGCGCCTGCTCAATGATGTGTGTCATCTCGTAGAAGCCGCTTGAGAAGCTCAAGACGGACGCAGCAGACGGGAAGAACGACGCCCAGAGCATCGAGCCAATGCCTGCGGCAGCGCCAGCTGCGAGCGACGTCGCGATCACACCTGACGCTGTGGACCCGGCGCTCGTATCGAGGAAGTGCAGCGTCCCAGTCGTGTTGGTCGGCCAGTCCGTGTTCACGCCAAAGACGCAGCCCGAGCAGTTGTTTGCAGCGATGAAGCTTGCATTGAGCGAGCCGATGTCGACGTTCTGGCCGAGGTGGAGCGACTCGCGGATCTGGTCTTCGCCCCACGGCACGATGTACAAGTAGAACACGAGCACGAACGCCACGAGCGCGCCGAGCGACACGAGGATCCCGATGAGCTGCGTCAGCACGATGCAGCCGCAGCACTTGACTGCGGTCTTGACCGGGTTGATCATCGCTGCTGTCGTCACGTGTGCGTGTCTGTGTGTGTGTGTGTGTTGTGTGTGTTGCGTGTGTTGTGTGAGAGTCTCTCTTGATTAGAGCAATGTGTACAAGCTTGCGTGGGCAAGATGTCGAGTGCGCTGACTCGCTTGGTCTATCTATCGCGCGGTCCGCCGATCGGATTGTGATTGATGCTCGAGAGTCGCACGCGCGCGCGGGACGCTCGCTCTTGCTTGTTCGACTGCGCGCTTGTTCGCGACGACGGCGGCGACGATGAATGCCTCGATGTCGTCGCTCTCTTGCACTGAGTGTGCTCAAGCAAACGAGTGTGCTCAAGCAAACGTGGGACTCGCGATGTTTGCCCGTGTGAAAACTACGGCAAGCGAGTCAGCTGGTGGATAGAAAACTACTCTTGCTCTTGAGTATTGTATCGATTGTTGATGTGTCCCACACACACAACTTTATAGCTGACGGTATTTTTGAGTGGATGTTGGTCCCAGAGCACCACGACACTTGGCTTGGCTTGCACGCTTCAAGCACACATTTTTCGCGCTTTGGGTCTGCTCGTTGCTCGTTGCGTGAAGGAGGCGTCGTTCACGGTGCAAGTAGCCATTGCTCTACGTTCTACTTGTGTGTGTGAGTGCTTGGAAGTCGTCGCGATCGAGAGCGTCCGAGACGTTGAGAATGATCTTCCCGTGCTCTGACCGACCTCGACAAAGCTCAATTGTCCGACTCCAGGTCACAAGAGCGACCTTGAAAGCTCTAAAGGACCAAGTAAAGACACGTTTGAGTACTTAGACTCGCAGCGAAGAGCTGTAGGATTGGAACACATGCAGTCGATGCAAGCGTAGCAGCAAAGAGCTGTAGGATCGAGCGCATGAAAGCATGCACGAAGATCGCCACGCTGGAGGCGAAAATTTTGTGTTGGACATATTGCGGTCTCTTGCCAATCGAAAATCCACTTTGTCGTGGTGTGGCCCACACGCACAGTCTGTTTGACTGCTTTTTGCTCAAAGTGCCGCACAACCACCATCGCGACGACTATGAGCGAGACGCATCCGTTCGAGTGGTAGGTGCTATCTCTCTCTGTGTTGCTGCTGCCTGTTGGCGTGCATGTGTGTGTACAATGATGTGCTTGAGATGCTCGTGCACATGCGCGACTGGTCAAATCAGCGACTGACTCACTGACTGCGCGCGCATGCAGCGATGTCACGCTGACGTTCCCAGAAGGGATCGACGCGCAGTATGCGCTCGAGACGCTGCAGGTCGACACGGAGATCCAGCCGGACAAGATCCACCGCACGCTCTCGGTCGACGGCGTCAACCTCATCGCGTACGTTGCACTCGTGCTTTACGACGCTTTGATCACACCTGCTAACGCCGTGTGCACACGTATGTGCGATGGATGTCATTCGCTGTCCAGTCACTTTCAAGCCACGGAGATCCGCTTGTTGCGCGCTGCAGTGTCGTCGTTCTACGACATGGGGCTCCTCGTCGCGCGCACGCTGCTAGAGTTTAAGCAATAGAGACGCGCTTGCCTACTTGCTGTCGTTCTTGTCGTCGTCGTCATTGAGCGATGAGGTCGTGAGCACGAGCACTTGTCATGCTTGCCAAGCTCGAGGGTCCTGTATTCAGATCACTCAGTCACGCTCATCAACAAGCGCCAAACTGCCAAGACAACGACACCGACGACGATGCAGCAGCAGCACGAGAGCGTCGGGCGCTTGCTGCGCTTTGTCCAGGACAGCGAGCACTTTCACGTACGCCAGCTAGTGCGCATGCTCACCGTGATGGTGTCGCGGCTCGCGCGTATTCTGACGCATTCACTTGCTGCAGGTGCTGCGCGCAATTGACGAGCACGATCGGCGGCAACAACAGCAGCAACAGCAGGTCGATGACAAGCGACTGCAGCAGCCGACATCACAGCTCCTGCTGCCGCGCACGAACTCAGCTCCTCGTGATCCCAGCGAACCTCCTGTAGCACACCCGCCGCGCATTGAGATCGTCGATGCAGCGAACGCACCAGCGCAGCACTTGAGCAAGAAGGTGGTGTCTCTCCTGCACACTCCATGCTATCGGTCCGCATCAACATGTGCTCACACACACTGTCATGCCATGCAATGACTACACTATACACACGCAGTTGCAGGGCCGTGTCTTGTCGCTCACAGATCACAAACGCATTGCAAACCTCCTCCTCGTACTGGTACGACACGCGTGCACAAGCTCGAGACTCGTTGGTCTCGATGCGCTCATGCGACTGCACTGCTCTGCTGTTGCTTCACATTCGCAGGACGCAGTGAGCGACTGCAGCAGCGCGAGCGATGCGAACAGGTACAGCCGATCATCTGCGCTTCAGTGTTCGACGCGAGTCACGACAGTGCGCTGAGCTGACGAGACACTATGACGCGCCAGGAACATGGTCACTGCACTCGCGAGCGCGCTCATAGCGCAGCTCATGCGCCACTGCAAAGCGACGCGAGACAACTGCTGCGTCTGGACAACTGCAGCACCCAAGCTGCTCGCTCTACTCTACTGGCTCGCTCGATGCGACCACACAAGCGAGCGCAAGAACACAGACAACACTAGCTCGAACGCTTTGTTCGCGCTCCTACTGAAGCAAGCCACGCCTTCCGACTGCGGCGACAAGAGCGAGCAGCTCGCTGCAGCACTCGTGCTGTTTGAGCTCGTCGAGATGCATCGCAAGCACGCGCTTGCAGATCGAAGTGCACAGACGTCGTCAAGTGCGTCGCTGCTTGGCGGCACTGCGCCAGCGTTCGTTCAAGCGCTCGTTCAGGTCGTGCGCCAAGGCACCGTCGTCACTACTGAGTCGAAGCTCAAGCTCACAACGCTCGGACTCATTGCGCTTGAAGCGCTCGTGGCTGTGCTCTGTGACTTTGCGTCGTGGTTGCTCGTCACGCTCCAAAGTCCGGAGCATAGCGCACTCGTCGACCGAGTCGCACAAGTCGAGAGGCTCTTGCACGGTATCGACACTGTCGTCGCGACGCTCCAGCAGTTCCACACCGCTCATGCTGCGCGTAAGCAGCCGCTACTGCTCGCACTCGGTCAGCTCCAGCTCTACCACCAAACGTGCTGCACGCTCTTGTCGACGCTGTGTGATCACAGCACCACGTCCGAGTCGACGACCAAGCACTTTAGAGCGTCGGTCGAGCGGCTCTGCTGGCACTGGAATGCCTCTGCGATGCTTCTGTGCACACGCAGCGATGCAACGACGCGCGTACGCACGCTCAAGCCACTTGCAGCGATGCGCTTGGTGCTCCAGCAGTGGCCACGCGACAACAATGTCGAGTGCCATGCTGCAGCAATGCGCCGCGTGTGCGTCCTCTTGAGCATCGGACGCTCGGGCTTTGCGTCTGTGCTGAACAAGGACAGCGAGACGATAGGGCAGCTCCTGCTCGCGCTCGTGCGGACGCTTGACGCGAGCTTGCGACGTCAGAACCCGCCGCTCTGTGCGCTCGCCACTGACGTCTTGACGGCGCTTCTGCTGCCAAACAACGCGGCAGACAGCCACAATGCAGATACAGCAGCGCTCGTGGACACTGACGACGCCAAGGAAGCGCTCTTTGCGCTCCTACTGCGCGCGCTGCAGCGTGGAGTCGCATCGTTTGGTGTGCGATCACGCTCGCTGCAACCGCTCGAGCGGCTCATCGCAGCGTTCGCCGTTGAGAGCTCCATCACGCTCGCGCCAGTGTTTGTCGAGTATATGCGATCGCAGGACGTGAACGTGGTGCAGGTGCGTGCTCAAGTCGACGGTTCTTGCGAGCGTGACGTCGTGTCATGAGCAACTGACTGGCTGACGGTGTTCATGGCATCGATGGGTGGACGCACCAAACACGCGCTCTAGACTGCGCTGTCGCTGATCCCAGTGATCGCTCAGCGCTTCCAACACGCGTCGTTGCGTCAGCGCGAGCAGCTCAGTCCGTGGAGGTTCGTGACCAATGACACCGACGTCTTGAGCAAGGAAGTGCATCGCTGTCAAGCGGCAAGTCGACTGACACACATGCTCAATGCGCCAGACGCCATCTATCACCACTTGTAGCAGAGCAGCTCGTGCAAGACAACGCTATGATCGTCAAAGAGGTACGTACGTGTGTGTGGCAATGGCCCTTGTTGTTGGCGAAGACGCTCACACTTGAGTTTGCGTGGATCACTAGGCGCTGCTGTGTGCGCCACTGCTCGACATCGGCTACTTCACTGCACTCTTCACTGACGGCTGCAGCGTTCGAGATGACGTCGCGTCGATCGGGCTAGCACTGCTCGTTGCTGCTGCGAGTGACGAGACAAGCGGTGATGCCGACATGAACGCTCTCGAACAGATCACGTCGATGTTCATCGACGTGTGTCGACAAGACGGCCAGTCGAGTCCTGGAGCTGCAACGGCGCGTATCACAGCTCCAAGTGATTGGTCTTTGCTCGCAAGCGCAAGTGCGCCCCCTGTGCGCCACGATGAGCAGATTGAGCTAGCACAAGCGTACCATGAGCGGATCCTGTCGATGGCGTCGAGCGGGTACGACAGCACACATACTCGTGACTTGCAAATGATGATGAGCGTCGTCACAAACAGATGCTCTTGCTGTGTGCAGATGGATCCGAGTCGTGTCGGCGCCTCACTGCCGCGCTCAGATCGCTCGTGTGCTGCTCCGCAAGCTCTTTGAGTCGCCGCGCGATCCGTTCTCGCTCCGCTTTCTGCGCGAACTCGTCGCAGCAGAGTGGCTCGAAGATGGCGAGGCAGTCACCTCTGTTCTCATGACGATCGTCTCAGATGTGGTGCAGCAGATGAAGGTGCGTCCGTGCGCTATCGTCCTTGCGGTTGTGTCAGGCGCTCACTTGAGTGCGACTCAACATGGGACTAATGACGACTGTGTGATACATAGACACTGTCGCGACTGACCGAGACGCTCCTCGAAGACCCATCGAGTCGGGCCTCAAGCACAGTCGAAGCGCTGTTGTTCGCTCGCCTCGCGCCTGTGCTCGTGCTGCGAGTGCTCTCGCGCTCCAGTCTCGCAGCTCTCGTCGCGCACCAGAGGCTCCACGTACGTTTGACCCTCTCTCTCTGGATGAGTCGGTCTCTTGATCATCAACCACAGCTCGTGTCCTAACAGTGTTCATGCTCGCTGTTTCGTACTCGCGTCTCCAGTGCAACGGCGTCGAAGACTTGCACCACGTCGAAGCGTTTGTCGCTCGGACAAGACGAGACGCCACGGACATGAACTGCACCGACGTAAGCGCACTCGGTCGCGACGTCTTCCACGCCCTCGCGCGCCACGTCCTTGATCCGCTCGAGTTCAAAGAAGTCAAGATGCTCGCCGTCGAGATCTTGACGAAGCTCCCAGTGCGCGCTGTCGTGCCGTTTGTGTTCACGCACCTCCTGGCGTTCGTGCGAGAAGAGTCGGCGATGCTCGCTGCGTCGAGTGCGACTGAGGCGCTGTACGCTCCAGTGCTCGATGGACTCGCGGCACTGCCAGACGCTTGTGGCATTGTCGTTGCGAAGCTCATGGTCTACTACCTCAACCGCACGATCAACGAAGACGCCGAGGTCGCACAGGACGTCACGCTCGTGCCGTTCATCGTCGCAGTGCTGCTTCAGGTGCTCAGCATCCTATGCGACGTCGGCAACAGTGGCGTCAGCAGCGCAGGAGGCGCAAGGGGCCAGCTGCAGAACCTCCTCGCGGATCTCCAGATGGGCTGCATGGACTCGATTGCGCTCCTCGTCTTGCGAGACCTCGGTGCGCAGCAACGCCGTCAGTCAAAGACAGCGGAGCGCTCGCTACTGGACTTGCTCTTGGACTGGATCATGCGTGGTGATGCGAGCACTGCGGTCAGTCCGATGGACGAAACTTGCGACAATGACGGCGACGACGGAGGTGCGGGAGAGCCGAGTGAGCTTGCGTTCGCAGTCGAGATGATGGTCCTCGCACTCGTGAGCAGCGCGCCGCACACGAAGAGCAGCAGTGGCTTGCGACTTCCACTCCAAGTTCGTATCTGCTGCTGCAACATCCTCCTCAGGTACGTCCTCGCTGTGCGCGTGTTCTGTTGTCTGTGTCGCTAGTTGTAAGACGCACGACTCGCTCATTCAGCGACTGGCTGATGCTCATCACTTTGATGCCATCTTGATCTTTGTTACTAGCGTCATTGGCCGCCTCGATGCCTCGACACTCGCGTCGTTCAAAGCCAGTCGAGCGATCCCGCGACTCGCTGCTGCGTGCTCAGCGCAAGCAACGAGTGCTGATGTGGAGATCGTTGCTGGTGCGCTTCAGGTACGCGCTGCGATGTGTCTAGCGCAGATCACGAGTGTCTGCTGACGTGTCGCGCGTACTGCTGCTCGCTACTGTTCGGACAGGTGCTGTTCACGTTCATCTACAAGACTGGAGACAGCGCCGTGTCAATGAGCGAGACGGCAGACATCGCGCTCGTTCGCGCGTGCTTTGACGCTGTTGTCACGACACTCGAGCACTCGTCCAACGCACAGGTGCGCGCCAAGCGTATCACAAAGCAGGAGCATGATGTGTCGAACTCATTTGCCTCCATTCTTGTGCTGCAGATCTGCATGAATGCGCTCAAGGTCGCCGGCGCGATCATGGGCAAGCTCCCCGACTTCTTTGGCACAGTCTCGGAGGAGCGATTTGCTCGCTTGATCCGGTACGACATTGGGTCGTGGTGGATTGTTTCGCGAGGCGCTGGTGTCCTCACTCAATCGTGCATCTCGTGACGACGTGCAGGATCCTCCAGGCGACGCGAGACCGGACGTTCGCAGCGCCAGGCGTGAGCGCATTCGCGCAGTCGTTGCTCCTCGCACTTGCGCCGCCGCCACCACAATGATCATGGCTGCTTCGTCAAGCGCAGAATGTGTGTCACGGAAACTCAGGACTTCGATAAAGTACGAGTCTGACAAAAGATCCAGCTCGCATATTCAAATCAAGTCTAATCGGTCGCCTCCGAGTTGAAGTGTCGCACGATCCACGTCAGTCTTGCTCACTCTTGCATTTGCCTCGACGAACGCAGAGACTTCGCTCGATCTACCGCTGGCACAATGACGCTAACGCGCGCTGCACCGCCGGGCGACGCGTTCCGACGCACAGACGAGCTGCGCACGCTCATTGCGCCGCGAAATGTCCATCCAGACATCCCAGCCTCTCGTCCGATCCCGACAAACGACTGGTGGGGCAACTTGCTTGCGTACGACGGCCAGAACGACAGCGACGCGATCTTCAGCTCGCCGTACACGTACCGGATCGTTCAGAGCACTGCAGCAGCTACTGGCGCACCGACGCGCGGTTTGTCTGTGAGCTACCTCGCGCAGTACCGCACTGACGGTCCGCTCAACGACAATGGCGCAGTGCGCTACTACTTCTACCCACCGACGATCAAGAACTTGCTCTTCTCGGCACCCGAGCTTACGCACACCTCGACGACGTTCACGATCGACGCATGGGACGACCTCGGCGCTGTGCTCTCGCTTTCACTCGCGCCGGCGCGGTTTCTGCGCACGTACGTGTCTGTCGGCAACGCGTTCACGACCGTCGAGTACGCGAACTTGCACGTCCAGCTTGGCTCCGACCACGGCTGGCTCACGATCAACAACGAGCCGTTCGTGAGCGGGAAGACGTACACGAGCACATCGTTCGAGGTCACGCTCAACAGCGGACACAAGTGGCTCGTGTTTTTCTTCCCAGCGTCGGACGCGTTAGCGCCAACGACCGTGCGCTTTGACAACAACATGCTCTTGACGACGGAGCCGTTCGACGGCTTTGCCCAGGCTGCGTACGTCTCGAACAACAGCGCTGGCGCAGCAGTGGACGCAAGCATCGCCCAGCTCTACCATCAGTGCGCCGGTGTGTTTGCGAAAGGAGCCAAGGTCGATACGAGCGACGACTGCGCAAAGTCGTTCGCGTTTAACTGGACGCTCGAGACGCTCACGCCGCGTCCAAACGCGAGTTTTCTGCACTTTGCGCTCGACCACTTGGCGCAGATGATCGACTCGACGACTGCGACTGCGCACCCAGAGCTCACGCTTCATGCTCACACGCGCGGTCCGATGCAAGCGTACACAACGAGCATCGCGCATCCACTGTGGCGCTTCCGCGTTCTCCCGAGCATCGACGCGGCAGTCGAGACGCGCACAGCGTTCTACCCACCGGACGAGCGCGCGCTGACGCCAGAGCGCATCGCAGCGCTGAACCTCTGTCAAGTCGTTCGCGACGAGATCTACGGCGACTGGGACCAAGCGCTGCCGCACGAAGGGAGCTACTACTTCAAAGGCAAAGCGCTGCAGAAGTTTGGAACGATTTGCCTCGTTGCGAAGCGCCTTGCAACGACGACGCACCCCGAGCTCCTACCAGTCGCGCAGCACGGCATTGCGCGCTTGCGGGCGCTCTTCGCTGCGTTTATCCGCAATGCAGCGGCGTATCCGCTCGTGTACGACACGGTCTACAAAGGCATCATCACGAGCGAGGCGCTGGCGAAGCGCGATGTGAACGTCGACTTTGGCAACGCTGTGTACAACGACCACCACTACCACTACGGCTACGTCATTACAGCAGCGGCGATGGTGCTGCACTTGAGTGCAGACGACGCGAACTGGCGCACGTCGGCTGACGCAGCACAGCTCCGTGTGTTTGTCGACACGCTTGTGCGCGACGTGCTCAACGCGGACGACGGCCACGCGCACTTTCCGCGCTTTCGCCACTTTAGCTGGTACCTCGGGCACTCGTACTCGCACGGCGTGACGCCAATGGCGGACGGCAAAGACGAAGAGTCGACGTCTGAAGAAGTGAACTTCTTCTACGGCGTCGCGCTGTACAGCGCAGTGACGGAGAACCGTGCAATGGCGCAGCTCGCAAAGCTCATGCTCAAGGTCTACGCACTGTCGGTGAACACGTACTTCTTGATCGCGCGCGACGGCCGACCGATCCACCCGCCGGCGTTCCGACCGAACAAGATCACAGGCATCTTCTTTGACAACAAGTGCGACTACACGACGTGGTTCAGTCCGAACAAAGAGTGCATCCACGGCATCCAGATGCTCCCAGTGTCGCCGATCATGCCTGCTGTGCGCTCGCGCGCGTTTGTCCTCGAGGAGTGGACCGACGTGCTCAGCAAATTGCCGTTTGTCCAGGACTGGCGCGCACATGCAAACGGCTGGACGTCGCTACTGTTTGCAAACTACAGCGCAGTCGACAGTGCGCGTGCGTGCGAAGTCTTGGCGCAGTGTCCAATGGACGACGGGCTCAGTCGCGCGTGGGCACTCTATATCGCAGCGACGAACGCGTCGTAGATGCAAGGCGCTTGGCATTTGACTCGACGGCAACGAGCTTGTGGCGAACAGGACTGAAGAACGAGCAAGAGAGATAAGTGAAGCCATTGTCCATGTAGGATGTTGTAGGTTTGTGCCTAACTTTATAGGATGCTGAGTGAGTCAG
Organism: Pythium guiyangense; assembly: GCA_003730235.1. Lineage (NCBI taxonomy): Eukaryota > Oomycota > Peronosporomycetes > Pythiales > Pythiaceae > Pythium > Pythium guiyangense. The sequence continues at coordinate 415,503 of QXDM01000057.1, read as the reverse complement.
GTGAAATGATGCAGTAGGAACTACATCTTGTGTGTGAGCGCACTTGCTCTTTTGCTCTCTTGCTCTCTTGCTCTCGGTAGAGCACTTCAGCTCCAGCTCATCTTGTTGTTGTCCTTGGTGCACATGCGAGGCAAGCTCGACACGATTATGCTGCGGCACACACTCACTCGACGCGCTCTCGCCGAGACTACTCGTGGAAGTGGCAAAGGTGCACAACGAATGGCGCTGTCTCGAGCGAGCGCGTGCATGGGTACACACGGTGAGTACATGCTGGTTGGACCGACCAACGGTTGGTTGGTCGACTCGATCAATGAGTCTGATCGCTGTTGTATTGATTGGTCTGCGTGCGTCTCAAACTACCAGAGACGACTTGTGTTGAGTCACACGAGCAACAGGCTCAACAGACGGCTGCGCTGCGACTAGGAGGCGCGCGCACTGGTCAGCTGACAGATGATTTGATTTGAGTCGAGTCGAGTGAGCAAACGGAGCGCACACCACGCGAGTGTGTGTGCATGGTTCTCTCAACGGCTAGTGTGACGGCATGGTCGAGTTCATGGTGCGCTCGAGTCCTGGTGCTCTCTCGGGTGCATGGAGCTCTCTGGTGCATCGTGCGTTCAAGCGATTCGCATAGCTAAGTGAACAGTCAAGTCATGGCGTCCGTTACCGTTGTATCGTGTGTGTGGACCACTCGACTGACATCCAGCGCTGAACGTTTTGAAGCCTGAGTCCCATGCTCGAGCAAGACCAAACAACACCTACAACCAGGACAACGAAGCACAAGCAAGCAAGCAACAGCAAGCGTGAAAGGTGCGCGCGTGTACGTGACGACCTCAACTCGATTCGCGCAGTGGTGGTGGTACCAAGTGTGTGGCAGCGGACGCACGCTGCGGTTGCCGACTCGTGGCCAGCGCGGCACGGTTCGAATCAGTCGTCGCGCTGGAATCTCGCGATGTATGTGGGCGGAGACGGTACGCGAGCCGCGATACAAACGCGCAGTCAAATCGAGGTGGTCCCTCTCTCACTCGACAACGCACAACAAACAACACTCTCACACCGAGCAGCCGCTGGTGCCAGCTCCGACGCCACAGTCGCTCATTTCAACATTCGCTTCGTTCGCCCGACGCAGCAGCACCACACTTGCTCGCTCGCACTCGACGACGCAATGGCGACGAAGCTGTCCGCGAGTCCGTACGTCACAGGCGGCCCCGAGCTCGACCTGCTCATCGACGACCACGAGACCGACGAGCTCTGGCGCCGCCACTCGTACGACGCCCACACGCTCCACTCGGCGCGCATCGCCGTGGCCGCCTGGGCCGACCGCAAGAGCTTCAGCGCTCGCGACGCGCTCGTCAGCAAGACGAACGACACAGCCAAGCAGCAGCAGCAATACCACCGCAACTCGCAGCCGTCGCTGTCGCGCCACTCGTTCCCGTCGCCCGCGTCAACCGCGACGTCGTTGTCGTCGGCGCCGTTCCGTCCATGGTCCTCGGCTGGTTCGACCGCGTCGTCGCTCGCGGATGACAACAGCGGCTCGCCGCTCACGAGCACGACCGTGCGCTTCGCTGGCGTCGCGAAGAAGGACGCACACTGCATCTACACGCTCCACATCGACACAACTGCCGAGCAGTTTGTCGTGAACAAGCGCTACTCGCAATTTCGCGCGTTCCGGCAGCAGCTCTTTGCGATGCTCCAGCAAGGACAGCACTGTGGCAATGGGCCGTGCAAGCAGCTCGCGCAGCTCACGCAGATCAAGTTCCCGCGCCGACGCCTGCTGCAGCAGTGGAAGCGCGGCGCGGACCTCGCAATCGCGCGCGAGCGGTTGTTCCTGCTCCAGCGCTTCACGGACGCGATGCTGCGCGTGTACCGTCTCGCGCCGCGGCGCCAGCTCCGGTGCTGCGTCAACACAAACTGCGCTGCGATGGAAGCAGTGCGGTCGTTCCTCGAGATCTCGGCGCGCGGCGACACCGTCGTGCTCGCGCCGCCGTCGACGCTTCAGGCGTCCGAGATCGTGCACGTCGGGCGGTCGAGTCTGAGCTCAGAGGCTGAGGCTCGGAGCGAGAGCAAGAGCGTCGAACCGAGCTGTCGCGCGCGCCAAGCACGGGGCTTCCCGCCGCCGACGCGCGTGTCGCTTGCGGCCGAGCCGGACCACCACTTCGACCAGCTCTACACGATCACAGAGGACTCGGAGCTCGTGCACCTCCAAGCATGAGCGGCTCGACCTTCCTTGTCGTCTTCTTCTTTACCATAGACTCGAAGTGCAGAGTACTTGTACACATCTAAGTTATCTCAACCAACCGCGTTTGTTCCCTCCCATGCTTCCCATGCTTCCTGCCGTCCCTCCCTTGACTCGTTCTCACTCGGAGGATCCTGCCGTCGGCTACTTCATGTCGTCTGCAGTCGAGAAGAGCGAGACGATCGCAGACGTGACCTTGTCGTCGTCGTCAGAGCCGAGTCCACCGAGGATCTTTGCTGTCTTGCTCCACTGGATGCTGCTCTTGAGTGTCTACGCGCGCAGACACGAGCAAGTGGATGCGCATAGGTCGGTACAATGAATGCGAAGCTGGCGTCCAAAGCGGCGATGAAAGTGTACCTCGTCGCGCGGCGCGTCGATGCGCTGACCGTCCTTGGTTGTCACGATCTCGTTTGCGCGAGCTTTTGCCCACTGGACAAGATACCATACACACGTGCAGCGAGTGAGCGACACAGAGTCTTTCACTGCCAATCGAGCGAGTACGAATGAACGAACACACCTCGAGCCACTTCTTGTCACGTCCTGGACGCTGCGGACCGCCTGGTGGCGTCGCGACGAGGATGCTTGGGCGTCGGCTGTACACGCTCGGAGACGCATGAGTGCTCGGTGGCAGGGGGCACCGAGGCGACCGAGGTGACGTGCGAATGCTAGTGCTTGCGATCGCAGGCAGCGACCGTCGGATTGTGCGAATGTGCGAGTCGGCGCCGGGCGAACGCGGACCAAAGCTCGCGTTCAGGTGCTCGAGCTCGCTCTTGGCGAGCACTGAACCTGCGAGTTCGCGCCGGTATCGATCCCACTTGGCGTCGGCTGCGAGGTCCTGCCGAACACTCGTTTCTTCGATCCGCGCACTCAGATCGAGCGCTTCGGCGCGCAAGAGTGACTCGACCACCGTGTCCTTGAGCGCGCTCTGTCGAAAGTCCACGCGCTCGACGCGATAGAGGATCGCAGTTGGCGACGACACGAGCACGGAGAAGACAGCGTTCGGCTCGCCCATGACGACTTCGTACGCGCCAACGTAGTGCCGACTGCGCTCGCGTGCGTTCGCAAGAGGAGAAGGCAAGAGGCGTCAAACACGTCAGTGCGCCATCCACGTCCAGCCACGACGGCACGTCGTACCTGCCGACGTTGCAGATCTCGACAAAGCTCGCTACTTTGCTTGGACGATGCAGTCGAAAGCGCTTGACGAGGCGACACTCGCCGTGCTTGACAAAGTACACGTGGTCTACCGAGCAGCACAAGCAAACAATGTTGGTGAGGCACTTGCTCGACATCGTACCGACGGCAAGCGCCAGGAGCATTCAGAGTAGACGCAGCTGCGATTGCAATCGAATGGCATACTCGCAGGCTCGCCCTCGGTCGCGACGATGTCGTTGTACGAGAACATCACTTTCTCCATGCGTCCGCAGAGCTTGAGCGTACTGTCGGTGTCCCAGTGGTCGAACCCGCGCACGCTCGCGAGGAACTTGATCTTCTCGCTGTCGATACAAGCGAACAAGCAGTGTCGGTTGTCAACGATGATGGTGCAGTGTAGAGAGTGCGCACGCACCGCAGTTCGCGACCAATGTTGCTGCTCCGGAGCTCGAGGAAGGTGTATTTGTCGATCTTCATGAGCAGCGTGCGCTCGCATGCGACAACGGACGCTGTGCGGTGCTGGTCGTCCAGGAGCAGTCCGACGTCGCCAAAGCACTCGAGTGCTTTGAGTGTTCGCACGACGTAGTTGGCGTCCTGCGATGGGTCTGCAGCGCAAGTGTGAGCAACTGATCAGTGCACAGCGCTCGTACTGTTGCGTGTACGCACCGTACACAGACTCTGCGCCGCCAGGGTTGAGAAGACTCGCGTGCACGCGCGCGCGGTTCAGGATCTCCTCAAAGTCGTTGAGCGTCGGTGCTGACATGTGCGCAAAGTCAAGGACGACGTTGAGTGTGCCGTAGAGGACACAGTAGAACGAGTCGGCTGCGTCGCCGATGTTGAACAGCGCCTCGCCGCGGTCGATCTCAATGCCTTTGACTGCGCGGAGGTACCGCAAGCGCTCGTGCGGTGGAACATCTGAGAAGTAGTTGACCGAGTGCACTGCGATATCGATGTACACAGAACGACTCGTCTTGAGATGACTGCACTGCTCGGCACACGCACCTCTGAGCTGCTCAACCCACGCAGTTTGCGCATGCGTACCGTACTTGTCGAGGAACTCGTAGTCGTCTTTGCCTCGAGCGGCGTCTGGTGTGAACATGATGCGCTTTAGCGTTGCGCACACCTCGGGCGTCGGGTTGTCGCCGTGGAATGCGATGTTGCGGCTGCAGTGGAGACACACGCCGCAATGATACGAGACAGTGACAGTAGCGATCAGCATCAAGTCCATATGTGCCTCGAGACGCGCATCCCCGCCGTTGTGCGTGTGCGTGCGTGTAGGCAAGCACAGAACGCACGGTGTCGCGCTGGTCATGCGAGCGAGGTATGCGTGCTGCCACGAGAAACTTGGGTCTTTTGAGCCTATAAAAATCGAGCTGGACTTCCTTTGACCTTGTTAGCATGTGCTCCACTACCGTGCTCCGCCTGAGCGTACTTGCATGCCCGCGATACTTGTTCGCAGTCTTCGCGAAGGCATCTGTGAACGTGTCTCTGCGAGTGTGTCTCTGTGAAGGTGTCGTCGTCGAGAGCGCTTGCCTCGACATTGTCACGGTCGTCTTGACGATTCCTTGCAAGTAACCAGGATACAAGGACCTGTTGCTGACACTGCATCAGCGCACGAGCACACAGGTTGCAGCGCGCGACTCGGTGTGCGCACCGACTGTCTTTCAGACAGCACTGAGTATGCGAACTGCTCGAGACACACGCACGCATGCCTCGAGCATCCAGCGGTGTTCAAGACACACCTGTTGCCGAGCATTGACTCGGCTACACTATGCTTCAACCTGCAATAGGAAAATCAAATAGTGCGGAAATCGAGGATCGCCACTTTCGAGTCCAAAGCACTCGACACAGCAAAACGCGCGCGCGAACAAGTCGCTCAAGAGGCATCAACGGTGCGTGGGCGTTCAGGTCTCTCGCTCGATCGCTCGTCGTGCATGCAGCACGATGTACACATAGAAGAATCTGTGCGTGTGTTGGATGTGCTAGTGCGCGCGGCGGTGACGCTCTTGTTGCTGCTACAAACCAGTTGTAAGGACAGAGTCACTTGCTCACTGCAACTCATCTTGCATCGCTTGCACAACCGCTGTATACCAAGGAGCAGCCAAGCAACTCGTGAATATGGACCCAGAGCAAGAGAAGAAGTGCAGCGAGATCCTCGAGTCGTTCTTCCGCCTCGACAGCGCTGGTGCGTGAGCGTTGTCGAGTCGCTTGCATCCCACGCATTCGTTGCAGGATGCTGCGATCCGCGCAGACACGTGTTGCTGACAGCGCTTCCTGTTTACTCTCTGGTGTCGCTAGAGCCGTTCCGCGAGCGCGTGAACTGGGAAGAGTGGGGCCTCTACGACTACCTCCAGGTCGTGAAAGTCCCGATGGACCTCGGCACGATCCGCACCAAGCTCAGCAAGCACGAGTACAAGAAGCCAGCCGAGTTTGCGAAAGACATGCGTCTCGTCTGGGACAACTGCAAGCGCTACAACCAGGATGGCTCTGATCTGTACGACATTGCAGACGAGCTCTCGAAGCGCTTTGAAGACCGCGTGAAGAGCATGAAGCTCGACGTTGGCACTGCGCCGCGCGCGGACAAGAGCATTCCGTACGTCGCTCTGATTCTGAGCAGCAAAGCGACCGAGTTGCGTGCGTCGCTCTCTCTCACGCTAGTGTCCCGCTCTGCACGACAGCGCACCGTCGACGGAGGAGAAGATCCGCTTTAGCCAGAACATCTACAAGGTCTCTGCGAAAGACCTGAGCGCGATCGTCGCGATGCTCGAAGAGAAGTGCCCGAAAGCGATCGAGAAGGTCCGTACCGAGCGAGTATCTCTCTTGTCTGGACTCGCACTGCTTGCGTGTGTCGTGGCAATGCAACGGCACTGTGGTCGAGGACACTATGCTCACTGCGTACTCTCTCTCTCTCTCTCTCGGTCGTTCTCTCTACGACGCAGCAAACGTCGCCAGATGAGCTGGACATTGTCGTCGACTCGATCGACGCGAAGACGTTCCGTGAGCTCGAGAAGTTCGTACTCGAGCACGTCCCTGAGAGTCTGCGCGAGCCAATGGCGACAACGCCCAAGACGTCGTCGTCGTCCCGCAAGTTGTCGTCGAAGCGCACTGCGTCGAGCAGCAACAGCAGCTCGTCGTCAAAGAAGAGCAAGACGAACTCAGCGACGACGGCGGCGACAGAGTGAGTCGCCGTGAGTATTTAAGCCGACGGACGACGCTCAAGTGCGTCCACCGCGTCGTCTCGCAACAATCTCAGTCCTAGCAACCGCACACACGAAGAGCGAGAGTGCTAGCAGACTCTCGTTCGTTTAAGAGCGCCAGTGCTCGCTCGCTCACTCGCTCTTTCTGCGAATCCATCGACGCCACTCTCGCTCTTTGTCGTATCGCCTACTTGCGCTTGAGCGACGTCGCAAAGCGCGCTTGCCGCATGAACGTCGTCTCGAAGCTCGTCTTCGGCTTCTTCTGTTTGGTATTGCCATCGCTGTCGCTTGGTGCCGCGTGTGGATTGAGCGCTACATGCGTTGCAGTCGTAGACGTCGTTGCGAGCTTGGACAAGTCGAGCGGTGGTACGACGCTTGGGTGGACGGCACTGAGCTCACTTGCGCCTTCGGTTGACCAAGCCGCTGTGTGTGGTGCCCCAGCGCGCGTGCTACCGCCAGGCACTGAGCTTGCGACGCGGCGCGTCGACTTCCACTGCGGTGGCACAACCTTCGATGGCATCGTGGTGTCTTCGTGGTCGCGCGACGGCGTCGTAAGGATAGGGATAGTCTGGATCACCACGTGCAGCACGTTAAAGAGCATCCATCAATCAGCACGTGCTGGCTGCAAGCAAGGCAAGGCAGAGTGTCATTGTGACCTGCGACAGCGGCAACTGCATGATCCGTCCATGGCGCATCGACACTTTGCTTCGACTCGAGTGCTTCTCGGCGATGTCGTCCTTGTACGCGAGCAGTTCATCTTTATGGAGCTCCATCAGCTCTCTACCGAGCCGACAAGCGAACAAACGTTAGTGCGGCAGTACGTAGAGTGCAAGACGGCGATGCACGATGCATGAACGATTCGCTGTCCGAGCGTACCGGAGCGATGGCTCCTCGCCAATCGATTGATCCCACTTCTTGCCATGGAGCTTCTTGCCAGCTTTCATGATCTTGCGCCACTCCTGCTCAAGAGCAGCGTACAGATCGCATCGTGGTGCGTGTTGGTCACACAAGGACAGCCGAGAGCACGACTGAGCTACTCTTGAAGCGAGCAACAGACGTACCTTGTCCTGTCGATGATCCGTCTCGACGCGCGCAGTCACGATCTCTTCAAGCTCGCCATGCAGACGCAACTGGGCTTCGCGCGCAGCGAGTTGGTGCCGCAAGCGGTCAATGAAGCGGCTCAAGTCTTGCTTGCGTCGATTGATCTGGTCCAAGCCTCCCAGCGGTGCAGCGGCGTCTAGACGCAAGGGTTCGTGCATGCCTGAACGTACAAGCATCGTGAGCTGAAGCTGTTGCGTCGAGCACGCCAACAAGTACTTGGAGCACGAGGGTCACTCACGCTGCTTCGTGCGTCGCCGTTCTCGCAGAACCTGGTAGCGAAAGAACGCCATGGCGAGGAAGAGCACCAGTGCACAGCAGACAAGGAGCACTGGCGTCTCGAGCGCCACGCCCTTCGCGCCGCGCAGCCCTGGCATCACAATTCACTTTGCTAGACGAAAGTGCGCGATGTCTTCCGCTCACTTGAGGACTCTTGCACTCGTGCACGGACTCAGATGTCGTTGAGCTAAGTTGGTCAGACTTGGTGTCGTCTTACCATCTTTGACATCTTTTGGCGGCAAGATCGCCAGATCAAGTGAGCAAACTAGCATCTCGGCTCTGAAGCTCCTGTGCAGTGGCGCTGACGTGGCCGCACCGATGGAGGCAGACCCAGCGCTCGAGAACCGAGTCACAACGATCTCTCGCATAAATGCATCGAGTGCTTTATATGAGAGGTAGTGTATTTTTGTACTTCATTTTGTTATGCTGCGTACTTATGCAAGCGGTATGCATCGTTTCTTAGGTTGATACTGTGCGCAAAGAGCTTCAACGCACCAAGCTTCAATACAGCTCACTTCACTTCGAGACATCAAAGCAAAGCATCAACGCACATACGCGCACACGAGCACATACGCGCACACGAACACGAGCATGACGACGCAGCAGCGCTACGATTATCCGCCTCCTCTCGCACCTGCAGCGGCAGCAGCGAGAATGCTCCAGTGGTGCAAGATCTTGAAGCCATGGCACATGCAGCTCGAGCACTTTCACGCATCCGCGTTGGGACTCACAGTCGAATTCGGCACCAAGAAGACCAACAATGCAGTGACGTCGCGCGACAGTCTGCTCCGCGTGCGCGAGTTGCTCGAGCTGCTGCATGTAATTGCAGTCGCAGAGGAGCTCTCGTGGAGAGATCTACTCGACCAAGTAGAGTACCGGCGCATGTGACGCTTTGACCAGGACCCCAGCAACGCACTGTCCAAGCCACGTGCCTTTGAACTCTGCCGTGCACAGTTCCACTACTACAAGATGGGCAAGCTGGGCTACCTCGGCTTCGCACCTGTCTACACGGCGTTCTTCTTTGGCTTTGACGCTGCGTCGTTGCGGCCCGAGTTCCGCACCGCAATGGAGCGGATCCACGCGCTCCTCACGCCCGAGATGCGCGCACGAGTCGCCGATCCAGCGAACCGACTGCCGGTTGAGATCAGCCTCGACAAACTCGTGAAGAAGTTGTCTGTTAGCATGACTACCGCGTACGTCCGCTCGTTGCTGGGCCTCATCAAGTCAGTTGTTGCGCAAGCGACTGCAGCGTCACAGCTGCCGCCACGACCAACCGACAGCAGCAGCGAGTGGCAGTACCGCTTCCCGTTCACGCTCGCGAGCGTGAATGTAGACCCGCTCATGCTCGCCAAGCTCGAACCGGACGCTGTTCCAGTCCTGACGGAGCTCTTTGCACTCGGCTTCCGCCCGAGGTTCTCTGACTATCAGCCTGACCCAGTGTTTCCGACGCTCTCCACTCCATATCTTGGTCCGATCCTCCAAGCGCTGACTGACGGCGACACGCTCCGGCGCACCGAGGGCTTTCCAAAGCTCGCGTCGAGTCGCGCAATGGCGTTCTTAGTCTCGAACTGGGTGCTCGACAAGTTGGAGCTAGACGAGGGCAAGCGCGTGCAGCGGATCTCCGCGATGCTCTCTGCGCTCACAGTATCGAGCGACACCACGACGCTCAGGCTGCGTAACACTCGGAGCTGGGGCTCACTTGCAAGCCAGCAGAAGGTCTTTGAGTGGCTCGCGTACGCACTCTTGAGCAAAGACTCGACGTCGAGCATCTCGAAGATCGAGATCGGCGCGTACAACTTGCCGACAGAGATCCTAGACAGTCTCGTGCGCGTGCTTGCAGCAACGAACCCAGCTGAGCCGCTCTTGTGCGCCGCAGGAGCTCGTCAACCGACTGGACATGGCAATGACGCTGGCTTTGCAGTCTTGAAGGCCAACACAGTCGTCTCGATCAAGCCAACGCTGATGGAAGCGCAAGCAGCAAGTCCACTCCAGTACGTTATTGTGAAGCAAGAGCTGCGCGTCCGCGCATTCGACAACGCACACGACCCACAGAGCCTCGACATCATCGTGCCGTGCTACGGCCACTGCATCGTCGCGCGCAAGTCTGTCGACCACTTTGTCCCGGATCCATCGCCTGCGCTGTCGTCGCTCGCAGTCGGCTACCACGGCGCGATCACGTCGCTCGAGATCAGCGGAGGCACTTGCGAGCCGCTGGTGTCGCTGATCGAGTACATTGGTGGCAACGTGGTCGACCTCGTGTTGGGTGGCGAGACATCGCCAAACGCGCTCCGTCGTGTCTTGGAAGCGTGTCCGAACTTGCGCAAGCTCGAGCTCGGAAACACTTCAGACCGAGTCTTGATCGAGGCGTACGAGAGCGGCACGTGCAAGGTCGAAGAGCTGGCGATCGCGGGCTTTATGAGCCGGTCGCGTGGTGGCGAGTCACTTGTCGACTTTGTCTTGCGTCTGCAAGACCCAACGAGCGTCATGACGAAGACGCTTCGGTCGCTCACGCTGTACGAATGGAGTGAGCCGGGTGAACTCGTGCTCGACGCGTTTGCCCAAATGCTCACAGTGAACCGGACGCTCGAGTACCTCAAGTTCACAGCAGCCAACCGTTTGTTCGATCCGCGCGCAGATGCACTCATGCAGACACACGGCATGCGCTTGCCTGCTCGACCACTCCGTCCAGGCAACCGACGCGCTTTCCTCAGTGTCGTCCGTCAGAACCAGTTGGTGACACCGACCGACGAACCACCGCTCAAGCGTGCACGCACTACTACCGAACATCCTGACCGACCTGCTCTTGGCGAACTCGACCGCGACGTCATTGAGCTCGTCTTTGGGTTTGCAGCGACGCCAGGAGCGACTCGATGCCTCGATCTTTCCAACTTCGGCGACTCGTATTCTGACGGCGAGGGCGAGGACTACTAGCAATCGTGCTCCACCGACGCCGACGTCTCATGGATGTTCCTGCTGTACTCAAGACTCCAGTCGCCGCAACGCTGTGTCGTTGCAATCGGCCTTAAGTGTGCGTCTATCGTCCGTGCGCTTGTGTGTTGTGTGCGTTGAGTGCATCGAGAGTTGTGTAGCGTCGTTGACGTCGTTTGATGTCATGTCGATGGGCAATGGCTACATGTTGGTCTTTGTACTGGATGTGCTCGTCAAAGTACGATTCAAGTGACTTGATCAATGTATGCTCGTTGCCAATCATCTCACGAACGGCACGAATGGACTCGCTTGATGGCGACGATGTCGTGCCTTTCTTGACGCTGCGTGAGCGCCAAGCGCTTCGATGCGTCTGTCGGCGCTGGCACTTTACGTGCACATGGCTTGCAAATACAGGCGATAGCAACAGCACCGCGCATGACGACACGAACGACGCGCTCCTGCCGCGCAAGAAGTCGGTGTGGAACCTCCAGAGTCGGCGCTTTCGGCACGTGTGGCACTCGTTTGTCCACCGCGCGTGCGAGGAGCTCTTGCCGCACGTCCTGCAGCGTCTACCGCGCATCGACAGGCTCGACACGTACGCGCTCACGCAAGGACTGTGTGCGTCGACAAACACTGGTGTGCGGCCGTCGTTTGACAACGCACATGCGCGGTCCGGGTACATTCAAGCCAAGATCAATCGCTGCGGGAACCTCTCGACACTCTTGCTGACGCCTGAGCTCGCGCCATTGCGATCTGAGCTCTTCCGCATCGGTCGCGCGCGCTGGACCGTTGCGCTCTACGGCGGCGGTCCAGGCTTTGACGCCGCAAGTCTCGCGTTCCTCTGTTCATTCCTCCGAGCTCGCGACATTCGCTTCCACGTGAACGTCTACGACAACGAGCCGGGTTGGGCACCGGCTTTGATGGCGATGCAGCAAGCGCTCGAGACACTACACGACTGTAGCGACTGTAGCAGCAGCAGTGGTGGCGGTGGTTCGCTGGACAGCGACAGCGCCATGAGCTGGGGCTTCCACAGCTGCGACATCACAGTCGACGTGAACGACGCAGTGAACGCCGCGGTCCAGCGTGCCGTCGCGTCGACGCAGCTCTTTGTGTTCTCGTTCGTGTGCGTCGAGAACTTCCAGCTGCTGCAGCAGAGCGCGTTCGTGTTCCTGCGCTCGCTCTTCCAGGACGCCGCTGTTGGCAGCGCGTTTGTGTTTACCGACTCGACGCATCGACTGTGGCCGCTCATCTACGACGTCGCGCGCGCCACGACTGCGCACTTTCGCGTCTGGACGCCGCATGCGCGCGGCTGCCACTACGCGCTCGTGCTGCAGAAGCAGTCGCGCTATTCAGCCCAACGTCGTGGGAGCGACCCACCGTTCTTTGCGCACGCGATGGCAAAGCTCGCGCTCTTTCGGCAGCACCAGCACGAGCAGTGGAAGCAATGAGATAGATGCACGTCCCCTCGCCGGCGTCTGGTCATGCGGCGCTGGTTGTTGTTCGCGCGCATGCGGTGGTGCTCGCACAGACTATGGAGCCAGCCATTGCGCTTCAAGGCGCGGGTTCGTGCACGGCTTGCCAGCGTAGCGACACAGCGGCGTGAGGTCTGGTGTGACTAGGTAGTGGAAGAGCTGGTCGTCGATGCTGGTGGCTTCGTGTGCATCTGTGTTTGCTGGTGGCATGAAGGCGTGCAGCATCGGTCGCGCGGTCCTTGACGACAGTGTTCGCTGTCGGGAGCTGGTGCGACGTAAGTCGAGCAAAAGCAAAAGTGAGGACGACTGGCAGACCGGACGATCGCGCACTCACGTTGGTCCGGAGATCAGCGACCACTTGCTCTTGCGCGGAGACAAGCTGGTGAGTAGCGTCGCGATAGCCTGCGCATCGATCGAGACTATGGTTTCTCAGCCGTGGTCTCGATCAACACGAGCGCTCGAGTCCATGCGCCTTCGATCTTCTCGAGCGTCAAGCGGACCAAGCGCGGGATCCGTCAACGCGGCACTTGTGATGTGAACGGCGATCGAAGGAGACCGAGCTAGTACTCGACTCCAGGTGCATAGTAGCAACAATCCGGCGCTGTCGCTGAGCAACATAGTATACCGTAGCTGTAGATCACAGACGTCGTGTGCTTCGTGCTCGCTCCAGAGCTTGATGTCCTGGTGGTCGGGCTCACATCGACGCCGGCAAAGAGAAACAGCAGTGAAGAAACAGCAGATAGTCAACCAGACAGTTGTGACCGCAAACGTACATGACGCGAGGCGTCCGTGATGGCGTGTTGTGCACATGTGGCTGCCGACCAGTGGTGCATCCTGGCAGTGCCGTCTCGATCATCTGGAGCTGCTCGCCTTGCCTCGCGTCTCATACAAATGGTGGTGCCAAATCATCCAGACAGAGACGACGTTGCTCCGCTCGACCGAGTTCGTCCACGCGAGCTATGCCGCACTTGGTCGCCAGTCATTCACGTTTGGTCACCAGTGAAAGGACTGAACTCTTCGACTAACCGCTATGATGACTGTCAGCAGCGCTTCAGATTGTTGAGCAACGAGGCACGTCGTAGCATCACAGAAGTGCTCCTGCTCGTGCCGTCAAGATCCGATATGCACGCCGGATCAACGCGTCTGCTGTCCTGTGAGCACAACAACCTCATCCAGCGACAGTATTAACTACAGAGCCACCTCGCAGCAATGCATTGCATCTCTCTTCAACAGCTCGATCAACTCGTTGAGTGTGCTGCTGGGCTGCTCCAGGCGAGTGTTCAGGCGTCTTCGTGAACGCTACAAGACGATGGACTACTGTAAAATCAATATCACCCTAACATAATGACCCACCTGACATTTTCGCTCAAGTCGAAGTGGGATAAATCACACTGAATACAAAAACGAAGCTAAACATGCACCCTAATGGGTACTAGAGTTTATACCCGGGACATAAGTATCAACTTTACAAAACATAGTATCGCACTTGGCACCGCATTACGAACACCAGCGAGTGCATACTTCACTCGCGTCAACGCCAAGGCTGGCATCTCTCCTCCAATCTCCAGTTCGTTTTACCCTTTGCAGAGATGAACTGGAGATCGGTTAGTCAGGCTGTTGAGGTTCAGGAAATCAAAACCTTACAATCAACGATCGATTGATATGACCTATTGCACTGTGTTGAACACATGATGCAGTTTTGTATTGCAAGAGTCGAACATGATAGTGTGTATTGCATTTTGGAGAAGTTGTTTTGATTGAAGAATTTCTTGATTTTGAGCGAGAAAATCACAACACCGAGTTTCTGCGTTTGTGGTTTTGTACTGAACATGGAATGATAGTGAAGGCAAGCAATGTTTTTAGACTTGGCTACTGTTGGTGTCAATGAAAATGACTTGGAAATCAATTGATTTCCAACATTTTCGAGGGACAAATCCCTGTGTGCGTGTCGAGTGTTCATGAGTGTTCATGAGTGTTCATGTGAGAGAACGTCTTGTTCCTACGACTGTGTGTGTGAGAGCACAAGCATGTCCATTGGCGTTGCTGACCTCGTGTTGAGTGTGCTCGCTCGCTTGGAACACACCTGGATCCCGTCGTTCTCGCGAAAGCAAAAGCAAAAGCACATGTGCGATACAGACACGAAACGAGACGAGAGCTCATGATCACGACCACGAAACAGGTGTGTGCATGAGGGACTTGCTCATGGTGACAAGAGTTTTCAGCCGCCAAGACCAACAAGACCAACAAGACTCAGTGCTCAACAACAACAGCTCTCGCAAAACTATACTGAAACGAAGACGTTTGCGTTGCGATCGGCGTGCGTGCCACTCTTGAAGACGAGATGGTCTCCGCAAGCACACGACACGACGGTCTCTCGCGCTTCCCTGGCGCGGGTCTCGACATCATGGGAAGCGAGCGAGCGGAAGCATCCGAGTCACTTTGCTTTTGTACACGCAAGCAGCAGCAGCAGCAGCAGCAGGACCGTCGATCGCCACCACCGGCAGCAGCAATAGAGCAGAGCGCCGCCAAGCATGAACGTCGCACACGTACTCGCAACGCTGCGCGCGCAAGCCGACGCAGCCGACCCGATCGCCGTGTACGCTGCAGCGATCGCAGTCGGCGTGCTCACGTGGACACTACTGCGAGCGCTTGTGCGGACAACGTCGTCAAAGCACCCGCCAGTGTACCGCCCAAAGAGCACGCTCCCGATCCTCGGCAACACGCTCGACGCGTACTTTCAGCAGCACCGGTTCTTCGATTGGCTCGTGGACGAGTCGACTGCGAGCGGCACGAAGCCATGGGTCATGTCGATCCTCGGTCGCCCGCCAACGTACGTCCTGTGCACGCCCGAGGCGTTCGAAGACGTCTTCAAGACGCACGTCTCGGTCTTTGAGAAAGGCCCAGCAGCGTCGTTCACGTTCAAAGACTTCCTCGGCGAAGGCATCATCGCCGTTGATGGCCACAAGTGGTTCACGCAGCGCAAGACTGCGAGCCACTTGTTCTCGATGCAAATGATGCGAGACGTGATGGAGCGTGTCGTGCACGAGAAAGCGCTGATCGTGCACGCGATCTTGAAAGACTGCGTCGCGCGCAAGCAGCAAGTCGCTGTCGCCGAGCTCTTCTCGAAGCTCTCGAGCGACGTCTTTGGTCGCGTGGGCTTTGGCGTCGACCTCAACTGCCTCGCGAACCCGTTCACGACGACACCGGACCACGCGTTCATTGAAGCGATCAAGTCGGGCGCCCACACGCTCCAGCTGCGGTTCCAGCAGCCGATGTGGCTCTGGCGCATCCAGCGGTTCCTCAACATCGGCCACGAGCGCCAGACGAAGAAAGACATCAAAGTCCTGAACGACCTCGTCCGGACGATCATCTTCAAGTCGATGCAGAACAAGAACGACGCGATCGCCGCGGCGCAGCGAACCGAGGCAGTCGCAGGGGACCGCGACGCAGCTCAGGCTGCTGAGCGCGCGCACGGCAAGGACTTGCTCTCGCTCTTCCTCGACACGGGCGACCACACGGACGTGAACTTTATGCGCGACATGGTCATCAACTTCTTCGCGGCTGGGAAGGACACGACGACGCTCAACATGTCGTGGTTCATCCTCATGATGAATCGGTACCCAGCGGTCGCGGCAAAGGTCCGCGAAGAGCTCGCGACGCAGCTCCCTGACGTCGTGAGCGGCGCAAAGCCTGTGCCAACGGCCGAGGACTTGAGCAAGCTCGTGTACCTCGAAGCCGCGCTGCGCGAGAGCATGCGCCTGAACAACAGCATGACGTCGCGCTGCGCGAACGCCGACGTGACGCTCAGCGACGGCACGTTCATCCCGAAAGACGCGAACCTGATCATCTCGATCTACGTCTGCTCGCGCATGAAGTCGGTCTGGGGCGAAGACGCTGCCGAGTACAAGCCCGAGCGCTGGATCGACCCTGAGACTGGGAAGCTCATTCGCTTCTCGCCGTACAAAGACATCACGTTCCTCGTCGGGCCGCGCCAGTGCATCGGCATGCGCTTTGCGCTGCTCCAGATGAAGACCGTCTTGGCGATGATCATGAGCCAGTTCGACGTCAAGACGGTCGAAGATCCGTTCCAAGTCACGTACGAGTTCTCGTTCATCATGGCGATCGGGAGCAAGCTCGTGTCCGACATCTCAGATGCGCCACTGACCAACACTGCGGCTGCAGCCGCGCACTAGCCATGCAGTGGATGGTGGTAGTGATGGCGATGGCTGCGAGCAGTCGTAGCGTTGTGGTCCATGTTGTGAGTGCAAGAGAATACAGTGCGTGTGTGCGTGGTTCATGGCATCTCTAGCTACGACAGTCGTTCGACTGCGCCGTCTCGATCCATGGACGACAGACGGAACGCGGCAACGAAGGCTCTACGTCTCTTGCTGTCGTCACCGAGCGCCAGCGCCAACGCGCGTGCACTCGCTGACGTACTCGCTCATACTCTCTCGCTCGCGCACACTCTAGCTAGCTACCTACCTCTCGCACTACCTCGTCCCTTCAGCCTCTCTCTCTCGTACCATTGCTGCTCTCAGCACATGCACTCGTCCATATCAACAGTAGGTGCCACGCCACTCACGCTCGTACCGTGGGACGCCACTGCCACTGGAAGAGCGCGCTCGAGCGCCAGTGCCATCGACCGCTCATTTCTTCTTGTGCTTCTTCTTCTTCGACTTGGGCTTCTTTGGCGACTGCTGCGGCGACGCAGGCGGCGTGCGCTCGACTGCATTGTCGTCGTCGTCGCTAACGTCGCCACTGTCTGCTTCGCTCGCATCGGCGGCGGTTGCGTCGGCACTAGCGCTGCTGTTGTTTATACTGCTCCCACTGGCATCTGCGCCGTTCAAAGCGTCGCCACTGTCGCCGCCATCCGCGGCGCTCTTCTTCTTCCCGCCTTTCTTCTTCTTCTTCTTCTTCTTGCCGCCGCTGCTGCCACTGCCACCGTGGCCGCTCTCGCCGCCGCTCGTGTCGTCATCTGGCCACGCAACGTCGTCAATGAACCCGAGCGAGCGCGCAAACTCCGAGCCATGATCGATTCCCGACTCGTCGTCACCGGCGCCGGCCATGAGCTGCCACGAGTCTTTCTGGAACATCCCTGGCCGCGTCATCTGCGGCACCGTGAAGCCCAAGCCGCTCACGCACGCGTGGCTCGTGATCGCTCGGAGCTCGGCTTCAAAGTGCCGCCACGTCGTGTGCGACTGGAGAAAGTTGCGCAAGAACGCGTCCGGCGGCTGCGACGCCGCCTGCAAGCGGATCGCATTGCAGCACTGGAGGATGTACCCGCGGTTGCTCGCGCCGACGCCGCCGTGGCGATAGTGCTCAACGAGCGCAGTCACGAGCTTTTGCTTCTTCACGAGCGCCTCGAGCGTCGCTTGGTTGTCCGTGCGCAGGGCGATGAACAGGAGCTGGTAGAACGCCGCGTGGTACAAGTTGTTGTGCGAGTACTCAAAGAACCAGTGCACGAGCACGCGCCAGACCGACGCGTCAAAGTGCTCGCCGAGCTTCCGCGGGTTGTGCGCAACGATCTCCACGAGTGCCTCGACGAGCGTGAGCCGGAACTCCGTGAACGGCACTTTCACGACGTAGCCAGTGTGGCGCACTGCGCCGTCTGGCAGCGGCTTGCCAGACACCAAGTCCATCTCGATGTTCTGCTGGTCCTCGTACTTCTCGACGAGGTACCGCAGCAGCTTGTGCACGTGCTGCGTCTCCATGAGCGCAAAGATGCGCTCGCGCAGCGGCGCGAGCTGGTTCGGCACGAGGTTGACGATCGTGCCACCAAACGATTGGTACGGACTCGTTGGAGGCCCTTGCACCTTCTCGCTTGTGCTCTTCTGGAGCAAGCGGAAGACGCACTTCATCGCGCCAGTGCGCTGACCGATCGTGCGCGTCAGGCTCGGGTCCACTGCAGCGTGCACGAGTCCCTCCAAGAGCTCGGGGCAGTACGCCGCTGGCTGGAGCAGGAGCTCGCCATTGTCGTCAGCGGCGAGGCGGTCGAGGAGCTCGACAAAGACGTCCGCTGCGCCAATGTTGTGCTTCTCCGAGTACTCGGTGCTGTACACGTGCTCCGCAAGCACGAGTAGGATCTTCCACTCGGACAGCGACCGGAAGAACTTCCACTTCTTCTGCGGCGAGCTCGTGTAGTACCGCATGAGCGCTGCGCTATGGGGCTTGCACACCATCGTCAAGAACGCCTCTGCGACGTACGCGTGGTCAATGTACGCGAGCATCGGCTCCATGTACCGCTGGACCGTCGCAGCATCGCAGCCGATGACGTCGTACACGTCGTCGAGGTACAGCCGGAGCAAGTAGTCGATCACGCGACACGCGTGGCGCAAGTTCCCGTGCGAGTTGGGCTGGAAGACGGGGAAGATGCACTTTGTCATCAGCGCGCTCTTGCGCGGCAGGAACGTGATCAGCGCGTCCGATGTGTCGTCGTTCGTGAGCAGCATCGTCGCGCGGAACGACCGGCGCAAGTCTGCTGTCACTGTCTCCGTGTCGCGCGTGATGTCGCTACTTTCGACATTCTCGACATTCTCGACAGGTCCATTTTGGACCCGACTCGCAGTCGACTCGGCGCTGTGGGCGTCGACTGCGAGGCGCGTGATGTAGCTGATGAACAACGCGCACGCGTCGTCTTCGTTCAGGATGTTCACGAGCGTCGCAGTCACGATCGGGTTCTCGACATCGAGCACTTTTGCAAACACGCTCGCGTACTCGTGGTGCAAGTCGACGGCGTCCGACGCGCCGCCAATGGCCAAGTCGTCGATCACGGCGCGCGCCGCGTCAATGTCGTGGTCGCTCAAGCGCAGCGCCATGGCAGGTGGAAGTGTGGCTGCACAGACATAGACCAAGCAGCGTCGCGTGAGTGCGTACAGTGAGACCATGGCAGCAGGTCGCCAAGACGGCGTATGTATGTGAGCGTGAGCAAGAGCGAGCGATGTGCACAGTGAGCGACGAGTGCTTGTCAAAGGGGGGAGTTCGCTGGCGGATCGCTCGTAGTGGATCGAGTGCGTGCACGAGCGATCGCTCGATGTGTTGTCCCAAGACACGCAGAGTGCGACCACTTACGGCGCTCCTCCCGTGACGACAGCGTCGCAGAGCTCGTTGGAGCAAGTGCGTGACGCCAGTGCACACATCTCGCTTCCCCTCGCAAGTGCGCACATGCACTCGCGGTGGTCAACACAAGCGAGCAAGCCTATCACTGCGTTCACAACGCATTCGAGGCAAACACGAACGCACGCATGGACACGCGCGCGTGCTTACCTGAGCTGCTCGCTGCTCGTCGCTGGGCTGCTCGCTCGCTCACTCACGCACACACACACACACACTCGTGCAGATTCACGTGTACTAGTGCACACAAAGACGCACCTCGTCGCGGATTCGCTCGCGGGTCGCGCTCTTGCTGCGTGTGCGCGGTCAATACGCTCGCTCGCTCACTCACTCGCTCACTCCTCTCGAGCGCTCGGGAGTGTCTTCGTCGCTCCCAACGCTTCGTGTTCGACATGCGGACAAGGCGAAGCGAATGTGTACTGTATTGATTCGTAAAAGTACGTTTCAGTTCCCTGATATTTTCCACTATCACTTTGACACCTGGAGCTTCCGCCACGACCACGACCACAAGATCGACATGCGCACCACCTGGCAACGCTCTCGTGGCATCTGCTCGTTCCTGCCTGCCTGTGTCTGTCACAGCCAGCCAGTCGCATGCTGTTCGCTCTTCCCCTTTTGCTTGTCCTTCATGCAGGGTTGGTTTTGATCATTGCGCTCGAGCGCTGCGATTGCAACGTGTCGTCATCCACGCGCCTGGTATCCTCATCCAGGAGCCAGAGTTGGTTCGTTGGACCTCTGCCAGCTCTCGCAGCGCAGTCAGTACTCCGACTCAACGAAGGACGGACTGATTGACTCGATCCTGAGCTTCACGTGCGATCACTGCCTCGGGCGTCTCGAGCGTCCGCCTCGATCCTAGATCTCTCGTCTACGCATGACATTCGTGTCAAGATGTTACACCGTTGTGGCGTCAGCTACGTGAGTCCCAACTGACCAAACAAACGTCCAACGCATCGCGTGTCCAGGCATGCAAGGAGGTCTCTTGATCAGAATCGAAGCGAACTTGCCGCCGCGCATGCTCTTCTGAGCAGTCCAATGCACTTCGGTATGTACCGGAGACCAATGCGTTAGCAACAGCAACAGCACCCTTGATATTGCACTACATACATACACTGGCACACTGGCGACGCAACCGAGTCGGCTTGAGACCGACCGACCTTTCACGCTTTCACGACTGTGTCCAACGCGTCGCCCCAAGTCACCAAGTCACCTGTTGTAGTAGTGCGCGTGTGCGAGCAGTGCCTCCATTTCAACAGCGCGCGCGTGCGTTCGCGGTGCGACGTATTGCGTCGAGGAGGAGAAGGGACCGACATGGCGCGGCGGAGACGGTCGAAGACCCGAGCGAGCAATGGCGCGACCTCGACCTCTGGTGCCGGCATGGCTGGTCCTTCAGCGGCTCAGCAGAATGCGAGCTCTACAACAACTGCTACTGCTGCTGCGCCACGTGCGACGACTGCGATGACGATCGACATCCCGCAAGACGAGCTTCGTGCTGGCGAAGCAGCTGCACTCGTCGCGAGCACCTCATCACCGAGCTCGCACCTCAGCACTAGCGATGGACTGGCATCACATGCGCTCAAGCAGGAACAACAGCAGCAGCAGTCTCGTGGACTCGCAATCGACATCGACACCTCACCGTCGGCAGTCGACATCCACCTCCAAGCGATCGCAGCAGTAACAGCGCGCAGCGGACCAGTGAGCCCGCCGATGTCGCCACGACACGACCCGCAACTCGGCGGGTACCCGCCCGACTGCGGCTCGCGCGACCTCAAGTACCTCTCGTACGCCAAAGTGCTGCACGACCGCGGCCAGACACACCCAGTGCGGTACTCGACGACCGAGTTCGACTTGCTTGGGAACCCAAAGCCGCAAAAGTACCCGCTGAGCACGGACTTTGGCGCGCACTCATTCCATCGCTTACCGACCGACTCGTTCGTGCTGAGTCAGTACGGCGTCGGCATGACGCTCTACTTCAAGTACCTCAAGGTCATGACGTGGCTGTTCTTCCTCCTCGTCGTGCTTAGTGCCCCAGCGCTCGTGATCTACATTGTCGGTGGCAAAGGCTCGCTCGCCGAGTTTCAAGTCCTCGCGAAGCAGAACTTGCCCATGATCCTCGGCATGACGAGCATCGGGCACTTGCGCGAGTCAAGTAGTCTGTGCGACCAAGTAGCAGAAGGCAGCGCGCTCTCGCTCGTGTGCCCAGCCGGCGAGATCGGCTTTGTCAAAGCCGTGTACTCAACGCAAGACGTTCAAGGCACGTGCGGATGTCCAGAAGGCAACACAGTCGCAGCGGGCTCCGGCAAGTGTCGCGGCACATCAGAGCGGACGTGCGCGGGCTCGTCCTGCGCGCAAATCTGCCCAATTGACGGCTACGGCTGCTTCCTCGGCACGCATCCAGTCTCCAAGTGGCCATGCTGCGCGAGAGCACTAGACACCGCCACGAGCGAGCCAAACTTCGACGACATGCGCATTCGGTCGACGCCTGGTTGCGGCTCGAGCGCTGTCCAGACGATCGCGAACGGACTCTGTCTTGGCCAGAAGAGCTGCGCTATCGACGCGAGCGAAGACGTCGTGTACGAGTGGAAAGTCACTGACGGCTACGAGACCCAGTGTCTCGATGGTGAGAACACACCAGGAGCGATCTGCACCGCGAGTATCAACGACAAGAGCGACTACTCACTGTGTACGAACGACACAACGGCGAAGCGCAGTCTCATCGCATACGCGCGGTGCTTCACGACGCGCATCGACTTGTCGAACGAGTGGAGTCTCAAGATCGTCGGCTGGGACTCGATTAGTGTACGTGGCGCAGTCTCAAGGCGTCTCTACGTCTGTTGGAGGCGATCAACAGCTTCTCCAGAGCTGCGTGCGAGAGAGGTGACTCACACTTTCTCGCACACTATCACGCACTCACTCTTGCACCACAGCGACAAGACTTCCTCGGTCTTGCGGTCGGCTGCGACATTGCCTGCAGCCTCTGCTTCTTCTTCATCGTGATCTGGATGAAGCGCAAGGAGCGCGAGAGCGTCGAGCGCATCACAAAGGACCAGATCAAGGCGCTCGACTACACGGTCCAGCTCGTGCACCTCCCGCGACACAAAGACGTTGGCAAGCTCCGCGAAGAAGTGCGTGACGTTCTCTACCCTACACTACTCCATCGAGCTCTGTCAGCGCTCACGCTCTTGCGAATGCCTTGCCAGATCCGCGCGCACTTGGAGAAGATCTTGAGCGCAGCGCCGCACTACGCAGTCGAGCTCGAGCGCATCCGCATCGCTGACATTCAGTTCGGCATGAACACGTCGGGGCACCTCGAGCTCCTGCGCAACCGAGGCGTCATTGTGCGTCGCCTTGACGTTGCGCTCCAGCGCTTTGAGAAGCTCCGCGCGCTCGAAGGTCGCATCGCCCCTGCGATCTTTGCAAAGCGCTGCAAGCGTCATGAGAAGCGCGTCAAGCGCCTCGAGACGAAGCTCATGCGCCACAACGCGCGCCTCGAGCGCTGGAACGCCATGCACAAGAAGCGACAGTCGATTCAAGCCGTCACAGCGTTCATTACGTTTGAAGAAGAGGAGGGCTTCCACCGATGTCTCGCAGAGTACCCAGACTTGGGCTTCGTCTACCGCCTCTTCCAGCCGCGGCACAAGCGACTGCGCGGCAAGCGCCTTCGCTTTCGCCCAGCGCCAGATCCGACCGACATTGTCTGGGAGAACCTCCACTACCCGTACTGGAGCCGCTTGCTCCGTCAACTGGTGCGGCTTGCGCTTCAGCGCGTACTTGGGTCTCTGTGTTGAGCGCGCTACTAGCAGTACCACACTCACTCACTCACTCACGCCTTGTGCGTCTTGTCTGTGGATCTACAGGTGGGCGCGATCATTACGCTCGCAGTGCTCTGTGTGAGCTTCATCCTGATCTTCCTCGCCAAGCTCCAGAAGACGAAGCTCGAGCGCGAGTTCGGCCGCCCTACTAGCTGCCCAGCTGGCGTCACGCGCAGCGACGTCGTCCAGGACGAGCTCGCAAAGAAGACGGAGCTCGTGCCGTACAAAGCGCTCGTTGAGTGCTACTGCAAGACTGTGCTCGCGACCGAGTCGTTCCGGTCCATGACGAAAGAGGCCTTTGTCGTCAATGCAGAGACGGGCGAGCAGGCGTTCTACTGCAAGACGTGGGCGACGTCGTACGTCACGACGCAGTTCCTCTCGTTCCTCTCGGTCGTTGTCGTCGTCGTGATCAACGTCGTGCTCGCGCGCATCTTGAATGTGCTCGTGAGCATGGAGAAGCACCATACCGAGTCGAGCCAAGTCGTGTCGCGCGTGACCAAGGTCTTCCTCGCGCAGTTCTTCAACACGGCGCTCCTCATGGTCGTGATCAATGCCAACTTGAGCTACTTTGTCGACACGACGCGCGCCGACTACGGCGCTGCAGCATTCGCGCTCGACGCGTTCCCGATCCTCACGGGCAAGTATAGCGACTTCACGCCAGCGTGGTACAACGACGTCGGCGTGGCGCTCATGCTCACGATGATCATCAACACGTTCAGCCCGCACGTGTACGTTGTCGTGAACTACCTCGCGCTCGAGGCGCAGCGGTTCTACGACCGCGGCTGGTCGTTCGACTTCTCGGTCACGCGCCAGGACACACAGCGCGACCTCGACGCGCTCTATCGCGGCCCAAAGTTCGACCTCGCAGCGCGCTATGCGCAGACGCTCACGTCGATCTTCATCATCTACTTGGTGCGTTTGTGTTGCTCGTGCCGGTGGCAAGCCGCATGATTGAGAGTGTTCGACTGTAGCGACTGAACGATGCGCTGCTTGTGTGTGTGTGTCGCGGCAGTTCTCTGCTGGCATGCCGCTGCTGCACCTCGTCGGCTTCTTCGCGATGCTCATGACGTACTGGGCGGACAAATTCAGTACGGCGCGAGACCTCTTGCTCGTTGGAGCGCTCGAGCTCGCACAAGAAGCGAGCGCTGCACTGACAACCGCCACTATCGTGCCTGTCCTTGCGTCTGCTAGCGTTCTTACGCATCGCGCGGTCGCCGCCACTCTACGACAGCAAAGTCGCGAGCGCCGCAGGGTCGCTCTTGCCGTACGCCGTGCTGCTCCACTCGCTCCTAGCGATGTGGATGTTCTCGAACGAGCTCATCTTCCAGTCGGTACGATCGGCAGCTCTCACTCGCTCGCGCAATGGTGTCCTATGTGCTCACGACGCACGCACGTTCTCTTGTTTGATTGATCGCCGCTGATGCGCTTGGCAGTCGAACGATGTTGCGCGCGAGCTCGACGCGCCTGGCAAAGGCGTCGTCGGAGAAGACATCCCGTCGTTCGCGACCGTGCGCGGCGAGATCTGGTCGCGCATCACGCGGCCGCAGGTCGTCGTGCTCTTTGGCTTCTTCATCGCGTTCTGCGTCGTCGTGCTCGTGAAGATCGTGCTGTTCGAGTACTTCCCGTCCGTGCTCCAGAGCTTCTGTCCGCTCGTGACGCGCTTGATGCAGAAGACGCGCGTGTACAAGGGCGTCCCCAACTACTTTGACGCGATCCCGACGCCGACGCTGCGCGACAAAGTGATCGACGCGCGCGTCAAGAGCTCGCTCCGAGACAAGTACCTCGTTGCGCTCGACCGACGCGAGCCGCTTCAGGACGTCGGCGCGAACTCGCCGCGACGGCGCAACCGTCGCTCAGTCTCTGCAGCCGAGCAGTACAGCGACGCGCGCTGGATCGTCGGCTGTGCTTCCTACGGTGCGGCTCGTACGAATGCGATCGTCTGCAACAGTTGCCAGCTCACTTGCTCACCTCTCTTCTCCTTCGCTTGCTTACTCGTCCTCGTTCGCCTTCTCTCTCACACACACGCACACGCAGCGATCAGCGACAACAAAGAGTACGTCGACCAGCTCGCGATCGACTCGCAGCTCTCCGAGGGCATCAGCATCGAGTCGATCTTCTGCAAAGACCTCGAAGCGAACGCGCCACAGGCGACGGGACTGAGCGAGACGCACTTGGTCTCGCAGCTCAACGTCTTCTAGCGCACACATGACGACGCAGACATCGTCAGGACGCGCTCGTTGGGTCAACTAGTGTATAGAAATCCGTACAACCTACGCCTACTGCCGTCACGACCACTGTCTCTTCTTCCTCCTCGTGCGATCACAAGGGTGCTATGTCTGCTGCATGCGCTACTGCTGCTGGTGTGCGGTGGGCGACGACCGCTTTGTCGACGGTGTCGACTCCTCTGCAGTCGACGACGTCGAGGGTGACTGCTGCAGAGGGAACGACGACGACGCGGCGCCGCCAAACGACCGCGCTGCAGTGCGGTACGACGACAGCGCCATCTCGCTCTCGCCTGGGAAGTGCGAGAACGCAAAGCCCGTGTTGCGGCGCACGAGCCGCGGCGAGTCGAGCACGACGGCAGCGTCGTCGCCTTTCGCCAAGCGGTTCCACTCGCGCATCAAGTGCGACGGCTCGGGGTAGAACAGCACGCGGCCGGCCTTGGCGATGAAGTTGGGCAGCACTGCTGCGATGACTGCGAGCAAGAGGCCGAACCAGAACCAGGCCGTGCGCACGAGCTCGCCGAGCACGCCGTAGCCGTTCTCAGTCTCGTAGAACTCAGTGTGCGTCCAGCCGTAGAGGTTGCAGAAGAACGCCATGAAGAGGTAGTAGAACACGAGCGTGCCGATGGTCGAGACGATGTTTGCGCGCGTCCAGTTGCTCGTCATGAGCGCGACTTGGACCGTCGACGCAGTGATCAAGTACGTGTACGCAGCGACGCCGTCGGCCCAGACGCCCAAGTCGCGCGACCCAAAGAGGTACTCGTCGCCTGCGCCGCGGCTAAAGTACCACACGATGAAGCCGTTCGAGAAGAACGGCACGGCGTAGATTACGTATGCGTGCCACATGCCGAGGCCGCACCAGCCAAAGAACGTGACCCAGTTGAACGACCGGTTCTTCAAGCCGTTGACGTACAGCGTCGGGTACTGCATGAGCACTGCGGGCGACACGTCTTGGTTGTACATGGCGATGAAGACGATCGGGATCGTCGTGAAGAGCGCGTTGTAGAGCGTGAAGCAGATGCCAAAGTACATGAGCAAGCCGCTGTACATCGTCTGGACCGCCAAGAAGAAGTTGGAGAGCGACAGCGCGACGTTCTTCATGAACGAGAACAGAATGAGCTTCGAGATGCGCTTGTAGCTGTAGTTCCCATGGACCAGGAGCAGGCGCTTGAGGTACCGGAACTCGGCAAACGAGTAGTCGCTCGAGAGCACGGCCTGGCGACCTTCTTTGCCGCTGATCCCAACGCCGACGTTCGCTGCTTGGATCATCGGCACGTCGTTTGCACCGTCGCCGATCGCGAGTGTGATGTTCCCCGGCGAGAACATGAGCGTCGGCTCCGTCACGAGCTTCACAACCGACGCCTTTTGCGCCGGTGAGCACCGGCAGCAGATGACCGACTTGCACTGCGTCGCGACAGACAGAAAGAGGTACTTGATGTCGTCTTCGAGCACGAGCGCGAGCGTCTTGCCGTCAATCACCATCGCAAACTCGAGCTCTTCGTCGACGTACTCCTCTGCGACGTTCTGGAGATCGCTCTTCGGCTCAAACTGCCGGTCGCAGTGCCCGTGCTCGAGACTCGTGTCCGACACGACGTCGATGTTCAGCGCCGGGTACACTTCGTCAAAGTGCGCGCGGCTGTCCGTGGGCGTGTTGTCGACGTCGGCGCCGAGCGTCTCCTCGCGACGCGGTGCGCGACGGCGCTTCTTGCGCGCGTCGGCTTGCTCGTCACGGCCAAAGATCACGGTCTTGGCAAAGTCCCAGCCCATGAGGAACGCGCGCTTGAACGCTTCGTACAGCACGCTCACAGCTGACGAGTGCTCGTCCGAGCCCCACTTGTCGTCGACCAAGTCGACGTACAGCTCCTCGAGCTTGGCGCGGAGCGACGCTTTGTCGCGCTGCCCAAGCACGATCACGTCCATGTTGTCGTCAATCACGTGCGACGACATGCCGATGCTCAGCGCCGTCTCCTTCTTGTCGCCCGTGAGGACCCAGAAGTTAATACCCGCCTTCCGCAGCGACGTGATGCACTCCTCGACGCCCTCTTGCAAGCGATCCTCGATCGCCGTCGCGCCCAAGAGCGTCAGCTCGACCTCAATCACAGCCGAGATCTTCGCGATCTTCGCGGCGCGGTTGTCGAGCGAGAGCTCGGCTTGGCGATACAGCGCGTGCCACTCTTCGTACTGCTCGGGTGTCAAGCGGCGCATCGCAGTCGTGAGCGTGCGCAGGCCCTCGGACGCGTACTCCTGCAAGTGGCCGCGCGTGACGTGTGCGACGCCCTGCGGCTGCGACTTGGAGAGCAAGTCAAAGATCACGTCGTCGGCGCCTTTGCAGTACAGGATGATGCTGCCGTCCGGGTGGCGGAAGATGATCGACATGCGCTTGCGGTCGCTGTTGAACTCGAGGACGTTTAGGATCTCAAAGCGCATCGGCACGCCTTGGATGAGCGTCTCGCAGATCGGACCGTCGCGTGCTGTGAGGACAAAGCCGAGGTCGCTCGCAGCGAGCACGAGCGCTTGCTCGTCGGGCGACGCGGCGTTGTACTTGATCTTACCGCGTGGTCGTTGCGGTCGCGCACTGCTGCTCTGCTCGCTGTCAGACGCCACAGGCGGTGCGTCGTACTCGGGAATGACCGTGTTGCAGATCGTGAGCAAGAGTAAGAAGTCCGTGATCTCGCGCTTCGTCGAGTGGTTCGCGTTCAAGCGGCCGATCAGGCGCGAGTCGTTGAATCGCGTGCCAGGACGCGCAGGCTTCTCCGAGTCCATCTCGACGTCGTTGTAGCGCAAGCCTGCGACCGTGCACTTGGCAAAGACCATTTCGTTGCGCGTGAGCGTCCCCGTCTTGTCCGAGAAGATGTACTGGATCTGCCCGAGGTCTTCGTTGATGTTGCTGTTGCGCACTTGCGCTGGCGTGTCGGTCTTCGGGTCGTACATCTCGAGGTCGTTCTCAATGTACCGCGCATGGACGAACCGCACGCCCTCCATTGTCACGTACATCGAGAGCGGGATGAGGTTGTTGAACAGGATGACGTAGCTCAGGAAGATGTAGCCATTCTCGACCGACTTGCCGATGTACCACGGCGCCGTGCCGTCGTCCAACGTCCAGTTCCAGTTGTTGTTCCCGAGCGTGCAGGCGACCGAGATGCCAAAGAGCAGCACGAGCACGAGCACAAACATCGTGTCGAGTGTCTTCTCGACAAAGCTGCGCTTGAGCGGGACGTCCGACGAGTTCATCGCAATCTTCGTCTCTTTGCCCGTGTAGATCACGAGCGCGATCGTCCACTCGGCGTTGCGGCTCTCACTCCCGCGCAAGATCAAGTTATCCATCGTTAGACTCGTGTCGTCCACAACAGCCGCGTCTGCGTCTGGCGCGTCGGGAGTCGCTGACGGAGGGTGGAGGTTCACGAGCTTGAGCACGCCGTCAAAGTAGAACAAGTCTTTGTTCGGCGCGTCGCACTCGACGTGGAGCTTGTACTTGTCGAGGATAGCGTCTGGCGTAAGGAAGTGCTTCGTCGGCTTTGCGACGCTCCGGATCTTCAAGTTCGTCTCGCCGTCCAAGTTGGCCGTCTCGACGTAGCACCGGCCGTCGGATCGGTTCGTCGCCAAGAGGATGCAGTCGGCTGGGACTTCGTCGCCGTCTTTCAGGAGCAAGAGGTCGCCGACTTCAATGTCTTGCCACATGCCGTCCGTGTGCTTGATCACGCCGGCGGCGTCGCGCCGGACAATGTGCGCAGGCTTCGTGTTCACTTGCGTGTCGGCTTTCTGGCGTCGCAAGTCTTCCGAGACGTCCTTGAGCGCAGACGTGGCGAAGACAATGAGCAGCGGCGTCAAACTCGCGACGGGACTCACGGGCGAGAAGCTGAAGAAGCACAAGCCGACGACGATCGTCGTGTAGAAGTTTGCCAAGCGACTGAACTGCATCTTGAGGAACACGAACGGGAAGTTGTAGAACGTGTACTTGCTCGTCCGGATGAGGTTCGTGCAGAACGGCACCGCTGGCGTACTCGCAGCGCTGTCTGCCGTGGCGTTCGACGGCGTTGAGACAGCGCCGCTTGCCACGCTCTTGCGGCGACTTGGAGCGCGCGCAAGACCCGGGCCGACATGGATCGTACGGCGCGTTGCCGGACGCTCGTCCTCTGGCAAGTCCGCGACAGGATTCACACTGAGCGTCTGGCGCAAGTGGTGCATCGAGCCAGCGCGCGCTGCTGGTGACGGCGGCATCATCGTCGCGAGCGCTGCGCGGTCGCACTCGCGCTGGTTCTGCACGGCTTTGACAATGCGACGGAGCTTCCAGCCGTAGAGCAACCCTGCGAGGTTGAGCAGCGTCAAGAGGATCGAGAAGAAGCCCTGCATGAGCACGGCCGTACCGCCGCTCACACTGTTGATCTTGCCGTTGTAGCCTTTGAAGTACCAGATCACGTCAACGAGCAAGCTGAGCTGCATGCCAATCTTGTAGAGCAAGAGGAACTTGGGCACAAGGAACTTCGTGCCGTGCCACCCGAGGATGAGCGTGATGTACTACCAAGCGAGCGAGCGCAGACGCAGTGAGCAGTCGTGAGGCAATG
This sequence comes from Pythium guiyangense, assembly GCA_003730235.1. NCBI lineage: Eukaryota > Oomycota > Peronosporomycetes > Pythiales > Pythiaceae > Pythium > Pythium guiyangense. The sequence goes on along the minus strand of QXDM01000057.1, from coordinate 385,444 downwards.
TCGACGCACAGTGCAAGTCAAACAAACGATAGAGAGGTACGTACGAGAATGAGCACTGGAAGCGTCGCTTGGTACGACAGTCCGAGGATGATCGGGAAGATGCGGAACGTGTTGATGACCGACTGCGTGACGATCGTGAACTTGAGGCGCCGTCGTGCTTGGTAGATCGTCATGCCCTTGAGGAAGCAGAACACGCGCTCAAAGACGTTCCAGACCTTCGCTTCAGCGCTTGCTTGGTTCTCCGACGCGATCGAGTCGGCCATGCTGTCGGCGCGATACCGCAGCGAAATGATGTTGCGCTGCTCTTCCTCGGGCGCTGCGCCTGTGAACGTGTTGATGCGCCGAATGCCCTTTGGCTGCGACGTCGGTGGCGGCCGATCATCGTGTGCGCTCGAGCCAGAGAGCGGCGCTGCTGCGTGCGCGCCTGCGGCTCCAGCGTCAATGTCGACGCCGAGGTGGTAGTTGCTCTGCGCATCGTCCGATGGCGACGGCACGGCGAACTCGACGACCTTCATCTGCGCACCGAGCGGCGTGTGACGACTCTCTTCTCTCGGTCGATCACTCGACTCGCGCGACGGACTGCGTCTCGGCTTGTGTGACCTGGCGACGGCGATCTCCAGACACAAACGAACGCGCTCACGATGCGTTCACTTCGGTCGGTCCTTTCTCGACGAGACGCGCGCGCTATCAATACGCTCGACGCGCAAATAGATCCTGCTTTTTGCCGTGTGCGAACGTGCACCACTTGTGTGCGCTCTCGCTGCTGCTGTGCTGCGCGACGAGGTCGTACTCGCACTCGCGCACCTGTCTCGAGGTCGTCGTCGTCGTCGTCGTCGTACTCGCACTCGCACTCGCGCACCAGTCTCGAGGTCGTCGCCGTCGAGGTCGAGTCGCCGTTGATCGAGCGAGCAAGTGATGTTGTTTGGTTGCTCGAAACGACTTTCTCTCCTCCGGCAAAGCTGACTTGCGAATTGTATGCGAGCAGCTGGCCATAATGGCAGATGGGACACGTCAATAGTAAAACCAAGTTGTACGGTTGTGGCACCTCGCTACGAGCATATGCAAAAGCACAGAACATAGTCTTCTTTGCCTCAAATGATTACGCTGGCGTCTACTTTCGTAATATAATGAAATATAAAGCATCAATGTGCAATTTGTTTAAATTTTACACGACTATAAGCGCATATAAACAGTGCTTTATACTCATATTACTAACATCCAAGACATTTCATGTCCATAATATTAAAATGAATCTTAGTCGCAATTTGTTAATCTTTCATCAGTACATTTTGCTTTTTACCACTCGACACACTGGTTTTGATTGAATCAAGAAAGAGCGTAAGCTACCATCGACATGTTGAGATTGTAAACAAAAAGTGCATTCAAGCGAATGAATCCGTCGTGAAATTTGTATGCAACAAGATCACGGAATTGCAGTCCCTCGCCCGAGTGACGGCAATTATACTTTGGTTGTATACTATACTTTAACCTCGACGAAGACACTACCGACCGTTGGAGGCGGCAATGCCGGCACCAGAGGTCGAGGTCGCGCCATTGCTCGCTCGGGTCTTCGACCGTCTCCGCCGCGCCATGTCGGTCCCTTCTCCTCCTCGACGCAATACGTCGCACCGCGAACGCACGCGCGCGCTGTTGAAATGGAGGCACTGCTCGCACACGCGCACTACTACAACAGGTGACTTGGTGACTTGGGGCGACGCGTTGGACACAGTCGTGAAAGCGTGAAAGGTCGGTCGGTCTCAAGCCGACTCGGTTGCGTCGCCAGTGTGCCAGTGTATGTATGTAGTGCAATATCAAGGGTGCTGTTGCTGTTGCTAACGCATTGGTCTCCGGTACATACCGAAGTGCATTGGACTGCTCAGAAGAGCATGCGCGGCGGCAAGTTCGCTTCGATTCTGATCAAGAGACCTCCTTGCATGCCTGGACACGCGATGCGTTGGACGTTTGTTTGGTCAGTTGGGACTCACGTAGCTGACGCCACAACGGTTGTAACATCTTGACACGAATGTCATGCGTAGACGAGAGATCTAGGATCGAGGCGGACGCTCGAGACGCCCGAGGCAGTGATCGCACGTGAAGCTCAGGATCGAGTCAATCAGTCCGTCCTTCGTTGAGTCGGAGTACTGACTGCGCTGCGAGAGCTGGCAGAGGTCCAACGAACCAACTCTGGCTCCTGGATGAGGATACCAGGCGCGTGGATGACGACACGTTGCAATCGCAGCGCTCGAGCGCAATGATCAAAACCAACCCTGCATGAAGGACAAGCAAAAGGGGAAGAGCGAACAGCATGCGACTGGCTGGCTGTGACAGACACAGGCAGGCAGGAACGAGCAGATGCCACGAGAGCGTTGCCAGGTGGTGCGCATGTCGATCTTGTGGTCGTGATGTTTGATTCTATACAACACACAACTCAACTCAACACAGTCACTGACTAGCTAGCTCGCAGTCCCAACAGTGCAGTCACGCCAGTGCTTCGCACGAGCTTGCCTTGCTCGCGTACAAGGACGAACGAGTCGTCCCAAAGCGAGTCATAGAACACACACGTTGCAAGCATCTCGGACCCGTCGCAGTGAACGAAGACAAGCTCCCGGTTGTCCCGGAAGCCCGCTTTCGTCCAGTTTGCCGATCCGCTCACAAGCGTCTTGCGGTCAAAGATCGCAACCTGAGCATGAAGCTGATAAGTGAGCAATTTGTATAAATTTCATGTTTTGAGCAGTACCGTGAAAGTCTCTAGTATACAAAAAGTATATTGTTTGCACTCGAGAATGTACAATTTCGCACTGGTTAAAACCTTTGTAAATCGCAGCTGTATTTTAAGATGTGTTTCGCACACAAAATGATGTATTTGTTGTGTTTATTAGCAAACCCTGTCTAAAACAAGTAGGTTATGTAAATATCGACAACACAGAATCTCATTTTCACAACAGCTATTTTCAGAGAAAACATTTTGCTTTTACCACTCGACACACTGGTTTTGATTGAATCAAGAAAGAGCGTAAGCTACCATCGACATGTTGAGATTGTAAACAAAAAGTGCATTCAAGCGAATGAATCCGTCGTGAAATTTGTATGCAACAAGATCACGGAATTGCAGTCCCTCGCCCGAGTGACGGCAATTATACTTTGGTTGTATACTATACTTTATACTTCAACGCTTATCGTCCGAATTATCTTCCGATTTGCTGTTCAATACAAACGTGATCGGAAGATAAGCGTTGATCGGGATGAGGTGATTTGACTTGCTTCAACCGCTAACGTCCTTAAATTTGTCCGTACTGGAATTCGCCCAATCAATCCTGCGCTAGCATCCATTAAACTGGCTAGTATCCAATTGTCTTCACTTCATTATGCTGCAATAAATTTGTGTCGCCAAACGTCCATAGTAATCACAGCAGGCAAAATAAGTAAAGAGCCAAGCGAGAGCGAGTGAAGTAATCACACTGAAAAGCCTCCTCCGCGCGCGCATGCCAGCGTGCAGCCAGCCGCCAGCGCGCTCGGAGGCGGTGCATCGAGCATGGCGTGGTGAGTGTGCAGAAGTGCATTGATTTCGGCCGTTAGTATGCTGCTGGAGAGGTGTTGTCGTTGACACATTTGTTACTGCTGTTGTGCGATGACCATGCTTTCAGGATTCCCGAGACTGCGCCGATGCGATGTCGCTGCCGAGAACGAGGAGGTGGCAGACGTTCAAGCGCTTCGCGCTGAACGCGCAATGCGGCGGCTCGAGCTCTGATTTCCCAGTCACTGTCGCTGAGGATCCGATCCATTGTCTGGTAGTCTAGACCAAGGATTGTACGCGCGATCTTGAGAGCGCGGCGAGTGTCTCGCTGAGCAGAACACTCATTGTTTGGCTCGACACGATCCAGCGACTCGACCCAGACGCGGAAGAGCATCGCCGACAGCGTCCACCCTCGAAGAGTCGTCAGGTCGGCTGGCCAATTCAGTCGCGCGCTCGCGGTATGTTGTGCGTCGTTGTCGTGAAGCGTGTTGGGCTGAGGCTTGGCTGCAGTGACTGACTGTTTGTTTGCTGCTATGCACTCCAACTTCAGACCTTGTGCCTTTTGGAGCTCGAGCATCTCGCGCTGCTGAGCGACAAGCTAGCGCTGCATCTCCAGCAGCTGTGTTTGCATCTGAGCAAACTCGTCCACTCTCGACGTGACCTTCGCAACGTCGCACGCAATGCGTTGTTGTGCCGACGTCACTGTTGCAAATGCGTCCGCTATGCCAAGCTGCGCAACAGAGGCTGATACCATGCCGGACTCCGTGCAGACGGGAAGCGCGTGCAAGTTGCTTGAGACGAAGCGCTGTCGGATCGCAGCAGACCACTTCATCAAGAGCGCGTACGCCTCCCCGCCCTCCACGCTGCAAGCCTCTCGAGCTGCGCTGAGCATGGAGCCGTGCACTACGTGGGCAGTGCAAGCGGCCTTAGTGTCGGTGTAGTAGAGCAGTAGAGACGCAGCGAGAGCGTGCTTGAGCGCCTCGCCTTGCAGACGCGACGCATAGTGACGAAACACGGCCGCAGCAAACTTGCGCTGTGCCGTAGCTGTTGAGCCTGAGTCGTCGAGCTGCGCTGGGACGACGCGTCGTAACGGCGTCTCCCATCCAGCGAGCGCGCGGCCAACTTTCTAATCACTTGATGCTGTCTCACTGATGTACTCGAGCAACGTGTGGAAGCCCTCGACAGCCCAGCGCCCGCGATGCGCTAGATCGCTTAAATTGACGTCCGCAAACGACGCTGCAAACGCAGCGGCTCCTCGTCGTGCTGAGTGCGAGCGAAGTCGTGGAGTGAGCTCATCAGCATTGCCGTCCGCCGACACACTTTCGAGCACGCGGTTGATGTAGCCCGCGACCTTGTCTTGAGACACAGCGTCGAAGCCGAGCTGACTGAACAGACGGTCAGACAAGCAATAGCGATCAGCTGCGAGCTGAGCGGCCACTGCGTGAACCGGATCGTATTCCCACTGGAGTGCTCCTGGTGGCACGGAGACGGAGTGTCCTTGCTGTGTCTTCTTTCTCAGAACATGAACCAAGAGAGCGGTCCCAGTCCATCGCAGCCGAGCAAAGTTGAGGTCCCCGACGTCGGAGCTTCTCCCAACCAAGCTTCACTGGAGCGCAAGCAGGGCCCTGTCCTTGAGCGACTTGATGTTGTTGCGAGCAAAGAGACGCGACAGGAACACGCGTAGGTCGCCAAGCGTCATCAACGGCGCCTTATCCTGCAGAGGCCGACCTTGCTCGGCGGTGCTGACGATGTAGCTCTTACGTAGCGCTTGACGCAGTCGTTTGTACCACGATTTGTTGTCTTTAAAGAACGTGGTTGAAGTCTCGTCCTCGAGCTGCCGCTTGACACTGCTGATATAGGTCAACGAGGAGGAGAAGTCGATTGCCTTGTCCTCGACTAGGAACGCTGCAAACCGGCCGATGAGGTCCTTCGTGACGTGCTCCGTTGTCAGCGCGCGACCAGACAGCGATTCATCGACGTGCTTTCGGAGAAAGACTGTAAACTTGTTCATTGCAGCCGACGCATGTGCATTCGTCGCATCTGCATACGTCGTGTCCATGAGGTTGCTGATGTCCTTGCGTGCCGCCATACTCGCTCTTGTGCTCTTGATCGCTTCTCGAGGTCTTGCTTTCTCGACACAGAGACATTCGTACATAGCAGAGATATTCGTACATAGTAGGATAAACACGGTACGTGTCGTTTCCGTCACGGACACTTTCAAGATAAACTACTTTATAGCAGGATTGTTGTTCAACGATCACACCCAAAACAATACTGGTAACTGAGAAAGACACAATCACATTCGAAAACAATTGTGATTTGGGCCACACCGATTCCACACCACACAGACCGACACCATCTGAACGAAGCGTGCGCGGTCACCCACATGCGTGCAAGCCAGCGCTCGCGCCAGCACGTGCAGGGTGCGACGAAGTGAGAGCACATTGAGTGAGGGCTTGTGTGCATGTTTGCGTCGACTACTCTTGACTCTTCCATCCCTTTACAATCCCTGACACAGCTCCGGTCTTTTGCCAATTTCGTTTGCCACCAGATCATGAGAGTGCGATCACTGTAAGCCTCTGCGCCTTCACGGTAGCAGACTGGGCTGCTTCTTGCCATTCGTCCGATCCACCGTACGGAGGTGGATGCTCAGACCCTAGCAACGACCTGACAATTGCTGCAGCACGTCGAGCGTCGCGCTGCGCGTGTGAGGTCTTGTCGATGGGGATCGAGTCAAGCTCCTCTCGCCAGAAACGAAACAACAGATTTGCGAACGTCCAGCCGCCCAGTGACTGAACGTCTTCCGGCCACGCCCGTGTTGGCATCACGTCGTCATCGGCTTGAGTGGGAGAGCGCGATCGGCAGTACGTAGGTGCAACGCTCGTGGTGCGCTGAGCGGTTGCTGAATTGCGGATTGCAAGAGCTGAACGATGACACTTTGTTGCTCGAGAGGCTCGGCAAGAGCGGCTCGGTGCTGTCGCTATTGTATCAGCATCTCCCTCTGCTGTTGATCGACTTGCTGATGTAACGCGAGCACTTGAGTCTGGAGGTCAGTGCGACTGTCGACTTTCGACGACAGTGCAGCGACATCTGCTGCAGTGGCGCTCTGCGCATGGAACAATCGAGCGAGCGAGAGCGTTGCTGAGCGAGACATAGAGCCCATCTGTCTTACGTCGTGAGCGACACCTACTGCAGATAACGGTAGAGACTAGAGGTTCTCGAAGACGAATCGCCGGCGAACCGAATCTCCCCAGACCTCAAGTGTCGAGAGTGCTTGCTCGTCTGTTAATGGGTTGTCTGCGAGTCGGGCCACTGCGATCATGACGCAATGGAGCACGTGCTGCCGCTACAAGGCTAGAGTGTTGGCCACGTAGAGAAGCAACTAAGCAGCAAGCGCGTGAAGGAACGTCTCGCGATTCATGCGACGCTTGTAGTGGTCGAACAGTGCGTCAGCAAACGCTCGCTGCTTTGCAGCGATTGGTCCGCTTTCCTCCAACTCGACTGGTTCTCTTTGTTGTGCAGCATTGCGCCAGCCTCCAAGCACTTGCGCAACCTTTTGGTCGCTACTGGACGTTTCTGCGATGTACTCGAGGACGGTGTGGAACCCGTCCATTTTCCAGCTGCCTATGTCCGCAGGTTCGCTGAGATTGACCTCAGCACTTGATGTCGCCACTGCCGCTGCACCGCGTCTGTTTGAGTGCGATCGCAATTTGCGCGTCATCTTACGGACGCTGCTGGACTGGGACAGCGACTCGAACAGTCTGTTGATGCACGCTGATATGTTGTCGTGTTGGTTCTGCTCGAACGCAATCTGGCTGAAAACGCGCCCTGACAAGCCGTAGCGAACGACGGCTAGCTGCGCTACGAGAGCGTGGATGAGGTCATAAAGCCATTGCAGCGCGTTCGGAAACACGGACACGGAGTGCTGTTGTCGTGTCTTCTTCCTCGTGACTCGCACGAGAATGTACCGGCTGGTCCTCAGGAGACATTTGAGGAGCTTTGTCTTGTAGCGGCTGGCCGAGAGCAACGGCGTTTGAGAGGTAGGACTTGCGCAGCATAGAGTGCAACGTCGTGTACCAGTCCTTTCGGTCGCTGAAGAAGCTCGTGCTTGTGCGGTCGACGAGCTGGCGCTTCACGCTGCTAAGGTACGTTGACGAAGCGGAGAACCCGATAGCAGGGTCCGCCACAAGAAAGGCCGCGAACTTGCCAACGAGGTCTTCATCGACATGAGCTTGCGTGATAGTGTTGATTGAGAGCGCACCGCTCTTCTACGCAGAGAGGAAATCAGCGAACTTTTCATTGTGGCGGACGCGTGTGGTCTTGTTGCGTTCGTGTACGATGATCCATGAGTTTCGAGAGCGGCGGTGTGTCTGTCGTCATGCTGCTCTGTTGCTCCTTCTCCATCGTGAGTCACTCTCCTTGCTTCTTCTGCACTGCTGTTGACGTTCTCTGTCGCTCGTTTGAGAATCTTGCTATTCGTACCTAATCGATAATCTGCTGTACTCTTATCTTCCGATTCGAAGATGCCTCAATAAACCGCTATAAAAAATTTCTTGTGCAAACAGGCACAATTGCCACTACTAAACAGCGAATTAACACCCAAAAAGTACATTTGCAATTACAGATATGACATATACATATAAGGGAGATACATTCGAAAAAGACTCCTACAAAAATGAAGATGTTTGAGATCCATTTTATCTGCTGTCAGTCACACAATACACTCCTCAATGCCAGATTTGCACAAGTGTCAAACTCTGAAGCAGACGTTCGTCTTACTTGGACCCATGTGCAGCAAGATGCGCTTAGTTCACTCGACACCAAAATCACGTGATACCCTAGTACAAAATGTCCTGTTACAGTGAAAAGAGTGAATCAGAATGCCACACCAAGGAAGAATTTCAGGTGATGTTGAAAAGAAAGAAGACCTAGTGCTAAAATCGAGGGAATAACATAGAATAGTTTTTGAAGGAGAATGTACAGTAACAGGTGCTTACTTGTGGAGATGGTGTATGTATTGAAATCGAGTTAAACTAAGAACTTGAACAAATATAGCCTGTGTAATTCGTTACATATTTCAAGAGTAGAAACAAAACAAATACCAACAGTAGCAAAAGCTTTAACAGCAACGACAGTGATTGAGTGGTTAGTCGAACTCAAATAGGGTGATCCTTACTCATGAATAATAGTCGATCATTTGTGTAGGAAACCTCAAAAGTTCATCGCTAATCGATAGGTAACCAAAGGCACACGAAACCTCGTTCTTTTCAAACTATAACGTCTATTTCGCATTTCCAATTTCACGTTGGCGCGAAGCTAAACGAGTATACAATATCGGTCAATTAATAGTTTCAAGGTCTTTGAGAGTGATCTGTTTAGCTGATGGAGGCACCACTGCGGTATCGCGAGTCTGTCTGTGGCTCGCGATAATGAGCTCTATGTGATCTATACAAGCGTTTTTATGGGCTTTTGGGCTGGAATATTACTATCACCATTCTTGACTTGATTAAAGTATAAATTTTGCTGTCCCTATTTGTATTTGGTGTTGGAATCTCAGGAGAAAATTACTATTGCAGCGCACACAAAGTTCATCCGATTTGTGCGCGACTAGATTGGCAGAATCGCCATCATCGTTTGCGTTGTTCAATGCAGCTATATACAAAAATCGATTTTGTGCTAGTCCGAAATGTGCGTGTACTATTTACGCAAACATCAATACACATGAATCGCTTGAACGAAACCTGTTACCAAAAATGAACCTTGAATAGTCTCTCTTCCTAGAATGTATGTAGTATTGCAATGCTTTTGTTTGACAGAGTAGATTCCATAGGAGTCATCTGAAGTAAGTAAGGAAGGACAACTATGAGGTCTTGTAGACGCTTTGTGTGTCTTGTAGACTCATAGTATTCGTATATATGTGGAGATGCAAGGCCTGGGATCGCGCAGCAGCAGCCTTTGCAGCGCGCATGATCGCTGCAGACCGAGACAGTCTTTGAGCCGCTCGACTCGCCCGCACTTGTCGCCCACGCTCCAGTTGCTTCTAGGGGTCCGAGCACCCTCGAGTGTTACAAGGTTGCTATTTCAAGACTGGTCAGCAGACAAGAGCGCGCGCGTGCGACATCCAGACGTGCCAGAGACGTGACTAGATTCACGACAGCGCTCGGCATGTCAATAGACCCTGGGGGCTCGAGTCACGAAGCCCTCAAGATCGCGACAAAGTCAAATCCAAGAGGCGTGCAGATTACGTCGTCACGACGACGGCGCTCGACTACATCACCAGACGTCACGGAACCGCCCGCGCGTCTCCACATCATGCGCAACGACTGCCTGTGGGTCAAGTCGGCCGACGCACCCCCAGGGTGTCACACGCCCAGGGTGTACACCGTCAGAGGCAAAGCGCCAGATCATAACCTCGGACAGTGAGACTTTGAACCCAAGCGAACGCAACGCACGCGTGGAAACGCAAGCCGCCGTGTGTGCTCAAGACTGCGCGCCCAGTACAAGTGTCGACACTCAAGCACTCAGGCACTCGAGCACCTCCAAGACCCAAGGCTCAAGGCACTCAAGACAGCATAGTGAGTAGCAAAGCGAACGAACCTAGTCTTTTGCATACCTTTATCAATGCAGATTCGCCAATTTGCCAGCTACTGCTCAAGTCCCATCTCGGCTCTCCACAGACTCGACCGTTCGGCGGATACTCTCGGCCTCGATGCTCGCACACGGCACAACGTCTGCAGCACCCTCGGGGTTCGGCGAGAGGTTACCTGCAGAAGTGTAAGTGGAGTGTGGTCTGCTTGTGTATTGGGGTCTCAAAGCCCGTTGTATCTACACATACATCTTGGTGCTGCGCGTGAGAGCGAGGCCAATCGAGGAGTGTGTATTCCATTTTGCATTGTGCGCCCATGGGGGTCGACCGGAGTTTGGAGAGCCGCCATACGCCGACGCTCCTGGTCCCCAGGACTGCCACCAAAAAGACACAAAAAGAGACCAAGTCCCGCCGAGCTCGAGGTGAGAGAGAACCCTCGAGTCTCAGGTCAAGAAGAAGTGCCCCCTCTCCCAGGGTCGCGGCGATTGAGAACATCTCGTTAGGCCGACCGTCCAGCGAGTGCCTGAACAAGCGGGACTCCTGTTGACACCCCAGGTCCAGTCGCGCAAGCGCTGTTGACCACCGTCGTCGCCTGAGGACGCAGTCCCATCGGACCTACGCCAAAGGCTTGACGTGAAGCCCAGGTGTGCCCGGTGACGCACCTGGAGACGAACAGCTATCGCCCGTTCGGTCTAGATTAAGACCTCTACAAAAACAAGATCAACCAAGGCAAGAAGAACACGTGCCTCGTCCCCAGAACCGAAGACTCGCGCACGATCCTCATCCCAGCCCGGTGCTCCTCGTCGTTCGAACCCCCAGGGCCGTCGTTGAACCCCAGGCGTGCCGACTAGCTTGAAGACAGGCTTCTTCGCTGTATTGCCACGATCCAAAGAATGTTCAAGGGTTCACAGTGTGAGGTCTGACCAACTGAGTCTCGACAGAGTCCAACCTCTTGGCTCGCACTCTACGACTCCTTTACTACGGGCGAGGTCGACAAAGACTCCCAGGTCCCAGGCACTCCCAAGTCCAAAGTCCACGAAGATCCAAGGCCCCGGAAGGTCTCAATCGCCCGTGTCCAGAACTCAAGATTTACGTGCCACATCATCACAGATAATTGCATGGCAAACAAATCTTCTAGTTCTCCCTCGATGCCACAAGTGAAACTAAGTATGAGCTGGGTGGTTTGTTTGGCCGTGGTAAACACCGAATTGGCGACATTGTGAACACAATAAGGTCAACTGTGATGGAGTCATAGATTACACCGAGCCATGCTATACAGGCAGCGACGGAAATAGGTGGCTGACATAAAAACTCGGCATGAAACAGTCGCACTTTGCAAACACATACAAAACTGAATGTGAAAGCCGACCAATCAGCAAACTAGTCAGTTGGTTGGTTCTCAAGCAGGCTGTGCTGCATGACTCTCTCGCACCGCAGCGACACATTAAGACATGAGCGCCGCATCCGCGATGCAAACGTAGTACGCAGCGAAGTGGAAGCAAAACACGTACACTGTCGCGGAGAAGCTGTCGGCGCTCGACCTCATCGAACAAATGGTCGTGGAGGAGGCGGCGAAGCAGCTCAACTATCCTCGTGGTTCTGTGTCGTCGTGGTGGAAGGCCAAGGACCGACTGCGCGCCTACAAAGGCAGCAAGAAGAGCAAGACGACTAAGGGACAGGGGGAGGAAGGAGTTAGCGCCGTTTGCAGACGACATGCTCACGTACACGAAAGACGAGCGCAGAGAAGTAAGCGTGCGTAACATTGCAAATGTACTCGCTTGTTTGCCGACTTAGCTGTGCTTGCTCAATCGTCTCTCTGCGTGTCGGCGATCTCCTGCTCCTTGTGTATCAGTGGCAGTCCACGTCAGGCGTGATCCGATTCATTGCGACGAACTATCGCGACTGGCTGAATGAATACATCGCAAGCAAGACATCGGAAGAACGCGCAAAGCGTTCGCCTGAGCGTCTGTACTGTGTGCCAGCGTTTTGCTATTCGGTACGAGCAAGCGATATCCTAGCAATCTGTGTGTCAAATGGGACGTGATTGAACTCTGTGCGCACTCTGTAGTTATGGCTTCTAGTCGCAAACACCGCAACAGTCAAAGCAAACGCAGGAAGCACTCGAGGAAACACGAGCTGCGTTTGCGCTCGAGTTTCGAGCGCTCTTCAGCGAGTACGCTGCCTCTGAGATCTACAACGTCGACGAGACTGCCGTCTACTACGACAGCTTCCCTCGTCGCATCTAAGGCATCCGCGGCCGCAAGGGATCAGCAAAAGTGACCGAGTTCACCAAGCATCCCGGACGCAGGACTGCCGTCCTGACGCGATGGTGAGTACTTTCTCAAATTTGACTTGATATTTGTATGCGATCCTGACAATTGGTCATGCGTGATGTTGCATCTCGGGAAAATAACTGCCGATACTGTTCGTGCTACGAGGAAAGCCAGGAGGCTTGATCGACACATACGAGCTTTCTACCTACCCGAGTGGGCACTACTGCGCAGTGCAAGAGCGCGGGTGGATGAACGCGCGCGTATGGCACTACTACGCAACAGAGCTACTCAAGCACGAATTGATGGACCAGCAGCGCTACTCGCAGACAACTTTGATGTGCACGTGTCAGAGGAGGGAAAAATTGTCATGACGGAGGAAGCTTGTGTCTGTGGTCGCGCTTCCGCCCAACAGCACAGTGGTCTGCCAGCCGCTTGACGTTGGTGTCATTGGGCCATTTCAGGCCAAGCTACGCCCTCGCTGGCTTGTTGCGCTCGACCCTCGGATTCTAGCAAGCAAGAAGCGCGCGCGAGCGATCAAACTTGCGATCGCTTGTTGGGACGATTTGCCAGAGTCGCTTGAGAGCTCGAGCTTCACGCGCGCTACGACTTGACGACGCGTAATCAAATCGCCTGATTTTTTTGCGCTCGATCAATCGTTCAGCCAATGACAGCACAGCATCTGTCTGTGCCCAGTTTTTTTGTCGGTTGGTCAAACCCATTTACAGTCGGGATGTTGTTCAGAATGTGCCGAGTGTCCCATCGCTGTCTGTCCTGGCATTGAGCATTTACTGCTATTTTTGGCTCAAAACGTGAACGCGTGACTGCATTAGCAATTGGTTCACTTCATATTTGTATTGTCTATTTCACCTGTAACACCAAACATCAATCGATTAGTATAGCCTTCAACATATATCAAACGTATTTCTTCGTTAAGGCGGGGATAGGTGTACTTTCGAAGACCTACTGTCACTGAGTATCCATAGTAATCACATAGAGCATCCGCACCGATCAACCCAAAATGGTCACGCAAAAGTCACTTGTACAGTGAAATGTACTGCTTTGGAAGCATATTTATCGTTACAGCGTGCCGCTTCACACCAATCCCGCAGAATGACATGGAATATCTGTTTGAAATCACATACAAAAACCAAGCGTCCGAAGTCAAGACCGAATACCCCAAGACCGAATACCCAATCAAATCGCTGGTTGATCAGAAATGCCTAATGATTTGATGATTATCAGTATTTTGACTCGCCAAATTTGGCGTGATCACGCTACGCTATATCAACCAATTTAGCGAAGACACAACCACAATTTGGCGAGGACACGCCGAGTATACCGCGATTATTTGGCGTAAATGGATGAGTTTAGCGCGACTGGTGTGGTTAATAGTTTACCACGCTCAATCCTACACTTAACTCCTGTCGTAATGTGTCTGTGCGCGTCTGTACGTCCAAGGGACAGCCAAAATGTGTCACGCTTTTTTAGGGCAAGAGGCAATTTTGACTGGCTTGTTGTTGGGTGAGTTTCGAGACATGAAATCACTTTTTGATTTGTCAACAGTTGAAATATTATTCGGAACTGTCCCTAACTGTCCCGGCTTTCAGCCGATAACACCTCGCGCGGACCGAAGCAGTGCCACGCTGCTCGGGGCTTGCCACCGCAGCGAAGCGTAGGTCGGCAGCACCGCTCTGCATGGTTCGACTGAGGTTTTGCGCGGTGGTGGTGAGGCCCAAACAGCGATATAGATTAATCAAATGACTCCAACCAAGCAATGTTTTCCGCCCTCGCAGCGGGCGGCGCTCGGCTAGTCCTACTACTGACTACTCTCAGACCACGTGCGTCCGTACGACTTCGGGACTGTCATGCTTGGGACATTCGAAACAATCGCAGCTTGAATTCGGAATGATCGCTCAGTTTGTCATCCTTTCGGGATTACGTGGATTATATGGACTATTTCAGGGTTACTAAAGTAGAGATCTCTAATAATCGTGTACTCAAATCACAGCCTATGTACTCGTGCTTTACAAACCTCTATGGCATGATGAATCGCGTCATACCTGTGCAGAATGAATCCATGCGATGGAAAGCGAGGAGAAGTGTCGATGACGGTTCAAGAGCACGTTTGTGCGTGCATATTTCGTCTCTTGGCCAGACTACCGGCAACACGCAGGCTGGACGTGTTAACCAAGTGCTAACAATACGAGCAAGGTTTAAGAGTGTGGTGAGTGATGATGCGGCTTGTAGCGCAATCATTTTGATCATCCTGCACGAAGACGACACGCCACAGTCAGCTGCTCGAATCGACGACTTGGTGACCCAGAGGTCCCAGACCCAGCTAAGAACCCTCTGCTGTTTGAGACAGTGATGATCTCGATGCTACATGGTCCGTGTGGTAGTGCAAACACAAGCTCACCGTGTATGAAGGACGGCAAGTGCAGCAAGAACTTTCCAAAGGCGTTAGCGGCGACGACGACGTTTGGACACGACAGATACTCAGTGTACAAGCGTCGCCCTCGACCAGCAGGACAGATGGAGCACAACGGCAAAGTTTGGGACAACGCAGTGACTAATCAGTTTGTAGTTCCGCACAACCCGTTTTTGACGCAAACGTTCAACCACCACCTGAACGTCGAAGTGCGCTCAACGATCAAGGCTGTCAAGTACATCTACAAAAGCGCCAACAAAGCGTCAATGACGTTTGAGGATCGTGAACGTGAACGCAACTAGAACGAAGTTGAGCGGTACTTGCAAGCGCGCTACACCTCTCCAGTTGAGGCGTGGCAGCGTCTGCTCGACTTCCCGGTGCAAGCAAAAACTCACTCTGTGGTGCAGTTGACAGTACATCTACCAGGCGAAAGCACGGTCACGTTTGCGGCGGATACAGAAAACCTTCAGCACCACATTGATCACAGTGAGCTTAGCATGTTGACTGCGTTCTTCAAGATCAGCGCTGCAGAGCCGACTGTTGCAGGAACAATGGTGTGCAACGACATTCCGAAGAAGTACCGCTGGGGCAAACCAAACAAGCGCTGGGTCCGGTACAAGCGCTACGTTCCGTCGATCGGACGCATGGTGCACTGTTCGCCGCACCATGAGGAGCGATTTTACTTGTGCCTGCTGCTCTGTTACATTCGCGGTTCAACGTCGCTGACCGCGTTACGCCCCGTTGAAGGCGTTGAGCACGCGACATTCAAAGCTGCGGCAAAAGCTGCAAGGTATCTCAGAGTCGACAACGAGTGGCATTTGAGCATGTCGGAAGCTTCAGCGTTCCAGATGCCACGACAATTGCGTTTGCTCTTTGCCGCTATCTCGGTCTACTCGCAGCCAAGCGACATACGCGCGCTATGGGCAAACTTCAACGGCGACATGTCAAAGGAATTTCAGCACGATGCAAATGCAGACGACCAATTCGTACAGCTGAAGACGTTGATCAACATTGATGAACAACTTCAAGCTAACGGTCGCTCACTCATGACGTTTGCGGAGATGCCTCGGATGAGAGATTTCCCACAAGAAGTGCATGATCGCAAGGTTTAAAGCGTTTTGGACTCGCGTGAGCGCCACACGTACTTGAGCGAGCTTTTGGAGGCGATCCTCGAGCGAACTCGCGAGCAGCCGATGAACCGCGAGCAACATTTTGTGTTCGAAAAAGTTGTCGGCGCGGTGAACAACACCGCGCCAGAGCACAACTTGTTTTTCTTTGACGGACCAGGTGGCACCGGCAAGTCGGTTGTCTTGGAGCAGATTTTGGCAGCCGTGCGCATCCAAAACAGAACAAGATCGCGCTAGCTGTAGCTTCAAGTGGTATTGCTGCGCTCCTGCTGACTGGTGGATGTACCGCACATTCGACGTTTAACATTCCGCTCAAAGTGAAAGAAGACACTAGCTGCTGGATTTCCAAGCAATCGAAGACTGCGCGTTTGATCCGAAGATCAAGTTTGATCGTTTGAGACGAAGCACCGATGACACACAGACACGTGTTTGAAGCTGTCGACAGAACGCTACAAGACGTCATGGACTGCACAAAACCGCTCGGCGGCAACGTTGTGGTGCTCTCTGGCGACGTTCTGCAGATCCTACCAGTTGTCAAGCGTGACGGCCGGTTCGAGACGGTTGGCGTAAGTTTGAAGCGGTCTGAGCTTTGGCAAACGATTCAGACACTGCGGTTGACGGAGAACATGCGCGTCCGGACCGCAAGGTGCGAACAAGACGGTGTCGAGGTTGCAGACTTTTCGAGGTACGCGCTGGAAGTTGGAGAACGGTGGCACGAGCGCGACGAAGACATTAAGCCTGAAGACATCAAGCTGCCGAGCGACTTGGTGATCAACGTACCTGGCGAGCCTGCGTCTGATGGAGATGGTGAAGAATACGTCGGTCAAGTCGAAAGCAACATCGAGCGTTTGATCAAGACGATCTACCCAGACGTGAACAGTAACGGCGTCAACGACGAGTACTTTGCGGAACGAGCAATCCTTTGTCCAACAAACTTGGACGTACAACAAGTGAACGAGCAAGTGGCAAGGTCCGTCGCAAATGACGCGCACGAGTACTTGTCGTTGGACGAGATCAACGACGAGACGTAGCTGACAGCGGGGTTGTACGTGTGAGAGTTTTTGAACTCGCTCAACTTCTCAGGGGTCCCGCCGCACAAGATCACGCTCAAGATTGGTGCGCAGATCGTACTGCTGCGGAACCTCAACAGCGACTTGGGGATGTGCAACGGCACGCGGATTCGAGTGGTAGAGCTGCGCAACAACTGCATCAAGGCGACGACCATGACTGTGCCGCACAAGGGCGACATGGTGTTCATCTCGCGCATCATCTTTATTCACAAGGACGACGAGCTTCCATATCAACTCCGGCGCAAGCAATTCCCGATCGTACCAGCGTTGGCGATGACGATCAACAGAGCTCAAGGTCAGTTGCTTCACCACGTGGGTCTCTTCTTACCGCGATCAGTGTTTGCGCATGGCCAGCTGTACGTTGCGCTGTCGCGAGTGACTTCGCGCAGTTCGATCAAGATCGTGATTGTTGACCCGTTGTTCGAAGATGACGAAGGAGTGTTCACGACAAACGTTGTATACCGCGAGATTTTGGACTTAATTACGACACAAAAATACACAAAACGTAAAAGAAACATAAAAGTAGGACACAAAACAAAATTTTCTCGCCAAATTGTCAACATATTTTAACCGGTTTAGAAACCTTGGAGGAATCATATACGGACCGCCCGCGCAGCGGGTGGTGCTCGGCTTGTTTCAGCCAACACTGTTCAGCGTGGAGTTTAGCGTGACCGGTGCGAACGCTCTTCCATGTGGATCACATACTTACTAAGCTAACTGACCCTACACATTGCCATCGGCTACGACAAATGATATACTTGGAACTTGAATTAGTCAAGTATAATACAATTATATGGAAACGCATAATTTAGCAGTAAGTTTATGCTCTTGTAGATGCATGAACTGGACCCATACACATCCTCAATCACCAAATCCATGTATAACTCATCCGTGAACATGTCCGAAGTTGTCCTCAAACCATACAGGTACAACATTACACAGACAGTACCAAGTCTTTCCAAAACGCACAACATAGACAAACTCAACATACTGTCTTGACAATAGCGACTGCAATCACAATAATCGACACATACATAGCTAGGACACTCTTTTCGAAACCAGACTTCAAAACGCTATACGTCCTAATGACAAGTCATTAAATACATTCCATTTCGCAACACTCTTCTACGACGTTCTCAACGCTGACGAACACTATCCACAATGCAACCAACGACTTTTGCACAATTTTAGGCCATGTACAGACAAAGTAATCAGACTGGGCGGGATCTGTCCAAGAGATTAAATTCAGTTGATAAACGAACTTATAGTGCAAAATAACGGTGCAATGCAATTTTGCTCTTTACATATTCTCTCCTGCTACATATGCTCTTACAGAATATTTTGTAAACCTGGCCAATACATGGCTGATTCGTGGCCTATTTTAAATATATACACGGCCTGCAGTACCGCCAAATTTCAGTATAAAAGCCCTCTAGTTGCATATGCTGTTGGATGATACATTTTTGACCTGGACGATACATGCCTTTTCATCACGTATTGAAATACGTTGTGTGTTGAAATAATGGAACACGTATTTATTGGATCACCATATATTTCTGTTGAAGATCGCGAACAACACACGCTGCAAGAAAAGCTCGATGCGGGCGCGGATGCCAGCCCGTACGCGGATGCAAGCGTCGGTGCGTGCGCCAGGCGACTGGACAAGCGTCGTGACGTTTGCGCTGAATGGCGAGAGAATCGAGCTCGTGAACCCAGACCCGCAACTCAAGCTCGTGACGTACTTGCGCGAGCACGCCCGCCTCTGTGGCACAAAGCTCTCGTGTGGCGAAGGCGGCTGCGGTGCGTGCACGGTCGTGCTGAGCCACCGTCCGCACGATCCAGCTGTGCCGTGCGCTTGCGATGATCGCACAGTAGCAGCGCCTGCACTCGTGCACCGCGCAGTGAACGCCTGTCTCTTTCCTGTGTGTGCGCTCGACGGCATTGCGGTGACGACTGTCGAAGGCATTGGGTCGACTGCGAGAGGACTGCACGACGTGCAGCGCCGCCTCGCAGACTCGAATGGCACGCAGTGCGGCTTCTGTACGCCCGGGTGGGTCATGAACATGTACGAGCTCGTGCAGCAGCAAGAGAGCAGCAGCGAGAAGCTTACGCGACGCACAGTGGAAGACCACTTTGATGGCAATCTCTGTCGCTGCACAGGCTACCGCCCGATCCTCGAAGCCTTCCACTCGTTCGCCGCCGACAGCGGCGGCAAAGATACCAACGAGTCTTCACTGCAGCTCGCGTACGACAACGAAAGCACAGTCGCAGGTCCTGAGCCAGCGCCACTGCCATTGTCATCGGTAGTAGACGCAACAGCCAACACCAGCAAGCGAACCAAGCCACTTCTCGATGTCGTGAGAGCATGCGAACACTACGACGACTGGCTCCTCGTTGATGCCGCCGACGTCGCTGACGGACGCAGCGCGATCTGCGACACCAAGTGCAGTCACGCAGGCACTGACGCCTGTCAGACGTACTTGGACTTGGAAGATCTCATTCCGCAGCGCCGCTCGCCTTCGCAGCAGCAACGCTCGCCGCTCCAAGACTCAGCGACTCTCAAGCGCTGCGAAGCACCAGTGCCCGACTTCATTCTCCACTTTGAGCCGCGCGCGCTCAAGCTCAACAGCGCGAGCGCATCGACCTCATGGTACCGCCCACTCTCGCTCGCGCAGCTCTTTGATGCAATCCACGACAGTAGCAGCAGCTCTCATGCACTTGAGGATGTCGCGTTCGTCGGTGGTCGCACAGCACATGGCGTGAGCAAGTACTACAACAACACGGCGCCGTACAACCGACCAGACGACGCACCAGTGCAGATTGAGCTCAACTACGTCGCCGACTTGAAAATCCTGAAGGTGCTCGAAGACGACGGCCACGCAGTCGTTGGCGCAGCCGTCACGATCGCTACGCTCTTGAAGTTCCTTAAGGCGTACGACGGCGCAGGAAGCGATGCGCTCACAGAGCTCAGCACGCTCGTCGCGCGCGTCGCAAACAACCAAGTGCGCAACGCCGGCACGTGGGCAGGGAACCTCAGTCTCTGTCGCCAGTACCCGACGTTTGTCTCAGACCTCGCAGTCGGACTCATGGGCATCGGCGCGACGTTAACGATCATGACTGCGACGCAAGAGACGGTCGCACACGTCCGCATTGACGACTACTTGCGCAAGCCCGCGACGGAGTTTGCGCTCATTGTCTCGATGACACTCCCACTGTTTAGCATCGCGCGCGCTCGCTCGACGTCTGGAGTCCAAGCGCACCGGCGCGAACTCTTTCGGTGCTACAAGGTCGCACAGCGCGCGCAGAATGCGCACTCGCACGTCAACTGTGCGATCTGGCTTCGCCTGCGTACGGACGCTGCAGCGCCAGTCGTCACAAACGCGCGCGTGGTCTTTAGTGGCGTCTGCAAGACACCTGCGCGATTTGCGATGACAGAGAAGCTGCTCACTGGCAAGAGTGTAACGAGTGCGACCGTCGCAGCAGCCATCGCAGAGCTCGAGCGTGACGTCGACGAGATTGGCGCGAGCGACGCGTTTGGGTCCCAGTCCTTCCGTCTCGCAACGATGAAGAGCTTGCTCTACAAGACGCTCGTCGCTGCAATCACAAGCAGCGACGACGCGAGCGCACTGGCTGACCCGACTGTCGCATCGGCGCCAGACCGACTCGAGCGCGCCGTGTCGTCTGGCACGCAGGCGTTCAAGCCGAGCAGCTCGACTGGTCCAGTGTCGCAGCCGATCCAGAAGATCGGAGCCAAGTGGCAGGTCACTGGTGAAGCGGCGTACGTCGCTGACAAAGAGCTGCCATCGCGAGCGCTCTATGGTGCGATCCTCTACAGCAACACAGCACTCGGGAAGCTCTTGGTGATCGACGATGGTGGTCACGCGCGCGCGCGCTCGCAGGCGTCGTCGATATCCTCACTGCGGCAGACATCCCTGGCGCGAACGACGTCTCGGGCGGCGTGAACGACGAGCCGCTCTTTGTCCCGATTGGCGGTATTGTGCGCTGCGTCGGTACGCCACTCGGTGTGATCATCGCGACGAGCCAAGCGATCGCAGAGCAAGCAGTTGCGATCTGTGCTGTCAAGTACGGCGCAGTGCCACTGAAGGACCGCTGGAAGAACCAGACGGAGCCGATCGTGAATATCGACATGGCAATGCGAGCACAGACACTTGGACAAGCCGAGCCGATCGTCATGGGCGACGCGAATGCTAGTGCGAACGTTGACGCAAGTCCGCGCCAGCTCTCTGGCGAGCTCTTCCTCGGCGCGCAGAAGCACTTTTACATGGAGCCTCAGGTCGCGACAGTGTCGGTCGAGACCGACGGCAACGTCTTGCAGATCGAGTCGTCGTCGCAGTTCCCCGTGTTTGTCCAGCAGAACGTCGCGAGTGTGCTTGCACTGCCGCTCCACGCAGTCAACGTCACGGTCCAGCGCGTTGGTGGCGGCTTTGGCGGCAAACTCACACGGTGCGTGATCAACGCTGCAGCAGCGGCGCTCGCAGCGCAGAGGCACCGGCGGACTGTGCACGTGCTGAACGACCGCACAGCCGACTTCCAGCTCGTCGGTGGCCGCGAGAACATGAAAGGGACGTATCGCGTGGGCTTTGACAACGACGGCTACGTGCACGCGCTCGACCTGGCACTTCACGTCGACTGCGGCTACGCGGTCTGGGACTCGGTCGGGAGTGCGTTCATGGCCGTGAACTGGTCCGACTCGGCGTACCGCATCCCGTCGTTCCGGTGCCAGGCGTTCCTGTACTTGACCAACACGCAGACATGCACGTCGCATCGCGCGCCTGGTGTCCCACAGGCGCTCGTGCTCGTGGAAGCGGCGCTGCACCACGTCGCGACGGTGCTCGAGCTCCCCATGGCGTGGGTCCAAGCGCGGAACTTGTACCGAGAAGGCGACGCGACGCCATATGGCCAAGTACTCACCGAAGTGCGGCTCCAGGACGTCTGGGACCGGCTCCTCGTGTCGTCACGCATGGCGGAGCGCGAGGCAGCGAACGCGCGCTTCAACTCGAACAACAGGTGGAAGAAGCGCGGCGTCGCAGTCACGCCGACCAAGTACGGCATGACGTACTCGGGCAGGCGAGACGGCTCGAAAGTCGACATCTTTGCAGCCGACGGCAGCGTCGCGATCACACACGGTGGGTGTGAGATCGGTCAAGTACGTGCAAGTGTCTTGGCCTCTTGATGATAGAGATGGTGAGAGCGAGCGAGTCCTGAGTGTGCGGCTCTGCGTGACTGATTCGACCAGGGCATCCACACGAAAGCTGCGCAGGCGTGTGCGTACGCGCTCGGCATTCCACTCGAGCTCGTGTCTGTGCGCGCGACGTCGACCGACAAGACGCCAAACAGCGAAGCGACGGGCGGCTCAAGCACGTCCGAGTCGGTCGTCCAGTCGATTCTGTACGTACAGACAGATGCGTCGTCAGTGGTGTGCTCGGACCTGCTCTAACGCAACGGCGTGGCTCTAGTGCGTGCTGCGACGAGCTCAAGACGCTCATGAAGCCCATCGACGACGCGTACGCGAGCGAGTCGTGGCCCCAGCGCGTCGCTCGCGCGCACGACGCAGGCACTCGGCTGTTTGCAGTCGCGCAGCCGTTCAACACGCTCGCAGCGCCGGCGATGTTCGACTACTTTGTCTACGCCGCAGCGTGCGCCGAGGTCGAGCTGGACGTGCTCACGGGCGAAGTGAACGTGCTGCGGTGCGACCTCGTGTACGACTGCGGCATCAGCTTGAACCCTGCGATCGACATTGGGCAGATCGAAGGCGCGTTCGTCATGGGCATGGGGCTGTACTTGCAAGAGGACGTGGCGTTCGCGCCTGCGACTGGCGCGCTGCTGACGCAAGGGACGTGGGAGTACAAAGTGCCGTGCGCCAAGGACATCCCTGAGACGCTCAAGGTCACGCTCCTCGACAACGCGTTCACAAAGCACGGCGTGCTCAACTCGAAAGCCACGGGCGAGCCGCCGTACGCGCTCGCGACGAGCGTGCTCTTTGCAGTCAAGCACGCACTCGCAGCGAGTCGCGTCGAGCGCGCGCAGTCGCCAGTCTTCCAGCTCGACGTGCCTGCGACCGTGGCGCGGCGCCAAGAGGCTGCGAGCATTCAGCCAGGCGACTTGGTGCTCTAGCGGGAGGGCGAAGACGCTGTCCGAGACAACGAAGTGGCGCTGATGAAAGACGAGAAGACGACGATGACGACGCGTTGAGCGAGTATGAGTGTGTGTGTGCGTGTATGGGTGTGGACGCCTGCCTGCTATGTCGTGATGAGTCGAGCGAGCGCTTGTGTGACGCGGTGCCGGAGCTGCGAGCACACGAGCAAAGGAGCGAGCGAGGCGTGAGTGGCACAAGTAGCAGCAGTAGTACAAGGGACAACGTCGCAACCTTCTTGTTGATGCCGTACGCCATGGTGTTCATAGCGCCCTGTACGAGCGCACACGTGCCAAGCAGCAGCGTCAGATCGAGTCCGTACCGATCAATCGATCGACTGTTGCTCCAGGACGCGCTCAGTAGCGCACGACGCACCTGGAGCGGCGCAAAGATGCACGTCAAGTAGAGCAGCGCGCGGCTGAGCGTGTGATCAGGTGACGTCGCCTGGTGCACACACACACACACACAAGTCTCGTCAGTTGTTGGCTGCAGTCGCACTTGCTCGCATCAGACAGCGCACACGCACACATACCTGGTAGAGCAGACCGACAAAGCCCCAAACGAGTGCGACGACGAGCGCAGACGTGTACGCGACCATGCGCGAGCAGATCTGCGCCTCCATTGCACTCGAGATGTCGTCGGTCTGAAGCTTGTGGAGCAGCGCGAGGTACGTCGAGACGTTGTGCAGTACGATCGCGAGCAGCGGGGCGTAGAACACGCTCAGTTGCACGAGTACGCCAGTTGGCGCCCACTCCGAGTCGCTCCACGTGCGCATCCAGCACCACGGCAAGCCGCTCTCGCCGACCAGGTCGTAGCCCAGGAACTGCTGGAGTGCGATGTGGAGCACTGCAAAGAGCGGAATGCCCCACGCAACGACGTGGTAGCGGCCCTCGTAGCGCTCTGGCGCAGGCTTGTGTCGCCCGAGGAGCTGGAAGAGGTGGAACGCAAAGCACGCTGTCCACAGACACGACGCGAGCACGAAGAAGAGCAGCAAGTACGCCTGCGCATGGCAGAGGAGCGACGACATTGGCGAATCGTGTGACTCACTGACGCCAGCAGTGCTAGCCTCGAGATCGTCGTCGTCGCGCTCTGGATGTGCGAGCGTGAGGAGCCATGCGCATGCAGCACCAGCGTCCGTGACGTGGAGACACAGCAGCACGCGGCGTCCACAGCGTCTCGACTCTTGGAAGAGCACAAAGCAGAGGATCATCGCGAGCGCCGCCGCGAGCGAGACACTTGCCGAGACACCAATGAGCGTCTGCGCCGTTGCGAGCTCGCTCGCTGCTTGCAGCTGCAGCGCCTCGACAGTCGCTCGAAGCGCGCTGACGTCGTCATCGATGTTGTGTGCACGCATGTACTCACTCGTGCTCTCGCTCGAACGAACGGACAAGACCGCGCGTGCGTCTCGCAGACCGCCAGCCAGCGTTGTCTAGGCGGTCACTTGACGCGTGCGACGCTTGGACGCGTCGTGTCGAAAGATCCGGACGTGTCAACGAGTCAGCTGGAGCACTCGGAAGTACGAACGGCAGCACTAGCATTGAACACACACGAGCACACTCGCGAGATAGACAGAGGACTTCAGGGTAGACAGCGTGCTCCTGGCGCCTCGAGCGGTCGCTAGTCTGCTGTGATCGAGATCGACCCGTCCTTCTTCTTCTTACCGCAGAGCCCAAAGAACTTGAGGCACGGGAGGTCGTAGAAGTACTTCTCCTCGTCGTCACTGAGCGTCGCGTACGCCTCGCGGAGCTTTTCGTACTTGTACGGCTCCGTCTCGTTGTTGAAGCGCTTCACGAGCGTGTTGTACGCAGCGTCGATCTCTTCGCGCGTCGCTGACTTGACGAGCCCGAGCTTAGCGTACAGGTCTTTGCCGCGCCACATCGCTCGCTCGTATGCCTCGAGCTGCGCCGTGAGCGCCTCGAGGATCCGCGCGTCGCAGTCCTGCCAACCGAACATGTGCGTCGCACAAAAGTCCTTTGCGAGCACTTCGACGTAGTGCACGCACGTCTGGCCGCCGCTGCGCTGCGGCTCGCAGACCCAGTCGCTCTCGGGACGCACGTACTGGAGCGTGTGTGCGATGCTAGCGTACGTCGCGTGGAGCGTAAAGAGGATCCGCCGCGGCCGCATGCGCGCGCACGTCACGCGCGTGCTGTTGCACACGACTTCGAGTAGCGTCGTGTTGATCGGTGCGGTCTGGAAGAGGTCGTGCTTCTCCAAGAACGCGTAGACCATGTCAATCGGCTCTTGCCCTTCGAGCACTTCGAGGTCGCCGAACTTCTTCTCTTGCGTCTCCCACACGGGGATCTGCAGCAGCATTGGCTCGGCGCGCGTGCAGTTCGGCCGCCGTCGCGGCTCATTGCACACGTCGTGGAGCAAGAGCTTGCGCTGCCGCAGCGTGAGGTTACGCATCCGGCCGTACTCGTAGATCACGTCGGTCGGCTCTTCGCCGTCTGTGAATACGAGCCGCTCACGCACAGCACTGTCACTGCTGCTGCTGCCACCAACCTGCGGCAGCGCGTACACATGCTCGTACATGATACCGCGCGAGCGCGTGCACGGGAGCCCGCTCGCTTGACAAACTGCTTGCCATACGGTGCGCTTCTCGTCCTTCCCGAGCCCGTGCTTGTTCCCAAAGCGCGCGATCGCGTCAGCGGGTTCTTCATTCCGCAAGACCTCGAGGATCCCGAGGCGCGTGCCGTTGGGTGCCGCGATCGGCGCAGTGAACACCACGGGCGCGTACCTCGTACACGTCAGCTGGATCTCTGGACGTGCGCGGCGCTCCGAGCTGCGCTCAAGCGCTGCTTGTCGCGACGACGGAGACGTCCCGCATAGCGTCTCGACGAGCGTGAGAGCATCTGCGTCGGACAAGTGATGCTCTTGTGCGAACGCATAGACAACATCCGCTGCTTCTTGGCCTTCGTAGACGCGCAAGACACCGAGAAGTGCGCTGTCGGTGCCACTGTGAACTGGCAGCATCTTGAGCAGAGCTTGACCACGAGTGCACAGGATGTCGCTTCTGGGGCAGAGCGTCTCAAAGAGCGAGATGCGGAGGTCCATCGAGATGTTGTAGGTCTTGGCAAAGTGATACACTGCGTCAGCGAGCTCTTCGTGCTCAAAGAGCTCCAAGTCGCCGACAATCGTGCCGTTCTCGACCTGGATCGGCGCAGCAAACACGCGCGCGACGTCGCGCGTGCATCGGACGTACTTGTCTGCGCACACTTGGCGCAGCAGCTCGTAGCGAAATGCGTCGCTAAGGCCACGCGATGCACTGAACGCGAAGACAGCGTCCGCTGGCTCGCTGTCGAGCGGTATCACGAGGCGGCCAAGCACTCCGTGCTCTGCAGTCGTGATCGGCCGCGCGTACGCGGCGGGCTGCTCTCGCGAGCACGGTACCCGGCGCGCGCCACAGAACGCAGCAATAAGCTGTGTGAGCGCTTGCGGCGGCAGTGCATGGTCAATGATAAAGCGGTAGATCTGGTCAACTGGTTCTTCGTCGTCGTAGATCTCGAGCATCCCGAGCGACGTCTTGTTGTCGCCAGCGATGCGCTGCGCATCCATGAGTGCACGATTGCGCGTGCAGCGCACTTCTGGGCGGCGACACACTGCGTCGAGGATCTGCACGCGCTGTTCGCGTCCAACACCGTCGTGGGTCAGTGAAAACGCAACGAGCGCGTCGATCGGCTCTTGTCCTTCGAGAATCGTGAGGGTCCCGACAGTGTCGCCGCTCACGTCTGTGATCGTTGTCGTGAGCACAGCTGGCACGTCGCGTCGACAGCGCACGCGCTCGCGCTGACAGAGCTGCGGCAAGAGCGCGTCTCGCCATGCTCGATCTTGTCGGAACTGCACGCGAAAAGACTCGAGCGTGTCGACCGGCTCTTCGTCAGCAAAGAGCTGCAGCAGTTTGAGCTCCTGACGCGACGACGGATGCACGATCGACACTTGCGTCTCAAAGATCACGCGCCGAGGTAACGCATGTGCGCTCTCGAGCAATGTGCCGCAGAGCAGTAGCGCGAGCGCCAGCAGCAACCATGGCGGTAGTGACAATCGTCGTCGTCGTCGTTGTTGCGATCCAAGCATGAGTTCGATGAGTGTGAAATGACCACGTCGGTTCAAGATCGTCAAATGACAGCGATAGTGATAAAATCGAGATTTGCTTTCACTTGTCAATAAATAGATATCTAACCATTCAAGGTTCAAAAATGTAAAGAATGGTAGATTGAAGACTAAAAATTTCACCTGTACACATACGGAAATCCACACCAACTACGCCACACCAAACAACGATGGCGTTGTATGAACGAGCTCGCTTGCCGATCATCGCGAACCAACCTCGCTTACATCGCTTGGATGGCTCGCGGTCTGTATATCTCCTCACGCCACGCAGAGTGCACCCATAGCTCTATGGCCCTGTTGTGGGCACCGCAAGTACAAACCCGTGCTTTGGTCAATAAGCAAGTCAGCACATATGGCAAACAGCGAGAGCACGCCCTCACTTCTGTCACTAACAGATTAATCAATGCGTCAATGCGCTGCTGGTACGCCATGTTGGCTTGGTTTTGGCGGTTGTCGCCGTTGTTGTTGTAGTTGCGCTGTCGGCCACCGTTGTTGTTGCTACCATTGCTGTTGTTGCGTTGGTACGGGTGGTTGCGATGACCACTGTTGTTGTCGAGTCGGTCGAACTTCTTCGGCGTAGGCAACTTGTAGTTGGCCGGGAGCACGGTGCCTTCCTTCAATTGTCCGTTGAGCATGTGCTTCTGGAGCACGAAGCAGTTGCGGACGTCGTGGTTGGTGCGGCTGCAGTACGTGCACTGCATCGTAGTCGTGCTGGTCATCGCAAGCTCGGTCTTGGCCGGGGAGGTGGCGGCAGTAGACTTGAGTGCAGTCTCCGCTCGAGTCTCGCGACTCTCAGGGGTCCCTTGCTTAAGCGTGTAAATGCTCCGAACGACTTCATCGCGGACGTTCTGCTCGACGTGCTGCTTGAGCTCGTTGTACGGGATGAACTTGCGGTTGCCCTTCCACGACGCAAGCAGGCTCTGCCACTCAAACGGGAGCGCGTGGTACAAGTAGATCGATCGCTGTTGGTCGCTCATGGCGCTCTCAGTCGACTCGCTCGCTGCCTTCATGGCCTTCTCGAGGTCGTAGAAGAACGTCGTGACGTTCATGCCTTCGAGGTAGCGCACCTTCATCAGGTAGTCCTGAATCCAGTAGGGATCGCCGTGAACGCTTGCGTTCTCGTAGCGAGTGCAGATCGTGCTGAAGATCTCGTACGCGGTCGTCTTGCCTTGGACAAGACGGATGTGCGTGTCGTTGAGCGTCTTCACGAGGTACGATTTCGCACGCGCTTCCTTCACACGGAGCATCTTCTGGTGTCTTGCCTTGGTCTTCGCAACGAGTCGCTGTTGCTCCTTCTTGGTCTCTGAGAACGATCGCACCGCCGGGAGCTCTGCTTCTTGCATCTCCATGTCGTCGCCATTTAGGTCAACGGTTTCCGGCGAGGCGGAGTCTTCGCTTGGCGACGACGACGCAGCATTGCTGGCGAGGTCGAATTGCTCGAAGCTGTTGTTGGCTTGGTCGATTAGCTCGCTGTCCGAGTCCAAGTCGCCTTCGTGTCTTCCCCTTGGATGAAGCCGTGTAGGCTTCTCCCTCCAGCGCACTAGTAACGCGGAGCTTCCAGATCTCGAAGTTCGAGCTGGTGAGGCGAGGGTATTCCTCTGGGTGGCGGGGGGGGGGGTTGCGTAGGGCTCATAACCTATGAGTTTGATGGAGGGTAAAACGGAAAGTGTGTATTGATTGTCATGTTGCTGTGAGCGCGCCGATCTGCCTGCTAGCGCGTGATATGCTGTGGATGTCGTGTGGGATCCAGGATATTTACTTGAAGTTCGTATAAGATACTTTTCTCCATACGATGGTGATTGATGTGGTGTGACCACATCACATGACATTCCACCTATAAACCTCATTTTGATGGAATGAATAACCTACAATGAGGTTTAATTCACGGGCGTTGCTGACACACACATTTGCACACTAAAATGTGTGGAAGACATCAGTTTCTGCTGTCTCATATGCTGCAGATCATATGCGTGTGGTCCACATCTCAACAATACTGAAAAGCAAATCAGCTTGCGTTGATGTAAACTTGATCCAACTGGCAATCAGATAAAACGGTGTGATATAGAGGTAAGATAGAGCGATTAACGGTTGATGTTTGGGTATTGCACCGATAGTATTAGACTTCGTCTATACAAACAAATGTGTAGACTGAAAACAAAAGGATCGTACAACCGTAATTTTGAGCATAATTTAAGCACTCTGGATGTAAAAAGAAGAACCTTGGCTGGCTCAGTTTTGCACATTTGGCTGTTTTCTGTACGGCAAATGATTTGTACAAAATCAGAGGAAGTCAGAGCAACGCTCGCGCACAGATCAGGTCGCTTGTGCTCGTGAACAGCGTCAGCAACAATGACAGCACACAACGACTGAAGCGTGAGGTGCTTGATTCCTGATCGATCGTGTGAGAGATCGCGCCAGTGTGTGTGCACGTAGCAAGAGCAGAAACAGCAGCATCAGAAAGAGGATGCTAGAGGCACAGACAACAAGTGATGCTAGCGGCACATTGCTTGGTCCCTCTATTTTGACGACATCAAAAACCCAAACTTTGGACACATTTGAAAAGCCTCGCACAAATTGCTTGGTGGCTTAAATGCTGCAAGAGTGATTGTTGCTTGTGTGGTCAGCTAGAATCCAGTCGATAGGGTTCACGCCTGATTGACTTGGCAATTGTATGCTGCAGCTGTCTTAGTCACAGACAGCTTGGATCTGATTCATCATTCAGACCTGATTTTTCGCTCCAAACGACAAAACGGCTTTTCTCTGTGTTTTTCGCAAGATGTCACCTGTGTAAGTCGACATTGTGTGTAAGTCGACGACTTGGACCAAGTTGTTTGTATTCTTGCGTGTAAAGTCGACGCAAGTGCTCACTGCGACATAAACAGCCACGCGCCCCTGTCTCTCTCGCACAATGCACACTCCATCGAGCCAGCTGCTGCTGTACAATGCCATCTCACTCTTGCTCGCTCGCTCGTTTCCCACACGTTCGTTGTTCTCGGTTCCCAGCTCAGTTCCGAGCAAGTGAGCGAGCTCATTCGCGCATTTCAAGCACTCGACACACTCACGCCTCAAGCCCGCAGTCGCGGCAAGCAGCAGCAACCACGACGTCGACGACCTCGCCACCACCACCGCCCGCGACAGCAGCAAACATGATCCTCGAGGACTACGAAGCGCTCAAGTGCCGCTACCCGAGCAAAAAGTGCTGGAACCAACGCGCAGTCAAGCGCAACGGCGAGCGCCACAACCTGTGCGAGATGCACCGGCAGAAGGCAAACAACAACCAGCGCCGGCTCGACAAGAAGCGCAAGGCCGGACACATGATGAAGGGCAGCGAGACGACAATCGTTGAAACGGACGCGCCCGAGTACGACTACCACGCGCCGCTGCCGCACGCACATGCGCACGCGCACCACCCGTACCACGTCCCAGCCCGCCAGCACACGCACCTCCACCCGCAGCTCGTGCACCAGCAGCACCTCCACGCGCTTGCGCACCAGCAGCACCAGTACCACCACCAGCAGGAGAAGCGCCTCCGTGTGAGCCTTACAAACATGTACGCGGCGGCACAGGCGCTGAGCCCACACAGCCACCACCACACGCCACAGCTCCACTCGCCACCAACGCACGCGCGCGAGTTCTCGCTGCTGCGGCCAAGCACAGTGCCGTCGCTCGTCGTGCCACCGCCGCGCCAGGTGCTGCAATTGCCGCCACTGACGGCGCACATTCCGTCGCTTGTGAAAAGCAGTCCGCAGCGGTTGTCGCCATCGACTCGTCCGTTGTCTCCAGCGCCGCTGCCAGTGCCGACGGCAGCATCTTCCACAGCATCGCCGCCGTCGTCGTCGGTGAAGCCAACGATCTTGCTCCCGCCAATCACGTCCGTGCCGCGGTGCCACCAGTCACCGTTCCAGCTGCCGCTCGCAGCCGGCGCGACGCCGAGCGCGAGCTGGAGCCTGCGGTCGGAAGAGAAGGTGAACTTGGCATAGAGCCCCACCGTCAGCCACGTGTAGCATGGATGCATGTGTTTAGGATTAGTTATGTAAGCGAGCGAGCGAGCGAATGCAGTAAAAAAGCAAGAGCAAGAGCAAGAGCATGACCAAGAGCTCGCAGAAGGAGACACGTACATATGGCACTGCTGCCACTCTGTCATTCCGTCAGCTTGTGTGTGTGCGTGTTGGTTCTCTTTGCATGACCTGACTCGCCCAACGAGCGAGAAAGCACCCAAAGATCCAGCATCACGACACGAAGTGGAGCAAAGTGACCGACGACTGATGTCTTTATGGACTGGCGTCTTCACAGGCAGGCAGGCGTGCACTCGACACTGTATGCTAACGCACGCCGCTCTTGATCATCGCGAACGCCAACCACGACACGCGTCGACGTACACGTGCATGTTGCTGTCGCTCATGCAATGCCCTCGGACGCCAACGACATGTTCGCGCCGACGAAAGCCCTTGAATGAACGAACACGCGAGCCATTCACTCGCTATCCACATCCAAATCACGGCTGAATCAGAGAGACGCTGATCGCAAATCATAACAGTATCAAATTACACCGAGCTCGTGGCGCCAGCGTCTTCAGCTGCACGATCTGCTGTTGCCGAACTACGCGCCTCACGGACTGCAGATGCTGTCGCAGCAAGTCTTCTTTCCAGTTGGAAGCAGTTGAAAGGGAAGTGGGATGCCAGCAGATTGGCGATGTGTGGCGACGGCAGTCTCAACAGAGCCTGCTCGAAGCCAAACCACTTGCTGGTTACCCACGTGTGTGGTGCGCTTGTTGGGAAGTGCTCCAGCTCCAACAACAAACAACACCAGCAACAGAACAGACAAGAAGAGAGAGAGAGAGAGAGCAGCTCGGGCACGCCACACAACCCAATTGCCTCGCTCCAGTGAACGCCAAGGCCTCAAACTTTAGACTTTAGACTTTAGATCTCAGCCTCTCGCTGCAGCATGGCGACCACAACACCGACGACGACGACGACGACGCTTCCAGAGCCTGCAGCGCCGCTCGGCGCTGTCGCTCCTGCAGCGCACGTCGAGTCGATCCACACGTGCCGGTACCCGAGCAAGAAGTGCTGGAACACGCGCGCGCTCAAGCGCAACGGCGAGATGCATAACCTGTGCGACCTCCACCGCGAGAAAGCAAACAAGAACCAGCGCCGGCTCGAGCAGAAGCGCAAGACGAGCAAGAAGATCGCCGCGACGGCCAAGCGCGCACGCAAGTCTCGCGCCGCTGCGAAGAGCAAGACTGCGGGCACCGCTGCGGCGCGCACACCAAAGCAGCCTCTACGACAGCGGCAACAGCAGTCTTCGCAGCCAAGGAAGAGCAGTGCGACGGCAAACAGCAGCGCTGCAACCAAGCTGTCGGCTGCTGCAAACGTCCTTCAACAGCAGCAGCAACAACAACAACAGCAGACACTGCAGCTCACGCAAATGCAAACGCATGTGCAGCCGCTCGTGGGCTCGAGCGCCAGCTCGCTGCCGACCGGGTTCTTCACGGACTTGATGATGTCGGACACGATGTTCGCAAAGCAGCCGAACGCGAGCTGGACGCCGATGGTGCCGCTGCAGCAGCCGCTGCCGTCGCACGTGTATCAGAGCTTCGTCAAGCCCACGAGTGCCGTGAACGTCGACGACTTGCTCGATGGCGACCTCGACTCGCTCACGCACTGCCTCGACTCGATTCCGCCGACCGCGCCGTTGGGATTCCCAGCGCCTCAGGCGGTGCCCTCGCCCTCGACGTCGTCGATGCTTGGACTCGTGAGCGGGAGCTCGTCGCCGATCGACGTGTGCGATGGACTGGACGCGGTCGCAGCAGTGAGCGATTTTTGGTGGCACCCTGTTGTAGTGAGCGTGGACCCTGTGCTCGACATGGCGAGCAGCAGCATGAGCGACGAGCTCTTTGCGTCGCAGCTCTGCTAGTTGCAGCTTGTCGGAGCTCTGTAGCGTACCGTCTTGTTCCGAGTCTCGTCAACGGCCTATTTATTCAGTCACAAAGTGATCACTTCCTTCTCCTCTATCTCGATCTCTGCTACGCTTGTGCAAGGTCATTCGCGTGTGCGTGCGTGTCTTCTTGCGATACGCTGCTTGCTGGGCGAGTGTGAGTGTGAGTGTGAGCGCGAGGGCGGCGCAGTGGATGATCGTGGCGGCGCGTGCTGCTTCGCTCAAAGCAGCTTGCTCAAGTGTAGCGACACACTCTTGTGATTCAATACTCTACCAAAGTGTGTATCAAGAATGTACTGAGAATCGACCCGCAAAGCGCAAAGCGTCAGGCTCGGTCCTTCGTCTTGCGCACCCAAACTCACTCACACACTCACACAACGACAAACGCTCGCTCGCAACTGAGACGACGATTGGCGTGAGATCGCCGAACGCGATTGTCGGTGCTCAAAGCGCGCGGCGCGACTCGCTCGCTTTGCTCCTGCAAACGAGCGCGAGCGAGCGCTGTGGACGCGGCCCACCAAGCTGATTCAAGCCATCCCATTTGGAGATGCGCCTGGGTCGAGTCGAGTCGAGTCTGTCGGCTTGTCTGCTTGTTTGCTTGCCGTTGTTTGTCTGCTTGCTTGTAGCGGCAGACGACGGCGACGTCCTGGCGAGACCAAGACGCGACGTCCAAGCGAGTGAGTGAGGGTCGATCGGCCCGTCCGAAATGAGTTGGTCAATCAAATCAAGGCGAATCAAGGCAACTCGACTGGACAGCAGTAACTCGCTCGCGCATGCCACGTCCATGCTCGTGCTCGTGCTCGTCGAGCCGCGGCAGGATTCTCCTCCATAAATCAGCTCGCGCGAGCGAGCCACACACGCAGTACTAGTATCACGTAGAGTGTCCAACTCCCGCCGCCAGCTGCAAGCAAAGTGGCTGATACACTCTTTGGGCGCTCGCTCGCTTGTTGAACGTGCAAGTTCACCTCCAGCTCGTTGGTAGCGATCTGCTCTCAGTCTCCAATTTACTGCGACGAACGCACTTGTCGTTCAGGCATACACACCACACACTCACACACACCATCTCGATCCTCCATCAAACCATGGTCTCTCAAGCACCATCGACAACCGACAACGCCAGTTGCCCCAAGACGCAGGCAAGCAGTCAAGCACGACCAATGTGTCGCTACGCCGGCAAGCGCTGCTACAACCCGCGCGTGACCAAGCGCAACGGCTCGCTCCACAACCTCTGCCACGAGCACCGCGTGCGTGCGAACCAGAACCAGCGCCGCATGGAGCTCAAGCGGAGACTCTCGCGCTTGCGTGAGGACAGCAACGCTCGCGTCGAGGTCAATGCAGCACACGCTGAGCTCTACTCGAGCTACTACCCGCTTGGCGCGTCCTCGGCGCTCGGCATGGGCGACATTGACGCACACTTGGGCTGGATCCCGCCATCACCCCACCACGCGATGCCGTCATACCAGCAGTACTACCAGCTCCACCAGCAGCAACACCAGTCTCCGTTCTACTCGATGCACACGACACAGCCGGACTACACGTTGAGTGCGCTTGTGAGCTCGGTCCTGCTCGACAACGACAGCTACGCGTTCACAGATCTGAGCACTGACAGCGCGCTCGCAAAAGGCGCTCTCTGCACACAAGCGCTGCACGCGAGTCCAGCCATAGAGCTCGGTGGGCTTGGCAGTCCAAGTAGCGCGTCGATGCCGCTCGAGGAGCAGAGCGATATGTGGATCGTGCCCAATTTTCTGCTCTCGCTGTAAGCGTCTCGAAGCTATGACTATTAGCAATGCGTTCTCCCAACCGAAAGTGTAGACAATGAACTCTTGAAATCCACTGCGATCTCATCTTGGTGCTCTTGCTCTTGCTCTTGCTAGACCACATCTGTGCGCTCCGACCGACTCGGTCCTTTCACAAGCACAACCAAGCACTCGTGTGCAGGAGCTTTGGGGAATGCACTCGGACCCCACGAACACGAACCTTGGGCGTGCACTAGGTCGCAGTGTACCCTCGACGCGACACGACTCCAGATCGAGCACAAACACGACGAGGTCGATCGGAACAGAGGCAACCAACAAGTCTTGGCAGCGGACATCGTAGTTGTCGTTGCTGCTGTGGCTTTGCTAGTCCGGCGACTTGAACGCCGCCAAAAGGTGGTGGCGTCCCATCTGTGATCGACACCGAGTACTAGTACGCGCTTGAGCTAGGCCCTCCTTCGTGTGTGCGCGCTGACTGCTTGTATCGCCTTGCGACGCAATGCTGCTCAACCTGTCAAGTGCGATCAAGCGGCGAGGACAAGCAGTCCGTCATGTTGTAGCGGCGGCAATACACGGCATCAATCGCGCGCGCGAGGGAAAGCCCAAAGGTGCGACTCGAGGGAGATGTGCCTGGGTTCTGACACACGTCGTCTCATGCGAAAGCCCCGCGCATGTGTCGGTCATCGTCGTCGATCCAGTGGTCGCTCGCTCGCCGCTCAATCAGGCACAAACCATGTCGGTGAGTCTCGCGCGCTCAAGCGTGTGAGCGATTGATCGAGCGATCAGAGACTCTGCCGATGCCCTCGCGAAGCTTTGGTAGACTGCCATGCACAGCAAGTCGCGGCAAGCAGCTCGAATACCCTGTCAGTGGATTGAGCGAGCGGGGATCTCGAGCGTGTAACAGTGGTGGCGTCCATGTGTGGCGCACGCAGCGTCAGCCTCACGTTTGTGACCTCCGCGCGCGCTCAGCCACGAGTCCGTGTCCACCTGTCGCCAGAAGGAGGGCTGCCTGACCGCTCATCGCAGTGCAACTCTCACAACCCATTTGGGGATGCGCTCGTGCTCGAGTGTGCATGAGTCAATCGCTCGCGCAGGCGCTTCTGTTGGACAAGTGTGTGTGTGCGACTCGCGATTCGGAGCAGCAGACAACGAGTGCAATGCGTTGCTGCGACGATGGCTGTTGGCGACGCCGCCCGCTTCGAAGACGATCGGTCCGACCGATCAAGACGAACCGATAACCAATCGAGGTGCGCGCGAGCGATTTCGTGCAGTGCAGATCCGGCTCGAGATGTGTGTGCACGCTCGCCAGCTGGTCTGCGAAGTGCATCGCCGCCGGCTTTCGCTTTCGCTTTGGTGTGAGCAGCGATCGCACGTGCTGCTGCTGCGCTTGGATCAGCAAAGGCAATCCGAGCTGATTTCCCGAGCGCCCGCTTGCGTTTGACGAATTGGCTTCACGCAGTGGCGCTGGCGCAGAGCGCGGACGCGACGGACTAAGGATTCGTGCACACAGGTCGGCCAGCTCGCGACGCGCAGGTGATTGGCTCTTGCAGCGGTGAGTGACGCATTACGAGTGCAGCTGAACGTCGTTCCCTCGTGATGCATCGATGGGCGTCGTTCCTTTCCTTGTCTTGTTCGGCACTCGGAGCTCGCGCACGCTCGACAGCGCTCGATTGCGAGCAGCAGCGCAACTACGCACGTCGAACACCTCACTCTTGCATTCGCGACCTCGCAGACACACACGCACACAAACACTCAAACTCGACCACGCACGCAACCATGCCCGCTGCTGCTCCTACATCGCCTGCAAAGGCACTCAAGCAAGACCTCTCTGACGCTGCTGCGTCTGCAACCACTGCAACTCCGCTCCAGTCGACGTGCCGCTACGCCGGCAAAAAGTGTAGCAACCTGCGCGCACTCAAGCGCAACGGCTCGCTCCACAATCTCTGCCACTACCACCGTGTGCGCGCGAACCAGAACCAGCGCCGTATGGAGCTCCGTCGTCGGATCAAGCGCACGCGCGAGGACCAAGCCGCTGGTGTGATGCTGCCGACGTACCTCCCAATGCCGGGGGCCGCTGGCGGGTACTCGGCCGCGCTTCTGTCTTCGGACGTCGCACCGCCGAGCGCGAACTGGCCGTACTTTGACGCGATGCTGTCGGCTCCTAGCATGCCGCTTCTCCCCACTCCGCTGCCGCTCCACGACTCCCTGAGCGACCTCTTCACAGCGCCGCCGCGTGAACACTACGTCGTCGACATGCCGTACTCGCACAAGCACTTCCAGACACCGTTGCCGCTCGAGTACCCGCTGGCTCCTGTTTTCCCGATGGAGGACCCGCTGTACACGCCGCTCGACAAGATGCACTTCACAAGCCAGTTGCCGCCCCACTACCCTACGATCCACCACGAGCGCCGCGACGTCGTCTGGTGCGACCAAGAGGTCGTGCTGTGAGTCGGTTGAGCGCGTGCGTCACCTCCACGTTATTTAGTCAGAGCGCGAGTAGCACCAGCAGCAGCAGCAGACGCCGATGCCGATGCCGATGCCGATGCCGTCGAGAGCGCGAGGCGCTCGTGCCGTTGGACACCATGTTGTGAGTGAATCCATTGACACCTCCATTCATCCACCCTTTGGTCTCATTTGAGTGGCGCGCATCTGCACTCGCTTTCAGCTCCGGCAAAGGTGGCGCTCATTGTCCTGCAGCTCGGTCTGAGGTTGTCCTTGACGGAGCTGATCCGCTCAACCAGCATGCAGCACGAAGCCAGCTACGCTAATAAACATGCTTGTGCTCTCACACACACAGTCGTAGGAACAAGACGTTCTCTCACATGAACACTCATGAACACTCATGAACACTCGACACGCACACAGGGATTTGTCCCTCGAAAATGTTGGAAATCAATTGATTTCCAAGTCATTTTCATTGACACCAACAGTAGCCAAGTCTAAAAACATTGCTTGCCTTCACTATCATTCCATGTTCAGTACAAAACCACAAACGCAGAAACTCGGTGTTGTGATTTTCTCGCTCAAAATCAAGAAATTCTTCAATCAAAACAACTTCTCCAAAATGCAATACACACTATCATGTTCGACTCTTGCAATACAAAACTGCATCATGTGTTCAACACAGTGCAATAGGTCATATCAATCGATCGTTGATTGTAAGGTTTTGATTTCCTGAACCTCAACAGCCTGACTAACCGATCTCCAGTTCATCTCTGCAAAGGGTAAAACGAACTGGAGATTGGAGGAGAGATGCCAGCCTTGGCGTTGACGCGAGTGAAGTATGCACTCGCTGGTGTTCGTAATGCGGTGCCAAGTGCGATACTATGTTTTGTAAAGTTGATACTTATGTCCCGGGTATAAACTCTAGTACCCATTAGGGTGCATGTTTAGCTTCGGTTTTGTATTCAGTGTGATTTATCCCACTTCGACTTGAGCGAAAATGTCAGGTGGGTCATTATGTTAGGGTGATATTGATTTTACAGTAGTCCATCGTCTTGTAGCGTTCACGAAGACGCCTGAACACTCGCCTGGAGCAGCCCAGCAGCACACTCAACGAGTTGATCGAGCTGTTGAAGAGAGATGCAATGCATTGCTGCGAGGTGGCTCTGTAGTTAATACTGTCGCTGGATGAGGTTGTTGTGCTCACAGGACAGCAGACGCGTTGATCCGGCGTGCATATCGGATCTTGACGGCACGAGCAGGAGCACTTCTGTGATGCTACGACGTGCCTCGTTGCTCAACAATCTGAAGCGCTGCTGACAGTCATCATAGCGGTTAGTCGAAGAGTTCAGTCCTTTCACTGGTGACCAAACGTGAATGACTGGCGACCAAGTGCGGCATAGCTCGCGTGGACGAACTCGGTCGAGCGGAGCAACGTCGTCTCTGTCTGGATGATTTGGCACCACCATTTGTATGAGACGCGAGGCAAGGCGAGCAGCTCCAGATGATCGAGACGGCACTGCCAGGATGCACCACTGGTCGGCAGCCACATGTGCACAACACGCCATCACGGACGCCTCGCGTCATGTACGTTTGCGGTCACAACTGTCTGGTTGACTATCTGCTGTTTCTTCACTGCTGTTTCTCTTTGCCGGCGTCGATGTGAGCCCGACCACCAGGACATCAAGCTCTGGAGCGAGCACGAAGCACACGACGTCTGTGATCTACAGCTACGGTATACTATGTTGCTCAGCGACAGCGCCGGATTGTTGCTACTATGCACCTGGAGTCGAGTACTAGCTCGGTCTCCTTCGATCGCCGTTCACATCACAAGTGCCGCGTTGACGGATCCCGCGCTTGGTCCGCTTGACGCTCGAGAAGATCGAAGGCGCATGGACTCGAGCGCTCGTGTTGATCGAGACCACGGCTGAGAAACCATAGTCTCGATCGATGCGCAGGCTATCGCGACGCTACTCACCAGCTTGTCTCCGCGCAAGAGCAAGTGGTCGCTGATCTCCGGACCAACGTGAGTGCGCGATCGTCCGGTCTGCCAGTCGTCCTCACTTTTGCTTTTGCTCGACTTACGTCGCACCAGCTCCCGACAGCGAACACTGTCGTCAAGGACCGCGCGACCGATGCTGCACACCTTCATGCCACCAGCAAACACAGATGCACACGAAGCCACCAGCATCGACGACCAGCTCTTCCACTACCTAGTCACACCAGACCTCACGCCGCTGTGTCGCTACGCTGGCAAGCCGTGCACGAACCCGCGCGCCTTGAAGCGCAATGGCT
Organism: Pythium guiyangense; assembly: GCA_003730235.1. NCBI lineage: Eukaryota > Oomycota > Peronosporomycetes > Pythiales > Pythiaceae > Pythium > Pythium guiyangense. Next base: position 345,754 of record QXDM01000057.1, on the reverse strand, counting down.
GGCTCCATAGTATGTGCGAGCACCATCGCATGCGCGCGAACAACAACCAGCGCCGCATGACCAGACGCCGGCGAGGGGACGAAGCGCGCATGCGAGCGGCTCTGCATCCGCACCTCGGACGTCCGAGTGTCGACGTCTCCGCATCGTGGGCAGTACCAAGCCTCGATGCACGCGACCCAAGTGCGTACAGCACGACGCTCATTGCGGACGCGTACGAGTCCAAATCGCACCTCGTGACAATACTTGTAGATTCAAGGAGCTTGGACGTGCTCTCGGGCTCAGCGCAGTCCAACCTGATCGAGTATGCTTCGGCGAGTACTGCAGCGCTAGACGAGAGCTACTTCATGGACGTCTCGAGGTGGCTTGGGCCAGCCCCAGCGATGTCGTTTGCAGCTGAAGCAATGACGTCCCACGACATCGACGCACAGAGTGAGCAGCAGCAGCTCATGGAGACGGTCGACCTCAGCGCGTACATCACGCCAGCTCACGTGCATTCGGCCTTTCACCAGATCTACGACTTTGACTCTTTGCAGCACCACCACTTCACACCAATCTCCACTGATCGGGATCGAGATGGTACAGTCTTCAGATCTTGCTTGTTCACGTCTCGTCAAGATCGCTCAGCTGAATGTCTAGCTCGGCCTATGACGACGTGGCACACCGACCCCAGTCTCTACGGTCGCTGGTGCAGCATTTCTCTGCTCGCCTGCATTCCACATGAGCACTCTTGACATTGAAGCGACGACCGCCTTCCAACATCTTGCGAGCGTGTGTATGTGACCCCGTAGAGCATTGAGAGCCTCCTTGACAGCACAGCCAGGCAACGAAGTGTGCTGTGTGAGCATGGATGGAGTGTCAGAACGACTCGGCAGACATCGACATCAAGAACAGTGTCCTTTGTATCGAGATGACATGCTGCTGTCGTTTGCGAACGTTGAGCGGCTCATGTGTGCCACTGCTCAGACGCCGTCCAAGCGCATGATTGCCTCTACTTCGAGCACTTGCTATCGATCTACTGTGCACTGACTGAACACACAAAAGCAAGCACTCGCACGTGAGCAAGTGCCGTCGCACTCGTGCATCTATCTCATTGCTTCCACTGCTCGTGCTGGTGCTGCCGAAAGAGCGCGAGCTTTGCCATCGCGTGCGCAAAGAACGGTGGGTCGCTCCCACGACGTTGGGCTGAATAGCGCGACTGCTTCTGCAGCACGAGCGCGTAGTGGCAGCCGCGCGCATGCGGCGTCCAGACGCGAAAGTGCGCAGTCGTGGCGCGCGCGACGTCGTAGATGAGCGGCCACAGTCGATGCGTCGAGTCGGTAAACACAAACGCGCTGCCAACAGCGGCGTCCTGGAAGAGCGAGCGCAGGAACACGAACGCGCTCTGCTGCAGCAGCTGGAAGTTCTCGACGCACACGAACGAGAACACAAAGAGCTGCGTCGACGCGACGGCACGCTGGACCGCGGCGTTCACTGCGTCGTTCACGTCGACTGTGATGTCGCAGCTGTGGAAGCCCCAGCTCATGGCGCTGTCGCTGTCCAGCGAACCACCGCCACCACTGCTGCTGCTACAGTCGCTACAGTCGTGTAGTGTCTCGAGCGCTTGCTGCATCGCCATCAAAGCCGGTGCCCAACCCGGCTCGTTGTCGTAGACGTTCACGTGGAAGCGAATGTCGCGAGCTCGGAGGAATGAACAGAGGAACGCGAGACTTGCGGCGTCAAAGCCTGGACCGCCGCCGTAGAGCGCAACGGTCCAGCGCGCGCGACCGATGCGGAAGAGCTCAGATCGCAATGGCGCGAGCTCAGGCGTCAGCAAGAGTGTCGAGAGGTTCCCGCAGCGATTGATCTTGGCTTGAATGTACCCGGACCGCGCATGTGCGTTGTCAAACGACGGCCGCACACCAGTGTTTGTCGACGCACACAGTCCTTGCGTGAGCGCGTACGTGTCGAGCTTGTCGATGCGCGGTAGACGCTGCAGGACGTGCGGCAAGAGCTCCTCGCACGCGCGGTGGACAAACGAGTGCCACACGTGCCGAAAGCGCCGACTCTGGAGGTTCCACACCGACTTCTTGCGCGGCAGGAGCGCGTCGTTCGTGTCGTCATGCGCGGTGCTGTTGCTATCGCCTGTATTTGCAAGCCATGTGCACGTAAAGTGCCAGCGCCGACAGACGCATCGAAGCGCTTGGCGCTCACGCAGCGTCAAGAAAGGCACGACATCGTCGCCATCAAGCGAGTCCATTCGTGCCGTTCGTGAGATGATTGGCAACGAGCATACATTGATCAAGTCACTTGAATCGTACTTTGACGAGCACATCCAGTACAAAGACCAACATGTAGCCATTGCCCATCGACATGACATCAAACGACGTCAACGACGCTACACAACTCTCGATGCACTCAACGCACACAACACACAAGCGCACGGACGATAGACGCACACTTAAGGCCGATTGCAACGACACAGCGTTGCGGCGACTGGAGTCTTGAGTACAGCAGGAACATCCATGAGACGTCGGCGTCGGTGGAGCACGATTGCTAGTAGTCCTCGCCCTCGCCGTCAGAATACGAGTCGCCGAAGTTGGAAAGATCGAGGCATCGAGTCGCTCCTGGCGTCGCTGCAAACCCAAAGACGAGCTCAATGACGTCGCGGTCGAGTTCGCCAAGAGCAGGTCGGTCAGGATGTTCGGTAGTAGTGCGTGCACGCTTGAGCGGTGGTTCGTCGGTCGGTGTCACCAACTGGTTCTGACGGACGACACTGAGGAAAGCGCGTCGGTTGCCTGGACGGAGTGGTCGAGCAGGCAAGCGCATGCCGTGTGTCTGCATGAGTGCATCTGCGCGCGGATCGAACAAACGGTTGGCTGCTGTGAACTTGAGGTACTCGAGCGTCCGGTTCACTGTGAGCATTTGGGCAAACGCGTCGAGCACGAGTTCACCCGGCTCACTCCATTCGTACAGCGTGAGCGACCGAAGCGTCTTCGTCATGACGCTCGTTGGGTCTTGCAGACGCAAGACAAAGTCGACAAGTGACTCGCCACCACGCGACCGGCTCATAAAGCCCGCGATCGCCAGCTCTTCGACCTTGCACGTGCCGCTCTCGTACGCCTCGATCAAGACTCGGTCTGAAGTGTTTCCGAGCTCGAGCTTGCGCAAGTTCGGACACGCTTCCAAGACACGACGGAGCGCGTTTGGCGATGTCTCGCCACCCAACACGAGGTCGACCACGTTGCCACCAATGTACTCGATCAGCGACACCAGCGGCTCGCAAGTGCCTCCGCTGATCTCGAGCGACGTGATCGCGCCGTGGTAGCCGACTGCGAGCGACGACAGCGCAGGCGATGGATCCGGGACAAAGTGGTCGACAGACTTGCGCGCGACGATGCAGTGGCCGTAGCGCGGTACGATGATGTCGAGGCTCTGTGGGTCGTGTGCGTTGTCGAATGCGCGGACGCGCAGCTCTTGCTTCACAATAACGTACTGGAGTGGACTTGCTGCTTGCGCTTCCATCAGCGTTGGCTTGATCGAGACGACTGTGTTGGCCTTCAAGACTGCAAAGCCAGCGTCATTGCCATGTCCAGTCGGTTGACGAGCTCCTGCGGCGCACAAGAGCGGCTCAGCTGGGTTCGTTGCTGCAAGCACGCGCACGAGACTGTCTAGGATCTCTGTCGGCAAGTTGTACGCGCCGATCTCGATCTTCGAGATGCTCGACGTCGAGTCTTTGCTCAAGAGTGCGTACGCGAGCCACTCAAAGACCTTCTGCTGGCTTGCAAGTGAGCCCCAGCTCCGAGTGTTACGCAGCCTGAGCGTCGTGGTGTCGCTCGATACTGTGAGCGCAGAGAGCATCGCGGAGATCCGCTGCACGCGCTTGCCCTCGTCTAGCTCCAACTTGTCGAGCACCCAGTTCGAGACTAAGAACACCATTGCGCGACTCGACGCGAGCTTTGGAAAGCCCTCGGTGCGCCGGAGCGTGTCGCCGTCAGTCAGCGCTTGGAGGATCGGACCAAGATATGGAGTGGAGAGCGTCGGAAACACTGGGTCAGGCTGATAGTCAGAGAACCTCGGGCGGAAGCCGAGTGCAAAGAGCTCCGTCAGGACTGGAACAGCGTCCGGTTCGAGCTTGGCGAGCATGAGCGGGTCTACATTCACGCTCGCGAGCGTGAACGGGAAGCGGTACTGCCACTCGCTGCTGCTGTCGGTTGGTCGTGGCGGCAGCTGTGACGCTGCAGTCGCTTGCGCAACAACTGACTTGATGAGGCCCAGCAACGAGCGGACGTACGCGGTAGTCATGCTAACAGACAACTTCTTCACGAGTTTGTCGAGGCTGATCTCAACCGGCAGTCGGTTCGCTGGATCGGCGACTCGTGCGCGCATCTCGGGCGTGAGGAGCGCGTGGATCCGCTCCATTGCGGTGCGGAACTCGGGCCGCAACGACGCAGCGTCAAAGCCAAAGAAGAACGCCGTGTAGACAGGTGCGAAGCCGAGGTAGCCCAGCTTGCCCATCTTGTAGTAGTGGAACTGTGCACGGCAGAGTTCAAAGGCACGTGGCTTGGACAGTGCGTTGCTGGGGTCTCGGTCAAAGCGCCACGTGCGCTGGTTCTTTAGCTGGTCGAGTAGATCTCTCCACGAGAGCTCCTCTGCGACTGCAATTACATGCAGCAGCTCGAGCAACTCGCGCACGCGGAGCAGACTGTCGCGCGACGTCACTGCATTGTTGGTCTTCTTGGTGCCGAATTCGACTGTGAGTCCCAACGCGGATGCGTGAAAGTGCTCGAGCTGCATGTGCCATGGCTTCAAGATCTTGCACCACTGGAGCATTCTCGCTGCTGCCGCTGCAGGTGCGAGAGGAGGCGGATAATCGTAGCGCTGCTGCGTCGTCATGCTCGTGTTCGTGTGCGCGTATGTGCTCGTGTGCGCGTATGTGCGTTGATGCTTTGCTTTGATGTCTCGAAGTGAAGTGAGCTGTATTGAAGCTTGGTGCGTTGAAGCTCTTTGCGCACAGTATCAACCTAAGAAACGATGCATACCGCTTGCATAAGTACGCAGCATAACAAAATGAAGTACAAAAAATACGCTACCTCTCATATAAAGCACTCGATGCATTTATGCGAGAGATCGTTGTGACACGATTCTTGAGCATCAAAAGCAAAGTGACATACACGATGGCGACTCGCGTGAACTCGAGCGCTGGGTCTGCCTCCATCGGCGCGGCCACGCCAGCGCCACTGCACGGGAGCTTCCGCGTCGAGATGCTCGGGAGTCAGGAGTCGCTCGACCTGGATTGCGGCAAGTTCTTCACGGTGCGCACGCTGTCTGTGCTGCTGCGTATCCATCAATCAATCGATTGATCACTCGCTTCTTGGCGTGGAGAACCATTGACGAGCATGGCTGTTGTGATGTCTGTCTACGTTCTACGTGCGCTCTCAGGAGTACATCTTGCGCTGCACCTGGACCGAGCGCAACGGCACACCAGAGGTACGTTTGGTGTGTGTGTATGTGCTTGTACACACATGACAGCAGATCCACCAATACTGATAGCTCTATGTGGATCTTGCATCATGCGTGACGGACGCGCAGATCTGGGACGTCGTGCGTCGCTATCGCGAGTTCTGTGCGATTGACATTCTCGTACGTGCTGCTCTTCGTCACAAGCAGTTGTAGTGCGTGCGACGTACACTCGTGCCTGCTTGCTGGCGACTGACTTCGATCACTGCGTGCGTCTGCGTAGCTCCGCGAGAAGTACCCGTCGCGCGCGCAGCTCTTTCCGTTCCTCCCGAGCAAGAAGTACATTGGCTCGTCGCTCTCGGCGGACTTTGTCGACAAGCGCCAGCGCGACCTCGGGTACTACATCTCGTCGATCCTCCACAGCTGTCCGCTCGTACGTCCGTCGCCTGCGTGATCTATCGACCATGATTGTGCTCGTACCGCACGCTGACTACTGTGTTCACTGACGTACCGGCCGTATGATCGATGACTGACTTCTCGAACGACTGCAGCTCGTGCAGGACGAGATCGTCGACTCGTTCCTCGAGATCAAGCGCCACATCCTCGAGCGCGCACGCGAACAGGAGCACAAGCGCATCAGCGCCACTGGCAGCAGCAGCCACAGCAACAGCAGTACGAATGGATCAAGCCAGCTACTGCGCGTGCAAGAGTGACGCGAGCGATAGCTACGGTCTCAATGTATACAACACTCAAGATGTCGCTGTTGCAATTCACGATGCCTCGAGCCGACAGCTACACGAGCGCTCACGTGAACTTGGTGCGAATGCGCAGCTCCATTGGCGCCGCCGACGGCACGACCTGCGGCTGGAACTGCACGATCGCGTCGACTTTGGTGCGGATCTCGGGCGTGATCTTGTTGATGAACTCGAGCGCCTTGAGGTTCTCATCGAGCTGCTTCGTGCTCGTAGCGCCGAGGATGACGGTCGAGACGTTCGTGTTCGACGCGATCCACGCGAGCGCAAACTGCGCCATCGTTGCGCCGATCTCCTTTGCCAGCGGCTCGAGCTGCGCAGTCTTCGCGACCTTGTCGTCAAAGTCAGGGAACCACGCCTGCATCATCGGGTTCGCCATGCGCGAGCCGTCTGGGATGCCGTTGCTGTACTTGCCCGTGAGGATGCCAGACATGAGCGGCGACCACGTCGTGAGGCCGTACTTGTACTTCTTGTACAGGTTCACAAAGTCGTACTCGACGCGCGAGCGCTCAAAGATGTGGTACTGCGCTTGGTCGTACACTGGGCGCGCGAGGCCGAGGCGGTCGGCGACTTCGCACGCTTCGATGATGTCGTGCGCGTTCCACTCGCTCGTGCCCCAGTAGAACGCCCAGCCCTGGTCGATCACAAAGTTCATCGCGCGCACGGTCTCTTCGATCGGCGTGCACGGGTCTGGACGGTGGCAAAAGATCAAGTCGACGTAGTCGAGCCCGAAGCGCTGGAGCGACGCTTTCGTGCCTTCGACGATGTGCTTGCGGCTCAAGCCCTGGTCGTTCGGTCCGTTCTTCGCGCCGCCTTTGTGTCCAAAGAAGATCTTGGTGCTCACGACGAGGTCCTCGCGGCTCCACACGCCGTCTTTGATACCACGCGCAATGACTTTGCCCATGAGCGCCTCGGCGCCGCCGTTGCCGTACGTCTCAGCGTTGTCAAAGAAGTTGATGCCGCACTTGTACGCGTGCGTGAGGATCTCGTACGCCGTGTCGAGCGGCGGGAGCGAGTCGACAGTCATCCAGCTCCCGAACGAGAATGTCGACACGAGCAGGCCCGAGTTGCCGAGGAAGCGGTACTTCATGGCGTGCGCAGCAGCAGCAGTTGCAGCCATCGTGGCGTAGCAGCGAGTTTGAGTCGTGCGTAGGTGGTCGACGACGACGACGACGACCTTGGTGTGCGCTCGAAGAGGTGAATCACAAAGTGATCGATGCACTGGTATCACTAGGGTCCAAGCAGCAGCACTAGCAGCGCCTGCATACGCTAGTGCTCGACGCTCTTAGCTAATCACGATTACTGTGCAAGAGTGTGTGTCCATCCATGCACATGTGCTGTTGCTGCATGTGCTGTGTCATGACCACTTGCATCGCTTCCCAGCTCAAGTGGCGTCGAAGCATCTTGATGTTTGTATGAGTTCGATAGAAACGCCTCGCACGCGTAGCGATGAAATCGAGGGACAGCCGATGCGCCCTCGCTTTTGTCACGCTCGAAGATCGAAACAGCCGCGTGGGAAGCACGCTCGTGCACACGCGAGAGACTCTCGCTCGACTCGACGGACTGCGACAGCCTGACCGCGAAGCACTGAGGCGCGAGCGAGCGCTGATTCGCGTGCGTCTGTGCGAGGCATCGACTCGCTGCAGCATCGCGCGGGACTGCACCGCGCGCGTCGAGAGGGGGAGCGAGACCGCATACGCTTACAAACACACGAGTGCGTGCGCGCGGGGCGTGTGCGAGCGATCGAGTGGCTGAGATGGCGCTAACCGACATTATGAGCGTCGAGATGAACGGCAAGTACATGGACGACTCGAGCAGCTCGTCGAGCGTCTCGTCAGACTCGGACGATGCGTCGTCGCTGAGCAGCAGCAGCTCTGGGGCGTCGTCGTCATCGAGCACTGCATCGCTACCGAAAGCGATGATGGGAGCCGCTGCGAAGAAGAAGAAGCGCGCAGTGCCACCGAAAGCTGCGGCGTGCGTCGCGCTCTCGGACGACTCGGGCGACTCGGACTTGGACAGCGCATACGGTGGTCCGCCCCCGCCGCCACCACCACCACCACCGCCACCGACTGCGCGCAAGAAGCAGCCTACTGCTGCTACGAAGAAGCGAGCGCCCGTTGCACGCAGCATAGCGCCGCCCAAGCCGCGCGCAAAGGCGCCAGCGACAAAGAAACCAGCGTACGTCTCGAGCGACAGTAGCTCTGGCGTCTCGAGCGACAGCAGCTCGAGCTCCGACTCATCCGGTTCGGGCGACGAGCTCTCTGAAGTCGAAGAGGCAAAGCGCAAGCTCGAGGCGCTCAAGCAAGCGATCGACGCGTCGGTAGCAGCAAAAGCCACTGGAGCAGCAGCGCCAAAGACAAAGAGCCGCGCGAGCGGCAAACTGAGCGGCCAGGGCGTTCGTCCCGAGTCGCTCAAAGTCACGCTCAAGCTCCCACCAGGCTTCGTCGCACACAGCAGCAGCACCTCCGACGCTCCGGACGCAGCAAAGGCCAAGCGCACGAGCGCGAGTCCAGCAGCAAAGCGCCAGCGCACTGCGACGCCGACGAGTCGCAAGACGCCAACCGCGGCGTCTACAAAGACTGCTGCTGCTGGAGCGAGCGTTAGCTCTGCGTCTGCGCCAGCGAAAGCGAGTGCAAAGAAGACGCGTCCGTCGTCTGCGAGCAGTAAGAAGGTCAGTGCACGCGCGTCGGCGCCAGCGCCTACTGCACCAGTCGCAGCAGCACCAGTATCAGTACCAGTTGCGCCACAGGGACCAGCGATCTTGAGCCACCTCATTCCGAAAGGACCGACTGTGCCGCGCGACGAAGTCCGTGGCGCGAAAGAGCTCGCGCTCATTGACGCGAAAGACGCTGCGCTGCGACCGGAAGAGGTGCACGAGGCGGACATCCCAGCGGACTTAAACGACCCGTTCGCAGTCGAGACGGAGGCGCTGCGGAACCTCGACCTGTTCTTCTTCTGCGACGAGCACGGGTGCGTCTTGCATTGGTCACTTGACTGTGAGAGGACGCTGGCTACGAGCCTGTCACTGGGACAGTGGACGACTCACGCTGTGGCGATTGCAATCATCGTCTTCTTCGTCTTGTAGCAACGCGATCAGTCTCGAGATCCTCGACCGGCCAAAAGAGCAGCGGCCGCGCATCATGGGCTTTGGCACAGTCGTGCAGCACCTCCCACTCGGAGAACGACCGCTGCCAGTCAAGTACATCCTCCCGTCGCCAGCGTTTCCGTCGCGCTCGCGCAAGCGTCCGCGCACGGACGCACCTACTGCAGCTGGTGCGACAGCAACGAGCAGTCAGCGCCACGCGAGTGCATCGTCTGGGAGTGCGAGTCGCTCGACAAGTACGTGCGTGCGTGTGTCTATCAGGCAGTAGTAGCGGCTTCTGCTGCTCTTCCTCGTTGTCGCTAGAGACAGATCGGTGACTGACAGACTCGTCAACACTCGACAGAGCCTGCGACGAAGCGCGACAAGAAAAAAGCCAAGGTCTCGAACGACGCGGACGCGATCTTCCAAGGCGACGGCGAAGCCATGAGCGACGTCGATGGTGACGATGCAGACGACGAGTGCGTCTCGTGGCCTCGCGGCGCTGGGATCTTCCAGCGCTCCGCGACGTTTCAGTACCCGTCGCCTTTTGCCCGAACACTTGCGAAGCGCGCCGTGACGCAGCTCGACGGCCACTCGGACTCGGAGAGCGGCTCGAGCGACGTAACGTCTGACGATGACGACGAGCCGCGCACGCCGTCTGGTGCACAGTCGCACGACAACGACGACGACAGCGAGCTGCTCTCGACTGCGAGCAGCAGCTCAAGCGACAGTGAGAGTGACAATGGCCACGGCTCGAAGTCGTCGTCGTCCATGAGCGGCAGTGACGCCGAGACTGGTCCAGACACGGACGACCGCAAAGCGCCGTCTCGTGCGCCTGCAGGCGGCAAGAAGCGAGCAAAGGCCGCGCACGACCGCAGTGTCTCGAATGGCGCAGCGCATCACCACCACCACCACAGCAGCAGTGGCGACGTGAAGCTCCGGCGCACGCGGCGCTCGAAGCCAAAAGCGACATCGTCGAATCCGATTGTGAACGAGCTCATGCGCACGGACGACAACTTCCCGATCGAGCCGCAAGGCACGCCGGACGAACTGAACCTCATGGAGTGCGGCTTCCGCCATCCGGCGTCGTACAAGCGCGTGCGCGTGTGGCTCCCAGAGATCACGGACTGGTGCCTCGACTACTCGGACGGCGACCCGACGCTGTGGGTGATCACACCGCACGCGTGGTACAAGATCGCTGGTCCGCTCTCGGGCATGCTCCCGCACGCGCACTACCGCGAGACATTCACGCACGTGCGCATGCTCTTTGAAGCGAGCTACCTCGTCGCGTACGTCCTGAAAGAGTGGCTCCCGATCAACAAGAAGGTCGCGTACCGCGCAACGCTCGAGCAGATCTGCGAGCTGTCGCTCAAGAGCCGATACCGTGTGGTGCGTCTCTGCTCGACTGTGTCGTGCTGCGTGAGTGTATGGCTATGCTGGTCGTCGCTAACACTTGCTGTGTGCTGCTAGACTGGGTGGTTCCTCATGGAGAACTTCCACTTCATCTTGAGCCAGATCTGCAACCTCTTCCCGGACAAAGACACGTACGTCGAGTCGATGTTCTTCCGGCAGCTCCAGCGCCTGAGCGAGAACCACAAGTCGCGCGAAGCGCGCGTGCGGTCAGAGCTCGCACGCCGCGAACTCCGTCGTGTCGAGCGCGAGAAAGAGCGCGCAGAGCGCGACAAGGAGCGCAGTGAGCGCAAGGAGCGACTCGAAGACGAGCGCAAGAAGTGGAAGTCGCAGCGCGAAGAGGAGAAGAAGCTGAAAGAAGCTGAGCGCAAGTTCCCGGTCGAAGACTTCGAGCTCCTCTCGGACGCAGACGCTGCTGTGAACGCGCTGCCGATTGCATCGACTGGCGTCGAAGGCGTGACGGGCGACCTCCTTGGCGAGCTCATCACAGCGTGGCAGACGATCTGCACGTTCAAGGACTTTGTGACGCTCGAGCCCATGTCGCTCGAGGCGCTCGTGCACCGCATGACGACGACGTGCGCCGATGGCACCGACTTGGGCCTTGCGCAGATCTTCTTGGCGTTCCTGCGCGCGATCCTGGCCGAGAAGTCGTTCACGTCGCTCATGGACGACATTGTCGTCGAAGGAAACATCAAAGTCTCGGACCTGTTTGGCCAGAGCGAGCGCACGTACGGCATCTGCGAGCGGCCGTACAACGACATGCTCAACAGCCTCACGTGGCAAGACATCTTGCGGCAGCTCATGTCGAAAGACCTCGGCATTGACGCGTCGATTGGCCACGTCGAGCCGCTCGTGGGCTGCGAAGTCGTGCGCCAGACGCTGTACATGCAGACCGTCTCGGCGCCGTTCAACGCGCCGGTCGACACGACGCTCAAGGGCCTCGAGGACTATGCGCAGATCGTAAAGCAGCCGATGGACTTGGGCACGATCAAGCGCGAGCTTGACTCGGGCGGGTACGAAGGCGACGGTGGGTACGACCGCTTCGCCGCAGACGTGCGCTTGGTCTGGGAGAATGCGATTCTGTACAACGGCGAAGAGTCTGAGATCGGCCGCGCAGCGATCGCGCTCTCCGACATCTTTGAGCAAGACTACCGGCGCTTCGTCGTCGGTCGGATACAGGCGAACGACGCGCGCATCGAAGGCTGCAAGCGCGCGAAGCAGACGCTGCTCGACCGCATCGACACGCAAGCGCAGTCGTCGACGAGCTACATTGACATTGTCCACGCGCTGTACGCGTTCGAGTACCACGAGGTGCGTTCTGCTGGCTGCTTCTTGTTGCTGACGAGTGTGCAAGAGACTCACTATCTCTCTCTCGTTGTTGTTGGTAGCTGCCGATCTCGTACAAAGTCGGCGCGCTCTCGTGGCTCTGCTCCGAGTTCCTCAAGCTCGACAGCATCCGGTCCGTACTTTGCCTGATGCTGTCTGTGGCTTGTGCCTCTTGCTCTATCTCTCACACTCACAACCTCACGCTCACGCTCGTGCTCACGCGGCAGGACGTTCATTGAAGCGCAAGTGGAGAAAGAGATCACGATCGTGCGCGACCATCGCAAGCACGTTGCGGACATTGAGTCGCGGCGCAAGATCGCCGAGCGCGTGCACCGTGAGAAAGAGTCGGCGTTCCGGAAAGACTGCATCAGCCGCGGCATTCTCCCAAACGCCCAAGCGACGTTCTCGGACGAGATGCGCGCCAAGTACGCGTTCATTGCCAAGTACTTTGACGAAGTGCACTCGGTGAACGAAGAGCGCATCTACGAAGACGACAAGCGCGCACAGGGCGACGAACTCGCGCGCGAACTCCGTGCAGTGCGTCCTTCGCTCTTGCGCGTCTGTGCTTGCCGACTAACAAGCTGTCGGCGATCGCTGATCTCTCGCTCTCTCTCTCTCTCGCTGCTGCTGTGTGTGTGACGCTGCTGCAGATCATCGTCCGCGAGCTCCCGCTCGGTCGCGATCGGTACTACAACAGCTATTGGATGTTCAAGAACGACACGGCGCAGCGGCTCTTTGTGGAGAAGAGCGACACGGGCGAGTTTGTGATCTGCCGCTCGGCCGAGGACCTCGACGCGCTCTTTGCGTGGCTCAACCCGAAAGGTCAGCGCGAGTGCGAGCTCCTGGCGAAGCTCACGCCATTGCGCGACCAGCTGCGCGCGTCGCTCGCGACGTCTGCGACCAGTATCGTCTGGACTGGCGCGCCGCGCGAGATCAAAGTCAACTTGTTCCCGCTCCCCGGCGGCTTTGTCGAGCCCGAAGTCGTGACTGTGCGCGCGTCGGACGACGTTAGCAGTCGCTTGAGCACGCACGCGATCGCCCAGAAGATGCTCCTGTCGCTCCTGCGCCACGTCACGCACGCTGGGATCCTGTCGGACGACTGGGACGCGACGGCGGCTTGGAGCCGCGACGTCCAAGCCGCAACGACGTTTGACGCCACGCGCGCACTGTTCCTGCAGCTCGAAGACGCAGTCGTCGCATCGACGACTGCAGTCGAGACTGTGCGCGTGTCGTGGCAGCGCAAGCGGCGCGAGTGGCGCCTCGCGCTCGATGGTGCGAGCACGTATGCGCAGCTCGTGTTCCTCTTGCACTTGCTCCTGGACGAGTGCATCAACGTCGACGCGTTCATGGACCAGTACGCGCGCTTGGACCGGAAGGACTGGCTCAAGCTCCGCGCCAAGGAGTGCCGGAACTTCATCCCCGAGGTCGGCCACGACGTCGTGTACTTTGGCGACGGCCACGCCCAGGCGCTCAAAGAAGACGCCAAGACCAAGAAGAAGCGCTTTGCGCAGAAGAGCGACCCGCCGCGTGCGAAAGCGACGCTCGTGTGCAACGTCACGAAAGTGTCGTACCACCACGGCGGCGGCGACCCGTACGCGCTCGTGGTGCTCACGCCAAAGACTGACTTGACTGGCTACACGTGCGTGCGCGATGCCGGTGCGCTGCTCTGTCCGCAGCCATCGCCGCTCCAGCGCCTCTCGCGCATCCTCTTGCGGATCTTGAGCAAGCTCAAGCTCCACGCAGACGCAGGGCCGTTCCTCGAGCCCGTGTCGGACCGCGACTTCCCCGAGTACAAGGAGATCGTGCTCTCGCCCATGAACTTTGCAGCGATGACTGCGAACGTCAAAGCGCTGGCGTACACCTCAGCTGCGAGCTTCTTTGCCGACGTCAAGCTCATCTGCAGCAACTGCGAGCTGTTCTGCGAAGGGCGATTCCCAGCACTGCCGCCGCTCGCGCGCAACCTCGTTGAGATGGCCGATGGCTTGCTCAAGCGCTCGAGCAAAGACATTCGTGCGTGCGAGAAGCTCCTCGCAGCAGGCGCAACAGGAGCGACGACGACGGCGTCACCAGAGAAGGCGCCTCCTGCTGCTGCTGCTGCGACTGAGGCAAAGACTGACGATGAGCACCAGCACGACGACGCAGTGTCGTCTGCCCAGACATCGGAAGCATCAGACGCGACGGCAGCAACTGTGAAGACAGAGAGCGAGAAGAAGGAGCGAGAGAGCGCCGCTGCGTCGGATGTCTCGAAGCCGATCACTGCGATCTTGCGTCTCGAGAACCGCTTGCCCGAGTTTGTCGTCGACCTCCAGCGGTACGAAGTCGCAGTGCGCCACACGTGGGCGTGCGGCGAGAAGTTCCGGATCCTGTTTCGCGACCCGCAGGGCTTCCCAGGCGAGTACTACGGCGGCATCGCAGCTGGCGCGCTGCCGTTCAGTGCGAATGGGCTCTTGCCGTGGGAAGCGCTGCGCGTGACGTGGGACGAAGACGACGGCTTGGACGACAGTCGGATCAACCCGTGGTGCGTCGTCTCGTGCTCGAACTGACTGCTGTGCTTGACGATGATGGTACAGACATGGAGCTACGACCGACGGACTCACATGACGCATCTCTCTATGTCGCTTGATCACGCACAGGGAGGCTGAGCTCGTGCAGACGACGACGACGAAGTGAGCGAACTAGACAGCAGTAGCGATGACCTGGCACGTGAGGAGAGAACGCGCGTGCCAGCCGACGACAACGATGGACATGTATAGAGACCACGCACGCATGAGAGCAAAGAGCACAGACAGAGAGGACAGAGCGACGTGTGTGCGAATGCAGACGATTGCGAGCGAGCACCTGTTGGAATCGACTGCGCGTCGCTTCAAACTCGCATGCGCACTTCGCTTGGTCTTTGTCGTGCGACTGGGCAAGCAGTGAGTGTCTAGGACTTAGCTAGAGTGGCACTCCTACATGTCGGAGAGCAAGCGCCATGGACGAAGAGACGAGCAGCATGGAGACGATGCTTGGGCTCGTACATGCAAGACGAACGCATTCATTCATCGACATACCAGACACACTTGTGCTCCCAGGAAGACCACAGTAGACGCACACGCACACTGACAACGTCATGACAATGAAGACGACAGACACTACTCGCGCATCGGAATGGCCCTCGTCGCTGTAGTACCGGTCCAGATGAAGGCGCCGAATCGGACCTGGCGTCGCAGCAAACGCAAAGACGAGCTCGACGAGACCGCGGTCGAGCTGCTCACGCGCAGATGAGCGGTCTTCGCCATGACGATTCGCGACCCGCGCTCGCTTCAGCGGTGGTGGCTCGGATGCCAACGCCGACGTGGACGCCGTGTCGCGCCGGATGACACTCAAGAACGCGAGGCGTTGCTCGAGCGCGATCGGGTGCGGAGCCAACTGCGTGCGGTGCGTTTGCTTGAGCGCGTGCTCGCGCGGGTCAAAGAGGTAGTCGACTGCATCGAACGACAGATGCTCGAGCGTCTGGTTCACCGCGAGCATGTCGATGAACGCGTCGAGCACGTCTGCACTCATCGCACTCGACTGGCAGTCGCTCAGTTTCAACGACCGAAGTGTCTTTGCCATCGCACTGCATGGGTCCTGGAGCATCCGGACAAAGGCGAGCGACAGCGCGCGCTCTTCGCTCACGAGACCCACATCGTCGTATTCGCTCACGAAAACTCCGATCGAGAGGCTCGTGATGCCGCACGTCCTGCGCTCGTACGCGTCCATCAAGACTTGGTCGACGCCTCTCTCGACATATCCGAGATCAATGGTCTGCAAGTGCGGACAAACTGTCAAGATGTGGCGGAGTGCGGCGATAGAGATCTCACCGATCTTGAGCGCCGTCAGGTTTGCAGCGATGTAGTCAACGACCGGAGCAAACGACTCGTACGACCCGATGCTGAGCGATGTGATCGCGCCAGAGTAGCCGACGTCGAGAGACGACACACCCGCGCTCGGTGCGTACTCAAAGGCACTGACGGACGTGCGCGCGACGATGCAGTGGTCGTAGCACGGCACGATAATGTCGAGGTACTGCAGATCGCTCGCATTGTCGACGGCGCGGAAGCGTGCGTCGTGCTTCAAGACAAAGTCTTCCGACTCGTACGTATCGAGCGGCGACGCCTGCGCGTCCAGCGGTGCCTGTGACTTGACCGAGACCATTGTGCCTGCTTTGAGCACGGCGTAGCCCACGTCATTGGCGCGCATCGCAGCTTGCTATTCATCCGTTGACACATCTTGTTGTGATAGCAGCAGTGGTGCTGCTGGGTTTGACGATGCGAGCACGCGCGTGAGGCCATTGATGCTCTCCGGCGTCAAGTTGTGCGTGCTGATGCTGAGCTTCGTCACGGTCGACGTCGAGTCTTTGCTCAAGAGCGCGTACGCGAGCCACTGGAGCGTCAGCTGCTGCGCCACGAGTATACTGGCGCCCCGAATGGCGTAGATACCGTCTTCTCCCAGATCGAACTCCACAATGTCGCGCGACGCTGCGAGCGCAGAGAGCGTCACGAGGACATGCTGCGTGCGTCTGTTCTCGTTCGTGGCGTAATAGGAAGAGTCGGACTGCGCGATCACGAGCTTTGCAGCATGATCGCCACAAGCTGGGGGAGACCTCGAGCACGTCGGAGCGCGTCGTGGTCTGTCATGCCTTGTAGGATCGGTCCGCGGACGGTGCTCGGGAGTGGTGTGAGCATCGAGTGGCGGCCAAGATCGACCTTGCCTTTCAACTCAGCGCCAAGAGCGATCAGTGTCGTGAGCGTCGCTGCAGCGTCCTGCGGGATCCAGCTATGATCGAGATCGTACACGCGCACACTCGCCATGGCGTACGGGAACCGGTACGTCCACTCGCTGTGACCAGGCGCGCGACTGTCGATCCGCTCACGTGCAATGTCCGCGGCGGCAGTGGCACCGATCGCCTGGACGAGGTACACGCACGCTTGAAGTTCCATAGCCGAGATGCCGCGCGTCAATCGCTCAAACTCAAACTCGAGTTCGACTGGCAAGCGGCGCGCTGGATCTGCGAGCCGCGCACGCATCTCAGGCGTCAGCAACGCGTCGATCTGGAGCAGCGCACTGCGGAACTCGCTGCGCAGTCTCGTCGCGTCAAAGCCAAAGAAGTACGCGCTGAACAACGCCGCGATGCCGAGACCACCAGGGTTCGAGAAGATGAGCCTCACGTTCTGGCTTGTAGCGCTGAGCGGTTCGTCCTCTTTGCCTCGCACCATGGACTTGAACGGAGGGTTGCTACTGAGCGCAGGGAGGAGCGTCTGCCATTGGAGGTCCTCTGCAACGCGATCATGTGCAGCAGCTCGAGGAACTCGCGCACGCGGAGCACACCTTCTTGCCACTGCGGGAACCTGAAGTTCGCCCTCATCTCTTCGCGCCGAAAGCTCGTGAAGAGGTTGTCCTCGTCCCTGTTGATGTGGACGTAGATCTTGTCTGCTGCAGCTACGCGCCGGCGCTCCTCGTGCCACGGCTGCAGGATCTCGCGCCACTGCTGCATTCGAGGCGTTGATGCAGGCGCCTCATCAACACCATCTCGCCGTCGTGCCATGATGGCGCTGCTGATTGCTGCTGCTGCGCTCGTCGTATATGTCCTTGTGCTCGTGCTTGAAGAGCTTTCTTGGTCTCCAGAAGAGGTCAGTCGTTGAGCGATGTGAGCCTTCAAACAGGAGAACGCTGCGATAAAGAAACGGAGGTCTTGATGCTGCATCAACCAAACTGCACAGGCAATGCAAGCTCTTTTTTGTCACTATCGAAGAAGACCCTTTGAGCTTCAACGACTACTCACAAAAGCATCAACGCGCAGATACGCAGATACTCAAGAGGCTCGATCGATCATGACGCAGCGTCACGATTGCTCACCTCCTCCTTCTCGCGGAAGCGCGGCGACGCGGCCGAGCATGGAGCAGTGGCGCACGATCCTGCAGCCGTGACAGGCCCAGGTCTCGCACTTTGGATCATGGCCAGAATTCGAAGTGGACCTCAGCGTCGAGAACAAGCCCAACGCGCCTGAGGAGTGGCGCGACAGCGTGCTCCGCGATCGCGAGTTGCTCGAGTTGCTGCACGTGATGGCTGTCGTCGAGAAGCTGTCGTGGAAGAAAGCACTTCAGCAAGTCGCGAACCAGTCCTTGAGGCACGTCGACCGGGAATCCGACCAAGCACAATCAGAGCCGCGCGACTTTAGCCTCAAAAGTGTATCGCTCAACTACGTCAAGGCTGGAAAACGCGACAAGCTCGAGGTCGTGACGGTCTACACCGCGTTCTTCACTGGCGTTGACGCTGCGACGACGCGTGACGAGTTCCGCACCGCAATGGAGCAGATCCACGCGCTCCTCTCACCCGCGATGCGCACACGACTCGCAGATCCAGCGAATCGGCTACCGATCAGTATCAGTCTGCATGACAAAGACGGTTCCTCTGCTGTCGCAACTGCAGTGTACGTTCACTTGTGCGTGGACCTCGTCAAGTCCGTTGCTGCGCAGATGGTTGCAGCGTCGTCGCAGCCGCAACCACGACCAACCGACAGCAGCAGCACGTGGCAGTACCGCTTCCCGTACAAGCTCGCGAGCGTGAGTGTTGGCTCGCTCTTAGACACCAAGCTCCGACCTGGTGCTGGTCCAGCCGTGGCGGAGCTCTTTGCGCTCGGCTTCTCCACAAACCTCCCCGAGTATTGGCCGCATCCAGTGCTCGACGCTCGCCATTCCGGATCTTGGTCCGATCCTCCAAGCACTGACCGACGGCGACACGTTCCGACGCAACGAGGGCTTTGCAAAGCTCATGGCAAATCAAGTGAAGAAGCTCTCGGTCTCAAGCTGGGTGTCCGACAAATCGGAGAAAGACGAAGCTAAGCGCGTGCAGCGGGTCTGTGCGATGCTCTCTGCACTCACAACATCGAGCGACACCACGACACTCAGTCTGCGCGACACTCGGAGTTGGGGCTCACTTGCAAGCCAGCAGAAGGTCTTTGCGTGGCTCGCGTAGCAAAGACTCGACGTCGAGCGTCACAACGCTCAAGATCGACGCGTATGCCACGGCGACGGAGAACCTCGTCGGTCTCACGCGCGTGCTCGAAGCAACGAACCCAGCCGAGCCGCTCTTGTGCGCCATGGGTGTCCGTCAACCGGATGGACATGTCAGTGACGTTGGGTTTGCAGTCTTGAAAGCCGGCACAGTCGTCTTCATCAAGCCGACGCCACAGGAAGCGCGCACAAAGAGAGCGCTACAGCACTTCGATGTGAAGCATGAGCTGAACGTCCGCGCATTCGACAATGCGAACGATCCGCAGTACCTCGACATCGTCGTGCCGTGCTACGGCCACTGCATCGTTGAGCGCACGTCTGTCGATCACTTTGTCCCGACTCCGTCGCCTGATCTGCCGTCACTTGCGCTTGGCTACCACGGCGCGCTCACGTCGCTCGATATCAGCAAGGACGCCTGCGATCCGTTGCTGCCGCTGATCGAGTACATTGGTGACAACTTGGACGAGCTCAAGCTGGGTGGCGAGATATCGGCCAACACGCTTCGTCGTGTCTTGAAAGCGTGCCCAAACTTGTTCAGCCTCGAGCTCGGGTATCCTGCAGAAGGCTCAGACCGAGTCTTGATCGAGGCGTACGAGAGCGGCACGTGCAAGGTCGAAGACCTAGCGCTCGAGGGCTTCATGGGCTCTTCTTCATGGGATGCTGAGCCACCTGTTGACTTTGTCGTGGCGCTCCAAGACCCAACGAGTGCCATCGCCCAGACACTGCGATTCCTCACGCTGTACGAAGCAAGACCGTGCGCATTGAGTGAAGAGGTGTTGGACGAGTACATTGAGATGCTCGCAGTCAACCAAACGCTCGAGTACCTCCAGTTCACGGCAGTCGACTACTTGTTCGACGAACGCGAAGATGCGCTCATGGAGACACATGGCATGCGCTTGCCTGATCGGCTGCTGAGTCCAGACGAACGACGCGCGTTCCTCAGTGTCGTCCGCCACTACATGCCGTTACCGTCGCCGGACGGTCCGCCGCTCAAGCGTGCACGCACCACTACCGAGCATCCTGACCGAGCTACGACTGATCAGCGTGACCGCGATGCCGTCGAGCTCGTCTTTGCGTTTGCAGCGACGCCAGGAGCGACTCGACACCTCTGGCTCTCGAACTATGACGGCGAGAACATACCACCCGAGCGCTAGTTCAGTCGTCGCGTCATCCTGAAGCAAGCATACATGCGGCATCTCCGGGCTCAAGCCATTCGACTTCTCGTCGCTCGCTCGTGTCGCGAGCGCAACGCTCCACTCCAACCTCGTCGCCGGTCTCGAGGCATGCATGCCGTAGCTGTGTTTGTGTGTGTGTGTGTTCGTGTGTCAAAGCCTTGAAGTGTCTGCGGTGATAACACGACCCATGAACTACCCTTGCGCCGTCGTCCCGAACATTCATTGTTGTTGTGGGGATCCATCGCTCACTCGTCGTCACGGTTGTCTTCTGCGTGGTGCGCACCACGTTTCACACTGCACATGATGTGCGCCTCTGAGTCCACCCGCACCTGTCTCTGCCTGCTGCTTAATCGTCGTGACAAGATACCAAGCCTGTGTTGTTGTAGTTGTAGCTGTTGCTACTGGGCTATCCATGGGAGTGCTTGCGATCTGGAGCGTGCAAGTGCAAGTGCATGTGCAACGAATCACGAGGCATGTGCGTGCTGATTATTGAATCATGAACAATCCTGATGCGATTACATCGATACAAACAACAAGATAAAAGAAAAACCACAAGGCAGAAATCGCAGCCTACATCATGCATGCAATTTGAGAAACAGCGCGCAAAACTATGAAAATAGGCGCACTACTTTCGTAATTTTGACACTCTTGGTCGATCGATCGTTTTTCTGGTTCTGGTTTGCTTGAAGAACGGTCGACGGTCGACATGCGCTGCTGTCGCCGACAATCGCGATCGACGAGAAAGCGCTGCTGTTGCTGCGACGACGGTGGTGACGACGCTAGCGCTTCAAGCCGAGGTGAGCGCATGCGTGTCTGATGCGATAGGCGAGCGTCGCGCGCTCCTCACAAGTATTTTTGTGTGTGTATTATGTGGGTTTGTGTAGCGCTCACCTGCCTCGCCGACTCGAGCAAGGAACCACGAAATGCACGAGCGCTTGACGCAGTTGATCCAGTCCAAGATGCGTGCAGACTCGCGACATTATGAGCACCGGGTGTGAGCACGCACGCACTCGCGCGTCGGTGTACACTTGATGTCAAGGGGACGCGATCCCGCCAATTCAACAGCCCATGCGCTTGTACGACCGCGTCATCACGGTGCGTGCTCGTGTTTCGCTCGAGTCAACAAGTCTCTCTATCGCTCGCAATGACAGTGTCGACACTCGGACGTTTGAGGTACGAATGCAGAGCCACTCGCACGCTTATTGACTCGGAATTGTATGCGAGGCTGAAAACCTGTTTGAAGCGTTCTGTGCTCGTTTCAAACATGTCCCTGAATGTCGCTACATTGGTTCAAATAGTTTTGTTCAGGGACATGTTACAATCTCTTCAAATAGCAATTCCGAGCCATTTGATTTTGCAGCATGTCCCGCACACGTCATCATTCACAAGATTTAACAATAGTGGTACGAACAATCTATACTTTAATCAAGTACAATAAACGACAAGATCTTTTTAAGACAGGTGTTTGAGACAACCATTGTAATCTAGAAATCGCCAATTAGATGACATGATTTTTCAATTAATGCGTATTACTGAAGAAGGACATCAAGTTATTCGTTCATTAACATTATATAATCGACATTTAGCTGAACGACATCGGCCCGTTTGCATCTGTTGCAGTGCTGTCTTCACGAGTAGCATCAGCAGCGATTGGTCTATACGCTATTCTATTGTTATAAGCAGTCGGTGCGTTGTTGCTGTCGCTTGGTCAGCTAGCTGAGTGTAGGAGTTTGCATCTTGAGAAGAATTCCGACGCATCTGCTCCATATTGATAGAGTGGAGCAGCCGAGTATTCTGTTGCAATCACATACAAACTACAAGATAAACACAAAACAACAGAGGAATCGAGTACGACAGGTTTGAAACATGTATTTTGCCTATAAAATATAGAAGACAAAATCAAAAATTGACTCAATAGGTTTTCTCAAATCGGTTATAATATATAATACCGTACTTGTAGCGGTAATGTATATTGACATAAAGCCACAATGTTGTGTGCGGAAAACAAAATATGCCAGTCGGAGTAGACAGATTTTGCGCTAGACGTGTCCAACGTTTTCGCGCGTGACATCGTACATGAATTTAATCCTACATCAGTTGAATCGTACATAAGTGAAATTGCGAGAAAATAGGGATTAACGCTTTTGGCAAAGAACACCGCGCAAGTCATTGAGCTCTTGCGAGAGAGCACGCATGGACGACGTCGACAAGCAGCACGGCGGCAGCAGCGGGCCAAAGCCACCTGCGAGCGCACTCGCGTCGTCGCCGGATGGGTGTGAGACGGATGAAGGCAACAGCAGCGTCGGTGAGAGCGAAAACGATGAGACTGCGAGGATTCCAGCTGCGAGTCGGAGAACTCAAATATCGGCAGTGACACGTCAAATGCAACTAGGACGACACCCTTGTAGATGACTACGTACACGACATCGATCAGTCCGACAAGTGTACGTCATGCTGCGTCGCTTTGAAGCAGAACAAGGCGCGCAAGTGAGTCGAATTCGTGGCGGAGATGTCCAAGGTCGAGCGAGAGGCCAGCTTCCTCGGCGCACTAGCGCGCATGATGAATCAGGCGAAACTTTGGGCAAAGGGCACACACTTCCAGTACGTGCTACCTCTCGTCGACACGGTCTGCCGCTCAGTGTTCCAAGCTTGCTACCAAGTCTCCAGCGCGACGATCGACAGACTACACGCGCAGATTGCGAAAGGGTCTTTCAACCCAACCGCGCACGGCAACACGGCAAACAAGAACTCGGCATCGATCGACACACAGTGGCTGGTGACGTGGTTTCGAGCATTGGAAGAGGAAGACGGTCAAGTGGTTCGGGTCCGAGTTCGCATCAACATACCACGGCAGCGAAGGTGGTCAAGCGCGTCACGAACGAGAACCACATACTCTTACCGGCGTCATTTACATGTCACGAACGAGAACCACATAATCTTATCGGCGTCCTTGACATGGACCCGGCTCCACCACGAGGTCGGCAGGTCGATAGAAAACGACTACTCAGCATACCGCAAGGTCAAGCAGCCGCCTACACGTCATGGCACCGACAGTGGCGAAGACTCCGCTGCGAGAGCAAGACGGGAAGTTGCGCCACACAGCGGGGATCCATAGCTCCATCAACTGTCGACGATGCGCAATTTGCTGACCACGATAACCTGACGATCAACATTAGCTCGACGCTCGCCAACGTTTGGACTCAGTGCTTCATCTACGGAAACACACCCGGTATGTATCGGTCGACAAACGACACACGGATCTTTGGCGAACACACGCATGCGGCACAGGAACGACGGTAAGCATCTGCGTGATTTTGCTCGATCATTCCTAGCTTGATTCGCATCTGTTAGCTTTCCTCGATCGCGCTCACTTAGGCTTTTCTTTGTTGTTTTCCTCTAGCACGATGTATTAGAACGACCAAGCGCATGCAAGAACCAGAACGTTGTGCTTACCATCGACTACGCACAGAACATGACGCTGCCGCCTGTCACTGACACGCCATCGGACTGTTACTTCCTGTCGCTGGTTTCTGTGTCGACGTTCGGCATTCACAACGCAGCGTCTGACATGCATACGAGCTTCGTCTACTCCGAGCGCAAGGGCGAAACGAGGTCGAACGTAGTCATCACCATGATCGACAGGTACATCAACTCAAGATCTCCTAGTAACCAGACGCTGTCAGCTTTTGCAGACAACTGCGGAGGGCAGAACAAGAACGACTTCGTGCTCAAGTACCTCCTCTTCGCACTTCGACATCTTCAGCGAAGTGAACTACGTCGTATTTTTGTGAATAGCGCACACCAAAAACACCTGCGATCGCAGATTTGGAGCCGTCAAGCGAAGCTGTTCCAAGAAGACGTTCTCGATGCAGCAGCTCTTTGACCACATGAACGACGCCGTAGTGAACCAGAGTGTGTCTCCTTGGAGTCCGAGCACGAACTGCAAAGACACATTCGAGGAGCTGTACAAGAATCTCAAGGGCAGCCAGAAGTACCATATCTTCAAGATGATGCACTCGAAGCCAGGCGTGGTGAAATGCCGAACGGACGCGCATAGCGAGCCCGTTTCGCTCGATCTCCGCTGTGTGTACGACTCGCGCGTCGTCACAGCTGAACGAACGCTCGAGCTACTTGCCGGGATTAAGTCACCACCCGAACCAGTAGCAAACGCCGAGAAGGTCGCCGACATGTAGAAGAAGTTCTCGAAGTACATCCCGACTCAGTATCGCGATATCCCGCTCTACGCGCCGCCAACTGCAGTTTAAGCGAGTGACACAAAGAAGAAGAGGCGCCAAAGAACCGCATAGGCGAAGTCGAAGATGGTGAGTAAGCTTGCGCCGAAGAAGGCGGTGAAGCGCGAACGACAATATTGACGACTTCGGCAACGACTTAGAGTGAGTCGTTCAAAGGTTGACTCTACGAGAGAGTCTCAGAGTAGGTCGAATGCTTGTGTCCGCTTGACGAGGACAAATAGAATCGTGTTCTATTTTGCGTTCGATTGATGTTGCACATGTTAGTCTAGTAGGGAAACCGAGGAAAAGCTAAACATGTAACGGGGTCACCGTACACGTACCGCTAGGTACGACTAGCGAACCTTCACTCATGCATATTCGTTTTAGGAGGTGTCCTATTAGCGAGGGATCTCTTTCGAGAGGGACTCCTATTAGAAGCGCCTTACATTTGAGTGGCTGTCAGTACTTCCGTACTTTAGCGGACAGCACTATTTAAACCAAATAAAAAAACCTCAGTTGAAAAAAACACACATTACACTCAAGCTTCCTCTGCTATAGTGTAAGCAAGTCACTCCCGTGACAAAACAAGTTTGTCAAAAAATATTTGGATGTAGAAAAACAAACCTGCTGTGGGACCGTCCTAGGATATTTGTCGAAGTTAGAACATTTGCACTTCTAGATCGAATTTAAACAACGAACGACAGCTTGCTCGTCTAAAACACGCCTGAAACATGGCAAAAGCGTACTTAACCGGAATGTCCAGGCAGACGCCAATGCTAGTGCGTGTATCTCGACCAGTATATTTTCTGAGGTGATTTTCATTTTGCAATGGTGTGCGTAACTCCGATCAAACTTTATAATAGATGGGCACTATTTTGTTTCGGCGCTCCTACAGTCTATTGATCCGGTCCAAGGTTGTCAGGTTTCACTTCCAGGTGTCGTCCATGAACGAGAAAATCAAAAGCGAACGAAAGTAAAAAAATCAGGCGTAAGTGTTGCAGTAAAACTTACGTGAAACGCGTGGCTATCCATGTGTCACTTCCTCACAAAAACGAAGATATTTGCACCAAACCAGCGAACGTGCACGAACGTGCGATGAGCGCCGCGCATGCGCGTGCATGTGGCTGCTGTACGTGCTGTACGTCGATGCTGCGCTTGCTGACGATCGCTACTCTGTTGCAGGCGTGTGTACATGCCTGTAGCGCTGTGCTGAGCGTCGACCTCGCTCAAAACGCCAAATCTCGATAGAAAAGACAGACCGCGAACCTGTACGTGCTCGTGCATACTCACGCGTGCACTTGCAGCTCTGCTGCTATTGTACAAAGTGCTGACGGCACGACGCGTTGTGCCTCTATGTTTGGTCTTGTCAGCAAGCGACGCGCGGCATGCTTGAAGACTCGGTCTCGCTAGAAGCAGGGAAAAGAACACGTGTACGTGGATACACGTGTGGGTTCATGCTCGTGAGACGGTGGCTTGTACACGGGGAGGTTGCTCAAGATTCTGTATGCTGAGTCACTGCGTTTATATGCGTTTGATGCAGCGACGCGCGTGCAACATGTGTGGACGCGCTGGAAGGCGCTAATAGCGAACGCGTACGTGCTTGTACATGCCTATTCGTGTTTGTGCAGCAGTCGCGTGTACTCGCAGCGGCTGCTCATGGCTCTGTCTGCTGTGTCACTGTATTTGTGCGTTTGACGCAGGCTCAAGCTGCCGGGATGGCGTTTGACGACGTTGCGCATGCTGTTTTAGACGGTCTGTACATTCAATCGATCATCCATGGCCTAGCGGACAGCGTGGCAGCAACGCAGATTCGAACCAGATCGATCGCGAAACTTGTGCGAGTCTTGCGCACACAAAAGAACGAGAGAGAGAAGAAAATGAAGCATGTCGTGACGTCCGTGGTACCTGATGGAGACTGTGAAACGTCCAGCGATGCGGATGAAAACGTGTGCAATGAGTTCAAATTCGAGGAAGAGCTCTCTAAGGGCGACGACGCAGGTGAAGACTCGAGCGACGGCACGTCGTCATCGATCATGAACCGTCCAGCTTCTACCCAGGTCTTGGACGAGTCCGTCCATGTGCTGAAACCATCCACCTACCACGACGACTGGACCGCATAGTCGACGTACCTCGCAGCGTGTCAAGAGCGCAGCGCTTAAGTCATCCGCGAACAAGAGGTTCTGCAAGCTCCCTACCGGAACAAGCGCTTGCCCAAGGCGAAGACAGCCAAGCGACGCGGTGTCGCAAAATACGTACCCGAGCGACTGGGTGTGTATAAACACTCATACATTTGCACGCGCGGATGGCAACACAAGAACCGAAGCGAGGGCAAGCGGTAGCGCCGGCACTTGCGCTCAATCAACTGCCCGTTCTGGTTCATCGTAGAGTGGGTCGAGCACAACAACATCTGGCGCCTGCGGGCCAGGAACAGTGTCTTCTCGTACAACCATCCAACCGATGATCAGACGTTCCGCGCTTATCCGGCGTCTCGTTGCATGAAGAACGACGACAACAAAGACGCGGTCGACAGGATGATCCAGAGTGGCGCGAAGAGATCGTGGATCTACGACTACCTCCTTGAACTAGACGAGAACATCGTGAGCAAGGACGTCGACAATCTGGTCGACTCACACCGAGCGAGCAACCACCGCCACGACGACGACGACGCGACAGCTGAAGTAGTTGCGCAGTTCCTCGCCAGCAATGATGCGAATGTGGTATCGGTCAACGAGATCGCGACGCGCGAAACCGACGTCGTGTCTATCAGCTCAAGACACATTCGTGAGATACAGACGCGCTTTCCCGAGCTACTTCTCGTCGATTGCACGCACAACAGGAACAAGTGCAATGGGGCGGTGTAGATGCGCTCTTTGCCTGCCAAATGAACGTATCGTGTCTATTCATGTATCAACCATGTTCCATGTATTGTCCAGACACGACTACCAACTGTGTACGTCCATGACAATGGACAAGTATGGAGAAGGGTGAGTCGTGCAGCAAAGCTTGCTTGAGACCAACGGAGCGTGGCAAATGTCACAAGCTCTCGAGCTCTTTTTTCGAGCGAACCCAGTCGCGACGAAGCAACTACAAGTGGTCGTGGTCGACAAGGACCTCAACGACATTAGCTTGTTTCAGTCGTTCTTCCCTGAGGCGTGGGTGCTGATCTGCGTGTTCAATGTGATCAAGTGGCTCGCTCTTGCGTCACACAAGCCCAAGTACGGACGGATCTTGAGCGACAACCACACGGTTGTCGACGCCATCGTGCATAACATCGTGTGCGCGCGTAGCGCAATCGACTACGAGACCTAGTGTGCAGATTTGAAGCGACTTTGTGACCTCGTCTCCTTCAGCATGTTCTACGGCTTCATGGAGCGCACCCGGCACCAGCCCAAGATATGAGGGTGATTACAAGCGTGAGCGCCTCCCCACTTCCGCAACCACACGAACAACAGGCTCGAGAGTTTCTTTGGCGAGCTGAAGGATGCAGTCACCGGGTCAATGACCATGGCGTCGTGCGTGTCTGCGATCGTTGCCTCCGAGCGACTCCGCGCCAACGAGTACCAGTACAAGAAGATGCAGATAGGGCGCAACTTCAACGCCAACTACGACGAGGAAATTAACCAAGTCCTGATCTTCACGACCCACTTCGTCGCCGACCACATCGCAAGCGAGTACAAGGCAGCGATCGACAAGGCAAACGCGTACAAGGTGCACGAGGAAGATGGCTTCGCGCACGTCACCGGCACAACAAAGGTGCACAAGCTCTGTACTACGACTTGGTCGTGCGACTGTGCCTTCGCGTTGTCGATGAAGCTCCCGTGTCGCCATGCCATGGCAGTGCGCAAGATCACCAAGCGCTCTGACATAACGATTATTCTCAGGCGCATCGATCCAAGGTACAGAAACGCATACAAATTTATTTACTGCACATGGACCATCCACGTTGTATCCATGAATCACCATCACATCTTCCGCGTCGCTTCATAGATGGTTGCAAGTGGCAGCAGACGTCGCTCGAGCTTAAAGACTCACGTACAGCACGTTCGACGCTGACGCCGCTTCGTCTAGCAGACCACGGACGTCAGAAGAGTTACAAAGTGGCTGTGCAGGCTACCCTCGTCATTTGCACCGAGCTCGCAGACTTGGAGGACGACGAAGAGTTTGACGAGCTGATCACGTGCCTCTCCAAGCAGTGACGCAACGTGTGACAGTGCGAGCGTGTTTCGCCTCGACAGCGTGAACGACATCAACGATGGCGACCATGTCCCGGTCTCTCTGGCGCACAGTTTGTACTTCAAAGAGATTGGCTCTGTCCGAATAGCGCGCACCAGCGCTGTGTTGATAGCTGAGCCGGAGCCGATTAAGCTCTCTCGAGCTACGTCCGATGCTGCTTCACAGCCCGAGCCGTCAGTCGACACTGCGACCGAGTGCAAGCCGAACGCAACGAGCGCTACAACTGTGATGCAGAGCCAAGACTTCCAGACCGGTGAGATCGAGAGCGATTTTCAAACTGCAGCACAACCGCTCCGTCGATTCGGTTGAACCCAAGGGCTGTGAAGTTGGGTCGACCGGCTGTCGACCGAAACGTTCGCGATGCCGAGAACCGTTTGGGTAGAGTCACTTCAATGTCACCCAGAATCTACGACTTGCAGTTGGTGAAGTGTCACTCGCTCGTTTGGTTGCGTCTCTGGATCGCGAGCGACAGACTCCAGAAAAGACTTTGGCGCGGGTCTTGTCGGTGCCGACGAAGTTTGCCGAGCACGTGAACAAACGGCCGAAGTACTCGCTTGCGACGAACCCAATCCTGATCGCCGACGCCTACTACTCGCTGCCGCTCAGCTTCTGAACGCGCGCCTCAGTGAACTTTCTTAGTCGAATAACAGCGAGGCTCCGATCAACTTGTACGCAAATCAAAGCAACGACACCTCGGTTGAAGTGGTCACGATCTCGGGTGTTGGTACGTCCTCTCGTTTTCAGATCGAGACGATGAAGCGTCTGCACAAACCTTCGCTTAGCGAGTGTGGAGTGTGCGGAGTTCGTGTACTGGCTCAAGTTCAACGCCGCGGCAGCTGTTGAAACCAGCGAGCAGCGCGCTGTCCAATACCTGGCGATCCATGGCAGATCAGTGTCGGGTCAGGTCAGCGTCAGGTCAGCCATTCATTCGAGAAATCGATTGCAAACAAGGACATCAGCAACATGGCATTGACTAGAGCGGCGAAGCGAGCGAAGCGCGAGGCGCGCGTGGTGGACACAGCGTCGGGAGAGCATGGCAGCGGCGTGGTGCGCAAGCTGGCGAGTATGCAGGTTAGACGTGTGTCGAGTCGGCCAAGCGCGACCGCTGAAGCGTCGAGCACGAGTGCGAGCGCGACGAGCGTGACAAAGAGTGCGTCGAGCGTGACTGTGCCCCTCGGGCTCGCGCAGACGCCCACGCGGGAGCCATTTCTTCTTCCTCAACCAGTAGATGAGCTCTCCAATGCTCGAGTGGATGTGCATGAGTGACAGGAAGCGACACTGATCGACACAGTATTGAGCAGTAGTGATGAGAGTGAGTAAGTGCACACTAGCAAGTAAAGTATTTTTCACTGACCGTATCCTGACCTGATCTGCTGCTGACCCGTAAAAAAGCCTATCGCGATCCATATCTCGTCCATGTATCCAGACAGTATTGTCCAGGGATTTGCGAGCGACCACCACATCTCGATAGTCTACCGTCTGACGCCTCCGCGCTGGGTCAACGACGCGTTTGTCAATGCGATCTGCGATCGTCTTGCACAGACACACGGAGTCGTGCGCTTCGTCAGTATCGCGACGGCGACAGCAAAGCAAACTCTGTGGGCGTGGTCCGCCGATGGACTCGGCGCTGTACGCCCGCGTCGTTGAAGCGATGAGCAAACACGGTGTCGAGAGCATCTTGCTTCTTGTCAACTTCGGCAAACAGCACTGGTGCGGAATTATCGGCGCGCTCATGCACGGGCGCGTCCAGTACTATGACTACATGAACAGCTGTGTCTACACGAAGGCCCTTGATCACATCGCCTGGGAGATTGCGAGGACTGGTGACGCGGACAACTACGAGGTGGTGTGGGTGCAAACACGTCACTCCATCTCGACGGGTATAGCTGTGGTGTCTTTGTGTGTGTGAAGTTCTGGCGTCACGTCGACTCTGCGGTCCCAAAGGACATGTTGGCGCGCTCACTGACCGCTCTACACTATCGTATCGCGAAGGTTACTCTTGGGATGAAGCTCTTGGCTTGCTTGCGTGTAATGCGTGCGTCTCAAAGACTTCCCTTTTGCCATTTCTCTCATCCGTTGTTGTGTTTCATGGTCGACCAGCTAATGGCGCATGCACACTGACTGGGTTGGTGGTCACGGTGTTCAAGCAGGACACTTAGCTAATAGTCGGCGGTGTCATGTGGTTCTCGCACCAGATCGTCGCGCTATGAGTGTTCGCAGTTCTATGAGCAGTAGAGCGTCGCGCTAAGAGTGAAGTGTAGAAGGTCACACCGTGAGTGTCAACTTCATCACAAACTCCAAAATCGTCTTGCAGCATATGCTCTATAATAGGAATAGAATACAACGAGTCTCCCGCGAATATTCCGTTCCAAAATTACCGTGTGCATATTCATGAACGATTCTGCTCATTATCTTGATATTGGTAAAGTGCACGACAAAAGTCTTGGAAATTTCTTGTTTCATTTCAAATATTTTTGATTTTCATCGGACAGAGCTGCAATGAAGCTGGATTAATAGCGCAATTAAATACGGTTCGAATGCTATATGTCGATCATCGAAATACACAGTGTAGCCAGCACAATGGCAGAAAATGTCATTTTCGAAATATTTCAACGATGCGAGAATAAATGGAGAGGCGTGGTAAGATTGGTATCAAAATTGTAATTGTGGTCAAACGAGCTCGAAAACACGTAATTTAGATAGAACACATTGCGTACACCAAGCGAACAAATTTCCAGTGCCTCCGAAGCTGTTTTGCGATGACGGCGTGGCAAGAGATGACGGCGAGCGACGTCGCAACTATCCTCGACCTTCGAGGCCAAGGCGAGAGGCTGCAGGCGATTGCAACGCGTGTGCAGCGCAGCGTATCGACTGTGTCACGCGTCGTCAACGGCGAGAGAGCCTCGAAGACCAAACAGCGCACGGGAAGGCCTCAAAAAGTGTCTGAGCGTGAGGGCCGGCGGCTGGTGCGCGCGGTCACGACGCGAAATGAGAGCGCCTCTCAAGCCCGAGCGAGTGTCGGTGTTGACGCATCGGTGCGCACCGTGCAGCGCGTCCTCCATGCACACCCTGACGTGTCTTGGAAGAAGAAGAAGCGGACGACGGTGATGACCAAGATGCACCAAAAAGGACGAGTCGCATGGGCGAGCGAGAGAGCAGCTTGGGGCGCGAGTGAGTGGTCGCGTGTCGTGTTTAGCGACGAGAAGAAGTGGAACATGGATGGGCCGGATGGCTTGCAGTTTTACTGGCATCGCGCGGGGCAGCCAGAGCGATGCGCCGTGAAGCGCCACAGCGGTGGAGGATCGGTCATGGTCTGGGGCGCATTCTCTGCAGCCGGCAAGTCGGAGCTCAAGTTCATTGAGGGCGGCCAAGACGCGCAACGCTACACAGAGACGCTTGCCACGCACTTGCTGCCGTTCTTACGCGCACACCACGAAGAAGGGCACGTGTTTCAGCATGACAACGCGCCGTGTCATCGCGCTCGACTTACTCAAGCATGGCTGCAGACGAGCAACGTGACGACGATGAGCTGGCCAGCGATGTCCCCGGATCTCAATCCGATCGAGCACCTCTGGGGCATCCTGACGAGAACCGTGTACGCGCACGGTCGCCAGTTCTCATCGCAGCAAGAGCTCAAGTCCGCCATCACCCAAGCGTGGCGCGATCTCGACCACTCAGTCATTGCCAACTTGGTTGCATCGATGCCCAAGCGCTGTGCAGCTGTCCTCGAGCGCAAGGGAGCGTTTATTACTAGTTCGTAAGCTTCAAACGCAGCGTCCTCACGTTCAATACCAATCTTACCACGCCTCTCCATTTATTCTCGCATCGTTGAAATATTTCGAAAATGACATTTTCTGCCATTGTGCTGGCTACACTGTGTATTTCGATGATCGACATATAGCATTCGAACCGTATTTAATTGCGCTATTAATCCAGCTTCATTGCAGCTCTGTCCGATGAAAATCAAAAATATTTGAAATGAAACAAGAAATTTCCAAGACTTTTGTCGTGCACTTTATATAGATCGCGAAAGTGTGAAGAGAGTGAGTTTCCTTGCTTGCAGATTGTATCGCGAGTAACCTTTGTTTCTTCACGCTTGAAATGCTCGAATGCACGTGAAAGTGCGTAGTCAGTCACACGAGACTGAACAACCGCACGAAGCAAGTGAACGAGCGAGCGAGCATGGCGTCTCGGCCGCTCCCGCCCGGGCGGCGAGGGCGAGGACCGCGTGTCGCGTCGGGACTCCACAACCTTCCAGAGCCCAAGCTCCTGGACGTCGCGCCTTCGCACACTGTTACCACAGAGACCAGTGCGCTGTCGTCGTCAGCACAACCTGTTCACGAACCAAAGCCAACACCGATCGTGACGCCGCCGCCAGCAGCACCTGCGCCTCCTTCGTTTAGCACTGCGTCTCATATCCCAGCTGAACCAACGATCGGTGCTCCTTCTGTTCGAGCGCCGCCGCCGCCAATCGCTACTCCTGCTGCAGCAGCCCCGCCTGTTGTCGCAGATGCGGTGCCGGAGCCAGCACCGCGCCACGTCAGCCACATCGTAGCTGCACTGAAGCCAACTACGACCGCTCACCAATCGTACACTCACTTCGAAGCGCCAGTCAGCGCTCCACCGACACCAGCTGCTCGTCGCGAGCCGGCGATCGCTGCGCCAGCACCAGCTCTCGTATCAGCACCAGCATCTGCATCAGCCTCCGAGTCGAGCGCAATCGACGAACTGGGTCCGTTCGACCCAGTCGCGCTGCTCTTACCAGTCGATGCTGTACCGGACGTACCCGAGAGCGTCGAGTGCCTCTACGACGACGCGGCTGTCGCGATGCAGAAGCGTGTGCTCAAGCTCGTGCGCAAGCTCGTGAAAGACAAGAGCAAGCTCGAGGACTTCAAGATCAACTCGCGCCTCTTTGGCAACAGCTTCATGGAACCGCACGAGTACCTGGAGTCGCTCGTGCAGGACTTGGGCGCCGTTCGCGCGCTCCAGTTCGTCCCGAGCCTCTTGACGATCCAAGCCGACTACATGAAGCGCTCGGGACTGCTGCTCGCTGCGCGCAACTACCGCATGCGCCACTTGGCGGCGCTCGAGACGCAAGTCGCTGCGATGCGTGCGCCAGCTGTCACTCCGGCTCCTGCTGCTCGTGCTCCTGCTCCACCGACTCCAGTGCTAGTACCAGTGCCAGCGCTTGTATCAGCGCCAGAAGCCCCATCGACCCAGAGCGTGCACGTCCCAGAGCTCGCGACTGCTGCTGCTGCGGTGGCAGTGGCAGCAACCGCTGAGGAAGAGACTGAACAAGTGGAGAGTGACGTCACTGCACCAGCGTCACCAGTCGCTGCTGCTCCTGCGTCTCCATTGACTCTGGAGGAGCCGCCGAGCACGAACAGCGTCGATGACGAAGCAGCAGAACCTGTTGATGCTGCTGACGTTGTCGCTGCAGCAGCAGACGAAGTGCTGGACGCAATTGTCCATGCGCCAGAAGACGCCGAGGCGTCAGTGAGCGATACGACTGCAGTCGCCGCGCTCATTGGTGCCGTCGCGCCTGTGGCAGAGCAGCTGGTCGCTGGTGAAGTACAAGCAACGGATGCTCTTGCTGCAGACGATGACAGTCACGCAAGCGACGCCTCTGCAGTCGCTGAAGAGGGGGTTGCGCCAGTTCCTTCGCCAGAGCCAGAGGCGTCGCCAGTGGTCGAAGCTCCACACGAGCCTGTGCCAGTAAATGTATCGACGCTCTCCGAGCCAGCGCCGCCAGTTGAGACTGCGCCTGTGCACCACAAAGCGCCGGAGCCCGAGTTCTCAATCTCGGACCTCCCACTTGCGTTCCAGCAAGCGTTTGCGTCGCCCGAGCCGAGTCCAAAGCGGCGTCCAACGCCACCTGCAGCGCCAGTTGCAGTGCCTGCCAAGTCTCTCGAGACCGCGAGCAGCAGCAGTAGCTTTGCAGAGGCAGAGAACCTCTTTGGCGAGCGCTTTTCGACTGGTAGCACGAGCTCCGACAACGCCGAGACGCTCTTTGGCGAGAGCATCTATCACCCAACGACAGCACCAGCGCCGTCCGTTCCCAAGCCCGTGCACTCGCAGCTCCTCTTTGGCTTTGCCACTGCTGGCGCTGACTCGGACGACTCGGACGACTCGGGCTTTAGCTCCTCGTGACAACACTGGCGATTGTGAATAGTCGATGAGTGTCAACAAGCGTCGAGACGTGTCGAGTGGATCCCGAGGCAGTTGGACAGTCGACGGGCCTCAACGTAGCGCTGGCCATTCATTCGTTCATAGTTACTTTCGCTGGTACTTTGCTCACTCACTCGCTCTCTTACGCAACATCGAGCTTCCAGTCGTTGCCGCTCGCCAAGCGCATGCCGAGCTGCTTGATCTGCTTCAGACGCTCTTCGCAGTTCATCGAGAAGCCGACGAGGTCCTGATGGAACGTCTGGCACGCCAAGTTGGCGTTCAGACACGTCAGACGCACGCACTCGGCGATCACTGCGCTCGCAATGACCTGTGTGCCGCGCAGTGGTCCGAACGGCGGCAGTCCGGCCTTTGCGTACACGTGCGTGCGGTACTCGCGGTCGTTGAGCGGCTGCACGACGATGTGCACGTCGTTGAACTGACCCGAGACCGTCGCGACGTCGTACTCGGCGTCGCACTCCTGCTCGGACCCAGCGCACGAGCGTCAGTGAGAGGCAACCGCACGCAGCAGATACAAGCACAGACGTACCTTGTACACGACGTGGACAAAGTCGTTGCCAATGTGGCGCTTCTTGCTCATCGCGACGACGCGGTCCACATTGCTGGAGCTACTGCCACAGCTGCTACTGTTGGCCGCCTCGGAGCGCGTACTCTCTGATCCCATCATCGTCGCGACGTGGAACATGATCTGCCACGCGACGACGATCGATCGCTGTGAGCCACAAGACACACCGTCACACTCTACAGTTCATGCCATGACGCCTCATACCTGCGTGTAGTCGTCTTTGTAGACGAGTCCAAACTTGCCGTCGCTGTTGTTCGCCGTGTCGAGACCGCCGCTGTAGCCTGCGATGCCCTCAAGCTTTGTGAACGTGCCGAGACCGCGAAGGAACTTGAGGTACCGCACTGAGCCGCCCGTGTTGCCGAGGATGTCGCTCTCTGCGCGCTGCTTTGGACTGCGGACGTACAAGAGCCCGATTTTGTGCGTCTCGTACGCCGGCGTGCGGTCCAGGACGCTCAAGCCGAGCGAGAGAGCAGACCCGTCCGTGAGTAGCTGCGGACGACTCTCGACCGTCACGTCAAAGAGCTGCATCATGAGGAACATCGGGTCGAGCGTGCTCGTCGGTGCTGCTGTCGCACCAGTAGCCGAGGCAGTAGACTCCGAGGTCTCGTGCTGGTTCTGAGTCGATGCCGCTGTCGACTCGTCACCGTCTTCACACGTCGATGAGCCTGCTGTAGTCGCCACTGTCGTCGCTTCTTGGCGTTGAGACGGACTGATGCGCGCGCGATCCGAGCTGTTGGCTCTGCCAGCGCGCGCACTGAGCGGCTGCAGCGACGTGCCGTCGAGACTAAAGTCGTCTGGTCCATCGTCGTCGTCGTCGTCGTCATCGTCACCGTCGTACATCAACGCTTGGCGGTCGTCAAACGGCGACGCTGATCCGTCCGTCAGGCTCGAGGCACCTCGCGCACTCCGGGCAGCAGCGCTGAGCATGCGCAGCTCATTGCGGCGACGCACTACGTCCAAACAAGAGAGAGAGAAGGAGAAGAAGATTGAACGACTGTCAGCAACACGCACAGTCGAGCACCACAGACGCAGAGACGACGGACCTGGGTGCGCTTCGCAAAAGTACGATGGCGAGCCGCCAATGCCGTCGTACGCTGGCAGTGGCGGCAGCGACGCAGACGCATGTGGGAAGATCGTTGGGCTCGAGCCTGCGAGCGCAAAGCTCACTTGCTTGCGACTGCTAGGCCACTTCTTGCGCGCACTCAGGTCTGAGCCACTCACGGCTACTGCGTCGTGCGAGACGGGCACTGGCGGCGGGAGACTCATTGCTACAACATTTGGCGTCGATGTGGTCGTCTTGGCGGCAGACGGAGCTGCTGGCGTATCAGTGTCAGTCTGTTGAGGCGCATGTGGTTGTGCTGAAGTGTCATCGTCCGCTGTATGACGACCAGCTGAAGCAGAGCTGCCATTGAGAGCACTCAACTCAGTCGTGTGGCTCGCATCTTGCGCAAGCGTCGGCTGCTCGTTCGCGTCGTCACTGCGCTTGCCGTCGAGCGCAGTGCTGCTGTCATCGTCCATGCTCGCGAGCACTGGACGCACAGCGCGTGGGTCTGCGACGCCTTCGCGTGTGAGATGCAGGTCCCAGTGGTTCGTGCAGTTGGCGCGCCGAACGACGAGCTTTGCAGCCCCGCGCGCCGTCACGTCGATCGTCAGGATCGAGTTCTTGTAGACCCACGAGCGCGACTGCACGACGACAGCGTCAGGGTCTTGCGTAGGTGCATCACATGGCTCAGACGCGCTACTGCTGCTGCTCATACGCAGCCGACTGCTGCTGCTGCTGCAGAGCGCGGGCGGTGGCGGGAACGACCGCGAGAACGCAAAGCTCATGAGGAAGTCGATCGCGGCTTCGATGAGCAGGCTGTTGCGCCGCACGTGCACTTGTTGGAGTCGCGGGAGCGCGAGCGATGCGAGTGCGATGCGATCGCGCGGTGCGCACTTGAAGATGACGTGGCAGAGCAGGCGGAACGCAACGTACGCCAAGTGCTTGGACGTCGCGTAGTCGAGGCCGAGGAGCAGCAGCTCGATCACGTCTTCATAGTGCTGTGCGTCGAGCGTCGGGAGCGAGTAGACAATGTTTGCGACCATCTCGAGCGCAGCGCCGTAGCCGTCGGCGCGAAAGTCACCGTCGGGCGTCGTGAAGCACAGCCGCGCGCTCTCGAGCACGAGCGCCAAGTCGACTGCGACGTCGTTCGTCATGCGCAGCGCGAGGAGACTCAAGACGTTTGTGCAGAGGTGGAGCATTGCAAACTCGGCGTCGTAGAGCGCCTGGAGCGTCTGTTGCAGTCGCGCACGCGCTTCGAGATCCGCTTGCGACGGCTTTGCACTCGCACTTGATGAAGACGAGGACGACGATGACAGGACGTGGTGGAACAAGTTGCCGTGCGAGCTCGACGTCTGGAAGCGCGAGAGCATGCGCGACGTGAAACCAAAGTGCGGCGGCGACGCTGGCTTTGTCGCTGTTGACTGGGAGCGACGCTGGTGGTGGCTGCGGCTCTCGAGCGCTGCGTCGTGGCGATCGCGCGTGCGGTGGTGGAGCTGAACGTGCTGCTGCTGGTCAATGCGGGCGTTGTACCGGTCGTCGTCGCGTCCGAGGTCGATTGCAGACCGCGTCTTTGGCAGCAGCTCAGTCGACGACGCACTCGGACTGCTCAAGAGGTCTTTGTCGGCGACTGCGAGCTGGAGCTCGAGTGCGCCGACGAGACACGCGATGAGGTGGTGCCGCGCGCTCGTGTGGAGCTCGCGCGCGTAGCTCGTGAGCAGCGCCAAGAGCTCCAGGCCCATGGTCATGAACCGCGTCTTGCACAGCACGACGAGCGTGTCGCGGAGACTCGACTTGAACACTCCAGTGTCGTGGCTACTGCCGCTCGCTCGACTGCGCTGCAGCGGCGCCGTGCGGACTGATCGGAGCGCAGTGTCTGAGTCTGTGTGGTGAAGCTGTGCGCGTCGTGCGTCCCACGCGCTTGCGCTGCGCACGCGCTCTGCTGGTCCAGACGACGCATTTGTGTGTTCGTCGTCGGTCATGCGCGCGAGCTCGTCAGGGATCGCCGCGCGGCCGAACGCGCGGTAGTCGATGCTCGAGATGATCTTGAGCGTCACGTCGCTGATGTCGACGTCCGTGAGCACGATGCGGTTCTCGAGCATGACGCGAATGCCGCCGACCGCCATGCGAAAGAGGTCAGCGTGTGTCTCGGTGCTCACGAGCGTGAGCATTGCGCGCAGTCCGCGCGCGACTGGCACGAACGCGCCAGTCTGTGGACTCTGCACCGCGCGCCGCGCGACGTACAGGAACCGCGACGTTCGCACTTGCGCGTCGCGCCACTGGAGTCGGTACGTCCCGTCGGCTTCGCACACGTGGAGCAAGCACGTGAGCGCAATGCGCCGGACGTCGGCGTTCCGGTGCGTCTCGGTGACTTTCGTAATGAGCTCGTACATCCGGAGCGTGCGCGAGTGCGGCAAGTGGTCAAAGCAGGACGAGAAGAGCGAGACGATGCCGCTGATTGCGTACACTTGTGCGTCTTCGTACAGCGCAAGCGTGACGGCGTTCGCGAGGATGTCGAGGAGCGCGTCGAACTTGACGCTCTCGAGCTGCCGCGCGACTTCGGTCACGAGGTCGAGGCCGCGGCGACGCACGTCTGCGTGGTGGTCGTCGTACACGTGGCTGAGCGTCGGCACGACGACGTCTTCGATCACGCGGTCTTCGCAGATGTTGCGGCTGCAGTGGAGGTTCAGGCGCAGGACGTCGAGCGCCTCGAGTCGCACAGCACCGAGCATCGACGCGTTCGTGAAGAAGCTCAGCATGGCGTCGCTGAGGTTCTGGAGCCACTGGACGT
This sequence comes from Pythium guiyangense, assembly GCA_003730235.1. NCBI lineage: Eukaryota > Oomycota > Peronosporomycetes > Pythiales > Pythiaceae > Pythium > Pythium guiyangense. The sequence continues at coordinate 306,493 of QXDM01000057.1, read as the reverse complement.
GGTACGCAGGGTGGGACGACTCGGCGCGGTGGCGCAAGAGGAACAGCGTCGAGCCCTCGTTCAAGTGCGGCAAGTAGTCCTCGAGGACGTCGTAGAAGTCTTCGACGTCGCCTGCAAACGTGCGCTGCACGACGAGGTCTTCGACAACACTGAGCGTGTCGAGGAGCTCGCGCGGGATGCGCGTCTGGTGGATCGATACTGCGAACGGCTGGTGCTCGGCGCCTGGGAGCGTGTGGCTACTCGACGCAGTGGACGCCGGCTGCGGCTGCGGGTGTGTCATCATCGACGGCACGTTGTTACTGCCGCTGTAGCCATCGCCGTCGTCGCTGTCCATGTCGTCAGCGAGCGAGAGCCACGGTCGGAGCTCCCTGAACATGCGAAGGATGATGTCCCACTCGACGATTAAGCGCTTCTCGCTCGCGCCTGGCCGCGTCGTCGACTCGAGCTCCGACTTGGTCGCGGCACCAAACTTCTTGATCAGGCGCTGGAGCGCGAGGATGACTTCGAAGATCACGACGCCCGTGTTACACGCGAGCACGCGCTCGAGCGCCAAGAGGATCGGCGCCCACTTGACGTCGTCGAGCTTCCCAACGCGCTGCGAGCCCCAGCACGACATGCCGACGAAGAACACGGCGCCGCGGAGGACCCACTCAGAGCTCCCGTGCGGGTGCTCGAGCAGCTGCACGAGGCCGCGGAGGACGTGATAACCTGCAGCGCCGTTGAGCAAGTGCTTCATGATTGACCACGTGCCGTGGCCATCGGCGTTCACGAGGCAGCAGAGCGTCCGGAGACTCCCGCTCGTGCTCGCGGCGTACTCGAGCCCGTGCGTCGCCAAGACGTGGAAGAAGCTCAGGAACTTGCGGCAGCTCTCAGTGTCGCCGCGTGTCCACGCCGCGTCGCAGCGACTGCAGACGACGTGCGTGAGTGCAATGACCGCTTCGCGGTCGAGACCGAGCGGACTGCGGCGCAGGATGCTCTGGATAAGCGCGATGAGGTCGCGCTGCTCGTCCGACTCGTCCAGGAGCCGCAGCAGGAGCCACCCGAGCTCGACGTGGAACGGCGCGACGTTCCGGCCGTCGTGCGTGAGCACGCGCAGCGCCTTTTGTCGCAGCGCGTAGTCGCCTGCCGGGTGCTCTGCAAGCAGCGCAAAGACCTTGGCACGTAGTGTGCCGCTCAGCTGCTCGCCGTAGTGACTGAGGCAGAGCGTGACGGTCTCGAACGCCACGGCGCGCACGTCGTAGTTCCGGTGCTCAAACAGTCCAGCGATGCAGTCAATGAGCAGCTCGATCTCGGCCGCAGTGAGCGACCCAGGCGTGTGCTGCAGCAGCGACTGCGAGTGGTGGTGCTGCTGCTGCGGCTGGTGGTAGAAGCTGTACGCTGCTGCGCTCGATGCCAGTGACGTCGAGTGCGCGCGCGTCTCAGTACTAAGCGCTGCGAGTCCACTCGCACTCGAGCTGCTCGGTGCAAGCGTGAACGTGCGACTCCGGTGCGCATGCACACTCGCAGCATGCGCCTGCTGTCGCAAGAGCACGAGCACGCGCTCGACGTCGCGCACAAACTGCCGCTCTTCCGAGCGCTGGCGCTGCCGCGAGCACAGGCGCTGGAGTTGGTACACGAGCTCGGACGATGCGTGGCAGCTGCTGCTGCTCAGGATCGACACTTGCGGTGTGTGTGGCATCGAGCTTGCTACAGACGCTGCGCTTGCGCTTGCGCTCCCACTTCGACTGAGCAACTGCGGCGCGTACGTGCTCAGTAGACTGCCACTGCTGCTTTCGTGTGCAGGTCGTTGTTGCTGCTCTGTTGGTGGCGGCAGTGACGCATCAGCTTGGCCATCAGAATCTGCATCAGCTGCGCGGTCGTCTTGTGTCGGCTGCTCTTGCTGCTCTGACGCTGGTGGCGATAGCGACTCGGGCGTGTCGTCACTGACGCTCGCATCATCGCCAGCAGCTCCAGCACAAGTGACGTCCATGTTGCACGTCGAATCGCTTAACTCGTGCCGATCGCTTGATGTCGAGCTGAAAACATCTTGATTTTATTATGAACTACAACGTCCATTATTTTCTGATAGTGCAATAATCGAGTAAACGTAAAGTAAACAAACAAAAATACAAACAACAGTCCATAATCAATAATATACGGTTGATTCCTGAGACAGACATTACGGAAGTGAATCATGAATACAAGAAAAACAATCGCTTGATTTGTATAGTAAATCACGGTTTCGAATAATGACGTATTGTCATTCCATGAAGTTAAAGCTCGACAGTTTACTTAACTCATTTTATAAGCAACAAGTAACTATGGAGTTGTATATATTAATATTTAGCAATAAATAAGTTAAAACGATCAACTGGGTAGTTATTGAGCAATATTGTTTCAGAGTGTTGAAGTCGAATTTTTTGTGCATCACTATCGGTCCAGCGAACCCTTTCAATATCGATATACTGGACCAATACCCGGTAGTGAGCAAAAAGAAAAATACGACGACCATGTGATACAGCAGCGCGCGGATCATTCGAGCAGGAGACCATCCTCCATGCTCGTCATGCCGCACTACCAACGCTCACTCGCAGTGAGCTGCGCGAGTGGGCAGCATCCCTGTTTTGCCTACCACGCTCGCTCGCAAACTCCGCTTGTAAAATTCACGCTCTATCAACACGATCTTGCAAGGAAAGCGTCACATCGAGCTGAAATATTAATCCCTATACTCAAAATCGAAGTTTAAGCGCACCTCGTGCACGTCCAAGCGCAAGCGTCGTCTTTGTAGCGATGCTGTGGATGCGCCCGAATATATATAGTGCGAAAAGCGAGTGGTAGCGGTAATAGTCTTGCGTTTAGTATTGATCGAAATAGTGTTTCCGTTTTGATAGTGACTACAATGATTTGGGTCAGGTAAAAGTGCAAAAGTGCTGCGAGCATACAAAAAACAAGAAGTCGCGACAGGGTTTTTAAACTGTGTCGCAACATCTTGCTTTTTGTATGCTCGTAAACCGATATTTAATATTACAGAGTATCCTAATAGTAAAGCTATAAACCATAAAAAACTCGTTTGTGTTTTGCAATAACTCCTGTCGCAAAAACGACGTTCGTAAATTTTTCCCTAACATAGCCTACTACAATTCGACTCTTGACTTGCATTTCAGTGTATCAAGTCGGATTGTTTGGGCTTTATCTTCTGAAACTATCTGACGTGTATATACATTCCGCGCCAAAAATTTGCAACCTCACTAAATCTGTGCTCATACGATCAAAACCGCTCCTTTTTGAACGCTATTTGCTTTATTGCGTTCGTACAGCCATGGCGAATCCGCACATATATTCAGATTTGACCAATTCGCTCTATAACGAGAGCAACAAAAATTTGCTCACACTTTGGCGCGACAAAACAAATGCACCAGCAGAGGTATACAAAACTCAAGTATATTTGGTGCAAAGTAGGGCTCAAAATCTGCAGGTCTCTCCTTTGGCTTGAAGCACAGTCAAACAACGTCTTGGCATCGAGTCAACGAGTGACTGCAGCATCTCGCGATCGAGTGCATTCCACTCGCGCTCGATGGCCGTCTGAAGCTCAACGACGTTCGAGAACTGCTTGCCATCTTTGTACACGCGCGCAGTCAAGATCCCCCACACGTTTTCAATGGAATTGAGATCTGGACTGCGCGCGGGCCAAGTCATAACGTCGATACGCTGCTCTGCAAAGTAGTCGCGCGTCAGCCGCGCCGTATGAATCGACGCGTTGTCTTGTTGAAAGACAACGCCGCCGGGGTACTGATCAGCGACGAACGGCAGCAAGAACGAGCTGAGCGTCTGCGTGTAGTCGGATGTTTTTTGTTTGCCGGACAGGAAGGCGAGACGTGTCGTTCCGCGGCTTGAGATGCCGCCCCAAACCATGACGCCTCCGCCGCCCATTTGACGTCACACGATCGTCCGCGCGGGCTTGCGACTGTCCTGCCACATCTTGAAGTTGTCTGGTCCGTCGAGCATCCATCTCTTTTCGTCGGAAAAGACGGTCTTCTCCCACGACGCTGCGCTTTGCGGCGTTGCCAACGCCGCCTCGCACCACGCCACACGTGAGCGCTTGTGCTCAGCGGTCAACGGCAGACGAGACTCGAGCTTGCAGAAGTGCATCCACTCGGCGTCATGCAACACACGCTGCACAGTGCGCAACGAGCACGCCAACGCGTTGCCGTTGAGCAGACGTGCAGCCGAGACGTCACGTGCAGACGCGTCGCGAAGCAGACGATGCGTGGCGCGCTCGTCGAGCACTGGCGGACGGCCGCGAGTCTTCTTTTCCTTCTGCTTCGTGTTGAGCGTGCGAGTGATCGTGCTCTTGTTCCTCTTCATGCGCTTGGCGATGTCGGACGCGGACATGCCTGCAAACGACATGCCTCTAATCTCTGCCTTCTCGATCTCGTTGAAATGCTTGCCCATTGTCGCGCTATTTGGGAACGAATGGAGCGAGCGCAACTCGCCCTCCGTTAATTCATTTCCAAAACATCAGTCATTTTTCACTTGATTTTTGTATACCTCTGCTGGTGCATTTGTTTTGTCGCGCCAAAGTGTGAGCAAATTTTTGTTGCTCTCGTTATAGAGCGAATTGGTCAAATCTGAATATATGTGCGGATTCGCCATGGCTGTACGAACGCAATAAAGCAAATAGCGTTCAAAAAGGAGCGGTTTTGATCGTATGAGCACAGGTTGCATATTTTTGGCGCGGAGTGTAGGTGGTAAATATACCCATTCAAGAAAGTATTGTACTCATGAATTGGTTTTTGAAAGGTTCGCGATTTGTTCGTGATTGCATTGCCTCGCGATTCGTTGTCTCTTGACACTTTAGATGCTCTCGATTGGATACACTAGTAGTGCCTTCGGTGCTTCTATATTATATACGGTCAATTGGTAAATAATACGTACTATTTGCAAAAATGTCAGTATAGCCGACCGACCGACCGAATTCAGTTTGAAACATAAGAATAAACTTTACCATACATAGTATCGCACTTGGCACCGCATTACGAACACCAGCGAGTGCATACTTCACTTGCGTCGCCGCCAAGGCCGGCATCTCTCCTTCGATCTCCAGTACATTTCTGCCCACAGTCCATCTCTGCCCTCTGCAGAGATGAACTGGAGATTGGTTAGTCAGGCTGAGTGAGGTTCAGGAAATCAAAACCATCCAATCAACATTCGTTTCATATGAACTATTGTACTGTGTTGAACACATAACGCAGATTTGTATGGCAAGAGTCGAACATGATAGAGTGTATTGTATTTTGGAGAAGGAGTTTATTTGCTTGTAGGATTTCTTGATTAAGAGCGAGAAAATCACAACACCGAGTTTTTGCGTTAGTGTTTTTGTACTGAACATGGAATGATAGTGAACGCAAGCAATCTTTTCAATGAAGAATAGACTTGGCTACTGTTGGTGTCATTGAAAATGACTTGGATTTGTATCGAAAAGGCTTCAAATACAACCTGTATGGCTACCGTTAGACAGACGTCAGTTTTCAATACCTTGGCTTCGTTTTAAGGTTCATATAGGATTACACCGGTTTAGACAATTGCAATTTTGCGTATTATTCACGAAAATATCAATCAAAATGGGTTTGGCTAACCCGGTAGCCCTACATTAGTTTTCCTTTTATAATTTACCCCGGCTAAAACGACTCGCCCTATTTTAGACATTTGAGTGTTGTGTCGACTTCAAACAAAGTTTGGCTCAAAAACGTGTCGAGTTTCAAGTTTGACAGCCATTCGGCATTCATGAACCGCAAATAGTTCTGGAAAATGGCTGATACTCGACAGGTACTAAATGTATAAGAATGATGGCGAGCAGCTGATTTCAACTGATTTCCAACAAACTCGAGGGACAAAACCCATAGTTATGTGTGTGTGCTTCCCTGTTTGTTAGTTATGTGTGTGCTTCCCCTCGACCGCTTGTCACTCGCTCGCTCGCCTCGCTCGATCGATACGACCTGACCTCGTGATTCGTTAGATGCTCTCACTCACTCACTCCCGTCTCCTGATCGCAAGCAAAGCTGTGACCAGGAACCAGCAGCAATAGAGATCTGGTGTTCTGACATGTCGGTCAACACGAACAGGTTTGGTGGACTCAAGACTCGCGCTGTATATGAGCGCCACGCTGAAGTCAACGAGGAGCGAGCGAGCGAGTGAGCGACGGATCCCCGCGGCAAGGCATGTTTGGAACGAAGTAGTCCATGTATTTCATGGATAGCGTTAGCTCAGCACATGCATGTCTTGAGATGTCTTGAGACCGACAACGAGGTCAGCGAGGACATCACGCTCGCGGCAAGAGCGAGTGGCGAGACGACGAGAGAAGCGGTGCCTTGAGTGGCGACAGGATAGAGGGCTTGAACCGGAGACACTGACTGCGTGTTGTTTGCCTGCTTCGGGACGACGCGACGACTGAACTAGCGCTCGGGTGGTGTCTTCTCGCCATCGTAGTTCAAGAGACGGAGGTTTCGAATGGCTCCTGGCGTCGCTGCAAACGCAAAGACGAGCTCGATGAGGTCGCGGTCGAGTTGGCCAAGAGCAGGTCGGTCAGGATGTTTGGCGGTGGTGCGTGCGCGCTTGAGCGGTGGTCCGTCCGTCGGCGGCAACAACTGGTAGTGACGGACGACACTGAGGAACGCGCGTCGTTCGTCTGGACTCAGCAGCCGATCAGGCAAGCGCATGCCATGTGTCTCCATGAGCGCATCTTCGCGTTCGTCGAACAAGTAGTCGACTGCCGTGAACTGGAGGTACTCGAGCGTTTGGTTGACTGCGAGCATCTCAATGTACTCGTCCAACACCTCTTCACTCAATGCGCACGGCCTTGCTTCGTACAGCGTGAGGAATCGCAGTGTCTTGGCCATGACGCTCGTTGGGTCTTGGAGCGCCACGACAAAGTCAACAGGTGGCTCAGCATCCCATGAAGAAGAGCCCATGAAGCCCTCGAGCGCTAGGTCTTCGACCTTGCACGTGCCGCTCTCGTACGCCTCGATCAAGACTCGGTCTGAGCCTTCTGCAGGATACCCGAGCTCGAGGCTGAACAAGTTTGGGCACGCTTTCAAGACACGACGAAGCGTGTTGGCCGATATCTCGCCACCCAGCTTGAGCTCGTCCAAGTTGTCACCAATGTACTCGATCAGCGGCAGCAACGGATCGCAGGCGTCCTTGCTGATATCGAGCGACGTGAGCGCGCCGTGGTAGCCAAGCGCAAGTGACGGCAGATCAGGCGACGGAGTCGGGACAAAGTGATCGACAGACGTGCGCTCAACGATGCAGTGGCCGTAGCACGGCACGACGATGTCGAGGTACTGCGGATCGTTCGCATTGTCGAATGCGCGGACGTTCAGCTCATGCTTCACATCGAAGTGCTGTAGCGCTCTCTTTGTGCGCGCTTCCTGTGGCGTCGGCTTGATGAAGACGACTGTGCCGGCTTTCAAGACTGCAAACCCAACGTCACTGACATGTCCATCCGGTTGACGGACACCCATGGCGCACAAGAGCGGCTCGGCAGGGTTTGTTGCTTCGAGCACGCGCGTGAGACCGACGAGGTTCTCCGTCGCCGTGGCGTACGCGTCGATCTTGAGCGTTGTGACGCTCGACGTCGAGTCTTTGCTACGCGAGCCACGCAAAGACCTTCTGCTGGTTTGCAACTGGGCCACAGCTGTACGTGCCGCGCACACTGAGTGTCGTGGTGTCGCTCGATGTTGTGAGTGCAGAGAGCATCGCACAGACCCGCTGCACGCGCTTAGCTTCGTCTTTCTCCGATTTGTCGGACACCCAGCTTGAGACCGAGAGCTTCTTCACTTGATTTGCCATGAGCTTTGCAAAGCCCTCGTTGCGTCGGAACGTGTCGCCGTCGGTCAGTGCTTGGAGGATCGGACCAAGATCCGGAATGGCGAGCGTCGAGCACTGGATGCGGCCAATACTCGGGGAGGTTTGTGGAGAAGCCGAGCGCAAAGAGCTCCGCCACGGCTGGACCAGCACCAGGTCGGAGCTTGGTGTCTAAGAGCGAGCCAACACTCACGCTCGCGAGCTTGTACGGGAAGCGGTACTGCCACGTGCTGCTGCTGTCGGTTGGTCGTGGTTGCGGCTGCGACGACGCTGCAACCATCTGCGCAGCAACGGACTTGACGAGGTCCACGCACAAGTGAACGTACACTGCAGTTGCGACAGCAGAGGAACCGTCTTTGTCATGCAGACTGATACTGATCGGTAGCCGATTCGCTGGATCTGCGAGTCGTGTGCGCATCGCGGGTGAGAGGAGCGCGTGGATCTGCTCCATTGCGGTGCGGAACTCGTCACGCGTCGTCGCAGCGTCAACGCCAGTGAAGAACGCGGTGTAGACCGTCACGACCTCGAGCTTGTCGCGTTTTCCAGCCTTGACGTAGTTGAGCGATACACTTTTGAGGCTAAAGTCGCGCGGCTCTGATTGTGCTTGGTCGGATTCCCGGTCGACGTGCCTCAAGGACTGGTTCGCGACTTGCTGAAGTGCTTTCTTCCACGACAGCTTCTCGACGACAGCCATCACGTGCAGCAACTCGAGCAACTCGCGATCGCGGAGCACGCTGTCGCGCCACTCCTCAGGCGCGTTGGGCTTGTTCTCGACGCTGAGGTCCACTTCGAATTCTGGCCATGATCCAAAGTGCGAGACCTGGGCCTGTCACGGCTGCAGGATCGTGCGCCACTGCTCCATGCTCGGCCGCGTCGCCGCGCTTCCGCGAGAAGGAGGAGGTGAGCAATCGTGACGCTGCGTCATGATCGATCGAGCCTCTTGAGTATCTGCGTATCTGCGCGTTGATGCTTTTGTGAGTAGTCGTTGAAGCTCAAAGGGTCTTCTTCGATAGTGACAAAAAAGAGCTTGCATTGCCTGTGCAGTTTGGTTGATGCAGCATCAAGACCTCCGTTTCTTTATCGCAGCGTTCTCCTGTTTGAAGGCTCACATCGCTCAACGACTGACCTCTTCTGGAGACCAAGAAAGCTCTTCAAGCACGAGCACAAGGACATATACGACGAGCGCAGCAGCAGCAATCAGCAGCGCCATCATGGCACGACGGCGAGATGGTGTTGATGAGGCGCCTGCATCAACGCCTCGAATGCAGCAGTGGCGCGAGATCCTGCAGCCGTGGCACGAGGAGCGCCGGCGCGTAGCTGCAGCAGACAAGATCTACGTCCACATCAACAGGGACGAGGACAACCTCTTCACGAGCTTTCGGCGCGAAGAGATGAGGGCGAACTTCAGGTTCCCGCAGTGGCAAGAAGGTGTGCTCCGCGTGCGCGAGTTCCTCGAGCTGCTGCACATGATCGCGTTGCAGAGGACCTCCAATGGCAGACGCTCCTCCCTGCGCTCAGTAGCAACCCTCCGTTCAAGTCCATGGTGCGAGGCAAAGAGGACGAACCGCTCAGCGCTACAAGCCAGAACGTGAGGCTCATCTTCTCGAACCCTGGTGGTCTCGGCATCGCGGCGTTGTTCAGCGCGTACTTCTTTGGCTTTGACGCGACGAGACTGCGCAGCGAGTTCCGCAGTGCGCTGCTCCAGATCGACGCGTTGCTGACGCCTGAGATGCGTGCGCGGCTCGCAGATCCAGCGCGCCGCTTGCCAGTCGAACTCGAGTTTGAGTTTGAGCGATTGACGCGCGGCATCTCGGCTATGGAACTTCAAGCGTGCGTGTACCTCGTCCAGGCGATCGGTGCCACTGCCGCCGCGGACATTGCACGTGAGCGGATCGACAGTCGCGCGCCTGGTCACAGCGAGTGGACGTACCGGTTCCCGTACGCCATGGCGAGTGTGCGCGTGTACGATCTCGATCATAGCTGGATCCCGCAGGACGCTGCAGCGACGCTCACGACACTGATCGCTCTTGGCGCTGAGTTGAAAGGCAAGGTCGATCTTGGCCGCCACTCGATGCTCACACCACTCCCGAGCACCGTCCGCGGACCGATCCTACAAGGCATGACAGACCACGACGCGCTCCGACGTGCTCGAGGTCTCCCCCAGCTTGTGGCGATCATGCTGCAAAGCTCGTGATCGCGCAGTCCGACTCTTCCTATTACGCCACGAACGAGAACAGACGCACGCAGCATGTCCTCGTGACGCTCTCTGCGCTCGCAGCGTCGCGCGACATTGTGGAGTTCGATCTGGGAGAAGACGGTATCTACGCCATTCGGGGCGCCAGTATACTCGTGGCGCAGCAGCTGACGCTCCAGTGGCTCGCGTACGCGCTCTTGAGCAAAGACTCGACGTCGACCGTGACGAAGCTCAGCATCAGCACGCACAACTTGACGCCGGAGAGCATCAATGGCCTCACGCGCGTGCTCGCATCGTCAAACCCAGCAGCACCACTGCTGCTATCACAACAAGATGTGTCAACGGATGAATAGCAAGCTGCGATGCGCGCCAATGACGTGGGCTACGCCGTGCTCAAAGCAGGCACAATGGTCTCGGTCAAGTCACAGGCACCGCTGGACGCGCAGGCGTCGCCGCTCGATACGTACGAGTCGGAAGACTTTGTCTTGAAGCACGACGCACGCTTCCGCGCCGTCGACAATGCGAGCGATCTGCAGTACCTCGACATTATCGTGCCGTGCTACGACCACTGCATCGTCGCGCGCACGTCCGTCAGTGCCTTTGAGTACGCACCGAGCGCGGGTGTGTCGTCTCTCGACGTCGGCTACTCTGGCGCGATCACATCGCTCAGCATCGGGTCGTACGAGTCGTTTGCTCCGGTCGTTGACTACATCGCTGCAAACCTGACGGCGCTCAAGATCGGTGAGATCTCTATCGCCGCACTCCGCCACATCTTGACAGTTTGTCCGCACTTGCAGACCATTGATCTCGGATATGTCGAGAGAGGCGTCGACCAAGTCTTGATGGACGCGTACGAGCGCAGGACGTGCGGCATCACGAGCCTCTCGATCGGAGTTTTCGTGAGCGAATACGACGATGTGGGTCTCGTGAGCGAAGAGCGCGCGCTGTCGCTCGCCTTTGTCCGGATGCTCCAGGACCCATGCAGTGCGATGGCAAAGACACTTCGGTCGTTGAAACTGAGCGACTGCCAGTCGAGTGCGATGAGTGCAGACGTGCTCGACGCGTTCATCGACATGCTCGCGGTGAACCAGACGCTCGAGCATCTGTCGTTCGATGCAGTCGACTACCTCTTTGACCCGCGCGAGCACGCGCTCAAGCAAACGCACCGCACGCAGTTGGCTCCACACCCGATCGCTCTTGAGCAGCGACTCGCGTTCTTGAGTGTCATCCGGCGCGACACGGCGTCCACGTCGACATACGAGCCACCACCGCTGAAGCGAGCGCGGGTCGCGAAATGCGAGGATGGAGAAGCAGCGCATGAGCAGCTCGATCGCAACATCATCGAGCTTATCTTCGCGTTTGCTGCGGCACCAGGAGCGACGCGGCGCCTTCAACTGGGTCGATACTACCACGACGAGGGCCATTCCGCGTGAGCAAAGAGTCTGTGGTGACTGTCCTTCGTGGCTGGTTGTGTGAAGTAGTAGGAGGAGTGTCTACAGTCTCTGTTGTTGTCGTGAGCGCACGAGTGCGTGATGTGCGAGTGAATGCCTCCATTCGTCGTGCATGACCATACTCAATAGCAACTCTCCTCATGAAGTTCACCCACTCCATCGGTGGCGCTCGCTCCCCGACCTGACGCAGTGCCACTCGAACGATATGATTCCGGAGTGAGCTCGCTCGCACTCGGCTGCATTCGACTGCACATGTGCACACGCTCTGCCCCTTCACCTCTATCTGGACATCGACCACGCATGATATGCGCGGTCTCGAGCAAGAGGACGACGTCCGCCAGACCAGGAGCTCATGAAGCTTTTCGTAACTTTCAAGACTCGAAACGACGCAAAGCAACACTTTGTTCAAGAGACAGACGTCATCGACGACACTGCGGCTCAATACGTGCGTGCAGAAGCCCTTTGACTGCAGCGAGATGCACCAGCAGCTGCAGCAGCAGCTCTTTCGGCCGCTTGTGCCTGCTGTCGACCCAGCAGAGCCGCGATCGAGACGCTGCTGGGAGTGGGTCTGTAGCGCGCTCGTCAACAAGGACAAGGGCGAGGTGCGTACGTGCATGCAAGGGATCGCACATGCAGCGACTGCTCATCCAGGGCTCTAGCCTCTCGTTTCAGGCACTGACGGCTGAGAACGTTGTGTGCGCTCATCATGTGGGTGTGCAGTGCAGCGTGAGTGTGCTCGACACGATCTTCATCGAGAAGCAGCAGATCTGGTCGTGGTTCTACTCGAGCTCAGGCGGCGTAATCCGCAAGAAGCCGCGCGCGCAACTGAGCGTCGAAGCCGTGCATCGCGCGCTCTGTCGCGTCGCGACGCGTGCCGCGAGTGCACCGGCGCTGCCGCACGTCGCAGTGTGCTGGTTCGGCGACCAGATCCGCACGATGCAGCTCTTCAACGTGCACGAGCTCCTCACGTTTCTCAACTCGCTCGCTGGCAGCGACAGCAGCGCGTGCATCAGCGCGTTCGTGCTGCCGCGCGGCGGCGACCTCGATCCGCTCAAGTACGCAAACCTCGAGCACGACTTCACGTACGTGCGACTGACTGACTTACTGTTAGCGATACACGACTCTGTGATGTGGCGAAGGCGCCTGCAGTCGCTTGTGAGTGCTGACGCCGCTGCCTGATCTACAGCCTGAGCAAGACAGGTCGGCCGCAGTGCAAGCTCTTTCGCCTCGCGCTCGGGAGCCAACGCATCTTGAGCATGGACGCGAAGGTGAACGCGCAAGTGAACGACCTCGTGCAGCACTACGTGAGGTGCGTCTTGCCATGTGGACAGCTCAGTCAGACAAAGAGCATGGCTCATGAGCGTTGCTACTGACGCTGTCATTCTTGCGCAGCTTTGTCGAGAAGAGCAAGCGCGTGCGCGTCGTGCACTGCGTCTCGCTCTTTGTCCTCGACGACTTTGGACGCCTCTTCCTCTGGCGCACGGACATGTTCGAGACGATCGCAGCAGCCACGTCGTCCTCAACGCTCAGCCAGTCGCTTGACGCCTCACTCGCACTACCATCGTCGACAGCAGCAGCCGCATTGACGCACCACACACAGCAGCAGCAGCAACGGACCTACGATGGTCCGCACGCAGTCAACGAGCGCATCCTCGCACGCGCCAAAGCCGAAGCACTGCGCAAACCGGACGAGAAGCTCATTGACGCGATCTTAGCGTCGCCCACGCCGCAGCCCAAGCGTTCCCTCCTACTCGCGACGTCGTCGTCAACGCCAAGTCTCTCGAGCACTAGCAACTTTGATCCGTTCCGAGACGAGAAGCTCAGTCAGCTGCGCAACGCAAGCGACTGGGACGATGCGCTGCAGTACTTGCCCGCGTCGTCGTCGCTCTCGCGCGGTCGGCGCCGCACGATCTCAGCAGCGCACTTGGTCTCGAGCCAGAAGCGCGGCTGCAGCGGCGACTACTGCCATATCGAGCTCGCAGCGCTGACTGCAAAGCGCATGGCAGCGACTGGTAGTAGCAATGGCAGTCAGAAGAGCCCTGGACCGAGCCACCGTCTCTCGCAATCGCTCCAGCTTCCAGTATCATCACCGTTGTCATCGAGTCTCGACGCCGATGCGAGACGCCGCAGTAGTGTGTTCACAGCCACGGCCGCAGCGAATGCGTTCCTCGAGGCGCGTGCGCGCGACGACCCGCAGTCATTCGAGCCGCGCATCGGGAACAGCCGCCAGAGCAGCAACAGCCATGAGCATCGATCGACGCTCAAGCCGCCGCCGTCGCCGCAGAAGGAGCAGCAGAGTGAGTCGTCTCAGGTCTATGCGATCCCGTTCAAGCTCATTGCGCAGACACGCGCGGAGAAGCCGCTCGTCGATCTCTTTGTGCGGCGCTACCGCAATGGCGAAGACGGCGCGTACCTCGCCGAGGCGTTCTACGGCGACGGCGACCCGCTCGGCACGACGTTCCCAGGGTACTACTACCAACAAGTGCACGTCTGCCGCAACTGCTTTGACTTCTACTCGCTCATTGAGCGCGTGCGCATGCGCGCGCAGGACCAAGTCGCATCGAGCAGCAGCAAGAAGAAGAAGAAGACAAAGAAGGAGAACGAGACGCTCGCAGGGGTGTCACGTGTCGAGCGCGAGCTCCGAGATCGCAGTCCACTGCTCCAAGCAGCTGCGAGCAGCGCGGTGCAGGCAGGACGCAGCACAAACATGGCGTTTGAGCGGCTCACTGAGCGCAACGACGACGCCGAGAGCGACGACGACGGGAGCAGCAACGATACTAGTCAGGTTTGGATGTCGGTGTGGCAGCACGCCAAAGCCTCGATTCGCTCAGGCTTCACCAAGCACGACGCCGCTGAGCTCTACAGCTTTGCGAACCCGCACCCGGCAGTTGCGATGGTCTTGAGCTGCTTGAGCATTGTGCTCCTCGGACGCCCGAACGGCACGGGCGACTGGAGCGAGCTCAAGCGCAGTGTCACGCAAGAGAAGCTCCTCTCGCTGCTCCAGACGTTCGAGCTCGAGCAACTGAGTCTCGACCGAGCGACACGCGCGGCTGCACATGCGCGCAATCCGCTCTTCTCGCCACTGCACATTGCGCCGATCAGCTCGTGCGCAGCGCGTCTCTGCGACTGGTACGTCTCCTGCTCGAGGTGGCGCCACACACTAGTCAGAGCGACCTCGTTGTGACTTGATCGACCTCTGTGACTGACTGCGACCGATGTGTTGCGCAGGATTCGCATAGTGCTGCAAGCCTATGCGTGGAAGCACGCGCGTGCGTTCCGTGACGACGACACGAGCCGCGTCCTGCGCTTCTTGAAGCCTGAGCTCTTGCCGCGAGATGTCGAGCGATGGACGCCACCAAACACAAACCCGTCAGCGCCGCTGCTTCACGACGCGCGCTCACATGACCCACTTGCAAAGGCAACAGCAACGACATCGTCAACGACTACTGGCCGTCAGCGCGACGCAGCTCGACGCGCGATCCAAGCGCAGCAGATGGCGCGTCTCGCTGCGCCGAGTGGTCTCGCAGACACGACTGCTGTGAGCGGCACAGACGCCGTGTTCACGTGTCAAGACGGCGTCACGACGATCCCGTACACGATCGCCGGTCAAGCTGTCGGTGCGAGCGCCAAGTGCAACCTCGTGGTCTTCCACGACTTCTTTGACACCATGGACAGCACGAAGGTGTTCTTCCGCGCCGTGCTCGCACGCAACGTCGGCGCCCGCGCGCTGTTCTTCAACCTCCCTGGTCAAGCTGGCGCTGCACTCGGCTCAAGCGACCGCGCCGTGTTCAACAACATCTGGTACGCCCAGCGCGTACACGAGCTCCTGAGCTACGTCCAACACACGCGCGCGTTCGCACTCCGCGGCTTGCCGTTCCACATCGTCGGCTTTGGCAACGGCGCGAACGTCGCTGCGTGCTACACGATCACGTTTGGCAAGTCGTACGGCGCGAGCTTACAGTCGCTCGTGCTCTGCAACGGCTTTGCGACCGTCGACGCGCAGCTCGCAGCGATCCTCCATAGCGCAGTGAACGTCTTCACGTGCTTCCCGCCGGCGCGACCGGACCTCCCGGTGTCGTTCTTCAGCAAGTTCCTCTTCTCGGACACGTACTTGAGCAAAGTCGACGCGAACCTCGCGCTCAGCATCTACACGGCCGTGACGAATGCGATCACGCTCGACGGACGCATTCGCATTTGCCAAGGCGCGCTTCTCCACGTCGACCTCGCCGCGCAGCTCGAGGCGATTGACGTCCCGCTTGTGCTCGTGCAGTCGATCGAGAACGCGCTCGTTGCGCCTGGGAACGTTGACGCGTTCCTCCAAGGCCGCTCGACGATCCTCCACGCGTGGTCGCACCAGCAGCAGACGACCACGACGAGCGCTGACATGCTCAGCAAGGCGCGCAAGCAGCTGCAGCACGTGCTCGCGACGCGCAAGAGCGCGTTCGTCTCGTGGCTGCGTGCTGGGCACGAGCTGCGGCAAGAGTGCAAGACGTACATGACGGAGTTGATGGAGCTGCTCGTAAGCGCAAACGAGCTCAGCGAGAGTGACAGCGCAGTGGCAGTCGATCCTGTCGACCATGGCAGGAACGAAGAGCCCGAGTCTGCGGCGCGGCGTGAGCGCACTGGACCAGTGCATCGTCGGCAAAGCGGCTCGTCTGCAGCAGATGCGAGGATCCGTCCTGACAATGCGGCTGTGGACACTGAAGAAGCTTCGCTCAAGTCAACAAGCGCGCTCGAGCCACCACAAACGCCTGCTCTAGACCTCGCAGCAGCACCCGTGGCAGCGCCTCGCGTCTCGCCGCTTGCGTTGGATACGCAGCTCATTGACGAACGCACACAAGCAAACGCTAGTGCGTCTCGCAGTCAGGTCTCGACACAAAAGCAAACGCCAGCAGCGCCAGTGTCACTCACAAAGTCGGTGTACGAGCTCCAGCTCGAGCGCTCGGAGCAAGAGTTCCAAGCCGCAGTGCGAACGAACGAAGCGCAGAAAGCGGCGCTGGCAAAGAAGCAATGGCTCGGAGCCAAGGACGAGGCGACAGTGTCAACGTCAGTGGCGCAGCCATCACCAGTCGCGTTTCCGTCGACTGCGCACTTGGCGCCGCCACCTTCGCTTCCACCGCCAGTTGTCACGGCATCAGCTCCTGCTGTCCTGTCACCGCCTCACGCCGCTTCCATCACTGCGTCACCAGTGGCTCCACTGGACCCTGCGATCGACGCGCTCCGAGAGGCGATGGTCGCGAACGAGCAGCGCGCTAAGCGCGAAGCAGAAGAGCTCCGGATCAAGCAGCGCGCGGCAGCACAAGAACGCATGGCTGCGCTGCAGCAAGAGCAAGAGCGTCGGCGGCGCGAGTGGGAAGAAGAAGACCGCGCACGACTCGCGGTGATGGAGCAAACGCTACAAGCGCAGCAAGAGGAGCGCCTCGCTGCCACAAAAGCGCGCGACCTTGAGCTACTTGAGCTCGATGTCTCAGCCTCGCTCGCTGCGATCAACAGGCCGCCCATTGCAGTCGTAGCAGCAGTCGCACCTGCAAGCTCATCGACTCTGCGTCAACAACTCGAGCAGCAGCGATCGCCACTACCGATGCTCTCAGGCGACGAGCTCCGAGCGCAGATCCGCATTCAGCCAGAGCTCCCAAGCATGTTTGACGAGCTCGAGGCCGCAGAGCGCGCCAAGAAGCGCATCGGCCGCCTCCGTGTCGATGAGTTCGCAGCCGTGAAGACGTCAATGGACCAGAACTACCGCGACGGCGTCCACGCCCACGAGCGCTCGCTCGAAGCAAAGCTTCTGCAGCGCAAGCACGCAAGCGCCACGCGCATCCAGACACAGATCCGGCGGTTCGTTGCTGTCCGACGCGTCTGTGCGCGGCGCGCACGCGTGCAGCACGAGCGCATCACGCGGTTCGCTGGCGGCGAGATCGTGCGTATCGTGCGCGGGTTCCTCGGTCGGCGGCGGTTCATTCGGTGCCGACAGGAGCGCATCGAGATGCAGCAGCGCGCATTCGCAGCTGTTGTGATCCAGCGCCTGCAGCGCGGGCACGTGTGTCGCGTCGCGTTCCAGCACAAGCTCCGCATGGCAAAGGCCGTTGTGCTCCAGCGCGTGTACCGTGGTCACGTCGGCCGTCAGTACTGCGATGAACTGCGCGAGGCACTCGCACAGCGGCGGTACATGAACCGCAACGCAGCGAAGATCCAAGCGACGTGGCGCATGCACACAGTGCGCGAGCAATACCTCACAGCACGCGTCTCCGTGCTTGCTGCGATCGAGATCCAGCGCATCTATCGCGGGCACGTCGGTCGCGTCGACGCTGCGCGGAAGAAGCAGTGGCGCGACGCCGAGCCAGGACCAGAGCGCCTCGCGCTCGGACTCGAGATGATTGAAGGCTCAAAGCGCGCGTTCGAGCGGCAGCAGAGCGAGATCGACGCGCTTCATCGCGCGCAAGAGGCCGTGGAGCGTCAAGTGAGCGCGATCCACTCAGAGCTCCAAGAGTCAGAGCAAGAGCTCGCAGTGCTTGAGCGCGAGCTCCAAGAGATTGACCAGCTCGAAGCCGATCTCCGAGAGCTCACGCACGAAGCAGAGCTGCTCCACAATGGCGGCGTCGAAGGGCTCTTGCGTAGTCACGCAGCTGGAGCTGGTGGCAAGCAACCGACGCCACTCGGCAGTGGCATTCCATCGTCGAGTAGCTCGCTCGACGACGCGACTGGCGCTCCCGTGCCGTACGAAGCCTGTGTCGAGCGCTTGTTTGAGAGCAAAGATGCTCTGAAAGCGCGCCAAGCAGACGCGTACGCAGTCGAGATGGCGATCCAGATCAAACGGTCCGAGCGCGAGCGGCGCAAGCGCGACCTCGACGCCGAGTTCACGAGCGTCTTTAGCGAAGTGCAGCAAAAGCGCGCGGCGCTCGCGGCAATGGAGAGCAAGCTCGCCGACATGGAGGCGACGCGCATGCGCAAAGACCGCGAAGTCGCGCGCTTGCAGCGCAACCTCATGGAGCTTCTTGAAGAGCAGAAGCTCGAGCTCGAGCGCTTGCGTGAAAAGGGCATTGAGCTCGAGACCGCCACGGCGACGTCTGCTGCAGCAGCGGCGGCCACGGCGCTCAAGGCCAAAGAGCACGAGAAGCAGTCGCAGGCGATGTTTGCGTCGACCGAGGAGCTCATGAAGTTCCAGTTCATGTCCATGTCGCTGTCGTACTTCAGCTCCTTGAGTATGCTCAAGAACCTCCGCGACATCAACGCCGATACGACCTCGGCGGCGATCACGAGCACCGCCGAGACAGCAGCGGTCGCTGCCGCCGCAGCCGCTGCGGCCAACATCCCAGCGATGACGCGCTTGAAAGTCGGCGGTGCAGACCTCATGACTGCAGCGTCGACGCTCAAGCAGCAACAGCTCGCGCAGCAGCTCGCAGACGAAGACGCCGCGAAACGCATGCAGCTCCAGCCGCTGCCGCCTGAAGTGCGCGACTGGAGCGTCGACGACGTCGGGCGGTGGCTCGACACACTTGCGCTGCCGCAGTACAAGCAGGCGTTCGCTGAAGGCGCAGTCGACGGCGCATTCTTACTCGAGCTCCGACCGGAAGACATGGCCGACGTCCTCGGCGTGACGCACAAACTCCACGTGCGCAAGCTCATCGTCGCGCGCAACAAGCTCCTGCCGCTCACGCAGCAAGAGCGCACGCAACTCGACGCGGTCGAGCACGAAGCAGATGCGAGTGCTGCACGGACGCAGGCGAGCGTCCCGGACGTCGACACGGTCTTCTCGCAGGCGCGCAATGGACGGCTCAAGCGCGTGATCGAGAGCCTCGACGCCGGCTTTCCCGTCGACGAAGAGGACGAGAAGGGCAATACGCTCCTGCTGCTCGCGTGCCAGAACGTCAACATGAAGATGGTCGAGCTCCTCGTCGCGAAGCGCGCGAACGTGAACCACAAGAACGCGCAGGGCAACACGGCGCTGCACTTTGCAATGGCGTACGACGCCGACGGCGCGCTTGGCGAGTACCTCATCGCGCGCGGCGCCGACGACACGATCGAGAACGCGTTTGGACTCACGCCGTACGATGGTCTCTCGCCTGAGTGATAAGAATGAATGTAGGCGACAGGAGTGATGATCGGATTGTTACCGACACTATTCTTACTCAAACGACTTGGCGACCCGCTTCGGCTCGTTGTCTTTGCTCGCACGCTCCTTCGCCGCGACGAGGCGGTTCACTGCGTTCACGTACGCAGTCGCAGACGCCACGAGGATGTCCGTGTTCGCGCCATGGCCGACGTACTGGCGATTCCGAAGCGCACCAGTCTGCGGGTTCACGAGGTCGCCAGTCGACGACTCAGCGCTGTCGCTGCTCGCGCTGCTGCGGTCGTTGCTCGCCTCCTTCTCCTCTTGCACGCGCACAGTCACTTCACCGAGCGCGTACGTGCCGTCAGTGATGCTGTTCACGGCGTATTCGTTGAGCTTGAGGTGCGGCATCTGCGTCGCGCGCTTGATCGCAACGTAGATCGCGTCGACTGGCCCTGTGCCCATCGCAGCTTCGCTCACTTCCTGCCCGTCCTTGTACGCAAGCGTGACCGTCGCAGTCGGCTTCACGCGGTTCCCAGCAGTGACGTGCACGGACTGGAGCGTCCAGAACGCCTCGGGCTTGTACAGCTCGTCCGACACGATCGCTTCAATGTCGGCGTCCGTGACTGTCTTCTTCTCATCCGCGAGGACTTTGAACTTGTCGACGTAGTAGTCGAGCTGCTGCGGCGTGAGGTCCGTGTACCCGAGCTGCTGCAGGCGCTTGCTGTACGCGTGGCGGCCCGAGTGCTTGCCGAGCACCATCTTGTTCTCGCTCAAGCCCACCGACTCGGGGAGCATGATCTCGTACGTCGCTTGGTGCTTGAGCACGCCGTCCTGGTGGATGCCCGACTCGTGCGCAAACGCGTTCGCGCCAACGATCGCCTTGTTCGGCTGGATCGTCATGCCCGTGTAGTGGCTCACCATGCGGCTACAGCGCGTGATGTGCGTCGAGTCGACAGTCGAGTAGACCGGGTAGTGCTGCGGCCGCGTCTTGAGCGTCATGATAATCTCCTCGAGCGCCGTGTTGCCTGCGCGCTCGCCAATGCCGTTGATCGTGACTTCTGCTTGGCGCGCACCGCCGACGATGCCAGCGAGCGTGTTCGCGCTCGCGAGACCGAGGTCGTTGTGGCAGTGCGTCGAGAACACTGCCTTCTCACTGCCCTTTGTGTTCTCGATCAAGTACCGAATGAGCGAGCCGTACTCGTCTGGGACCGTGTACCCGACTGTGTCAGGGATGTTGAGCGTCGTTGCGCCAGCAGCTATGACCTCAGCGAGCACGTCGCAGAGAAAGTCAGGGTCTGAGCGACCTGCGTCTTCGGGCGAGAACTCGACGTCCGGTGTGAGACTCGCTGCGAACGATACGGCTTCGACTGCGCGGCGGATGCACTCGTCGCGAGACATCTTGAGCTTGTACTTGAGGTGGATGTCGGACGTCGCGAGGAACGTGTGGATGCGGTGGCTCGGCGCGTGCTTGACCGCGTCAAAGCAGCGCTGGATGTCCTTCTCGGTCGCTCGCGCAAGCCCGGCAATCGTCATTGGCTTGCCCGACTTGCGGCCGGTCACGAGCGGGCCAATCTCCTGCGCAATCGCAGCGACGGCTTCAAAGTCACCGGGCGACGAGATCGGGAAGCCGGCTTCGCACACGTCGACGCCCAAGAGGCTGAGCGCGCGCGCGATGTCGAGCTTCTCGCGGAAGTTGAGCGTCGCGCCAGGGGACTGCTCGCCGTCGCGCAGCGTCGTGTCAAAGATAATGAGGCGGTCTTTGCCGTCATTCGTCGCGGCGTCGGCTGCGGTGGTGGTTGCGTCGGTCGAAGCGAAGCGCTGAGAGGACGTTGCATGCTTTTGTGTGTGGCGTGCAGCAGCAGCAGCAGTAGAGCGAGCTCGTCGGACGGCGCGGAGCATCATGGTGCGTGCAGAGAGATAGTGAGAGATGTTGAGAGAGCGAGGAGCGCTGGTTGCGAGGACGTTGGGGTCGTGGCCGTGGTCGAGCTGCTGGATCTGCTGCAAATGCGCGAGTGAGCGAGTGCGGTCGCTCGCTCCTGCCCTCTCGTGCAGCAGGATCGCGCTGCTGCTGCTTGCTTGGTCGTGTGTTTGCTCAAACAACAAACAACAACGATCCACGAGAGAGACCACCACAAAAAGCACTTGCACTTTGTATGAAGCAGCCGTGGCCAAAGCAAGTCTTGCCTTACAAGTCGCACATTGTGCTCATGTTGTGCCTCTTGTCGTCCAAAAGCGCACTTGCAGTTTGTATGGAACTGCCTTGGCCACAAGAAAGTTTTAGTGAGCTGAGCCGCCGCAAATCACGCGAATCACCAGAAAACAGGACAACCTGTGCGCAACGAGCGACAACGAGCAACACAAGCAACAAGCACTGAAGCAACTAACAGCAAGCACGTTGCTCGTGGCATGGTATCTCAGTCGTGTACGTGTGTGTGTGTGTGTGTGTGTGTGTGTGTTTGACGCCAATGTGTCTGTTCATGCACTGCACTCGTCATGGCTGCTGCTTGCAACTCGGTCCATATGTATGGTCCTTTGTTGGGGAGTGAGACGAGAGTAGCAAGAGTGAACCAGCACATACATGCAAGAGCAAACGAGAGCAACGAGAGCGAGCATGAGTGTAGTTTGATAGCTCGTGCGTGAGTGAGGCAGGCTGATCTCCATCTCATGCTGCTGCTCGTAGTCGTGATAGGCGGGCTTGCGGGCTTGCACTACCCACTCACGGCGCTACCCACTCACGACGGCCAGTCTGCCTGTCGTAGAGCGACCACGAGATCTCGCTCGCACGCGTCAAGCAACCAGCTGGCACACTAACACACCACGCACACACGCTGCGCAGGTGCGGCTGAATTGCCGAGCATAGACTCATGCGCGAGTCGAGTCCGAAGTGCGTGGCAGCTTTGCACGAGCACCGGCCACGCGAATGTTCACATCGTACAAGCGGATCTTGCCAACATCGTCAATGAACTCGTCCACCAACACCACCAGCGTCTCGCAAGGTACTCTCACCACCTCTGCATTGCTCTCTCATCACCTCTGCAGCAACACCGAGCACCGCGTGCCGGCAAGCGCATGAACACTACTAGTGCTTACTCAAGCAAGCACTCGCTTGCTCATCCTATCGCCTGAGAATGACGAGCTTGCTGTGCTCTCTCATCTTGTACTACCAGACCAGTGCGTCGCGCGTTGTGCATTGTACATACACCTGCGCTGGAAGACAGTGACGGAGTGGAGTGCTCGACAGTGACGGATGATGCTAGTAGAGTACTTGCGGAGCGCTCCAGCGGCAGGACAAGACGCGTCGTCACGAGTGCGTTCACAAGTCCGTGTGTGAGTGCACAGAGTGACACCGTGTACGCAGGTGGGTGTTATTGAAACGAGAATAGGACAAGCTCCAACAACCTTTGCTTGTGTCGAGCTGATCTCGACGACAACAGCAGAAGCGTGTCGCTCCTTGCCACGGATCACTTGCCCCTTGCTACTGCTCGTTGCGCTTGCTGTGATAGCATCACAGGCACTCGAGGATGCTGTTCACGCGTCGCTGGCGTGAGTGCGTGCAAGTCGGTCCGACGACAGCGCAGACTGTGCGCTCCGAGCGGCGCGCTGGTGCACTCAAGCACACACGTGCGGGTCGGCAGCGCGGCTTGCACTCAGACGCGGCGATCCCGTTCTCGTGGCTCCAGTGTCTCTTCTCGGTCAGCGCGTACGTCTGGCTCCTCTTGAACTTTATGCGCACTGAGTTCGCGATCCGCGACCTCCGAGGCTTCCGCGCACTCGAACCCGACGTCCTCATGAGCCTCGGACCGTACGCATACGCTGGGAACGTGTTCACAAAAGCAAGCAGCTCAGGCAGCGCGGGTGGCGATGATATCAACGTGACGTCCAGCAAACCCACTGCGCTCTGGAGCTACAAGTATGACACAACGTCCATCGCGTTGCGAGCTTTTGCCGAGTTCGCGAACGCTTCGATGGTCCCAGACTGCGTCCTGTACCGGAGCAAGTGCACGAGCGACGAGCTTGCCCCGGCGACAGCGTTCCGGATGCTCGACGCACTGGTCGATGCCGTGCAGCACAAAGCATCCGAGCTGTCGAGTTCCGAGCCAAGACTTGGAGCCGTCACTGATGCAGCGATGGCAGCGCAGGTTCGGCCTCGCTTGCTGCTCCTGCGCGCGAGCTACGAGTTCTTCGATCGCGTCCACAACTACCTCCTTCCTCAGCTCTTCATGAACCCGCAGTGGCGCACGCTTCAAGCCGCGTTTTACAGTTTCGATGCCCTTGTCGCTGCATCAGACCGAGCGCTTACAAGTACTGGTGCGACCACCGTCAACGACACCGGCAGCAGTCGGAACGCGAGCTTTGTCGACTTTTGCTCGCTCGCGTACGGCGAAGTGCGGCCGTTCTCGTGCGACGAGTACTGGACGAGCTTCCGCCGCTCGTGCAAGCAGAACAAAACCACGTGCCGGTCAGTCGAGCGCGTGTCGCTCCATGCCATGCAGCGGCTCAGCAAGCTCCAGACTGCGTACCCGAACGCGACTGTCGACCTGCTTGTCCTCGAAGCGCTCCGAGACGTCACGATCGTCCGTGGTGGTCTCACGTACGTCGGCAAGCGCGGTGCCGACATCGTCACGATCATGCGCGTTCGAACCTGCAGTCCTGCAGTGCGGCCATCTGGATCAATGTCGTGTTCAACGCATCTGATCGACGACTATCGCTACGAGATGGAGACGTGCGCGACCGACGTGGTCAAGTGGTTCCCGATCGTCTTCTTCCTCCGCGTCGCTGCGCAGTCGTACTACTGGCTCCGTCTTGCGATGCTCCTTGGCGGGTGCTACGTCGCTGCGGCTACCGCTGCTGAAGCAACTCAACCAAGCAACGGTCCAAGGAGCTACTTCACACTCGGAACAACTCGGCGCGCACTCGCGACGTTCTTCAAGATCCCGAGCCAAGTGATCGTGTACGGCAGTCCGTTCCCGATTGTGTGCTACCTCCTCGCGCACGTGATTGACTCGCCAATGGTCTACGACCTCATCGGCCAGCAGTTCGACTCGCTCGAAGGACTCTTCCACTTGAGTCTCGTCGACCTCGTCGAGTTCAGCTCGATCCAGATGCGCAATGTCTGGATCCTCGCTGCGCTCGCACACATTGGAGTGCGCGTCGCGACGCAGCGCAACTGGTCGCCCGTGGACGGCGTCTGGGGCATGCCGCAGTTCTCTATCGCACTCGTCTCGTCGCTCACGATCATCTCGCAGTTCCGCTTCATCACGCTGCGCCAGACGCCAGTGACGAGTCTCCAGCACATTCCAGTCATCTCGCGTCTCCACCCAGCGCTCGAGTCGCTGTTGTTTGACGGCAGTGGCGGTGGCAAGTCCGCGCTCGGCGGCGTCTTCCTCGATCTCATTGCGGTCTCGTGCTCCACTGTGCTCATCGCGCTCGTCGCTGGCGTCTTTGCGCTCACGATCCACTTCGTGTGGCCAAGGTCTGGCGTGAAGCTCGTGTTCTGGCGCTCGTACTCGGTCACGCCGCTCTCAGTCGGCGTGCTCTGGTCAACTAACGCACTCGCTGTGAGCTGGAGCGACGACCTCGTGGTCGTGCATCGCCGTGTCGGCTCTGCAATCCACCGCCAGGCGCAGTCGTTCCGCAAGCGGTCGTCGCTCCGACTCATGCCGAGTACCGTCGATCTGGCCGCGAAGCACCCAGTCCGTGCGTTTGGATCATTGTCTCCACTTCAGCAGCAGCGCCAGCAGCAGTCGTCGCTACTATCGCAGCCACAGAGCGTTCCGCGGCATCCGATCGAGCTCCAGACGCTCGATGACCGGTCCGAAGCTGCCGAGGCGACGATGTTCCTCATGAACATTGCGATGCTGAGCGACCCGATCACGCTCTTGCTCCTGTGGCGCTGGAACACCGCGAGTGTGCAGCTTGGGTACTACCGCTCGACTGCGACGAACCACGTGTACCTCGTCCCGATGGCGTACGTCTCAGAGCACTCGCCGCTCGACTGGAGCGGCTTCACGCTCGAGCGCACAGCCGCAGTGCGAGACATCACGTGGTCCGAGCTCATCACGTGCGGCTAGCTGTCAACATCGTCATGTAGCGACATGGAAGAATGCAATAGACTGCCGACGTATGCACTCACAACGTTGCAAGGACGCGTCCTACACAGGACGACGAGGACGCTCGCACGTGCTACTGACAAAACGGACGGATGATAGCTCGCCAGCCAGCCGTCCGACATCGGACTCACTGGTCAAGGTGCTTGGTCGTCTTCTGGATTGGCGACATCGTCGTGTCGCGCGTCGCAGCGAGGTCTTCGACTGCGACCCACGGCGCCTTCGCAGTCGCGCCTGCGAGGTCAAAGTTCGGCGCGCGCACCGCAACACCCGGGTGCATGCTCACTGGCGTGTACGTGCTGCCGTCCGTGCCCGAGTGACTCGGCGTCCACGTGCACGGGAAGAGCGCGCCAAAGCACAGGTGCTGGATCACTGGGAGCTTCTTCAGCACTTCGCCTTCGTACAGCTTGAGCATGCCGCCGTTGATCTTCTCCCACGACGGCAGCGCGCTGATGTCGTTCAGCATCGGCGACGTCTCTGCGAACGGCGAGCCGGACTTGACCTCTTTGATGAACTTGATCGCGTCGAGGTACAGATAGTCGCGACTGCGCGTCTCCAGGACGGTGTCGTCGTGCACAGACTCGGGGAGGATCTCCGTTTGCCCTGCATGAGTGAGCGAGCGAGCGAACGAGTAAGTGAGCGAGTGGACGGTCGCACAAGAGGAACACGCGTGCGTGAGTGCGAACGTCCGCGCCGACAGACTCGCTAGTGTGTACAAGGAGCAACAGCTCGTCGCATCGCACACACAAACGCAAACAAGCACGCAAGCAAGACGCACCGATGAGCTGCGCAGCGCCAAAGTAGAACGGCAGGCAGTGGTAGTCGTCGAGACCCCAGACGCCATGCGAGCCTGCTGGCTCGAGCATGTACAGCTTCTGCAGACGTCGCATGAGCGCGAGGTACGCGGCAAAGAGGCGGAGCACGAGCGCAGGGAAGTCCGTTTGCGTGAAGAAGCCGATCTTGTAGAGACAGCCTGCGTGTGTGTGTACGAGTAGCAGTGGCAGCAAGACAGCGCCATGGCCACCAGTCAGTCAGTCAGTCTATTGGTTCGACTGTCAGTCCGTCACGGACGCCAACGCCTCGTGTCGCCAATGACTCGTGTGACGTACTCATCCACACGACAAAGCTCGTCTCGTGGCCCGTGCCGTAGTCGATGCGCACGCGGTTGCCAAAGCACTCGTTCAAGTACGCCGAGAGCTCAACGATCGCGCCATGGAGACTCTCTGGCAAGAGCGTCTGTTGCAGCTCCGTGCTGCGCTGTCGAGCGTGATAGTAGCCATAGCAGTCGCGCAAGTCAAACAACAGCAGCAACAACAGTGTTCACGTTAGCAACGAGCGAGCGTGAGAGAGAGGAAGGCTCGTGTCAATCAGCAGCACGCTGTCTGTGATCCCAAGACGCGTGGACTCGAGCCAAACACGAGCACGCACCGTGATGACGCGGTCGTAAAAGTCGCGGAACGCGCGGTTGCCAAAGCGCATGGGCTGCTGAATGGGCGGGATCTCGTCGACCCAACTGTTGATCTCTGCGATCATGTCGACGGCCTTTTGCACGTTCTAGTGGCGATGGCGAGACAGAGGGCGTGAGCGAGTGAGCTGTTATCGGCGTGCAAGAGCACGCGGACGTACTGGCGAGGCATCAATGTCGCTCGAGATCGACCGTCCTTTCACGCTCTCATTCAGGTGCTTCACAAACACGAGGATCATCTGGTGCGCCTGTGGAGATCATGTGACGTGACCGAACCAATTGAAGCGCAGCGTGAGCGCAGTGCACACAACACAAAGCAAGCAACCAAGAGAGAGAAGAGGAGCTCGAGCGCACGGGTGAGCCGACGAACTTGCGCAAGTCGCTCTCGACAAAGATCGCGCGCGTAGGCTCGCGGTAGTTCATGGCGTCGCTGCTCATGAGGATGGCGTCGTTGCTGCTGCTCTCGTCTCTTCTTCGTTGTTGTGTGTCTGATGTCAAGCACGCACTCTCTTGTTTTTATCACTATCGGTAAAAACAACAATCTAAAGCTATACTCAAATCAAGTGCATTGTATTTGAAATGTTGACTTGTGTTGACCACGTGATCCAAAAACGAAAGAGCTATACGTCCGATCCATGCAACTCGAGAGCTCAAATGCTTGCAATGACTCGATCTCGTTCACACTCGAGCTCTCGATCGATCGCGTCGTCAACACTTGCATCGCTCGCACTAGAGCTGGATCGCGTCAAAGACGTACGCTGGGACGTGGCCGTCGAGGAAGCTCCTCTTGATCTTCGAGCAGCGCGCAAACTCGAGCATGAAGATGAGCGTGTTGACAACGTCGGCTGGGAGCTCAGTCGCCGCCGTCGCAGGGCCTTTCGTCTTTGCGTCCAGTGGCTTTGCAAAGATGTCGTTCACCTTTGCGCGTACGTACTGCCCGAGGTATGCGAGGAACTTCTCCGTGTACGACGGGTGGAACTGCTTAAAGACCGTGAGGATACCCAAGAGCAGCGGCTCACCGTCGATCGGGTTCTTCCCGACGCGACACAGCGCGCCAAAGTTCCGGTCGTACTGGAGCTTTGGCATGTACGCGACGACAAAGAGCATAAAGAGCGCGGCGAGACCGTCGAGCGGCGCGTCGACAGTGATGTAGATCTTCTGGAACGGGTCGTTCGCGCCAATGTTCTCCAAGTACTTGTTGAGCTCGACGAGGATCGGATTGCCGTCTGAGCCTGGGTACGGCTTGCTCTTTGGGTCGCGGTAGTGCGCGCGAATGTCGTTCAAGAGCGAGTCGTTGAGTGCGTCGAGCGTGCACGAGAGCAAGTTGGCGTCCAAGCGGCTCGAGAACGACAGCTCGCTCGAGATCTGGCGCCGAATGAGCGCGGCTTGGCCGATGATCAGCACAGCTTTCAGCAACTTGCTCATGATCTTCTCGACTTTCTTCAGCACGGCGTCGTACAGACGGCTCGACTGCTCAGGGATCTTCCACTCGGGGCGAATCGCCTCGGCGAACTGGTCCAAGAGGCCGTAGTACGGCGTCACGGCCGTGCCCCAGAACTTGACGAGGTTGTTGAGCGTATGCACGATGCGGAACGAGAGCATGCGGTCGAGACCTGCGAGACCGAGGAGCCCGACGCTCTTGTGCAGGACCGAGAACGCGCCAATGCCGCACACTTCTTTGCCGTCGTCCGAGAACCAGCCGATGCACTGCGGCGAGTAGATCGTCACGTGCGGGTCCGTCATGATGAAGAGCGCGTGCATGAGCCGGCCCATAAAGTTCACGCTCATGTCGCCCGTTGGTGGCTGGAAGCGCGGGATCGGAATCGCGCGGCTCTGGTACTGCGACGCGCGGTCGTACACTTTCTTCTTCAAGTACCGATTGCACTCTTGCTCGACGTTGTAGTTGATGATGCGCGAGAGCTCTTCGTGCCACATGCGCAGGCCGTAGATCCCAATGTAGTCCTGGATGTACTCGAACGAGAGCCGGTAGGCGTCGAGCGTCGTGGCGAGGTTCACAAAGATCGCGTTGCACTCCTCCGGCGTGTTCTGCTCAAAGATCAAGATGTCGTGGAACGCGAGCGAGACGCGGTACACGAGCTCCTTGCGCAGTCCGTCCTCCAAGACGAGGCGCGGGTCGACTTCGAGGATCCCCAAGAGCGTGCGCTTCATTGCGAGGATCCCCTCTGTGTACTTGGACACTTCGTTCGTTGCGCGCGCGAGGCGGTAGCGCTCGTTGAGCTGCGCGTGGTTCTTCAGCAGCGTGTTCTCAAACTTGACTGGGATCGGCTTCATGTGGTCCGTCTGGAGCTTGATGATGCCTGCGAGGATCCGGAAGACGCTCTGCGGAATCACCTCCATCACGCGTCGGACGTAGTCAACGAGCTCGCCCGAGTAGTACTCGGCCACAGAGATGACGTCTTCTGAGCCGCACTGGTGAATGCGCGTGAGCGGGACGTCGAGGATCGACGCGAGCTTGAGGAACACGGCGCGCAAGAGGATCACAGACGACGGGTCGTTCTTCACGCGCTGGTGCAAGATCTTCATAAAGTCGTTGATGATCTCCCACGCGTACGACAGGTCCGAGACGTTCTCAATGATGCCCATGACTTCGTCGCGAATGCGCACGGTCCGGACCATCTCAGTCAGGAACTCGCGCGACTCCTCCAAGTACGCTTTCACTTGCAAGTTCGTGTCGATCTGGTCAAACTGCTCGACGTGCCCGAGCGCTTCGATCAAGCGCTTGATGCGGCGCCCGGCTTTGATGTGGTCAATGTAGTCCAAGCTGTTGACTTTGTCTGCGAGGTCTTTGAACCAGCTCATGAGGTCCTCGTTGCGCTCGACGCGCGTGAGCGGCTTCTCGCCGGAAAAGTACTCGCTCAGCTCGACCATGCGCTCGGACGTCTCTTTCATGCAGCGCTGCCATCGGTCCTCTTTGCTCGCAAGCAGTGCAACGAACATCTGCTTGAGCTTCCACTCGAGCTGCGAGACCTTGAGCAGGAGCGTAATGAGCTTGTCTGGGTCCGTCGCGCGGTCAAAGATCTCGCGCTGCTCCGTCGAGTTGTTCATCATCGGGATCACTGGCTGCATGCGACTGTGCATCATGGTCCAGCGCACTGTGACGTTTGCGTGCCGGATGCAGTTGAGCAGCGGGTCGAGGTTCTCGAGCACGTACTGCTCGGTCAAGACGCCTTCTGTGAGGAAGTAGTTGAGCTCGTCGATCGACTTGGCCGTCTGCTGGACCTTGCGCTTCGTGATGTGTGCAATGTTTGATGGCTCGAGCGTGTTGGCGAGCGCGAGGCGCGCTGCCGGGTACGCTGCCCACTCGAGCGAGAGGTCAGCGACGGCACCCATGTACGTCGTGAGGATGAAGTTGTCGTTGAAGTGGCGGTCGACGATCTCGCGCATGCTCGCCTTCTCGTGGATCAAGATGTCGGGCGCGAAGAACAGGATCACAAACAGCATCGACGCTTGGCTCGCGAGTCGCGTGCTCCGGTGCGTCCGGTGCGGAAAGCTCGGCTCTTGCAAGTACACGTCGTCGGACTGGAGCTTCCCAATGACCATGCTCACGACTTCCTCTGGCGGCTGGAAGCGCTTGAAGTACCGCTCTGGGTACTGCGGTGGCTTGGGCTGCCCAGGCAAGTACCCCGTCACGCGGCAGAGCTTGCAGACGTCGTCGATGTTCTCGAGCGCAGACTCGCCCTTGTTCCGGTAGAACGCGATCACCATCTTCTCGCGCGTCGGACCTGGGATCTTCCGGTCCAAGAGCAGCAGAATGACGCCGTAGAGATAGAGCGCTTCGCACATGAGCTGCGCGCCGTCCGTGTCCAAGAGGATGTTGGCGAGCGTGTGCTGAATGAAGAAGCCTTTCTCGAGGTTGTCGAGGAACTCGAGGTAGTCGCTCACGTACTGGAGCAGCGGCACGAACGAGGCAGTCAGTCCGCGATCGAGAGAGAGAGAGAGAGAGCGTTGTGCATTTGACTATCAGTTCGTACCTTGTAGATGCCGTCAAAGAGCTGGTAGAAGCGATCGAGGATGTCCTCGTGGTTGTCCATGAACTCGTTGTCGACGTCGAGGAGCTCCTGTTGCGTCCATGACGACACAGTGCGGCGTGAGTCAGACGCGTTGTGCCATTGCAGTCACACGCCGAGTAACAGAAGAGCGGGACGCACCGTGTTGCTGTTGACCATGTTCTCAAAGTCCTCGGGGTTCTTCAGGTACGCAAAGTCAAAGAGGATGTTGAGGTACTTGAGCTGCTCGGGGTCTTCGACGTGCGACGGACCCATGAACACACTGGAGCGCGACCACGGCGTAGCACATAAAGACATAGACTGTAAGCGCCACACGTGAATGCTT
This sequence comes from Pythium guiyangense, assembly GCA_003730235.1. Lineage (NCBI taxonomy): Eukaryota > Oomycota > Peronosporomycetes > Pythiales > Pythiaceae > Pythium > Pythium guiyangense. The sequence continues at coordinate 275,031 of QXDM01000057.1, read as the reverse complement.
CCGCAAAGGCGACACCACACAGAGCAAGCGCGTGGCCGACTTACCCAGGGATGTTGTTTGACAGTCGCAGCAGCTCGGCGATGATTGCGCTCCCGCGACTCACGAGCCGCAGCAGCGTCTGCCCGCAGTCGTTCTCCTCTGCGAGGAACTCCATGGCGGTGGTGCAGTGCGAGTAGTAGTGGCGCACGTCTCTCTAGTCCGCGCAGATGACGCCGATATCGATGGACGTGCACGCGCGCTGCCGTCGAGGTCGAGGTCTTCTTCCTCGTTGCAGGCTTTTGATTTGCTCCGTCTTGAAGATATCGACGCTTTTGTATAGAGCCAGAAGCCGAATTTCATTTTGACGTGTAGTGCTGACGTGCATCTAGCATTTTGTATAGATACAGTCATTGCTCAGATAAATATGCAGAGTATTCATTACGTCAATTTTAGTACTGCTTTAATTGTAAGTTGAATATGCTGCATACTTTTCTGAATGTCAAGCGATGTTTTCACAGCTATCACTGTACGCCAAACACTTTGACTTTGAGCCTCAACGAGCACACTCACACAACATCAACGGCACCAACGGCGAAGACAAGCAACGACTTGATCGAGCACGAGCACGACCTTGACGATGACGGAGCGCCAAGATCGCTCGCAGCGCCGTGCAGCCGCTGCGGCGGCGGCGTCAGCGAGAATGCAGCAATGGCGCACGATCCTGCAGCCGTGGCAGGCGCAGCTCCCGCACTTTCGCGCACCGAAGAGTCTCTTTGTCGACCTCGGCACGGAGAACAGGCGCAACGCACCTGCGTGGCGCGACAGCGTGCTCCGCGTGCGCGAACTGCTCGAGCTGATGCACGTGCTAGCTGTCGCCGAGAAACTCTCGTGGATACACCTAGTCGGTCAGTTGACGAACGAGCGCACGACAGACGTCACTCGAGCACGATCAGGGAGACGCAACTTTACACTCGAACGTGCATCGCTCAGCTACTTCAAGATTGGCAACCTCGGCAAGCTTGACGCTGTGACGGTCTACACAGCGTTCTTCTTTGGCTTTGACGCTGCGTCGTTGCGACCCGAGTTCCGCACCGCAATGGAGCAGATCCACGCGCTCCTCTCACCCGCGATGCGCACACGACTCGCAGATCCAGCGAATCGGCTACCGATCAGTATCAGTCTGCATGACAAAGACGGTTCCTCTGCTGTCGCAACTGCAGTGTACGTTCACTTGTGCGTGGACCTCGTCAAGTCCGTTGCTGCGCAGATGGTTGCAGCGTCGTCGCAGCCGCAACCACGACCAACCGACAGCAGCAGCACGTGGCAGTACCGCTTCCCGTACAAGCTCGCGAGCGTGAGTGTTGGCTCGCTCTTAGACACCAAGCTCCGACCTGGTGCTGGTCCAGCCGTGGCGGAGCTCTTTGCGCTCGGCTTCTCCACAAACCTCCCCGAGTATTGGCCGCATCCAGTGCTCGACGCTCGCCATTCCGGATCTTGGTCCGATCCTCCAAGCACTGACCGACGGCGACACGTTCCGACGCAACGAGGGCTTTGCAAAGCTCATGGCAAATCAAGTGAAGAAGCTCTCGGTCTCAAGCTGGGTGTCCGACAAATCGGAGAAAGACGAAGCTAAGCGCGTGCAGCGGGTCTGTGCGATGCTCTCTGCACTCACAACATCGAGCGACACCACGACACTCAGTGTGCGCGGCACGTACAGCTGTGGCCCAGTTGCAAACCAGCAGAAGGTCTTTGCGTGGCTCGCGTAGCAAAGACTCGACGTCGAGCGTCACAACGCTCAAGATCGACGCGTACGCCACGGCGACGGAGAACCTCGTCGGTCTCACGCGCGTGCTCGAAGCAACAAACCCTGCCGAGCCGCTCTTGTGCGCCATGGGTGTCCGTCAACCGGATGGACATGTCAGTGACGTTGGGTTTGCAGTCTTGAAAGCCGGCACAGTCGTCTTCATCAAGCCGACGCCACAGGAAGCGCGCACAAAGAGAGCGCTACAGCACTTCGATGTGAAGCATGAGCTGAACGTCCGCGCATTCGACAATGCGAACGATCCGCAGTACCTCGACATCGTCGTGCCGTGCTACGGCCACTGCATCGTTGAGCGCACGTCTGTCGATCACTTTGTCCCGACTCCGTCGCCTGATCTGCCGTCACTTGCGCTTGGCTACCACGGCGCGCTCACGTCGCTCGATATCAGCAAGGACGCCTGCGATCCGTTGCTGCCGCTGATCGAGTACATTGGTGACAACTTGGACGAGCTCAAGCTGGGTGGCGAGATATCGGCCAACACGCTTCGTCGTGTCTTGAAAGCGTGCCCAAACTTGTTCAGCCTCGAGCTCGGGTATCCTGCAGAAGGCTCAGACCGAGTCTTGATCGAGGCGTACGAGAGCGGCACGTGCAAGGTCGAAGACCTAGCGCTCGAGGGCTTCATGGGCTCTTCTTCATGGGATGCTGAGCCACCTGTTGACTTTGTCGTGGCGCTCCAAGACCCAACGAGTGCCATCGCCCAGACACTGCGATTCCTCACGCTGTACGAAGCAAGACCGTGCGCATTGAGTGAAGAGGTGTTGGACGAGTACATTGAGATGCTCGCAGTCAACCAAACGCTCGAGTACCTCAAGTTCAGAGCAGTCGACCGCTACTTCGACGAGCGCGAAGATGCGCTCATGGAGACACATGGCATGCGCTTGCCTGATCGGCTGCTGAGTCCAGACGAACGACGCGCGTTCCTCAGTGTCGTCCGCCACTACATGCCGTTACCGTCGCCGGACGGTCCGCCGCTCAAGCGTGCACGCACCACCACCGAGCATCCTGACCGAGCTACGACTGATCAGCGTGACCGCGATGCCGTCGAGCTCGTCTTTGCGTTTGCAGCGACGCCAGGAGCGACTCGACACCTCTGGCTCTCGAACTATGACGGCGAGAACACACCACCCGAGCGCTAGTTCAGTCGTCGCGTCATTCTGAAGCAAGCATACATGCGGCATCTCCGGGCTCAAGCCATTCGACTTCTCGTCGCTCGCTCGTGTCGCGAGCGCAACGCTCCACTCCAACCTCGTCGCCGGTCTCGAGGCATGCATGCCGTAGCTGTGTTTGTGTGTGTGTGTGTTCGTGTGTCAAAGCCTTGAAGTGTCTGCGGTGATAACACGACCCATGAACTACCCTTGCGCCGTCGTCCCGAACATTCATTGTTGTTGTGGGGATCCATCGCTCACTCGTCGTCACGGTTGTCTTCTGCGTGGTGCGCACCACGTTTCACACTGCACATGATGTGCGCCTCTGAGTCCACCCGCACCTGTCTCTGCCTGCTGCTTAATCGTCGTGACAAGATACCAAGCCTGTGTAGTTGTAGTTGTAGCTGTTGCTACTGGGCTATCCATGGGAGTGCTTGCGATCTGGAGCGTGCAAGTGCAAGTGCATGTGCAACGAATCACGAGGCATGTGCGTGCTGATTATTGAATCATGAACAATCCTGATGCGATTACATCGATACAAACAACAAGATAAAAGAAAAACCACAAGGCAGAAATCGCAGCCTACATCATGCATGCAATTTGAGAAACAGCGCGCAAAACTATGAAAATAGGCGCACTACTTTCGTAATTTTGACACTCTTGGTCGATCGATCGTTTTTCTGGTTCTGGTTTGCTTGAAGAACGGTCGACGGTCGACATGCGCTGCTGTCGCCGACAATCGCGATCGACGAGAAAGCGCTGCTGTTGCTGCGACGACGGTGGTGACGACGCTAGCGCTTCAAGCCGAGGTGAGCGCATGCGTGTCTGATGCGATAGGCGAGCGTCGCGCGCTCCTCACAAGTATTTTTGTGTGTGTATTATGTGGGTTTGTGTAGCGCTCACCTGCCTCGCCGACTCGAGCAAGGAACCACGAAATGCACGAGCGCTTGACGCAGTTGATCCAGTCCAAGATGCGTGCAGACTCGCGACATTATGAGCACCGGGTGTGAGCACGCACGCACTCGCGCGTCGGTGTACACTTGATGTCAAGGGGACGCGATCCCGCCAATTCAACAGCCCATGCGCTTGTACGACCGCGTCATCACGGTGCGTGCTCGTGTTTGGCTCGAGTCCACGCGTCTTGGGATCACAGACAGCGTGCTGCTGATTGACACGAGCCTTCCTCTCTCTCACGCTCGCTCGTTGCTAACGTGAACACTGTTGTTGCTGCTGTTGTTTGACTTGCGCGACTGCTATGGCTACTATCACGCTCGACAGCGCAGCACGGAGCTGCAACAGACGCTCTTGCCAGAGAGTCTCCATGGCGCGATCGTTGAGCTCTCGGCGTACTTGAACGAGTGCTTTGGCAACCGCGTGCGCATCGACTACGGCACGGGCCACGAGACGAGCTTTGTCGTGTGGATGAGTACGTCACACGAGTCATTGGCGACACGAGGCGTTGGCGTCCGTGACGGACTGACAGTCGAACCAATAGACTGACTGACTGACTGGTGGCCATGGCGCTGTCTTGCTGCCACTGCTACTCGTACACACACACGCAGGCTGTCTCTACAAGATCGGCTTCTTCACGCAAACGGACTTCCCTGCGCTCGTGCTCCGCCTCTTTGCCGCGTACCTCGCGCTCATGCGACGTCTGCAGAAGCTGTACATGCTCGAGCCAGCAGGCTCGCATGGCGTCTGGGGTCTCGACGACTACCACTGCCTGCCGTTCTACTTTGGCGCTGCGCAGCTCATCGGTGCGTCTTGCTTGCGTGCTTGTTTGCGTTTGTGTGTGCGATGCGACGAGCTGTTGCTCCTTGTACACACTAGCGAGTCTGTCGGCGCGGACGTTCGCACTCACGCACGCGTGTTCCTCTTGTGCGACCGTCCACTCGCTCACTTACTCGTTCGCTCGCTCGCTCACTCATGCAGGGCAAACGGAGATCCTCCCCGAGTCTGTGCACGACGACACCGTCCTGGAGACGCGCAGTCGCGACTATCTGTACCTCGACGCGATCAAGTTCATCAAAGAGGTCAAGTCCGGCTCGCCGTTCGCAGAGACGTCGCCGATGCTGAACGACATCAGCGCGCTGCCGTCGTGGGAGAAGATCAACGGCGGCATGCTCAAGCTGTACGAAGGCGAAGTGTCGACGACGACGCGCCAGTGAACCGGCGCCTGTGCTGCCGTGTGCGCGCCGCGCCTCACGCGGTCGTGGTTGCGGTCGGTCCGCCGCCGAGGCAAAGGCAAAAGCACGTGAGCGAGCGGCCCTGTGCGCCTGCCTGTCAGCGAATGGCGTTTCGGTCTCTATGCTGCTGCAGCGGCGGCTGATGAGAGAGAGAGAGAGTGAGTGAGCCCCAATGAGTTGGTCCGAACGGCGCGCTGACCCAATGTCGTTGCATCGTTGTCGTCGTTGTTGTGCAGGGGCGGCAGGCAAAACGGCGGCCGGGCGCGTCACGCCGGTCCGCGAGCGCGCGCGTGCGCGGAACTGGGAACGCGCGAGACACGCCGTGTCCTTCGCTGGTCGCGCGTGAGCGAACGAGAAGGGAGTGAAGGTCGCGAGTGGCTGGGCTATGTCGCTGTTGCGCTCGTCAGCTGGTGCTTCGGTGGTTGGTTGGTTGGCTGGACCAACGGAGCAGCCGGCGCCGTCGTTGTCGTGAGTCAGCAGCTTTGCATCTCGGCGTCAAGCAAACGAGCGAGCAACTACGAGCGTGGGATCCATCGCCGGGATCCATCGCGTTGTCAGTGTCAGCTGTCGCGGAGATCCATCGCCCACTCGCGCGTTCGTCGTCACTGTTGTCGTGTTCTGCTTGATGCGCACCACGCTTCACACCACACATGCACGCTCGCGGTGTGCGAGTCTAGAGGCTAGAGTCCGCCACACCTGTTCGTCGGCTGCATCCTGTCTCTGCCTGCCTGCTTAATCGTCGTGTTAGGACACCAGGTTGCAGCTGCTGTTGCGAACGAAATACGTCGTTGTTCACATGCTCGCTGCTGCTGTATACGAGCGAGATGAAAGGACCAGGTAGAACAGAACGCGAGTGTATTGACCAGGCTGCATGCTGTTCGAGGACGCTACCGACAGCTCTGCTCGAGTACTTCGAAGTACATTGGGCCACCTGCGCCTCGCCTTGCCTCGAGCGCTCGACGTGCCTCGAGCCGCGAGCACTCACGCCAGGCTCATGTGCTGGACTCGCCGTCGTCGTTGGCTGCTATCGAGTCAGTCCTTTGTGGCAAAAGGACTGACTCGATGTAACGCATAATATGCGACTGGACGAGAGCGAAACGGCGTGTTTCATCGAACATTTATTCACAAAGTGACAGCAATAGTGAAACGAAGACTGCATTGTTGCGCGCAGCCATCCTGCGATATCGAATACTTTACATGACATTTCGGATGAGCTAGACTGTTCGGTTTGACCTGCTGACTGCTTGAGGAACTTTGAGGACTTGAGGACTTCGAGCACTTTGAGGTCTCGTACTGAGGCGTTGCATGTGCAACTCATGGTAGTACTCTAGTGACGACGATCGCAACGTACTGGTAAAAGCGTTGACATTTTATCAATGGAAAACAGTCAGCAGCATCGCAGCTTGAGCTTTCGTGGTTGGCTTTAACCCACCTATTTATATCGAGCGCTGTTGCAAAACCGATTGTTTGTAAACTTCGCTGATTGTTGAGATCGCAGTGCATACAACTCGGCTGTGGTGGCGTCTCGACACACACATAAAGGGAGCTGTGCTGCGGCACCGGAATCTTGCTCCTACTGCTGCTGCTGCTGTTGCTGTGGTATCGTCGTCATTGTCGTCGCCTGTGCTTGGACGTCGTTTGACAGACACAAAGTGGCATTGTTTGCCTCAAATGTGAGGAAACAAAACTTTGAAAGTGCATACATGCAATTTTCACGAATCGCGCAACCTTTGGTTTCATTATTGGAAAGATACGCTGTGGGATGCGCGAAAAAAGACAGGGACCGTTTCCGCCAATCATTCGTCGTAAGCCATCTCGGAGAACGGATGGCTGTCGCCTGCTTGTCAGTCGAACTGAACCAACGTGACTTGCATTGAGTATGCTCGGCGGCAAAGCTGAATTTTCGCACGCTTCAGATCGAACGAAAGCAAAACCGACATGTAGAAAATAGCGCATAAGCTTTTTGAACGAGGTAGTTCGTTTTGAACACAGGACGATGATGTATGAGCAAGGACAAGCTTGCTGCGATCAATGTGTGAGCGGCTCGAGGTGTGTGTGTGTGTGCGTGTGTGTGTGTGTGTGTGCGTGTGTGTGTGAGGGACAGGGCGGGAGAGAGGGCCAGAGAAAGGGACGCGACATGCGTGAATCAAGCGAGTCTGAACGAGTCATTGATTCCTTCAAATGAATCACTGTTTCTTTTCTGCGATCCCTAGCCCTTTTATCAGAGTGATGGTCAGCTGTCAAACCGATAAATTGCACTCGTTTCAAAGCCATCAAAACGATGTGTGCTATTTATATAATGTGAAGGCTCAAAACTGGCATTTATCGGCTTCCTGAAATTCATGTTTCTGAAGCGAATATTGGCTGAGAAAGTTCGGCGAAGCTATCCCTTTCGCACACAGCATTCGTGTGGCACTGGTGTGGCACGTCGAGGCACGTCGAGGCAAGCCGTAGAGCGAGTGGGTGGCGGGTAGAGCGCGGCCGACCGATCGAGCGAGATCGCTCGCTGTCCACGCGGTCGCCACCACCACCACCACCAACGCCGACGCACGTGTGCGCGCGAGCGCCTGCCGCCGCGCCAACCATTTCGGAATTTCCCCCGTTCCGAGCCCGCCTTCCTCCAGCCTTCGCTGTCGCCCGCCCGTGCCGCTCTTTCCACGCCACCCGCTCGCATCACCATGGCTCCGTACTCGCCGGCCGCTGGCATCAGCAAGCTCGCGATCGACAAGAGCAAGCACTTCACGGAGGCGCTCCAGCAGGCGGTGAAGATCACCGAGACTGAGGAGCAGAAGGTGGCGGCCGAGAAGATCTCGGAGCTCATCAACTCGGATGCGTCGATCAACCTCGGCGTCGTCTCGTCGCAGCTCCACGCGCAGCTCGTTGGCGCCGAGGCCGACGGCCGCATCGTGGCGTGCTACATCATCGACGACCTGATGCAGAAGTACGCGGAGCGCACGGAGGCGTACATCGCGCCGCTCCTTGTCGACCTGCTCGACCTGTTTGCGGACAAGAAGCCGGCGGTGCGCCCGGTGGCCGAGGAGGCCGCGCTCACGATCATCTCGTCGATCAACAAGAACTACACGATCCGCGTGCTCCCGTCGCTCTTTGCGGGTCTCGAGCGCACGAAGAAGTGGCAGACGAAGAAAATCTCGCTCGACCTCATCGCTGAGCTCTCGACGGTCGCGCCGTACCAGGTCGGCCGGTGCCTCCCGGACATCATCCCGGTCATCACGGACTGCATGTGGGACACGCGCAAGGAGGTGAAGCTCGCGGCGAAGGAGACGCTCATCAAGGTCTGCCACGTCGTGGGCAACGGCGACATTGAGCCGTTCATCCCGGCGCTCATCTCGTGCCTTGCGAACCCGACCGAGGTCGCTGAGTGCACGCACAAGCTCGCGTCGACGACGTTCGTCAAGACGGTCGAGGCCCCTGCGCTCGCGATCATGGAGCCGCTGCTCAAGCGCGCGCTTGCCGAGGGCAAGACGGCCGTGAAGCGCCAGGCCGCTGTCATCATTGACAACATGTGCAAGCTCATGGACGACCCAGCGGAGGCGCAGCTGTTCATGCCGAAGCTCCTCCCTGGTCTCCAGAAGATCATCGACACGGTCGCGGACCCGGAGTGCCGTGAAGTCGCGACGCGCGCGCACGCGACGCTCTTCATCGCCGGTGGCTCCGTCGAGGTCATGTCGGAGGACGAGCTCAAGGTCGACTACGACAACATCCTTGCGATCGTGAAGAACTCGGTGGCGGAGGACGCCGTGGCGAAGAAGGCCGAGATCGACGAGTTCACGCTCAGCTACCTCGCGGGCATCTGCTACTTCCTCGTCGTCGCGCGCAGCTTCTCGCAGACGACGTTCAACCAGCAGGTGCAGCACTACTTCAAGTACTTTATCAAGAACGACGGCTGGAAGAGCGTCGCTGTGGTCATTCGCGACCGCTGCTACAAGGAGAACAAGGCGATCATCATTGAGGACGTCGACTGCGACGAGGGCAAGCCGGACCTGTGCAACTGCGAGTTCTCGCTCGCGTACGGTGGTATGATCCTGCTCAACAACGCGCGTCTTCGCCTCAAGCGCGGTCACCGCTACGGTCTCTGTGGCCCGAACGGCTGCGGCAAGTCGACGCTCATGCGCGCGATCGCGAACGGCCAGCTCGAGGGCTTCCCGAAGAAGGACGAGCTCAAGACGATCTTTGTCGAGCACAACCTCCAGGCCGAGGAGGCTGACCTGTCGGTCGTCGACTTCATCTGCCTCGACGAGGAGCTCAAGGCGTCGCCGCGCCAGGAGATTGTTGACACGCTCGCGGGCGTCGGCTTCACGGACGAGATGCAGGCGCAGGCTGTCGGCTCGCTCTCGGGTGGCTGGAAGATGAAGCTCGAGCTCGCGCGTGCGATGCTCCAGAAGGCCGACATCCTCTTGCTCGATGAGCCGACGAACCACTTGGACGTGAAGAACGTCGCGTGGCTCGAGAACTACTTGAACTCGCTCCAGGACCAGGGCGTGACGTCGATCATGGTGTCGCACGACTCGGGCTTCCTCGACAACGTGTGCACGAACATCATCCACTACGAGAACCGCAAGCTCAAGATCTACAAGGGCAACCTGTCCAAGTTCGTCGAGGTCAAGCCAGAGGCGAAGGCGTACTACGAGCTCGAGGCCGCGACGTTCAAGTTCACGTTCCCGGAGCCAGGTTTCCTCGCGGACATCAAGAACAAGGGCAAGCCGATCATTCGTCTCACGAACTGCTCGTACACGTACCCGGGCCGCCCGAAGCCGTCGATCAACAACATCAGCGTGACGTGCGCGCTGTCGTCGCGTATCGCTGTGCTCGGCCCGAACGGCGCCGGCAAGTCGACGCTGATCAAGATGCTCACGGGTGAGGTCGAGCCGACGTCCGGTACGGTGTGGAAGCACCCGGCGATGCGCTTTGCGTACGTGGCGCAGCACGCATTCCACCACATTGAAGAGCACTTGGACATCACGGCGAACCAGTACATCCAGTGGCGTTTCCAGTCGGGTGAGGACAAGGAGCTCCTTGCGAAGGAGACGCGCAAGCTCTCGGCCGAGGAGAAGCTGCACTTCAAGAAGCCAGTGAACTGGGAGGGCGAGAAGCGCGTGATGGAGGAGATCGTGTCGCGCCGCAAGTTCAAGAAGACGTTCGAGTACGAGATCAAGTGGGAGAAGTGCTCGGTGGACGAGAACGCGTGGATCCCGCGTGAGAAGCTCGAGAAGTGGGGCTGGGACAAGCTCCTCCAGATCGCGGATGACCGTGAAGCCGCGCGCGCGAACCTGCAGGCGCGTCCAGTGACGGCGCTCGCGGTGCAGAAGCACATGGACAACTTTGGTCTCGGCGCCGAGTTCGCGACGCACTCGCGCATGCGCGGTCTCTCGGGCGGCCAGAAGGTCAAGGTCGTGCTCGGTGCGGCCATGTGGCTCAACCCGCACATCCTCGTGCTCGACGAGCCGACGAACTACCTCGACCGTGACTCGCTCGGCGCGCTCGCGGCGGCGATCAACGAGTTCAACGGCGGTGTCGTCATGATCTCGCACCACAACGAGTTCACGTCGGCGCTGTGCCAGGAGACGTGGAACGTCGACGCCGGTATCCTCACGATCGAGGGCCAGGTCGCGGAGGACAAGACGAAGATTGAGCAGAAGGACGAGGAGGAGGTGACGGACGCGTTCGGCAACGTCACGAAGACCAAGGTCAAGCGAAAGCTCACGCGCAAGGAGCTCAAGGCCAAGGCGAAGGCGAAGAAGGAGGCCGAGGCCCGCGGCGAGTACTACTCGGACTCGGACGAGGAGTAAGTTGCTCCGTTGCAGTATCAGCAGCAGCACGCGAGCGAGCGATCGCCTCGGAGACGCGCTGCAGTCGCGCTGGTGTCCAGTGCGCATGGAGCACTGTGCAGTCGCAGCGCCTGCAGGCGCCTTCGAGTAGACACGACGACGACAAGCGCGTGGGCAGTAGATGAGAGAGAGCGCTTTATATTTTTCCCACTGATAGAAACACGACCCACGGCTTTGGATGTCCGCTCTTGCTGCGCTCTTGCCTGTCATCTGCTGATCATGCCCGTGTCTTGCACGACAATGTGTACAGCATGTGCTTTGTTCCACAACTTGTGCCTTGCTCTACATCTAGCATCTTGCTCGACAAGTTGCCGCTCGCCTTGACAAATTACACCTTGCCACGTTGATGCACTTCGCTCAATCTCTGTACTTGCCAGGCCTTGACATGAGGATCAATCGCCATTGACAAGCAACGCAACGACAGCAAAGGCTCGAACGATGTCTATCTGTCTCCTATGCTCTGTGTTTGTTCGCGCTAGGACGATGCAAAGAACGACCGAATCGAGTGCTGCTGCGCGCCTCGACGTCTTCGCTTCAGACCTCCAGACGAAGAGGATGCCGATGCGCTGGACGAGAACGACAGGTTCTCGTGCTCAGTTGACTGCAAGTCGCTGCGAGTCGAGCTTGTGCACACGTCCATGTGCGCATTCACAGCGACTGTGTCGCTTGCATCGATGGCGTCGCCGCAGCTCGGACACGACACGACACTGTCGCGCTCACACGTCGTAACACTCGTTGCTGTCGTAGTCGCCTGAACACTATCGCGATCGTCGCCAACGTCTGATGCAGAGGCGGCGCTCGATAGGATACAGGCGTCAATGTGCGCGTTCACGAGCTTGCTGCTACTAGCGTTCACGCGCTCGCCGCAGATCGGACACGGCTGGTAGCACACGAGCGTGTCAGTGAAGAGCTCATCGCGCGTGCGCTTGTTGCTGTGGCCACGACCACTTGAAGCTCTTCGATTCGCCACAGTACGGCGTTGGAGCGACGGCTGCGGTCGTGGCTGCACTGGCGCCTGCGTCTGAAGGATACACGCATCCACGTGCGTGCTGATAGCGATCGCGTTGCTCGCATTGATCATCTTGCCGCAGATCGGACACGGCTGGAAGCTCGACGACTGCGGCGACACGGGCTCAGCTCGCACTGCTTGTAATGGCGCTGCTGGTGCACACTCGACAGAGTCGCTCGGACGACTGTTGCTGCTGCTACTGGCAAGCGCGTTTGTTGCGAGCATCGCAGCGACCACGTCCGACGCTGCGTCTGCTGCAAGTGGCGCGACAAAGTTCGCGATCGAACTGCTGCTGCTGCGGTGCGCTGTCAGTCGCATCGATGAGCCTCTTGCCGAGCGCTTCGCACTGCTGCTGTTGCTGCTTGATGGATGCACCGTTGCACTCTCATCCGCATCTTCGTCTGCTGTCATGACGTCGTCGCCCGAGTCACTCACACTGTCGCCGTGATCGTGGCTCACCAACGCGTCACTCGTCGTTGCGACTGCGAACTGATTGATCCCGAGCTGCCGCTTGCTCTCGCTCGCGCTGCCGCTCGACAGCGCTGACGCTGTGCTGCTCGCGTCGCCAATCGCCACGAGCGACGACGCGCGCACGCCGAGGAGCCGCAGCGTGAGCGGCAGCTCTTTGCGCAGGATCGCGACTGCGTTCGCTAACAGCTCGTCTTCTGTTCGCAGCGTCGTGGCGAACGAGGCCGAGCGCGAGCGCACAGAGAAGTCGGCGCACTTGAGCTTGAGCGTGAGCGTCCGCGCACCGACGCCCCCGCGCGCCATGTCGTCTGCGAGGTACGCGCAGACTTTGCGGCACTTGGCTTCGAGCGCCGCTGTGTCGCTGAGGTTCTGGAACGTGCGCTCGCGGCTGTAGCTCTTCCGGCCCGTGGCTTCGCGCACTTCTTTGATCGCGAGGCTCGTGCGCAGGAGCCATGGCCCAGTCTTGTCTGAGAAGACGTGGAAGAGCGCGACGCGGTGCGTGAAGAGGTCGGCGCCAGTCGTGACGCCGATCGCAGCGAGGATCTTCTCCATCACTTTGCCAATGCCGCCGATCTTGCGCACGGGCTGGCGCTGGATGAACCCCACGACGTCGTCGCGCGTGAACGGCAGGACGAACTGGCCGTTCGGCTTGTTCATGTCGGATGCGATCTAGGCACACAGACAAGCGATTGTTAGCGCCAGTAGCAAGTGACCCAGAGACGCAGCAGGAGAGGATGAACCTTGGCGAGCATCGTGTTTGCAGCGACGCCAGCGCTCGCAGTCAGCTCGGTCGTCTCGTAGATCTTCTGCCGGATCTCGGCGACGACAGCAGCTGCGACGCGCACGCGATCGCGCTCATCGAGCTGGTCCGCGTCGTCGTCCGCATCGTCGTCGCTACTGCCATCGTTAGCCGAGTCACCATCAACACGGTCGAGCGCATCAAGGCGTCGAGACTCGAGTCCTGATGCCGCAGTGTCGATGTACTCGCGCCAGTGCGCGTCCATGTACTCGGTGATGTCCAAGCGCGCTTCGTCGAGACTGAACGACGTATAGTGCGGGTCGTACTCGGCAAAGATCGCGCGGATCTGCGCTGCGACAGCCGTGTACTTGACAAAGTTGGGCGCCACGAACACGAGCGACGGACAGAGCTCTTTGCCAATGAAGCCAGGCATCGCAGCGCGCACACCAAACTTGCGCGCGATGTAGTTCGTCGTCGAGATCATGCTCGGACCGCCGACTGCGAGCGGCACGTCTCGCAGCGTTGGGTCGTCGCGCATCTCGACGGCTGCGTAGAACATGTCCATGTCGACGACGACGATCGTGCGCGAGAGGTCCCGCGTCGCTTCGAGGTGCGCGACCGTCGCGTCGATGCGCTGCTGCAGGACCTTGCGCTTTGCGTCGGTCAGTGCTGCAAGCCGCTGCTGCATCTCTGCGATGCGGGCGTTCACTTTGTCGTTCTGCTTGAGCTTTTGCTTGTAGAAGCTCGAGTTCTTGGACATCTCGAGCACGACTTGCTGCACGCGCTCGGTGTTGACGTCGTGCATACCGGCTTTTCTGCGCCGTGAAGACAAAGAGCTCGCGCCCGAGCTGCGCATCTCGCTTCTTTGCATCTGCATCAGCACTGCCGGCACTCGTGAGTGCGGCATGCTCTGGTGTTGGAGCTGCTACTGCGGATGCACTGCTGATGGAGTTGCCAGACGACGTTGTAGCAGCAGTCGTGATGCTTGCCTCTTTGAACACGATCGGCGCTGTGCTGACAGAAGCAGTAGTGCTACTATCGATGCTCTGTGTAGTCACATGTGCCTGTGCACGTGTGTCATCGACGTCGCGCTCGTCCATGGCGCGCACACGCAGCGAGAGTGCGAGTGGCGCACTGTCATCACGAGCGTCAGCGTGTTTGTTGTTGCTGTTCATTATGCGTACTTTGCAGCATGGATACAGTACAATTTGCATACAAATACACAGTCTAAATGTACTGTCATGGAGCGCAAAATAACGCACAGGGTGACTTTGCGCGGCAAGTGACCAAGTCGGTTCACATGCGCGGCAACTCGGTCGACATGTCCGACAGTCGAGCAGGTGCGTCACTCCACGTTCAAAGCAGTAGCACAAGGAAGGCAGGAGCTGCTGCGACGGTAGTAAATAGATACAAGTGACTTCTCTTGGCGCTGCTCACCCGCTCGATAGCGCACGATCACATCCCAGCGAGGTCGAGTGCCTCCAGCGACCGCGGAATCGGCACGTCGAGCAGTGCGTCTTCGATGATCGGGTGGATCTCCTCAAGACCGCCGTCGCCTGTGTCATTGAGCGCGCGTGAGCGACTCGCTTCTTCAAAGTGCCGAATGATCGCCTCAGTCTTCTCGACTTCTGTCTCCCACTTGGTCGTTGACGAGCTGTCGCCACACACACACACACGCACACAGGTGTCAGTATCATATACCAGCAGCAGTAGCTCTGCTGCATCGATACACGCATGCAGCGAGCGTCTTGGTTGACAAGATGCCTATGCGCAGTGCGAGCGCGTACCTCGCAGTCCCGCCAGCGCCGTCGTTGTAGCTCGCGACTACCAGCTCCTGATCTGGCTGGTGTATGATCATCGTCGGGTGCTTGAGGATCCGAATGCCGTTCCAGAGCCACTTGGGCACGTCCGCAGTCACGACGATCTCTTCCGAGAACGCAGCGAGGTACTCGGACTCGTCCTTCTCAATCCCATGATCCCGCGTGAACCTGCTCCAGTTGACAGCAGTGCGCACAGGCGACGAGCACACAACGACGGCATTCGTCGTGAGCACCTTCACAGATCCGCTAACGCTCCAGTCGCAAGCGCCTATAGACAGACACTGGTACGCAAGACGCACCGGCAAAACTCCGAGACTGTCGCGACCTTGGTCCAGTTCTGGAGCTTGCGCAGGACCATGATGATGATGCCTGTGACGTTCGCGCCATCGAGGCAGTGGATGTAGAGCGGCAAGTGCTGCTGCTTGATCACGAGCTGGAGGATCTGGCTCACGGTCGCAGGCGAGACCGTGACGTTGTCGGACGTGAACTTCTCGGCGTAGAAGTGGAAGTGCGCGATCTGCTCCGCGGCGCAGAACTCGGCGAGGTCTGACGTCGGTGGCTCTGGGATGACCGACACGATCGTGCGGAGCTTGAGGCGCTGGAGGAAGCGGAAGTTCTTGAGCGTCGGGTACGACCCGCGATAGAGCCCTTGCTGCACGTTGCTGAAGCGGAACGGCGGGATCAGCGCAGGCGCGCTCATGCTTCCAGCGCTCGTAGTGCTGGCGTGCTCGTGTCGATCTCGTTGTCCTGTGGATCGGTGTGTGATTGGTGTGGCAGAGTGTATCACAGAACGGGTGTTCAGTACAATTGACTTTAGACGTCACGATGCCATCGGTCCTGCCACATATGCGCAACAATCAATTGTTGTCTGTATCTCGTTGATTCATACAAAACGCAAGATACAAGTGCGAATCACGCTTTTGCCTAATTTTCTTATGGTTCGACTAACGTGTCACAAGCTCAAAATTATCGACGCAAGCAAGCAAGCAACAAGCAACAGCACGAGAGCAGCACGAAGAGCAGTTCCCTCGAGCGCGCACTCGTCGTCGTCTGTGAAGCTCGTTACACGCCGCCAGTCCACGCACTACCTCTCCATTCACTCGCAAGAGCAGCCATGTTTGTCATGATCAATGCGACCGACAACCCGTGGATGATCGCGCTGCTCCTCTTCGTTCAAGTCGTCGTGCCGCTGCTCCAGTCGAGCGCTGGTACCGAAGACGAGAACTCGCAAGCCGCAAACTTGCTCGTGCTCTGCGTCCTCGGCCTCGCGCTCTTCACGATGTGGCGTCTCGCGCGCTTCTTCCGCGCGCTCTACGACTTGCGCGGCCAGCGCGTGCAGCTCGGTGGCTGGCTCGCCCTCGTGCGCGAGGCGCATGCTCGTGCGCAAGCGCAAGCTGCAGCAGACGCAGCAGCAGCACAGGCGCGCGAAGCAGCGAGCGCAGATACGACGACAACGGACAACTTTAACAAGATTACGCGCATGATCCAAGTGATGCCGATGGAGGAGTACCGGACGCTTGCAGAGCTCCAGGACGCGTCGATCAGCGAGATCAAGGAGCGCCTCAAGCGCCGCGACGTCGCGTTCTCGCAGTGCGTCGAGCGCCACGAGCTCGTGGAGCTGCTCGTGGACTTTCGCGGCGGGCCGTCGAACAACGACACGTGCTGCATCTGCTGCGAAGAGTACCAGTCTGGCGACCTCATGCGGCTGCT
Organism: Pythium guiyangense; assembly: GCA_003730235.1. Lineage (NCBI taxonomy): Eukaryota > Oomycota > Peronosporomycetes > Pythiales > Pythiaceae > Pythium > Pythium guiyangense. Next base: position 258,307 of record QXDM01000057.1, on the reverse strand, counting down.
GCGGAAGTGCAAGCACGAGTTCCACCTCGAGTGCCTCGACAAGTGGGCGTTCTCGTCCGTGAACCTCCAGCGCCTGCCGTCGTGTCCGCTCTGCAACCAAGCGCTCGAGTAGCGCCACTTGTGTGCACATGTCCACACTCGCACGTATCGACACTCGCGCTGTTGTCCGATCCTCGGCGTCCTCACATCCGCCTCTTCACCCTCGACGGCGCCTGCGCCTTTGAGTAACTTATCGTCTTGGAATCCAATCCCATGCGCTTCCGCTCGTAGCTCGACCATCATGACTCATGATGCTCGTAGCTCGACCATGTTGATTTGATGTTGACACTGAAAATGTTTGTACTTTGCTAACTAACCTGGAGTTGTTCAAATATATTCTGTATTGATTTTACTATGCTTGATACACTGAAAATAAATCGCAAACGCTGACACTCAGCCACACACAGCAAGTGCATGACGATGATGCAGAAGCTGCTCCTGCGCAAGGCGGTGGCGCCGCTGCGTGCACTCAGCGCAGTCCGCGCACAGTCCACTGCTGCGTCTTCTGCTGCAGGTCCGTGTGTATGCTCTACACGCTCGTATTCTCAAAGCTCACGTCTGGCTGTGCGACTGCAGGACTCTACTCGTATGGCGAGGGCTACTTGGGCTCGCTCGGCACTGGGTCGTACGAGAACGTCGCTGCGCCGACGCAGCTCGCGAGCACGACGGACCTCGCGATTGCGCAGATGTCTGCTGGCTGGGCGCATGCAGGCTTCATCACAACGAGCGGCGATGCGTACGTGTACGGCCGCACGCTGTCGTTCCGCGACGTGATCCGGTCGACCAACATCCAGCGCATTGCGCCGTGGCTCCTCACGTGGATGAACGACTTCACGCAGCGCCGCGGCGTTGACACGCTCTTGCCCATGCGCGTGGAGCTCCCAGAGGGCGAGCGCGCAAAGAAGATCGTGTGCTCCGCTGCGCTCACGTACATCTTGACCGAGAGCGGCAAGCTCTTCACGTTTGGTGCCAACGTCTTTGGTCAGTGCGGGAACAACCACGAAGGCGTGAGCGAGAACACGCCGCAGCTCGTGGCGTTTGACGGTGACGCTGTCGCAGACATCGCTGCGGGCTTCCAGCACGGCCTCGCAGTGACCGAGCACGGCGCCGTCTTTGCGTGGGGCAAAGGCGAGCGCGGGCAGCTCGGCTTTGGGACGGCGAACATCAAAGCGCCGCAGGAGGTCATTGCGCTCAAGGGCAAGCGCGTCACGGGCGTGAGCGCAGGGTTCAACCACTCGAGCGCGCTCACGGCCGATGGCGAGCTCTTCCTCTGGGGTAAGCTCCTGAACCTCCAGGGCAAGGCCGAGAGCAACGGCGACCAGATCACGCCGCGCCTCGTGCGCACGAGCGACGCCGTGACGCTGCTCCAGTGCAGCCACTTCCACACGGCGTTCACCACGGGTACGTCGCTCGCTTGCTTGCTTGTCTCTCTGTCATCCTTGTGTACGTGACTGACGCGCACCACGCTGTGGCTTCATCCAGCGGACAACAAGATCTGGGTCGTTGGCCGCACGCCGTCAGGACGCCAGGCGCAGCACGAGCAGCTCGTGCACGTTGCGTCTGCGATGCACGCGACGCCGTTCGAGATCTCGAAGCCGGCGCTCGTGAAGGCGCAGGACGTCGTGCGCATTGGCAAAGGCGTCGACAGCAGCGCATTCGTCACGCGCAGCGGCGATGCGTTCGAGTGGTCGTACACGACCGGACTGCGCCGCGTGGACGAAGCCTCGGCGCTCTCTGTGCGCGCGCTCGAGAGCGGCTTCAAGTACCGACTGCTCCTTGCGAGTCCCAAGTGACAACAGACAGACAGACAGACAGATGGACGATCAGATAGAACCAAGCGCTCGAGTCGTTCGCACCTACGGGCGTGCTATCGTACAAGTGTGTTGTGCGCGCTCTCTCTCTTCTCCTCTCTCTGTCACTCAGAGATCAAACTCCTGCGTCGCAACGAGCATCGGCGTGATGCGGCGCCGCAGACGCTGCTGCGTGTTTGGACTGCAGTCGACGAGCGCCATGCGCGCGTCTGCGCTGTCGCGCTCGTCGTCGTCGTTCTCGTCGAGCAGCGCAGTGAGCAGACACGCCTGTGGCTTGCTCTCGCTCTCGTCGTTGCGCTTGTCGCTGCTGCTGCGGAACGCCACGCGCGCGCCAAACTCCTGGAGACTGCGCGCAGACGCAGTTGCAACTGTCGTGCTCGTCGTCGCTGCTGCGTCGGCGCGGTCTGCGAGACTCACGTGCTCGGCAAACAGACTCGTGGACGACCGCGCAAGTGCGTCCAATGCCGGCGCATCCGCACTCGCAGCAGTCGCAGTCTCTACGACGCCCCACGCGTAGTACACGACCACGATGTTCTCGTTCTTGACCTTCTTGCCGCTGCGCTTCCACACGTCCAAGCACGTGGCGGCGCCGTCGCGCACGGACCAGCATCGCCACGCACTTGCGTCGCTCGGCTTCTCGTAGAACTGCAGCGCTGCGTCCACTGGTGCGAGCGCGCGCACGTGCTGCCACTTGCTCGTCATGTGCGCAGCGACTTCAGCCACGCGCTTGGTCGACGTGAGCTTGAGCTCGACCTTCGGGTTGCTCCCAGTCTGCGCTACGAGCGCTTTCGTCGCCGCGTCGCGCGGCACGATGCGCATCTTGATGTACAGCTTCTTCTTGGCGCTCGGCGGCGGCGTCTGCGACGTGAGTGCATTGCGGCGCTGGTCGTGTGCGCTCGAGAGGCGCTGGTGCTGCGGCTGCGACGGCGCAGGACTCGCAAACGACGCCTCTGTGTGTGCGCGCTTGAGCTTCAGTGGCGTTGCGGCATCCATCGGATCAACGAGCTTGCGCTTGCGGACATCGTCGTCGTCTTTCTTGCGCACGAGCGGGTGGTGCACTGCTGGCGTCTCCGGCGCTGCGACTGGCTCTGGTGCGACCACTGGTGCTGCTGGTGCTCCCGCGATCGGCTCGACTGGTGCTGTGTCTAGTGCTGCTGCAGTAGGTGGTAGTGGCACGCCGTTGTACGTATTCCCGGGCGCGATCTTGGCCTTGAGCATCTGCCGGCGGCTCCGGATGATCGACTGGAGCAGCACGTGCGCGAGGTACGTCTTCGCAGAGTCGCTCGCGCTCGCAATCGTCTCGCACCTGCCATAGCACAGGAGCGTCAGTCACAGCGTCACACGCGCAGCAACACACACAAGCATGAGTTGAACGCACTCTTGCGTGTATCGGCTGTTCGCGAGGAGCTTGCCCCAGCACCAGACTGCAATGCGCACTTGGTCGGCGTTCGTCAAGTCGACGTCGTGCGACTCGAGCGCATCGAGGAGACTCGCGATGCGGCTCAGCACGATCGCGTAGAACTGCTGCACGTCTGCGACGCTCTTGGTCTTCAGGCGCTTGCTCAGTGCGTCGCAGCGCTGGTGCAGCAGCGCATTCAGCGTCGCGTCTGCTGCTGGCGTCTGCTCAGTCACGCGCCACTTGTTCCGGAACACAGAGAAGAACGCGCTCTTCTCCTGCGCAGTCCACACAGAGAGCGAGCTGGACGACAGCGGCGATGACGCGCGTGTGGGCGACGTCGACGACCGCCGCCGCTTTGGCGTGCTACTACGTGCTACTGCTGTTGTTGCTGTTGCTGTTGCTGTCGTTGTGCTGGTTCGGCGCTTGCGCGAAGCACTCACTGGCCGCTCCACTGATGCTGTGCTGTTGCTGCGCTTCGGCGGCGTCGCTGCAGTGTGCTTGCGCGTCGAGCGCGGTGTGAGCAGCGGCGCAGTCTTTGCGGCAAAGATGGGCGACAGATCGGACTCAAACGGCGCGTCGGTGTCTCTGCTGTCGCTCTCGCACTCGAACGACGAGTCACTGAGCATCGGAAAGAGCGCGTGCATGTCGTCGTGGTCGAGCATGGGCGCCGCTGTGAGCGAGTTGTTGAGCATGTCGTCGTGGTCGTCGCTGCATTCGTCCATGAGCGGGAGTCCGTGCAGGTTGTCGTTGTCGAACCACCCAAGCGAGTCTGTGCACACACACGTAGATACGACGAGTGAGTCCTGTGACGCACATACAACAGCGCTACATGCAGTGCCAAGTGCATTCACACACATACAAGCTGGTCAATAAGCGACGTACCGCGACCAGAAAGCTCCATCGTGCTATGTCTGTCTGTTTCTGTGTGTGTGAAAATGCGTGGATGATGTCTGCGTGTGCTGCGTGTGCACACGGAACTGGTAGGCGCGACGTGAACAGACGTGTCGTGCGCTGGAGCTGCTGCTGGTGCTTCTCAAGCACTGCGTACGAGTGAGTGAGACGGTTTGCTTGTTGGTCTTGCTTTGCGCGCCAAAACATTTCGTAGCGCGCCAAAAACGTTTGAAAGTTCCGTTCATGCCCGAATAAGTACGATCAAGACGCACTTGTTCAAAGTATGCTGAGGTTGCCATATGTGATGAACGACATCGCACATGGGCATGCGCTGCTCTATCCTCACACCGTTCTGATGGTGATGCAAGCCATCTGCTTGAGACTCTGCAGTGCGCGCTATGGTGTTGTCTCGGTTGGTTCTAGCCTTGCTGAATGGAATCAATCGAGCACACTGCATGAGGTCCAGGACCTTTGTCATCTCGACAATGACCTCTTGCTTGGATTGCCGTGTATGCGTGATGAACGATCAATCACAGAGTCTCAGAGTCGTCGTACGGAACAAGCTTGTACATGTGCGTGGCGACAAAGAGAGCACGAAGACAGAGTCTATTGCACCGCCATCCATCATGGGCTTGTGACACTATCGGAGCGTGGCGGCACGTCCGACACCAGAGCGAAAGCTACGCTCCACAGCGCCGAGACGCGCGCATGTCCAATACACTCACCCACTCACTCAACACGTGAGCGCTCTAGAGGAACTTCTCGCGCAAGTGGTACACAATTGGCTCCGCCGTCGGCACGACCTTGGGCTGGAACTGCACGATCGCGTCGACCTTATCGCGGATCTCCGGCGTGATCTTGTCGATGAACTCGAGCGCCTTGAGGTTCTCGTCGAGTTGCGCAACGCTCGTGGCGCCGAGAATGACCGTCGAGACGTTCGTGTTGGACGCGCACCAGGCGATCGAGAACTGCGCGAGCGTCGCGCCGACCTCCTTTGCGACCTCTGCGAGCTGGTCTGCCTTGGCAATGCGGTCCTCGAGGCCGTTCGAGAGCAGCGACTTGTATGCTGGCATCGACAGGCGCGATCCTTCAGGGAAACCTTTGGAGTACTTGCCCGTGAGCACGCCCGAGGCGAGCGGCGACCACGTCGTGAGACCGTACTTGTACTTCTTGTACAGGTTCACAAAGTCGTAGTCCACGCGCGAGCGCTCGAGGATGTGGTACTGCGGCTGGTCAAAGACCGGGCGGGCGAGTCCGAGGCGGTCGGCGATCTCGCACGCCTCGATGATGTCGTGCGCGTTCCACTCGCTCGTGCCCCAGTAGAACGCCCAGCCCTGGTCGATCACGTAGTTCATCGCGCGCACGGTCTCTTCGATCGGCGTGTACGGGTCCGGACGGTGGCAGAAGACCAAGTCCACGTACTCCTGGTCAAAGCGCTTGAGCGACGCCTTGACGCCCTCGATGATGTGCTTGCGGCTCAGACCCATGTCATTCGGGCCGTTCTTCGCTCCCTTGTAGCCCCAGAAAATCTTGGTGCTCACGACGAGGTCCTCGCGCGTCCACACACCGCGCTCGATGCCGGCCTTGATCACCTTGCCCATGATCACCTCGGACTCGCCCTGCGCATAGCCTTCGGCGTTGTCGAAGAAGTTGATGCCGTTCTTGTACGCGTGTACGAGGATCTCGTACGCCTTCTCAAAGTCGAGCTGCGTGTCGAACGTGACCCAGCTGCCGAACGAGAGCGTCGAGACGAGCAGACCCGAGTTGCCGAGGTAGCGGTACTTCATGTTGTGCGCAGGAGCAACTGAAGCAGCCATCGTAGGTGGTGATGTTGGGTAGTCGTGAAGAGGGAGACGACGAAGGCGATCGCGAGTGCTTGCTTGCTTGCTTGCTGGTCAAAGCAGTTGTGCCAGTCGCCGCCGCCGCACATTCGTCACTTGTACTTTGTATGACACACGGACCTTTTGAACAAAGTATTGCGTGGCACTGCGATGTAGAGTTGATAGTGATGAAAACCATGAATCACAGTAAAGTTGTGAGAATCGTATATTTCAAAAATAAGCATGTAGACGACCCTCGACGGACGCAATGCAAAATTGCATCCGTCGATTTTCGTCTCTAGTCTATTTTTGAAATATTTGATTGTGAGAGAATCCGAATGATTTCGTGTCTTTCATCACTATCAAAAGCAAACAGCAGTGTCATGCAATACTTTAACTTATACAAATAAGTGTCATACAAAGTACAAGTCAAATCAATCTGTTGATTTCGTTGAGAGTCAAGAATTCGTTTCAAGTGTGTACACAAGAAGGTCGTTCGATCATCCGCTGGACGCTCGTGCACGTAGCACCTGTGTGTGTCTCTCGTCGGTGCGTGAGCGTGTGCCAGCGACCACTACATCGTCATGCGCATGGCGTCGAGCGTACAAGCTCGCAATGACCATCGCATCACTCGAAACAGGCAATGAACAACAACTACAACTACACAGACTTGGTGTCTTGCCATGACGACGGTGGACTCAAGGCTCGCGATGTGCGTGGCGTGAAAAGTGGCGCACGAAGCAGCAGAAGACGGCATCGGCATCGGCGACAGCGATGACGAGTAGGCGATGGACCCACACAACCATGAACGTTTGGAGCGAAAGGAACACGTAGTTCTGGGATAGTGCTAACACGACAGATACTTCAAGACTTCTTCACTCATACTCATGAACAGAGCGACGACATGCATGCCTTGAGACTGACAGCGAGATCAGCGAGGACTTCCCGCTCGCGACAAGAGCGAGTGGTGAGCGCGAGTGGCGACAGGATAGATGGCTTGAACATGGAGACGCTGATGCGTGCGTGCTTGCCTGCTTGGGAAGACATGACGACTGGACTAGCGCTGAGGTGGTGTGTTCTCGCCGTTGTAGTTCGAGAGCCAGAGGTGTCGAGTCGCTCCTGGCGTCGCTGCAAACGCAAAGACGAGCTCGATGAGGTCGCGGTCGAGTTGGCCAAGTGCAGGTCGGTCAGGGTGCTCGGCGGTGGTGCGTGCACGCTTGAGCGGTGGTCCGTCCGGCGACGGTAACGGCATGTAGTGGCGGACGACACTGAGTAACGCGCGTCGTTCGTCTGGACTCAGCAGCCGATCAGGCAAGCGCATGCCATGTGTCTCCATGAGCGCATCTTCGCGTTCGTCGAACAAGTAGTCGACTGCCGTGAACTCGAGGTACTCGAGCGTTTGGTTGACTGCGAGCATCTCAATGTACTCGTCCAACACCTCTTCACTCAGCGCACTCGGCGTCGCGTCGAACAACTTGAGAGACCGCAGTGTCTGGGCGATGACGCTCGTTGGGTCTTGCAGCGCCACGACAAAGTCAACAGGTGGCTCAGCATCCCATGAAGAAGAGCCCTTGAAGTCCTCTAGCGTCAGCTCTTCAACCTTGCACGTGCCGCTCTCGTACGCCTCGATCAAGACTCGGTCTGCGCCTTCTGCAGGATACCCGAGCTCGAGGCTGAACAAGTTTGGGCACGCTTTCAAGACACGACGAAGCGTGTTGGCCGATATCTCGCCACCCAGCTTGAGCTCGTCCAAGTTATCACCAATGTACTCGATCAGCGGCAGCAACGGATCGCAGGCGTCCTTGCTGATATCGAGCGACGTGAGCGCGCCGTGGTAGCCAAGCGCAAGTGACGGCAGATCAGGCGACGGAGTCGGGACAAAGTGATCGACAGACGTGCGCTCAACGATGCAGTGGCCGTAGCACGGCACGACGATGTCGAGGTATTGCGGGTCGTTTGCATTGTCGAATGCGCGGACGTTCAGCTCATGCTTCACATCGAAGTGCTGTAGCGCTCTCTTTGTGCGCGCTTCCTGTGGCGTCGGCTTGATGAAGACGACTGTGCCGGCTTTCAAGACTGCAAAGCCAACGTCACTGACATGTCCAGTCGGTTGACGAGCTCCTGCGGCGCACAAGAGCGGCTCGGCAGGGTTTGTTGCCGCAAGCATGTTCGAGATACCGACGAGGATCTCTGCCGGCATGTTGAACGTGTCGATCTTGAGCGTTGTGACGCTCGACGTCGAGTCTTTGCTCAAGAGTGCGTACGCGAGCCACTCAAAGACCTTCTGCTGGCTTGCAAGTGAGCCCCAACTCCGAGTGTCGCGCAGACTGAGTGTCGTGGTGTCGCTCGATGTTGTGAGCGCAGAGAGCATCGCGCAGATCCGTCGCACGCGCTTAGCTTCGTCTTTCTCCGATTTGTCGGACACCCAGCTTGAGACTGAGAGCTCCGTCACTTGATCCGACACGAGCTTTGCAAAGCCCTCGTTGCGTCGGAACGTGTCGCCGTCGGTCAGTGCTTGGAGGATCGGACCAAGATCTGGAATGGAAAGCGTTGACAGCACTGGATGCGGCCAATACTCGGGGAGCTTCGCGTGGAAGCCGAGCGCAAAGAGCTCCGCCACCGCTAAACCAGTGCCAGGTCGGAGCTTGACGTTCAGGAGCGAGTCGACACTCACGCTCGCGAGCGTGTACGGGAAGCGATACTGCCACGCGTTGCTGCTGTCGGTCGGTGGTGGCGGCAGCGAAGATGCTTCAGCGCCTCGAGCAACCACCGTCTTGACGAGGTCCACAAGCGAGCGAACACACGTGCCTGACCGGTCGATCTTGACTGGCAATCGGTTCGCTGGATCGGCGACTCGTGCGCGCATCACAGGCGAAAGGAGTGCGTAGATCTGCTCCATTGCTGCGCGAAACTCGAGCCGCAACGACGCAGTGTCAAAGCCAAAGAAGAACGCGGTGTAGACCGTCACAGCGTCAAGCTTGCCGGGCTTCTCGGTTCTGACGTCGAGCGATGCACTGCCGAGTGTAAAGCAGTGCTTCTCTAATCGTGATTGGCCGCGTCCCCGGTTCGCGGCTGCGTCAAGTAGTTCCGACCACGAGAGCTTCTCAACGACGGCTAGCACATGCAGTAGCTCGAGCAGCTCGCGCACGCGGAGCACGCTGTCGCGCCACGCAGGTGAGTTGAGCTTGTTCTCAGCGCCGAGGTCCACTGTAAGTTCCGACCATGCTCGGAAGTGCAGGAGCTGCGCGCGCTACTGCTGCATGCTCGGTCGCGTCGTCGTGGTTGAGCGAAGACGCGAGCGATCTTGTTGCTCGTTGAAGCTCACGTGTTCTGCGTACAGTCATAAGTGTGGAAACGTCGCGTACCACTCGGATAAGTACGCACTATAGTCAACTAAAATCCGAGCAGTGCAATAGTTTACGTAAAGAATACGCTGCACAGTTACTTGAAGCTTTACTGTACAACTAACTGATCATGAGCCGAACCAAGCTCTCTCCAAGTGTTCTTGCCCATCAGGTCGCTCAAGCAACATGCAGAAGCCGGCGGCGCGAACGTGCAAACGACGAACTTTGATGACGCCGACAGCCGAACCAAGCAACATGGTCGTTCACATACGTACATGTGCGTACTACGCACAGCATCTCAACAAGTACCAACTCCTGTAGACACACGATCACTCGACTAGTTCGTTCGGCTATGCACGAGACCACTCGCAGAGTCGGCTCTCTGTGTCGCGCTAGCGTCGTTGTGTCGATGCACACGCACAAACGTTCACACGGGCTTGACTCGGTCGTGAGTGAACACAAGCAGACGCTGCACTCGCTGACCGAGCCGCCGAGTAGCACAAGTAGCGGCTGACTCACTTGCAAGTCGCGCCTGGAGCGCACCTACGTGAACTTGGAGCGGATGCGCAGCACCATCGGCTCGGCGCTCGGCACGACCTTGGGCTGGAACTGCACGATCGCGTCGACCTTATCGCGGATCTCCGGCGTGATCTTGTCGATGAACTCGAGCGCCTTGAGGTTCTCGTCGAGTTGCGCAACGCTCGTGGCGCCGAGAATGACCGTCGAGACGTTCGTGTTGGACGCGCACCAGGCGATCGAGAACTGCGCGAGCGTCGCGCCGACCTCCTTTGCGACCTCCGCGAGCTTCTTCGTCTTCTCGATCTTCTCCTCCAGTCCGTTCGAGAGCATCTCCTTGTAGCCTGGGAGCGAGAGACGCGAGCCTTCCGGAATGCCGTTGTTGTACTTGCCCGTGAGCACGCCCGAGGCGAGCGGCGACCACGTCGTGAGACCGTACTTGTACTTCTTGTACAGGTTCACAAAGTCGTAGTCCACGCGCGAGCGCTCGAGGATGTGGTACTGCGGCTGGTCAAAGACCGGGCGGGCGAGTCCGAGGCGGTCGGCGATCTCGCACGCCTCGATGATGTCGTGCGCGTTCCACTCGCTCGTGCCCCAGTAGAACGCCCAGCCCTGGTCGATCACGTAGTTCATCGCGCGCACGGTCTCTTCGATCGGCGTGTACGGGTCCGGACGGTGGCAGAAGACCAAGTCCACGTACTCCTGGTCAAAGCGCTTGAGCGACGCCTTGACGCCCTCGATGATGTGCTTGCGGCTCAGACCCATGTCATTCGGGCCGTTCTTCGCTCCCTTGTAGCCCCAGAAAATCTTGGTGCTCACGACGAGGTCCTCGCGCGTCCACACGCCCTCCTCGATGCCGCGCGCAATGACCTTGCCCATGATGATCTCCGACTGGCCCTCGGCGTACACTTCCGCGTTGTCGAAGAAGTTGACGCCGTTCTTGTACGCGTGCACGAGGATCTCGTACGCCTTGTCGAAGCCCAGTTGGTTGTCGAACGTGACCCAGCTGCCGAACGAGAGCGTCGAGACGAGCAGGCCCGAGTTACCGAGGTAGCGGTACTTCATGTTGTGCGCAGGAGCAGCTGGAGCGGCCATATTGTCGGTGTAGCGAGTTTGAGTCGTGCGAGTCGTGCGAGTCGTGCGTACGTGGTCGAAGATGAGAGATCTTTCGCGAATGACAAGCATGTGAACGAAGCGAAGTGCGTCGAAGCGATCACTTTCAATACAGCACGGTCTAGTATAATGTGCGGGTGACGTCAATCTGTTTCATAGCGCAATCCAATCCAAGAGTCGATTGTTGTTGGTACTGTATTGAACTTCGAGCTGATACTCAAAAATGATGCCGTCTTGAGTACCGAGGATCACGACCGCACTTTTATCAAATCGATCTTTGCTACGCAACGATCTCACCAGATACACAACAAAGGTCGAACCAGTCTCACAGAATAACGTCATCTCTACCAAAGATGATTAGCTAAGATCACGATCTTTCGTTCTCAAACAAACAAACAGTCGCAAATGCATTGTGAACACTAGCTGTGCTTCCACCTTGAGTGCCCATTTGCGTCTTTTGCTCTCTTGCAGCACAACAGCAGCACATCAACAGATACCAGCAACAACACACGACCACCTCTCGTTCTCGCTCTCGTTCCTCGAACTCGCTACGATGACCGCTCCTGGACACAACATGAAGTACCGCTACCTCGGCAACTCGGGCCTGCTCGTCTCGACGCTCTCGTTCGGCAGCTGGATGTCGCTCGACACGCTCCCGAATCTCGAGACGGCGTACGAGATCCTCGTGCACGCGTACAAGAACGGCATCAACTTCTTCGACAACGCCGAGATCTACGCGAACGGCAACGCGGAGACGCTCATGGGCAAAGCGATCGCTCGCGGTATCGAAGAAGGCGTGTGGATGCGCGAGGACCTCGTCGTGAGCACCAAGATCTTCTTTGGCACCGAAGGCTTTGGAGGTGCAGCTGACCCGAACGGTCAGGGTCTGAGCCGCAAGCATATTGTCGAAGGTACGAAGGCGTCGCTCAAGCGCTTCGGGCTCGACTACGTCGACTTGATCTTCTGCCACCGTCCGGACCCGTACACGCCGATCGAAGAGACCGTGCGCGCGATGAACTACGTGATCGACCAGGGCTGGGCGTTCTACTGGGGCACGAGCGAGTGGAACGCGCACGACATCATCGAGGCGTGCGAGATCGCCGACCGACTCGGCCTCGCGCGTCCCGTGTACGACCAAGCAGAGTACAGCATCTTTGAGCGCTCGCGCGTGGACTACGACTTTGTGAACCTGTACAAGAAGTACAAGTACGGCCTCACGACGTGGTCGCCGCTGGCGTCCGGCATCCTCACGGGCAAGTACAGCAACGGCATCCCAGAAGGCTCGCGCATGTCGAGCGCCACGAGCCGTGCGTGGATCACGAACTTTGACGACAAGGTCGCGAAGACCGCGCAGCTCGAGCCGCTGGCAAAGGAGATCGGCGCGTCAATGGCGCAGTTCTCGATCGCCTGGTGCGCGTCCAACACGAACGTCTCGACGGTCATTCTCGGCGCCACGAGCGTTGCGCAACTCGACGAGAACCTCAAGGCGCTCGAGTTCATCGACAAGATCACGCCGGAGATCCGCGATAAGGTCGACGCGATCGTGCAGTTCCAGCCCAAGGTCGTGCCTCGTGCGACGCCCATGATGTATCAGATGCGCGAGCGCTTCCTCTAAGCGTTGGTCAGTGGCTGAGTGATCGCTCACAACGATGGTCATGGTTACCATCACATGCGTATAAGCCTGCAGTTTGTGCCGTCGACACAGACGCAGTGAGCGACGACAAGCACAACAGTAAGCACACACGTGAGCGAGCAACGAAGTGAGCGAGCGCGCGTAGCGAGTAACTGAGTGAGTGACCTTGTACATCGAAGGAGTGCGCGACATGACGGAGTACAACAACTTCGTTTGTGACTGAATGCGTACATGAACGCTCGTGTAGAGTGAGCAACGACTACGGCTGCGCTTGTCTTCAGTGTCATCTGCGAGTGCAGAGGCAGTGTGTGGCACGGCTGGAGGATTGAGCGGCGCTGTTGCAGTCTCTGCTACGTCTGGTCGGGCGATTACACGCGAGATCCTGGCGCAGCGACGTGTTCACCGTTGCTGTACTCGTCCAGCCAAGAGCGACACGACAAGTGGAGTAGCGCTTGAGCGATGTGTGGTGGCCGTCGTAGTTCGAGGGCCAGAGGTGTCGAGTCGCGCCTGGCGTCGCTGCAAACGCAAAGACGAGCTCGATGAGGTCAGAACTGAGTTGGCCAAGCGCAGCGCGATCGGCATACTTGACAGTAGTAGTGTGTGCGCGCTGAGCGGCGGTCCGTCTGTCGACGCCAACGGCATGTCATGGCGAACGACACTGAGGAACGCGCCTCGTTGGCAGGACCGAGCAGCCGAATGTACAGAGCGCAGCAACATGGTCGTGCTTGTACGTCGTTCGTCTGGACCGAGGAGTGAGCTAGTTGTCGTAGCATGTCAACCAAGAGCAATGCGACGGCAGCAGATGCGCACACGATCACTCGACTAGTTCGTTCGGCTATGCACGAGACCACTCGCAGAGTCGGCTCTCTGTGTCGCGCTAGCGTCGTTGTGTCGATGCACACGCACAAACGTTCACACGGGCTTGACTCGGTCGTGAGTGAACACAAGCAGACGCTGCACTCGCTGACCGAGCCGCCGAGTAGCACAAGTAGCGGCTGACTCACTTGCAAGTCGCGCCTGGAGCGCACCTACGTGAACTTGGAGCGGATGCGCAGCACCATCGGCTCGGCGCTCGGCACGACCTTGGGCTGGAACTGCACGATCGCGTCGACCTTATCGCGGATCTCCGGCGTGATCTTGTCGATGAACTCGAGCGCCTTGAGGTTCTCGTCGAGTTGCGCAACGCTCGTGGCGCCGAGAATGACCGTCGAGACGTTCGTGTTGGACGCGCACCAGGCGATCGAGAACTGCGCGAGCGTCGCGCCGACCTCCTTTGCGACCTCCGCGAGCTTCTTCGTCTTCTCGATCTTCTCCTCCAGTCCGTTCGAGAGCATCTCCTTGTAGCCTGGGAGCGAGAGACGCGAGCCTTCCGGAATGCCGTTGTTGTACTTGCCCGTGAGCACGCCCGAGGCGAGCGGCGACCACGTCGTGAGACCGTACTTGTACTTCTTGTACAGGTTCACAAAGTCGTAGTCCACGCGCGAGCGCTCGAGGATGTGGTACTGCGGCTGGTCAAAGACCGGGCGGGCGAGTCCGAGGCGGTCGGCGATCTCGCACGCCTCGATGATGTCGTGCGCGTTCCACTCGCTCGTGCCCCAGTAGAACGCCCAGCCCTGGTCGATCACGTAGTTCATCGCGCGCACGGTCTCTTCGATCGGCGTGTACGGGTCCGGACGGTGGCAGAAGACCAAGTCCACGTACTCCTGGTCAAAGCGCTTGAGCGACGCCTTGACGCCCTCGATGATGTGCTTGCGGCTCAGACCCTGGTCGTTCGGGCCGTTCTTCGACCCCTTGTGGCCAAAGAAGATCTTGGTGCTCACGACGAGGTCCTCGCGCGTCCACACGCCCTCCTCGATGCCGCGCGCAATGACCTTGCCCATGATGATCTCCGACTGGCCCTCGGCGTACACTTCCGCGTTGTCGAAGAAGTTGACGCCGTTCTTGTACGCGTGCACGAGGATCTCGTACGCCTTGTCGAAGCCCAGTTGGTTGTCGAACGTGACCCAGCTGCCGAACGAGAGCGTCGAGACGAGCAGGCCCGAGTTACCGAGGTAGCGGTACTTCATGTTGTGCGCAGGAGCAGCTGGAGCGGCCATATTGTCGGTGTAGCGAGTTTGAGTCGTGCGAGTCGTGCGAGTCGTGCGTACGTGGTCGAAGATGAGAGATCTTTCGCGAATGACAAGCATGTGAACGAAGCGAAGTGCGTCGAAGCGATCACTTTCAATACAGCACGGTCTAGTATAATGTGCGGGTGACGTCAATCTGTTTCATAGCGCAATCCAATCCAAGAGTCGATTGTTGTTGGTACTGTATTGAACTTCGAGCTGATACTCAAAAATGATGCCGTCTTGAGTACCGAGGATCACGACCGCACTTTTATCAAATCGATCTTTGCTACGCAACGATCTCACCAGATACACAACAAAGGTCGAACCAGTCTCACAGAATAACGTCATCTCTACCAAAGATGATTAGCTAAGATCACGATCTTTCGTTCTCAAACAAACAAACAGTCGCAAATGCATTGTACTACCGCAAAACCCTGATTGAAGCAAGATGCAGCAGCACCTCGCCACTCAATACAACAGAGGAGACACTCGCAGTCTCTCAAGACTAGATACAAGCTCGTTGATATCTTCATCGAGGATACCTGTATAGCGCCAACAGTTCTCAACAGTAGCGCTACTCACTGACTCACACGCTGTTATCAACGTCTACCTCCCTTTCTTCAGAATAATGTCTAAACTGTCCACGGAACGCGTCGTTGTGAAGCTTTCGCAAGTGACCCTTGAAGGTCTGGATCACTCCAGCGTCTTGCGGTTGCAAGTACACTTTCGTGTTTGGAGGAAGGAAGTAAACTTTGTCATTCGTAATGGAGACTAACGCGCGGTGGAAGGATGCGTTGACAGGTAGCGACAGCGTCGCCCTTCCCCACGCGCGTTCGAGTCGAAGGTCTCGAGCTATGCTCGAAGCAGTGATGCCGCCATCCACCCTTTCGCTGCACTGGTATAGTCCACGCCAAGTGTCTCAGTAGAGATTCCGCCAAAGCAGCGTGGCTGACGAGCCGACACAATGAACAGCAGTGGGCTTGCAGGGCCTATTGTCTTTCGACGCGATCGCCACTGTGTTTACGTTCTTGAATATGGTTGTGAGTGGTGGCATGCAATAGACGAATGTGGATTTGTCAAGGTTGTAGACATCGCTCGCACTGTATTCACTTGTTCTGTGCTATCACTTTTCTCTCCCTGCGTCGATGTCCATCTTGCTAGCCGATGCCGCCTCGCCTTGCACTCTGCGCGCCTTGCGACCATTTTGATGCGGCAGCTTCTATACCTAGCCGAGAGAGAGAGATTTTCAGCTTCTCGAGCATGGGGCTTGGCGCGAAGGACGCAGTGCTCGTGTTCGCGGCGCGGATCTTGGTGACCTAGGACGGAATCTTAGCACAGCTCACGGCTATGATGGGGAGCTTGAGCCCTCAAACGCAGCAACCCAACGCACGACCTAGCTCTCGAGATCAGGAGAGACGACATACCAAACGGATTCAGCACTTGGTAGTGCGCGAGAAGAAACCGCTGCTACTGGTCTTTTGAGTGACTTGGAGGTGGTGGCACGCGACGGGGGCTGGCGAAGACTGAATGCAACAAAAGCTCAAGCTCTCCGCTCCCAGAGAGAGAGATATATGGTGCTGTTTCTTTCTCTCGCACAGGTGCAGCGTATATATATCGCGTCCATGCGCGTGCACCGCTAGCTATATGATCGTGCTCGTGTTCATGCTCCTCTGATTGTGTTGGTTTTGAATTGTGATGGAGCGCACTCTGCAAACGATTTTGTCCGAGTAACCGCATTTGGAGAGGTGTTTGATTTGCAAATATTGGCTAAAGAGAACAAGGCGTGTACACACTTTCTGCGCTTTGGTCTTGGGTGCCGATTTACTCTCTTACAGCACACCACTTAACAGATCCCATCGACAACACAATTGCTCCCATTTGCTCTCACGCATCTCACCCTTCAAGACTAGTCAACACGCGACCGCGTACAAGAGCGGAAAATTTATGCGGCAACGTGTCGTCTACTGACATCAACCTGTAGATGTTGTTACCACAGACTGTTATTGAGGGAATATGGACACACTGCTTCTCGTAGCAGCGTAAAACATATTCTCTGGCTCGTATGTCCCATCCAATATCGGAAGCCCGGCTCACTGGCTCTCGTGTCAGGGTTGTTCGTCCACATTTTAATGAAGTCGCTTAGGATCAGGCAACAGGACACACCAGCCTGAGCTGTTTTCAGTGCGTCCCAGCACTTGCCAAGGCATGCCGTGGCGGACTACTTTAGAAGCTAGCAACCATCAGTTGTGATCACGCCATTTCTCGAAACTTCGTCACGCTTGTTGGATCGATTTACCAATATCCAGACGTACGAGATCGTCAATGCCTTCTGCTTGCTGACCATCTTGATCAAACCGACTTCACTCGGCCTCGTTACTTGATCCACGGTTTTACGGTTTTCTCTCTCCACCTCGCAAAAAACACTTACGAACCATCGGCAGTTTTATACAATCAGGTTTTGAAGTCCCACGTGGGCTTGCAAACGGTCGAGAAGCTACTTGTCACATCTACCCATTAGAGGGTTTGGTTTTGTCGACGAGTGCTACGTGTCAAACTTGAAGGGACAAGGCGATGCAAACAATTATGGTCACCCAAGTAAGTAGTAGCTCACACTTGCTTCGGCAAGACAACAAACGTACCAGATATGCCTCCATGAGATTGTAGCTTGCATCTTGAATGAACACCTTGTCAAGGGTGCAATATAGTCAACCAGCGATCGGCCTAATTGTCGCAAAATACGGCTACTCGTATACGCCCTACATTTTATGCGAGACGCACTCATGGAGACGCTGTAAGTGAGATGCTTTATCGCCTCTAGCACCCTATCCTGAAGTTCCAGGATAAACATTTTTGTATCTAGTCAAGAGGACACCAGGGCAAAAATTCCGCTTTCTCTTCAAATCAGTTCACGACGACACGACTGCATTTGTAGAGATTTTGGTTTGAATTAGCAATTTCGCGCCAAAAGTACGTGCTGAACGCGCGAGTGCGCTCCAGGCCACTCATTCGACGATTTAGACCACCACACAGAAGTCGCGAGGCCGCCGAAGCGGCCGTTGCAAGCAGGTGTCCCGTTCCCGACGATATCGAAGAACCTGCGCGCGTGTGGATGGCGGTCAAAATCAGAAGGTGGTCTCTCGGATGTGACTCTGTATTTCACTCCAGCTGGATATGCAGATCGATCGAACTCGAAGCGCATCGTGGACGTATTCAATGGTACAGCCGAGCTCCTTGGGAAAGGACCGCGAGATGGTAAGTCGATAGAGCGATGAGAGGAATGAGAGCAGACACCTGACGCATGGGCTAGTTTTATTGCGTTGTAGCGATGTTTGGCGTGACGCAGCCCAAGCGGTCGAAAAGAGAGACAAACAGCTCGAGCAGTTCGTCTCCGGCCCTTGGGTCACCGGCTCCTGGTTCTGCCGCGTAAGCGTCTGTGTCGTCTGAACGAGTGACCGCTCCTGCGAGCACACCAGCGCCTCCAGCGACCGTCCGACACCACCTGCAACGATGCCTTCACCGCTTGCCACCGCGCCGACGACAGCATCGACGACGACCAAGTTGACGAGCGCGACGACGTCGAAGCCATCAAGCGCGCCGACAACGTCAACACCACCTGCAACCCCTGCGCCTGGTCCTACAGCTCCACCGCCTACGTCTACATTGGTTGCGAATGCACCGACGACGCCAACTACACGCAGACCTGCGCCAGGCAAGCAGAATGCGCGAGCAACGCCGACATCACAACCCACACCGTCGCCGAGACGTCCGCGATCTACAGCTCAAAGTCCAGCATCTTCGCGTGCTTCATCTCCACCGCGAGCGACATTCGATGTCGATGTCTCCACTGGCGGCGACATTCTCGGAGCAGGCGACGAGCTTTTGCGTGGACGACGTCGCTCCGACTGCAGCGACACTACGAGCGACAAAGACCAAGATGATGAGGAGGAAGGTGAGCCAGTTGCCGCGCCTGAGGGGGTCCCAAGTCCCTATTATGTATCCAGCAGAGCTCCGCCAGCACTCGCAGTCTAGACGGACAGTGCTCGACGGGACCCAAAGTACGTGGGCAAATCGATGTGGACTGTACAGGATACGAGCACATCTAACTGTTTCTTATCCTGTCTTTTCAGGCATGAGACACAGCATCCCAGCGTTGTAGCTGAAGAAAAACGGGAAGCCTACAGTTCTCGGCGACGCGTAGGGGATAAGCATAGAAGCACTCTTCTTCCTCTTCCTGCCTAACAAGCTGTGGATCAACATCGCTGAAAACTCGAATCGGTACAAGCACCAGCTCTCGGCTTAGACAACTGCCGAGATTGCCGAGCAAGGGAAGCGATTGGATCAAGAGCACCCAGGCTATCGCCCGAAGGGCGCAGCGCGCAAGACGTAGCAACGCGGCGAAGTGTGCGATATCCAGCCTCACGAGTGAACTTCATCGGCTTGTTGGCTGCGCGAACGCTTTGCCCATATCGTGAGCGCTTGGCAAAGCTCTGGATTGTCGGGCAGGTCGGTGCGCTGCCAAAAGGCTCCTTTGGTCGCTGGATGACCAGAACGCGATTTGAGGAGATCGTTCGCTTTCTGCATTTCAGCTACAACAACTGCGCACAGGCGAACACGTCAAAGACGTGGAATATCAAGCCCGTCGCAGATGCCGTCAACGACAGCTTCATGCGAGGCACGACGATCGGTCAACGCATCGCGTTTGATGGAAGCATGTTTCCGATGAGAAGCCGGTACAACCTAGTCCGGCAGTATCTCCAAGGGAAACCGCATCCGTGGGACACCAAGTGCTTCCTCACATGTGACTCATACATAAGCTACTGATACAAGTACGCCCGTAAGGTTTTTTGGCGCCGAAGTCCCTTATCCTGTACCTGACAGCTTTGAGTGCGTCTACCTGCGTCTCTTATCCTGTACAGGGCCGAGATCTACCAGGGCAAGCTTGAGAGCGATCGACCCGACATGAAGATAGGGTCGAACGCGGTGCTGTGCAACATCGACAAGTGCTCTGCGGAGCGACCAAGCGCCTGATATTGGCGGATTGGTTCTACTCCAGTGTGCTCCAGTCTTCGATTCTGCTCGAGCGCCAGCTTTATCATGTCGGAACGATTCGTTATGACAAAATCGGCTACTGCAAGACGATCCCGTACACACAAGCGTGCCGCCCGAAGTCGATGCCTCGCGGACAGTATCGACTGGTGACCTCGCGGGTTTACTTTGAGGTGGTCGTTGTCTCATGAATGGACAATCGTCCCGTCGACTTTCTCGCCACTGGCTGCTCCATGCCGCCTGTAACGCTCGCACGCCAAGACGACGTCAATGTGGTCCAAGTGCCTGCGCCACAACTGGTCGCTGAGTACCAGCGATACGTGGGTGGCGCTAACCGCCACAACCAGTTGCGACTGCAACGGTAGTCTCTCCAGCGCGTCAAGAAGGTGTTCAAGTACTACCCCACGATCTTCCTGGGTCTCGTGGACCTCGCGTCGGCTGCGTTTGCAGTACACAAGACGGTGACCGCGCAGCGCAATCCCAGCACGACCCGAACGCACCGTCAAACGCAGCAACGTGCACCCAGATTTGACACGATCTCTGGAAAACGGTACTGCAGTGCTACCAGGCATGTACTACCGCAGTCGCGCGCCACATGTAGCACACTCGCTCACAACCAACAGCAGCGACGAGGGGCAGAAAGAGGAAAAAAGTGACAAGGATGATGCGCAGGACGACAGCGATGATTTGGATGATGAGTGAGTGCGACACGCGCATGATAATGCATGTAATTTGTTTGAATTGGAGCGAGAATGACTGCTTTTTCCAAAGTTTGACTTTTTTCTCTACGAGTCCATCACCTTGAACGGCCACGTGGTTTGCAATTCAGATTTGTCCAGGTTAGCGCCAAAATGGCAAAGTATCCTCTTCTGTACAATCGAGGATAATTGTGCACAGAAACAAAAATACATTTCAAAATCCTCAATAGTAAACATAAGCTATTGCAAAAAACGCACTCAGTGCTACTCTGGCTATGCTATCACCACCGCGCTTGACCTCATGATCGACATGGCGCCGATCTCTTCAGAGTACACACTGCGCGACTAGGAGACCAGAACGTGTTCGCCTTCGTCCAAGTCGTCCGCTCTGTCGAGACGTACGCGCTTGCGCTGTCGCATGTTGCGCCACTGCTTGAAGAGGAATGTGATCGGTTCGTCGAACTCGTCGTCGTCCTCAACTTGAGCCAGCTCGCTTCAAATAGCGTGTGTTGCCCGAACATCCGCCGTGAAACCATCTTTGGTTGATTTCAGTCTGCGAGACAGGGAAGCGTCGGCATCGGCGTCGAAAATGTTGTGCATGAGTCGAGAAGCATGCGCGACGCAAGCACTGGCTAGCACCCATCCACGAAGAGACCCATTCACCATGTTTGGTTGATTAACGAGTGATAGATGGCTAATCCATGCGCAGTACATATATGGGTGTGCGCGTTCCTGTACCTTGGATCGATGCGCTTCAATGGAATGACTGAAACAGAGCGCTTAGTCATCTTGCGTTCTACCATGGCGCGGAGACACGGAGGCTATATTGAAAACGCAAAGGCACAAACGCACGGCGAAGTCGTAGTACACACCTTGTTCACCATTGATCCACCTGTGACGTGCGCGACGCCATCTTCCTCATGCACATTGTACGCGTCCGCGTTGTCGTTCGCTACCTTGTACTCGCTCAGTGTGGTCGTCGACGAAGTGGGGAGCGACGATTAGGACTGGGTTCATCTTGTCTTAGCTTGCGTTGAAGTTGCACTCAACTTGCAGCTTCTTGTACTGGTACGCGTTGGCACGGCGACGCTCGGAGGCAACGATCGCAGACACGCACGACGCCATGGTCATCGACCCGGTGACCGCATCCTTCAGGTTGCCAAAGAAACCCTCGAATGTTGCTCGTTGGATTGCGAAAGTGAGGGAGGGGCCCGCGCTTGTACATGACCAAATGTCTTGGGCCAGGTGCGAGTTGCGCTCAAAGTAGTCGTAGGCAACCTGAAAACGACGCGCTTGCAGAGCCCCTTCACATCGACACGCTGGATATCGTCGTCAATCTCGTTTTGCGCGTAAACCATGCTGAGTATGATGTGGTTGAGAGCCGAGAGGTCGTCGCTTGAGATCCGTCTGTTCTCAGGCTTGCGCGACGTGAGACCGAGTCACTTGATCACATGGAACACGCAGATCAGGGGCCGCACCTCAGAGATGAACGATCTCAACACGCGAACTTCGTTGAGGCCCTTGTCGACTACGATCACTTATAGTTGCTTTATCGCGTCTGAGTTCGCTCGAACGAAGTGGTAAGAGATTGTGAAATATGCCACGCTTCGTTGGTATCGAGCCAATGCTGATGCACGATTCGCCCGTCGTTATACTCATCTATCGTTATGAATGTGCAGAGTTGGTATGTGTACCTGGACAATGCATTATGTATGATGGGTACATGGATCGACAAGGTACATTCATTTTGTAGAGTGCAGGAGAGCATCTACACCGACACGAGTCGCATATGTTTGTACTTGTGCGCGAAATAAACAAGCAGCAGTTCGGAAAACCGCGTCTGTGTTTCTCGCATTTGATTTGAGCTGGAATACACGACTTTCGTCTCGCTTGTCGTCCTCTCATCGCACTGTGTTCACTTGTCGCGTGCAAAAAACGCGCCACAACCTCAGCAGTCGCGTCGTCTTCGTGCGAGTGGCTACTTGTTCGATCAGAGAAAGCGAGATTGTTGACTCCCTTGGCGACGATTCGCTCGCCCTGCACGATAAGGAATTCGTAGCTCTGCGACCGCTTCGCGCCGCCCTTGATCATGCACCAACGGCGTCGTTGCTCTCTTGGCTTATCGCGCCTCGAGAGGTCGTATACATTCGAAAAATCCGTTCGTCGACTGGGGGTTGTGCACAAAGACGCGGTTCTTCAATTAAATGCGCCAGGAGTCTTCGGTCTCGACCCACTGCGCGACGAATCAGAACGGACTCTTGATGCTGCGTAAATGGCGCCTCGGTCGCTTGCCCTCGCTTCCAGTCTTGTGACGTCAGCTACGTGTACAAATCGAAATGTGCTGGTACACACCAAGACGCTCCGGCACGTACTTTACGACCTCGCATTATTTCGCAGCCTTCGTAATGGACAGACGCTTGTTGCGGTACGTGACTTAAACGTCTTCTTGCTCATGGATGACATGTGCCGTTCTCTCTTGGTGCTCGGCCAAGTACGTCGACCACGCATCCTAGTCGCCATGGTATGAGAACGGCTTCGGGCCATGGAACGGATCGTCAGGGATTTGGATGATACTTGACAAACCTTTGGAGGTTTGTGGAGCGTCGCCGCTTGACTCCTCGCCGACGCCGTTGCCGACCTCACTGTCGTATTCGTACAAAGACACTTCGAGCTCACCTCGACCGCTGTCTCACGCTGCGCCAGACGCCTTACTATCGTAGGCGATCGTCATTATAGATGAGGCTGTCGAGTTTAAACACTCACGTTCACTCACGTTCACTCACGTTCACTCACGTTCACTCACGTTCACTCACTCTTACGCGCACGCATCGCACGAACATGCTCTTCAACTAATCGTGTTCGTATTTGCGTTGTAATCGCGTGATACGCTGAGCCGTCGTCAAGCGTGCGGAAAACGCATCCGCACAATAGAGAGACATGTGAGCAACCGCCGGAAGCGCGAGCAACGGCTTCAAGCGCATTCACAGCACGCATACACGTACGCGATCGCTTTTCGCTGTTTTGGCGCCTTTAATCCATGTACCACAAAACATCGACGCATGGGGCGCTGTAAATTTATCCTAGGTATCATGGACATGGCGACCGATAATGTATAATTAGATTCTTACGTCACTTTGTCAAATTATGGCATAACTGTATGGCTGGTCCTAGAGCGCACGTATCTATATACATATTATGCTGGTGGCATACGTCCATGAAAAATGTCTAGCCCAATTTTTTGTGATTAGCGGCCCAAATGTTACTGGCAGCAACATCTACCGGCGCATTTGCCAAGGGTTGGCTATACGGCGTACAAGAGACGGGGCTGGGGTGACCCGTATTGACAACGTATTTCCAACGTTTCGCCCGTGTACCGGAAATCGTCGTCGCGTCAACACGAGTACTAGTGTAAGACTGTGCTATCACGGCTGTGCAAATGAATGTAGTACTGTGCTTTCAGTGTGGATCTAGGCACGCACATTGTATTGAGAGTATATCTAGGCGCTGTTGAAGTCCGCACTCGATGTACTGGTGTGTGGTATTGCTCCGTGACACACACCAGTACAACGGGAGATATATATGCCTGGGTAAGACTGGCAGCACCAAGGGACACGCTTACGAGACTGTGTGTCGCGACGATGACAATGATAGTGCGAGTGAGACGATATAGAAAGTGTAGATGTGATGAATTACATACAGAAAACTTAATTGGCAAGCTCGTGACGGAGCGCCGCGGCGCCGCTTGGTGATAAGTCTATCGACCCGTTTCTAATTCGTGTCCCAAAAGTTGAGGGTGACAACGAAGCAACAACTGTGGCCGCCGGACTGCAGAATTGTGTTCGTGCACACCATATCATACTTGGAGGTGAGCGAGTGAACAATCTCATACGCGATCTTGTCAAGCGCATGTTTGTCTAATGAATTGTTCAAGAAGTCATAGTAAACCACGCACTTGCACTCGTGCGACACGATTGCGCCGCACCAGTGCTGGTTTTGTTATTGACAGGCACTAGGACCCTCGCAATACTCTGATGAGACTTGTCGTTGTTGAACATTCCTTTGTTGTGCTGTTCAGCATGCGTGACACTACGAGACTTGCAGAGAGTTCCGTTTACGACACCGAACTCTGTACGAGCCATTCGAAGAAAGTGAGTCGTAGAGCGTCGTCGAACCAGAAACGTAGCGCGAGCTAGTAGAGCATCGAGTAGTGATACTCGTTGTCACATCCGTGCACAATACTCTCTTAATTCATGGTCGATACGTGTACCAATGGTGTGACGGACTTGCCGTCGCTTACCAAGGCGGCGACATTGTGCTCGTGAACACCAAACATCGCTACGTGTTAGGCGCAGGTTCTCCACACGCTTCATGTTCTCGATTGGTACGCAACAGAACTTGTCGACTCTACAGAGCACGACCACTTCAATCTCCGACTCACCTTCGACACACTTGAGGCGTCGGTCTGGCTCACGACGTCGACCACATCTGCACGATATTTACCAACAGGAAGTGCACGAACGCGTGCGCTGTGCAGCTTTAGTGCAATATGGAACAACGCATTGCAGATTAGGACGGGGTCGAGCATAACGTTGAACTTTGGCTACTTGTTCGTGTGGGTAGAGAACTTCAAAGGCACTGAAGCAAGATTTGCGACTGTCTGCTACGGACTTGGCTGCTCTTGAGACATATTTTGCCGATCGAACGGCGGTAGTCTTGCATTGTGTTAAACGTCGCTCAAGCTTTCAAGTTGCTGCCTAGTGCTACGCCTAGGTTGTGGTCAGACGACGTGTCTTGTTTCGTTTTGTGGTGAAGTGTATGATTGAAATCGACTGCAAGAAGTCGTTGCCGTCGCGCACATTGCTAGCATCGACAGTTGTCGTCAGGTCGTGCTCTCGTTCGTCGACTGCACGTGGTAGTGAAAGTGATGCAGGCTCTGGGAGAACCACACGGCGCGCTCCCAAGGTCCCATATTCAGAACACAGACGAGCTCCTCTGAGTACACACTGGGTGTCTGCGATGTGACGACAGGCGCGCGATCTGTATCCCCGGACTCGCCAGAGCAGCCAAATAGCACGCGCTTGCGCTACCACACGTTTTGCCACTGCTACTCGAAAAAACGACAGTAGCGCGTTGACCTTCTCAGCGTGGTCGACGGCAGCTAGACCGGTACATATATTGCGAGTGGCTCGGATGGCTGCTGTATATCGCTCACATAACGTCAACAGATGGTCTATTTTGTCCGCTTCACCGGCACAAACCAGTTTTACGTTATGCGCGCCGGTGGCCTAATGGTTCCGACGGCTTAGATCCACTTTTATCACCGAATTGTACAGACACAGATATACATGACAAGTAATTGCACATTGCGTGGATGATTCGCGTGCTGTACGTCGATGCGAGACATGGTAAGTTGTGTTAATGTGAGGGATAAGTGAGCGTGGATACTTCAACATATTCCACACAACCATAAACTGGCGACACGGGAGACTCAAAAACTTGGCGAACGTGCAGACCCAAGAAAATATGATAGTGTTCATAAAATGAATGACTTACTTCCAACTGACGACGGCAAAGTGTCCGTTCCGCTCGATCTTGTACACGCTGAACTTCTCAAGAGTGATCGTGTACTCTCTCGCCACGTGATCTATGATGAGGGCATGCTGTGCACACCAGCACGTTGTGTTTATCTCCCCATCGAGTTCGTTTTCAGGTAGCAGTCGACCCAGTGCGTCTAGATTTACGACTTGTTGTCCGCCAGCGCTCGGACGCTACAATGGTAGCTACGCATTCCGCCGAACTGGACGTTTTACAGTTCGCGTACTCGAGTTTGCCGAAGAAGTCTCAATGCGGTTGTTCGTTCTCAATGCGGTTGTTCGTATGATTCCAAAAGGGCAGCGACACACGCAAGAACATGACCCACATGCTGACGATGGGATTCCAATTACGCTCCATGAGGTCGCCAAAAGTCGTGAACTCAATACTTGAGCAGAGTTGTCGACGATGAAAACGTTGAGTGTCGTACACGTCTTTGCTTGACGTATAGACCATGCCATGCACTACGTTGTCGATTGCTTCAGGGTCGTCCAACGAGATGCGTCCCCAGCTTCAGCTTGTGCGACACTCAAGAAAACCGCTTGAGTTCGTGAAGCACGAAGTTAAGAGCACGAACTTCTGGAAGTTAGCACTACAGGACGCCAGTCTTGTTCAAATCCTAGCCCACCGCGATGAATTCTTGAACTTGCTCGCCGACCTCTGAATTACCTCGCACGAATTGGTCGCGCGCGCTATATTCCAACCGCCGTTCGTCTCGAACAGGCTCTGCTGCACCGTACTCGTACTTCGCCACCAGTGTACACAACTAATGGTTTTATCTATGCAATACATGCACGACACGTGAAAACACGTAGTGCAAGCACGACAAGCGAGGCACTCGCAAGCAGAATCAATGATGCACGTGAACATGTTGGTCATATGAGTGCAGTCCGCTATCAGAAAACATGGAAAGCGCCGAACTGACCCTCGCATGTGCCAAGTGGTCAGCGATATGACACCAGCTTTGCGTGACGGATTCTCGTCCACACAAGATCGTCGGCGAAGAACAGCGAGGCGACTTGCGCCTTTGGGTTGCCGGCATCCTTGGACGAATTATTGAAGTGGTTTGAGTCGATGATGTTTTCGATGCTCTTTCAACTGACGTTCCCACTTGTCACTGAGCAAGTAGTCATAGAAGTTTGGAGCGCTATAAGCCACTCTGGATCATTGTGTCGACTTCTTGTTGATTCTTGGCGTCTTTTACACCGCAGACACCAAAGTAAGTGCAAAAGGCAGGTGCATCGACTGGATGGTTGTGCATGTAGGTACCAAGTTCCACCTTGAGACGCCACTCGCCTTTTACGTCGAACACCTGGACGATGATGCGGAACATCGAGCTGACGTGGCAAGCGTACCGGCGTGAACGCTTTCCTTCGCTGGAGTAGCGTTGATTACAACCGTGGGTGCACATGTAGGTTTGTTGATACTATAACCACCGACCGAAGCGTAAGGCATGGCCTCGCCTCACTTTACCGACTTGGTTGCTATGAGTATTATGTTGCGCGTTGTACATGACACCAACTCTTGGATTCAGAGGACTTGCATTTTGCTCGGTCGTAGTCTTTCAAGTATGCCGTTCATGCGTCTCAGTCGTTGCGCGCAGTGTCTGGACGCTGCACTGCCACATATATGTCCAGCACCTCGACAACACCCACCGCTAATCGAAATATCGCCGTCGCGACGTTACGCACAAATTGAAGCACTCTCTTCGTAGTCGCTGCTAGACATTTTGCCCGTCTATTAACTAGGCAATCGCGTCTCGTTTATTGTACGCATTGGACAACACGTACCAAGCAAGATGAAGCATGTATCGCGGGCGTTCGGTGGCGTAGATGAGCCGCCATTGGCCTCACGCGTCATATAGCTCGGCGTGCAGTCGCTGGAGTCGTCTAAATTTGATAGATTGAGGTTGCACATGCACGTCCAAACACGCGACCAACAAT
This sequence comes from Pythium guiyangense, assembly GCA_003730235.1. NCBI lineage: Eukaryota > Oomycota > Peronosporomycetes > Pythiales > Pythiaceae > Pythium > Pythium guiyangense. Next base: position 230,354 of record QXDM01000057.1, on the reverse strand, counting down.
CGTCTACACGTCGCACAAACACGCCCTCGCGCGCACGCTCGCATGCACGTTTAACAAGCGCTCAGCAAGTCTGCTTCGCGCATTGGCAGGACTTTGCATGCGCCGGACAATTAGGGTATTCGCCTCAGCGCGCTCTACGTTGCGTCACACCATACACATGGATCGCGCACACGAATCACTCAGACCACGCACGTACGTTAGGTTGTAGCGCTTCCTCCTTGCCGCTACTCGATCGATTCGCAAGCTCATGGTTCTGTGTGCAGCGCGTGTCGCGCGAATGGCACTGTAGAGCGCGTCGATCACACTCTAGGGACACTGTGCCCCGCGGGGATCTGTTTTAGCTCGCACACAATTGCTAAGCAAATATATATATCGTTGCTCGTACATGTGTACATTATAGACGCTCGATCCTCGTATAAGAACACGCACACGAACCACGAATCGCGCAAGTCTGAAGGTATCTGATCTGTTTGCTAGGCTCGAAGATCTAAAATAAAGAAAGGAAAATCATAGCATCGGTTTTAGCGACACATTCAAGTGCATAAATAACATTTCCTGCGTTGTTTTCCTAACTTCCATAGGTCATAATTACGAAAATCTATACAATGTCAATCATTATATATCAGAATTTCAACTAAACGAGAAAAATATACACTCACGCTATTACGTCCCAGCTCAAGTCGAGTCTCCGTTTCAGTCTCCAGTGTTAGTGTTTGTCCCAGTGTTAGCTCCCGTGTTTTGCAAGTTTTGAGTTTCAATGTGGTGAGACGAGAGGGATGGTCACTTGTGTACGATTGTGAGCTTACGAATATAACATACATGACATGATTAGCTAACATCTCGAACCGAATAGCTCAACGCAGCTACAAAGTACTTGTACTCAATAGTAAATGTATGTTTTGGTAGAGTCCTAGTCCTAGTGCCTCGCAGCATTTCATTTCGCGACTGTACTGTATGAGACTGTGAGATTACAAATTGTTGATTGAGAGTGCTTGTTGCGGATGGATTGATTGTTGTGCGAGACTTGTGAGGTCGCGAGATCATATATACTAGTTATAAACACTCAAGTGATTACTGTACATACCCAAATGCCAAATTACCAAGAATGCCAAGAGACACAAACGCGCTCACAGAGAGAGAGAGAGAGAGAAAGAGAGAGAGAGAGAGAGAGGGAACAGCAACCACACCGCTTCCACGTCTTGCTCCAAAACATGTATTGAGAGAAGTATCCTAAATAGAGTATCCGTCGCGCTCAATCTCTTTTAAATTATGTTTATGATATCCAAAATGTTTGTCCTAAAACATGTAGTGATATGATATCATTTTTGCACCAATATATGTGGTTCGTGGCAACAAGCTTGTCACCGCTGAGGGCGCTTGAAGTGTATCTGTGGAGACGAATACCCCGAGGTTCTGGCCCACTTACTGTGGTCCCGTCATGTTAGCTCTTTTAGCTCTTCGAGGTTTAACCGTATTTCTCTCTGAAACAAGTACACATATGCACTCAGCGGACAGACAAGATATCGAGTGTGGCGATTGGTTAAGTGGACGAATCCACATAACATTTGTGGCCTGTGAGACTGGCGATAGAACTGGCAGCACACTTAGGAGCGGCACGTTAATGCTTGAGGTGGACCGGAGTACTTCGCTCGTTTGATGAGCAGTGCGCTGCTCTGCAAACGCAGCACATACTCTGTTAAGAAGTTGCACACTCGGTACAATCGTATCGCATGAACTTCAGCGATAACTTGCAACCTATGTCGGAATCCATGCTACTCCTGAACAGTATCTGTGAGCTGATATGGTATCGATGAATTTGGGCCTTGAAGTCAACGAACGGTGGGTAGTCCACGAAAACTGGACTCTAGCTTGTCAACTTCAACGACGAAAGTCGCGCACGAAATCTACTCACAACGGCTAGAAGGCGATGTACTAGCGGTACCCAATCCGGTATTGTTCAGGACAGCGACCACGAAGAAGAGAAGGGCGAAGGTAGTGCCAAAGATACTCGGTTGCAATACTCTAGATGTGACACCAGCCCCATTAATCAGACTTCCATCGTCTTACAACGTTAACTGTGAGTACGCACTCGAAAATTGACCATTTAGTCGTAAATTTGAACTCACGATCCCGTGACCGCTTCTAACCTAGATTGGTGGGGAGACAAATTGATGGCGTGGTGTACAACGACACCGAGTCACTTGCTAGGTGTTCCACTACACCAGTCTAGCCAGACCAAGACATAGATCCAGTCTGCCCTGACCGTGGGTCGAAGACATCAAGGCCATGCGATTACGATATCTATGACACACATCGGTTGTACCCGGATCAACGTCAAAGTAGCCCATGGTAAAGAGTCGCCTGACCCAAGTCGCACGACACATGACCCTTGCCCGCGGCCGACTAGGTTAGTGTTAAAGGTTCGCTATTGAGATGTAGGACTAGGTAGGACAAAGTAAGGCATGTGACCAACTAGGAATCAAACTAATAGATTGGTTGGATAGGCATAAACGCCCTCGGACGTTGTAGTGGCCTCAGTGCGCGAGTGTGGCTTTGGTATTGTCTCACCCGCAAATATTAGCGAACTTCCATCTGTAGTTCTTATCGCTACAGCATTATCGAGAAACAGATAAGCCAAAGCATGAGAGCAAGAAAAACTTGGCGTAAAGATTTTAGTGGTGTGTTCACATTTGTGCTTGGCTGGCGTGCGAAGCGAAACGGAACAAGGAAACCACTTTACCACAGCAAAGGAGGACTTACGAATGTGCGGCTACAATTTTCGGCTTGATGAATTGTTGAAGAGAAAGAAAACCTCTCCATAAGATAGCTAAATGTATTAAATTGATGTCGTAGTTGCCATGCCATAGGATGTACTTTTGAACACTCGAGTGAGCTTGATTGCGTCGTATACAAGAGACTACGATCAACTTGTTAGAGCGCTGCAGATGTAGCCTCAGCTAGACCATCAAAGGCAAGAAACCAATACAAACCTTCCCCATCCACATCAGAGATTTCACGTATCTGCGCTACAGTTTGCACACTTGTTGTGTGCATTGGAACCTAGCTAGGTTACTTGTATGATTTGTATCAGTGTGGAAATTTTTGGCTGCAAAACTTATCAAGTTTGTTCAATGATCGACGACGTGGGAGCTCAATTATTACTCATAGGTATACGAGTTAGCGAAGAGGACGGTTCCACCCAGTGACGTGACAAAAGGAGCTGTTGTGTTCAGACGCAATATGGTCATTGTCATGTTGTCCAGTTGTTAAGTGACCCGTCCATAATCTTCATGAGCACCGAATGTGTTCGGGCAGTGGCTACACTGAAATTGGAGAATGGAAGCAATGGGGAGTTGCGATACGACTACCGCAGCGCTATTTCAGAAGCATTGCGTATTGTATTCTACTTTAGCGACAATAGGTATCAGAGATTCGTTGGTGCATTGACCGTAAAGGCACATTCGGTATTGATCTGACAAACGGTAGTGGCATTGTAACCAGGCGTTCCGGTGTTACGCAGCACCTTTGCGAAGAAGCGTGTGCAAGCAGCTTCCGCAAGGATTCGAGTCAGTTAAGACGGACGCAAATAAAGACACAAGAGGTTTTTGGTCCAAATTGCAAGTGTTCATTTTTTTGGTTGTGCGGACTCCACCCTTTGGTGCGAGTCACTAAGGTTATGTATGTAATGCTAAAACTAAGTGAACTAAAATGTGGTTGGCTCTCAGAGCCCAACATCACTTTTTGGCTAAAATTCTAACAATATCTACCAATAAGATCGACCGCCAACAGGCTGGTCCTAAAACAAATGCGTGAATAGTAATTCCACAAAGCAAGATTATTTCAATAATAATCATAGCTTGTGTACCCGTTACAGGCATGCTCAGTCTGGAACACGCGCAAGCTCGAGTTTATCAACAGCAAACATACGTTGTACGCCTCCACTTCTCAAGCCTTACCTCGCGTAGGCACGTGCAGACGATTGACAAAAGTGGTTCAGGCCACATGTGTTTGAAATAGAAAATTGATATTACTAACCTCGTAAATATTCTGAGGAGTAAAGAGCTTTCAGAGTCAGGGTGAAGATGATAATGCCTTACCATAACCTGTTAGGAGTGACACAGAGAAGGACGTGGCTGCAATGTTCACAGACAGATAGCAGTTCATCCTCGCAGTTCGGCTACTGAAGAGTCCAGACCAAAAGACCAGACCGGGGTTTTGTGTCACTGCAGACGCTCTAGCAACAATCTGACCATAGAGGACAAATAGACCGAACTTAGCAGTGCCTATTGACGGTGATCAAGTACGCGATCGAGTCGGTAACCTTACCGACTGGCCGTTTGGTTCTACCAAGCACCAGTCTGCGGTGCTACCGATTGGCGATCGGCTGTGAGTCAGTACAGCTACCAACTCGGGATCCGACTGTGGCAGGCTTCGAATCGGTGGTGCTACCGACTGACGAGCAACGTGAGACGACTTTAAATCATGCGTCTCCAGCCGCGATTCAGAGTGATCGAACCGATTCGGGATGACGGTCCGGCCATTTAGTGGCCACGGTTGACCGGTTCGCATGTTGACTACATGTTTGTATGGTGAGTGGACATGGAAGGCCGAGTGACTCTCATATGCAGGCAGAGCAAGGGAGAGCTTTGTAAATCACTCAATACGATCCTCACTTTTGCATTGACCACTTCTGCAACAGTGCCTTCCCCTCGCAAGCTCCCCGCTTGATATCTAAAAGAGCCCCGTATTGATATTATATATATTGTTGGATTCTACAGCTGATAATAGATTGCCTATACCGTGCCTAAGAACACATTCATTTATACTAGAATGTTTCGTAACATCACTCCATTCATATATCATGCTTCTGGCGCCTGAACGTCGCAGTTGTTCTTCTGGCATATTCGTTTTGATATGCTACCTCGTCGCTAAAACGGTTATATCACACCTGCATAGCGTTGGCAACTGCCGTCGGGTATGTATGATGCTTGTTGAAGAGAGCGTCGTTCGCGGTGGGGAAGAATCGAAATGGCTCCTTCGCTTGACAGCAGACTATCGCAATTGCCTTGATGTCGAGACAGTTTTGTCAGCCATCGAGATCAGTAGCGACATCGGGATTCACAGCTTGTGTGCTACCCTTCTGGGCTGGTAGATGGTGAAGATGCACGTCGTTCGTGTAATCTATCCGTTTACATCCAATATGATGCACATCGTCCATGCAATCTATCCGCTAACATCGGAGAAGATGCACATTGTCCGTGCAATGTATCCGTTGACATCCAAGTTGAACGGCTTGGGAACATTGATGGGACGGAGTGGAATTCTGAATCGAAAGCACCAAGCAGACACCAAAAGGGGAAAGAACCCGAACCGCAACCGCATTTCATGTCGCATGTTGCACAAGCATCAACCTGGACGGCTTCATTTGCTTGTTAGGCAGCACCTCTGAGGCGACCAGCGTTGAAAAGGCGATCTGGTGCGTAACGAAATCACACGTGAGACGTGTGGGTTGCATGCTATTTGTTATTTAGTGCATTGACTCACACCAAAACTAGATCAACAAAGACACTCCAACCGAACGGGGAAGAGTATGGATCAAATGGTTCTAAAGAGCTGTAAAATATATTTTCGAATACTTACGCATAATACCTACGATGTATTTTCCGACGTTACATTATGGGAAGTCTCTCATGTTTGATGGTTGTCTTGGTTGATGAAGATGATCCATTTTACGCCCACGAAAATCCTCACACGCGACAAGGCAGCAAGTGAGCAAAGTACGCGATGCAGCACAGTAGCAAACGATCAGGACCACGCGCTCTCGATTGATACAGCATGTATGTACGATCAGTGCAAATATATTCGCAAGATTGTGTTTGTACTACTTACTTTGCGTCAGCTCTTTGACCAGACCGGCTTTATTGCAACAGGGACTAGCGTGCACCCGTGTCACTCCTTGTGGATATGCAGGACATGGAATACGACCGCTTTTGAGTGGGGTATCGGCTGACATACGGTACGTGCTGGACGCTGCCCAAGCGTAGTGGGTGCCGCACTATTTTTTGACATGTGCTAACAACACAGTGTGACGTTCCTGTTGCTCGTCTTATCAAGGTCGTCAGTTTCACCAGCAATGGATTGCTTTTGGGTAGCAGGCCTCGCACTATGCTCGGTTGGATCAGTAAATACCTTTGTGGGGCGCTACTCCTACGCCCTGCACTCACTCCGCGACCGAGCGATCGTGGCCGGCGACGGACTAGATGGCTGCCAGCGCGGGCGAGTTTGAGCGCGGTCATGGCGTCTCAGACAACGTTGGCGTTGTGGAGGGTTAATACTTCCACTCTCGAGCAAGTCGTCAATCGACGGAAAGGACATCTTCTGTCGAAAGTGCGATAATGAAATCGAAGTACTTCTCGTGTGCAACTGTACCCACCGCTGCCGGTACATCTACGCCGTGCGGCCAGGTAGCGCGTACAATAGCGCGTGTTCTCGAACTGACCCCCGCGCAACACGCCGGTGGCATTGTGTCGGAGCAACAGTACATCGTTGGTGACTCAGCATACAAACACAATCGGCGCGTGATGGTGCTGTTCAAAAGAGTCAACGGGGACTGGTAAACACACATAAGTAGTTCACCACTCGGCTTTCGAATCAGTGTGTCGTCATCGAGCACAGAGTATAGAAGGAACGATTTCAATTTCTTTGGTGCATTCGAGTGTACGTTATTTTGCCTCCGCGGATTCGGTATTTGTGCGGCTCGTGCAGTGCTGTGTGGAGCTGCGCAATATGTGCTACGAAGAGAGCCAGACCGAGGGGAGAGTAGAGCCGTATGACAGTGCTGGTAGCAACTAAATTAACCCTTCTCAACCCGTATGCTGTATATTACAGCATAATTAATATTGCAGGTTTAAGAAGTGATAAATGTCCGTCACATGATCGAACTTCGCATATAAAAGTATTGTATACAAGATCTTCGACTGGTCGACGAGGTTGCGAAGGGCTAGGTGAATCAGTTTGTTCTGTCCATAAAGAGATAGAGGTTTGCACAGTTCAAATTGTGCGGGATAATCAGTCGGGGTGGCCTCCGCCAACCTCTCGGCTCATTTGCCGACAAAACGAATGCGAGAACAAGGACACCATGGTCAAGGAATTTAAACCATGCCCGGCAAGCACGGCGTCGGCTACTTTACGGGTGTATGCTGTGTCACTTGAGCTACATATTGCATGCAACGAAATATGCTGTGACTGACGCGCATGCGATGCAGGAGAACGAGCGCTATTGACGCATGCACGGCGCAAAAGTTGGCTTCGCTTCGGTGCTGTCATTCCAGGAGACTTTTGTGCTATTCAGCGCGCTGAGTATGCATCTGCGCCAACCCCGTCAACAACTGAACCCGCGACTGCAACTGCTGCCACTGCGACTGCGACTGCTGTCATTGCGACCTCCGCGGCTGCTGCACCTGTTACCACTGCGACTACTGCGTCTGTTGCCACTACTGCGACAACTGCGACTGCTGCACTCGCTACAAATGCGACAATTGCCCCTGCTGCACCTGCGTGTTCTGCGCCGGCGCCTGTGGTCGGTGCATCCGCTGCGAGCGTACCTGACACTGCTGCAGCATCCTCGACGACCGGCGCACCATCTACGCCACCTTTGAGTCCCGGCACAACCGCAAATACCACGAGCAGCAGCACAACCGTGATATCCGCGCGTCCGGTCAGTGTGCCGCTCGCTACAACGGAAGATACAACACAAGCTGTTGCTGAGACTGGCGCAACCACGCCTCGTACAGCACAAGCGCCACTCGATCAAGATACCGACGCTTTGGTGGAGTGTGACCGCTTCGACCCGGATCGGTTCATGTCTGCGTTTGCCACGTGCGAGTACTTCGACGAGCTAAGTAAAGACGATCGAAAGATCAGCGGCACCCAAGAGGACGACACTGATGACGTCGAGACCGAGGCCGCAGTGACAAAGATGTTCGACGTCGACTTCTATGAGGAAGTGGAGAGCGACAACTGGGACGCCACCGAAGAAGCGACGGACTGTCCAGACCTCGGGATCACAAGGCAAGAGATCGAGCAGATCGAAGCTATCTGGACGGTCGTAGACGAGAGCAACACCAGTGGAGATCAGCGTCACGCAGCTGCGGATCTCTACGACAAACCACACGGACCGACCGAGTCAGCGAGAGCGTTTGCGTCGTCTCCGTTGGGCATGTTCTACTACTTTCATCCCAAGATCATGTGGATCAAGATAGCTGAGGAGGCGAATCGATACCGCGAATCGGTCATCGACACGATCGCAGCGCAACGACAAGCGAGGCAGCAGCGCTGGCAACAGTCGCATCCATCCAGCTCAGTACAGTCGCTCGTGGACATCATCAGCGACTGGTGCAAGGCGAAGCCGGTGCAAGCACACGAGCTCGTTCACTTCATTGGCTTGATCAGTGCGCGTGCACTTCTGCCCACACAGGAACGGCATCGGCTAACACTGGTCGACGTCTGATGGTGGCGCTTTGGCTCGTGGCACGTTTGGCAAGTTCATGAGTCGTCGGCGCTTTGAGGAGGTCACGCGAATTCTTCACTTCAACGACAACGCAGACGACAAAAACAAACATGATCGCACGTGGAAGCCGAGACCTATGCTGCAAGTCTTTGAGAAGTCCTTACGCCATGGCTACCGCATGGGTTCGATAGTGTCGTTCTTCGAAGGCTTGGTCGCGAGCCGGCACCGCTACAACCCGATGCGGATCTACATGAAAGACAAGCCGACGAAATGAGAACGAAGTTCTACATGGTCGGCTGCGCAGAGACCGCGCACTGCTCTCGGTACGTTGTAGCACTTGCCTTGATACAGCATAGTGTATGATGTATGATACAGCAGAACTCTTACACAGTACTGCTTCCTCTGTATCGTACAGCATAGAGATCTATCGAGTCAAGGAAGAGACTGACAACGCGATCGCCAAGTCAGTCGTGCGGAACGCGTCCAAAGCGCTGAAAGGACAGCCAGGTAAGCGCCTCCTTGTCACCGGCAACTACTACACATCCGTCTCTATGTCGGCGAAGCTGCTCCGCATGGACATCTACCACGTCGGCACGATCCGCACAATCCGAAAGCGCTGGAACAAGAACATCCACTTTGCGTTCAAAATGCGTCGCCGCGGCGTGCCGCGCGGCTCAAACATCATCACACACAACGCAGTCGTGTCCGAGATGGTTGCTGTCTTGTGGGCGGACTCGCGCACTGTCGCCTTCTTGGCGACCGGATGCAGCACACATCGAACGACTGTGAGCCGCCAAGCTAAGGACAGCAGTACCAAGAGCGTGCCGTGTCCCGCTGTGGTGCGGACGTACAACGACTGCATGGGAGGTGTGGACATGCACGACGCTCTACGACTGCCAGGTACTCCATACGAAAAGCGCTTCGACACAGTAGCCACTACAAGTACCTGTTCTTTGGCATCATCGACATGGCGCTCGTCAACGGGTACATCGTTCACAAGTTGCATGAAGTCGAGCAAAGCAAGACAGCGCCAACGCACCCCACATACCTCGAAAGTCTGCATCGAGAGCTGCTCGGCCAGCAGAAGACGGACTTCGAAAGCAACACAAACGCACGGAATCTGCTCGCAACACAGTCGCCGCCGTGCCGCATGCGCTCACAAAGACGACGGACACATACAATAACAAGATCAGACAGCACCTTTGCAAGGTGTGTTCGGCGTTCTCAGACAAGCAACAGCGCAGCTATGAGACGGAGTACTACTGCGAAGCGTGCACGAGCACGTTCGGAGGTCGCGTCGAACTGCGCGACAAGCCGCGGCGCACTGAGAGCGGCAACGCTCTTACCTGGGCGCAAGTGTGGCGCGACACCTGGAAGAACGGCACCATGGTGCCGCCTGACCTCCGCCGCAAGCGCAAGGCGCACGACATGGAGGAAGAGCAGAAGAGCGAGTAGATGTAGGGCCTGTGTTGAGTAGATGCTGTTGTGCTCGTGCGTAGGTCGTTGCGGGGTAAAAGTTGCCCATTCGTTGTCGTCCGTACATTACGGCTAATGGACAAAATTTTCTTCCTCTCAACTCACCAGCTTCTTGTGCGAGCAATGCACGCCATTCCTTTTGGCGCGAATGAGCTGTCGCCCATGCGCTTCGACATCGCCTTGGGCAGGGTATGTGCACTTACAGATTGTTGCACCGCTTTTGTTCCGTAAGGCGAATGCCGCGAGCCAATCAGATCGCATAATAATGGATCATACTGACCAGAAACTGGCCACTACAGTGTTGTATGCTCAAACCGGATAAATTGTGGCGGGTCATGAGGCATACTTTAAACAAGTTTAAACCTTATGCTGTAATATACTATACGTGTGTGATGGAGCGCCACTATATCATTGCGATCCATTTGTTTGTCTAGCTTGCGTTTGCTCCTCCACACCACCGATTTTTTTGCCGTGATGTGTGAGCTATTTGAGCATCACGTTGATGGAAGACACTATCCCTGGCGACACAGCATCGCTATCCCGCTGGCAACAGCCACTGCGCGCTGGTGCCATGTGTATGTATGCACGGATGTCGCTGTAGCAAGCACGAGGAAGAATGGCAGTGTGAGTAAGCGCGCTAAAAGCATGCGGCGGCAGTAGCATGCGCAGTGGTACGCATACTGTGTGCCGTTGTTGCTGTGTGCCGTTGTTGCTGTGTGTCGTGTTTGGCACAATAGCCTAATGGTGACTGACAATCACCCCACTGGCGCCTTTCAAAGATGGATAACCATCCATTCCTAGCCAACCACATCTCATTGATCCGACTCCACCATCAATCAGCCCATCCATCAAGCACGCTTGGCTCTCTCAATTATGTCAATTTGTCAAACTAGTGGATTTGTTCGCATCAAAATTGTCTTGTAGCCGCTCACGCTCACCTCCAGTGTATAGAACGGTAACACAACAGCAATGATAAATATATAGAGAGCAAGCACCGTTGCTCAACTACACCACATTTGCTTACTAATGACTCAGCTATCAGAATTACGGAAAGCAAGGCGGTGGACGTGGAGGTAGCTGGTTGGATATGTACTTTCGCAGGCGTGCATCATGGCAGAAATGTTCATGTGGTATATAGATCTTTCCATGGTACTACTCTGTCACACAAAACAATCGACGTTTGGCCGTTCAAATACACGATCAAACAGTAAATTTTGTCCGTCAAATGATGTTTGTGTTAGTGCTATTAACGAAGTTGATATGAAGATATATGTATTTCCATTTTTGCGTTTTTGGCCAAGCTGACCAATGAAATAGCGATAAAATGTTTCTCTCTTCCCATTTGTCAAAACAGTATTGTTCACCACATTATTATCCAACCAATTTACGACAATTTATTATGTACACCACATAAATTTTCAACCTCGATTGTTTTGTGAGACAGAGTAGTACATACAGATTCAAGAACATTTTCAGCAACACTGGAAGAAAATATAATCAATGAACACGACGAGGGTGTCGAAAGTCCCATGCATTTAGCAAGTCATTCGAGGAATGGTATGCTACCTTGCAAAATGATGCAAATGAGGACATTTGATACAAATGTATCTTTACAGACATTTTGACCTTTTTCGCCTGAAGGGTTTGAAGTGAAGACACTATTCGCAGATAAGAACCATCGAATCGAGTATACAACAAAACCTATTTCGTGATACAAAGCAAAAGCAACAACGGCGAGTGGAAGGACGAACGCGCGGAGAGCGGCTGTAGCGACGCAGACGTCGCCGTGCACAAATTCCAAGCCAGCGACGACAGCGATGACAAGCAGATCGAGAACGACGGCAGCAACCAGCAGACACAGGCTGTGGCGCAAGGTACGCCTGCCAAGACGACGTCGCGGCTGATGATGCTTGCGTACTGCGGCAAAAACTGCGTCGCTGACAAGCCCCAAGCACTCAACCATCTCATTGGCTAGTTTCGGCGCGTGAGCAATCGAAACTACGCTGTACTATGGTAGCGGGTCTTGCAACCTGCGAGGCAGTCGGCATGGACTCAGCAACGACAACGAAAAGAACCGAGAAACGACTCGTGCGCCTTGACGGCGTGCTCCCGTTTATGGACAAGGTCTGCAAGGAATAATACTTGGTCACGTAAAATGTCTCGCACCGTCACTTGGTCCAAGCGAGAGTGCAGGTCAAGCTCGGCGACATCTCAGTTCAACCCCACGGCAACCGAAAGAAAATCACGCATCCGTGCACGACGCAGATGCTGACGTCGCATGGTATATCGGTGTCGCAGTGGAGGTTGGCGACAACGTGTTTTTCGCGTGCGAATGTGAAGTTGGAGTCCGGCAGGCTCGTTCACCATTACTCGTCTCCCTACATCGTGCGCCTTCCTGTGTCGCTGACATCGGCATGTTCGCTCGATGAGTACAAGGCGTACATCGACGATGACGGCATGAGATTCCAGTCGCTTACGTCGTTTACCGCCATACTCAAGACGAAATGCGAAGGCATTCTCATCATAAGCCGGCGTGGTCAAGTGTGCGACGTCTGTGCTATCTACCAACGACGCAGCTGGTCCTGCACACAAGACGAGATCGAGGTGTTCGCTGAGCGCGTCGAGGGTACTCTAGTGATGCGGTAAGGATACGTTTGATATGTGTCGTGTAACTTAGAGACACTTTTGATATGTGCCGAAATGACAAAACTGTTTCTGTGTGTACGTTGGCGCAGCTCTGAGTACCGCCGCAACGCGAGTCTTGCAGGCAATAACACCGTCGTGTTGGTCATGGACAATACCAAGAAATCTCGCTCGCCGATATTCCAGCAGACTGACACTTCTTGTCGCTGGTCAGCGCCTCGATGTTTGGCATCAACAGCACCAACATTAAAAAGCGCATCACGTTCCTGTACTCCGAATTCAAGAGCGGCAAGGGCGCCAACGAGGCCACAAGGATGCCGTACCAGGCGATCGAGCGACACGGAGCGCTCGACCCAACTGAGAGCGACACGCCAACCCAGAAGGCGACCAAGTATGTCATTTAGACGGACAACTGTGTTGGACACTGCAAGAACACGATCCTTGTTTGGTAACTGCTCCTGCTGGTCGAGCATGGTGTCTTCAAAGAGGCGGCACTGAAGATCCTCGTGAAGGGGCATACATAGAACCCTTGGGAACGCGGATTCGCGTTCACGCGGAAGCATCTCGCTCACAACGAGTGCTGGGCGATGGCGACGCTGACTTAGGCAGTCGCACGATCGAGCACCGCTCTCGACGTGATGTGTGTAGAGGACAAACACTAGCCGTTCAGAGACTACAAGTCGCGCATCGGCGACGTGATCAAGAAGCTCACAGGCGTGCGTCAGTTCCAGCACTTAGGATGAGCGCGTCTGCAAAGGGCGCCGTCGAGTGCCGCAGGACGCCATCCTCTCCGTCGGCAATCGTCGACTTGCGGCTCAGTGCCAGCAATGCAAGCTACGCCTCGCTCACTGAATTCCTCGCCGGCCTCGACGCTGTTGAATCTCTAGTTCCCAACCTGGAGAAGCTCAGTGGTATCCACGAGATGATACGATCGTTCGATACTGCTGAGTACAAGAGCGACACGCTGTAGGTTGCTCCGTCCACCGAAGCACTGACACAAGCGCATGACACCAAGAAGGCACGGCACGAAGCGCAAGCGAGGAAGCGCTGAGTCGCTGAAAACGAAGAGAAAGAGAGATTTGTGTGACTGTGCAACGTAGGACTTGCAGCTTGAGCGAGTAGGTCGACAAGGATACTTTTGATTTGATGGGCACATTTATCTCCTTTAGCCCTGGAGGTTTTATATCAAATATATCCTGACAGTGCCAGGTTATGCTTTGACTTGAAGTTTGCATTGCTACCTGTGAAATTTTTAACCTTGCGCATTTGGTTTTAGCATACTAGACTTAAATAGTGAAGTATACTAAAACAAAATGAGCAAGATTAAAATGAAGTATTCATTTTATTAACCTGGCACTGCCAGGTACAAAAACGAATTCCTGGCAGTGCCAAGATACGGGACTAGAGGGGTTAAAGGATACTTTGATAATGTGCCACGACTGTACTTTGAGATACTAATGTTATGTCGGACAGATCTTAAACGCAAACGACGCGATTTGAATGCCTTCCTGTCCGATTCTTAACCACACTACATCTCCAATCGATAGATCAGAAACTTTTTATGCAGAATCGTTTGATACCACTGATCTGAGAAACCTTACTTTTCTGAGGTGTCATCTTTGATCGCTCATAGCGACTGATGTCGTCTAGCAGTGCTTACGCTCAATAGCTCAATCGAAAGAGGAGATCGACGTGCGTACAGCTGTATGGGTGGTTTAAAACGTCAAACAGCTCTTGAGATAGTTGTGCTTTGTGTAGCCGCAAATTGTTTTTATCGGACGCAATTCGTAAAGTTTTTATGCGTCTTGGTATCAGCGAATCGCAAGGCGTATCAATTTCGAAATATATGTATTTTTGTTGATACGCTATGTCCGACATTGATGTTAGGTTTTTGAAGTGCCTCGCGATGGGAGGATCGATTAAAGAGCCTCAACTAGGGCTCTTAGGACATCCCTAACTATCACGCTAAAATAACTACGCTAAATCATCATATTCAGTTAAATATACTGGTATGGAAAACATATTTACAGTTATAGAGTGTTGCTAACAAAATTTCCCCGTCATAGCTTAATTTCAGCTTAAGCCGTTTTTGGTTGTGTTTTGCCAAACCAATAGAAATGGCCTTAGTGCTGCCGATTTCACTCGCTGACATACCCCTATCTTGATACTCTTTGGGGTGAGGGTAGTGTCAAACACTCGTATTCGAGTAAAAATGCTGAACTGTTTACTGTATTAATCACAACTACTCGTAAAGTGCTTGCCTTAACAAATCGTTATTTATACCTTCATATCAATGAAAACATGACACAAATATTTACATTTCACGTCATAACCCAAACGTAGTTTAAAATGCAGCCTCCAATAGTGCCGTTATATAACTTCATATGAGTTACCAATTGAACATATTACACCAAAGTTTGGACACCGAAAAAAAAGTCTGCTTCGGCAGTTTTGGAAAGTAGTTTAAACATCAAGAAGGCGACTTTTACGGTTTTAGAACTGCGCAACTTTCGCCTTGTTTCTTCACACCTGAGGTAGTCTCTTCTGGAGGTTGCCTTGAACCACCAGAAACTAAGTTATGTCAACGGTACGAAGTTTTAGAAGGAAGTTAGGTGCTGTGGATTATGACTTATCTCTGAACCAGTTTTGTATGGTAAAAGGTCAGCTATGTGTGCTATCTCCTGTCATATTAGATGGCGCAATGTCAAGGACTCTTTTTCGAATATGTTCTGCGGCTATTTGTTTACTGACTTGGAGCAGCCAGGGTCATAGACCGCCGTATCCCTCTCTCGCTACCCACGTAATCCACCTGCATGGGTGCTGAAAGAGCCATCGCGGTCGGCACGACTACCCTACGAAGCGAAGCGGAAACTTGTCGGACATGTCCACGTTCGCTGCTACAACCATCACCACTCTGTCTTTGCACTACTTAAGAGCAGGCGCGTGTACAAGACAGACAAAAGTGCTCAGGAGCGCTCTGTGGAACACAGCAAACTCGTCCATATTGTAAATCTTGGATAGGTGGTAATGCATGGTGGTCCCGCGCAAGCGGTACCGCTGCGCGAGCGAGCATACTGGTTACATTTGCCATGAGCGCGGCGCGTCTGGAACCCATATCTAACAAGCAAATGCCACATGTGCAGCGAAACCGAAAACACAGCGGGACGTCGAGTGCACGCAAGAGAGCTCTACCCGCACAAATAACGCACCACGCAGCCACGTGTGAGAGCTCGATGTCCAGCAAGAACTCTACGACAGCCGTGCTGACTCGTGCTTCGACGACACACCTGACGGTAATCTGCCCAGGTGATTTATTGAGGTCAAACTCTGTGCTGGTCCACATAGCCTGCTCCGAGCACGTCATGTGTGAGGCGTGCCTCCAGCGATCATGAGTTGCTACTGCTTCGTGAGTCGGACATACTTGGCATGGTTGTCGCTGCTTTCTTGTCGTGATGTATGAGTTGATCTGTCGTTTTGTGTGAGTGGTGTGTTCTACATTCAAGTGCAAGTGCTAGCGATTGTGCAAGGGCATAAAACAACCGCCTTCCCACTCAGTTCCCCAGACGGCCTTCGCGCTTTCTGTTTAGCTTCATGCGCACTTCACTACCAGGTCAGTTCTCTGATTTACGGCTGATAATGAGACCATACAAGTTCGGATACATTTTCTATGGTATATTAAAGCTTGCATGGCGCGATTTAGCGAAAATTACAGTAATTTGAATTTGATTTCTGACTGACTGACAATCCAACATCAAGCTGCAACTCCGAACCTATTTGATCGAGAAGTCGGTCAGTACGTAGGAGTACCACTTCACACTCTTCCAAGGCCTCGTCGAATTGGCGCACGCAAATGGCGTCCTCGTGCAAAAATCTCGCAGAAGAAGTAGTACGAGAGAGAACAGACACGCGGCGTATACGTGATTCGACTGCCGCATTTTTATAATAAAGCGCGCGCGCTCGAGCGAGAGCCGAGACGACGGCCAATAGCTTAGCAAGAACGGCAATTAACAGCGTCGCGTACATTGTTCAGTGTGGCATGGTCTTGTGTGGTCTGGTGCTTGTAGAGTGTGTACTCGCGTTGGTCAGTGTTATGCATGCACGTGAGAGCAAGAGGAATTTTTGTCAATTAGTCTAACAGATTTTTGTTCGATAAAGGAGCAAAAAGAACCTCATTCTTGCTTTTGGGATCTGGACGTCTCACATTGACGTGCATAGAGCACCACAGCTTTTGGTGCACGTTTTGGCGCGCACAATGTGCACGTCGCTGCGCACAACACAGATTGTTTTCAAAACGGTATGAGCGAAGTAAGGTTCATTCTAGAGTGACTGGTATCTTGTTGGTGTCGAGATGCGAACAAATTATGTTTTACTAGTAAGTCGCAAAATATGAGTCGCATGTCATTAACACCTCCAAAACCACATGTTGAATAGGACAACATATCGGCAAGATTCCAACTGATTCCAAGGATTCCAAATGTATACTATACACATCCGTATGCATCATATTGCATTTTGTATCATGTATGTATACTATACCTGGAATAATACGTACACTATATGTATAATAGACGTGGGTTTCTCGCGCTCTCGGTCCTCCGGACCTTCGCACTTGGGACAAGAAAAAACATCCTACTGGCCAGTGTTTGCCTACTCCGCTCAGTAAACCTCGGTCGCTGGGCCTGCCTACGCAGATCATGAGTGGCGCCGCTCGCTACGGTTCGCTTGGCAGCCACTCATGTCTGCTTTAGCTTCACTCCCTCGGTTTCTTCACTCTCAGTGCAATATTTCAGGTCAAATTACCAAAATCAGTTGGAATGCAATTTTTCCGGATAGTATACATTCATAAGACGTCACACGTCGCAGAATAAGCTAGAATGATTTGGAAACTTGACGATATCTCTCCATATTCCAACATGTTGTCTTATACAACATGATTTTTCCACAGTAAAACAATGTTGCACAGGGCATACTTTATCCTATATGCGGATTTCGCGAACCTCTCAATCGTCGCTTCTCTCTCTCGAGCTGCGATACTACTGGAATCTGTGCAACACTTTGGAAATATAAACAAGTTGATCGCACCACAGAAGGGCGTTGCACCTGCCACAGTTGCAGACCGCAGCTGCGCGCGCGGATGAGTGGCGCGCGTGTGCTCGAGTTGTCATTCGCCGCGTTCCGCACAGGTGTGAGCTCCAGTTGCTTGTACTACTTTGCTTTGACTGGACACGCGTGCTCACGACGACCAATGTGTGCGTGTGTACCAGAATGACGACACGCCGGTCGCAGCGAGGTATGTGATGGTGCGTCGTTACACCGCGCAACCGCTCGCAGCGCCGACGCGTCGAGTGTTGTCTGCACAGGCACTCCGAGCTCGTCTGTTGGTGCTAGCCGCGCGGGCTTGCACGTGCATTATACGAAGAATTACCTCAGATGCGAGCGCAAAGGTGGACGAGTCAGAAGGGTGGTGGGTTTGAAGACTCCAACAATTACGTTCGCTCAGGCGCCTCTGTGTCGACAGGCGTCGCTGGCATCGACCTATCCGTCGGCGGCGAATCTTTTGCGCGCTGGTTCATCGACGTGCGAACGCGTGGACAGCAGGCTCAATCACAGACGCCGCCACAAGCTACTCCACAAGCACAGACGCCGCCGCAAGCTGCTCGACAAGCGCAGACGGTCCCGTCTGCGAGTGTGTCTGTGCAAAAATGAACGCGACAGTCAGCACCGCGGGTACGCTGCGCAAATGTCGCTCAGCGGTCAGCACGTGTCGTTCCAGTCGCTCGTGTACGACGTCTCATCAGACAGCGGCAGCCAAAGGCAGGGGCGGGCAAGAAAGCGATGAGCCCACAAGTGTTGCAGTCGACTTCGACGCATCAGACAACAGCGAAAGCGACGACAACGTCGCGCCACAGACTGCGACGCATGCACCGTCTGCATCAACTCCTGTCGTCACGCTCAGA
This sequence comes from Pythium guiyangense, assembly GCA_003730235.1. Classification (NCBI taxonomy): domain Eukaryota; phylum Oomycota; class Peronosporomycetes; order Pythiales; family Pythiaceae; genus Pythium; species Pythium guiyangense. The sequence continues at coordinate 211,769 of QXDM01000057.1, read as the reverse complement.
GACTGGGACAGCGACAGCGTGGACAATGCGCCTCTCGTCGAACCGTCCCCAAGTCGAACCGACTCCAGCGACCAAACTACATGAGCGACGACGGATGCAAGAGCGAATTTGACTCTGACGATGGAGATGATGGCTTTAAATGGGAATCCCCCATCGCTGAATCGCAGCACGTGCCTGACTCCGACTCCAACGACTCCAACGAACTGATCTCAGAAGCGTTCATGCAAGCTCGTGGCGGTTCCGTGCACGTCGGGGTGGCTCGATAGACCAGGCAGTGCTTCAGTCGATGCAGTGGTCTGCTGCAACTACCGAGTTTGAGAGCGACACAACCGAGTACCCGGGTCTTGCCGCAGACGAAGGAGGGCCGAGAAGCCACGTGACTGCGGTCCACGAGTCGCCACTCGATCTGTTCCTGCTCTTTTGCCCTAGGGAGATGTGGAATCGCATCGCTATCGAGACCAATCGATACGAGCGTCAACAACGACACGAGCGTGCCGCCACGTTCGTTGACGCGCAAGGACGCAGACGGACCGGTTCGACCGAGACAGTATCTGTCTTCAAGGCGCGCATACGGTTTGCTTAGCCGGTCGGCGCACACGAGATCGTCCGCGCGATCGGTCTACATCTTGGCAACGTGCTCGGCAATCACGCCCGCAGCATCATGTATCACTGGAAAGTCAACCCAGACGGCGGCTTGCCCGCTAGCTCATTTGGTCGCGTGATGACGCGCAACTGGTTCAGGGCGATTCTGCGCAACCTGCACTTTGTGAACAACAACGATTGCAGTGCAGTTCGCGACAAGGCGTGAAAGGTCCGGTCATTTGTCGACACGATGGAGCAGAACTTCAGAGGGAAGAGGCGCATGGCACCTCACTCCGCGACTTGCGTTCGACGAGGGCGTGTTACCAGCGACGTCGCGGCGCAACACGACACGACAGTACATGCCTGACAAACCGCATCGCTTCGGCACAAAGCTCTCCACGATGTGCGACTCCGCCAGTAGCTACTGCTTCTGGTACGAATCGCTTTTTTCATGACTAAGTCAACATGTTGTGAATAGCGACAAAGTTTTTGCTGACGAACACCATGTTGTAGATTCGAGATCTACCTTGGCAAAGCGCAGCATGATCAGCAACGCCCAGCCTTCGACAACAAGACAAGCCCAGCTGCTGTGATCCGCAACATCGAACGAACTGTGACCAGGGGTGATCGAAGCCACGGGCGACGCGTTGTCACCATCGACCGCTTCTATATATGTGTGGCGCTCCTGCTCCAGCTCTTGACGGTCAAGTGCTACGCGGTTGGCACCGTCATGACCAACAGACTTGGTTTGTGCTTGGACGTGATCGACCGACGCAGAGCACGTCAGTGCGTGAACCAACGCGGCGAGTTCAAGGCTGCGCGTTCTGTCGACATGCCATCTCTGGCTGCAGTCAGCTGGACCGACAAGAAGCCTGTGCACTTTTGTCGACGGGCGCAGCACTGTGCCAATCAAGCGTCGGCAGACAGGAGGGTCACGGCAAGCAGTGCCGTGCCCAAAGGTCGTGTCCAACTATCACTCAATGATGGGTGGAGTCGATCGACACGACCAGCTACGACTGCAGCGGTACTCAATGCAGACATCGTTCCGCTTCCAGAAGTACTACAAGTCGCTCTTCGCGGGTCTGATCGACTTAGCGATCGTCAGCGCGTACGTATCGCACGTCGAGTGTACTACGAGTGTGGCGACGACGCCGCTGACACGCGTGCAGTTTGTGACCAAGCTCCACGCCCAGATTATTGCGGTCGAGGCGTCACAGTTCTCGAGTGCGAGCGACGAACCAACTCCGACACGCCGATCGCCAGGTCCACGCATCAGCCACGCCATCGCGCAAAACGACGTCTGGCGCAGCACGGGCAAGCAGCTCAAGCGCCGCCGCAACGCCTGCAAAGTGTGCTCGATCAAATTCCGTGAGCCAGGAAAGAAAAGAAACGAGACTTCGCACAACTGCGTCGAGTGCAGCGAGGACAAGCGCCGCATGTTCTTGTGTACTGCGATACGCACCACCCAAGGCAACACGAAGACATGCTTCGACATCTGGCACCAAGACTGGCGGTGCAAGGTGTCAGCGACTGCAAAGACGAGCATCCAGCTTCGCGAGACGCCCGGAGCGCGAAACCGCAAACGTGCACGCCGCCAGCACGCACAGGACAAGGAGACAAAGGGCGGCGCCTATGAGGACGAGGACAGCGACTTCGAGAAGTGCAGGCTCGCGAAAGGGCCGACGTAGCTGAGCACAGTGAGCATGCATGCGATTACACAACATAACACTCACGAATGAGTGAGACAATCACAGCTAGCATGACATAGCCCATCCGCAAGCTGACACTCAACGTACACTCATCATCGACATACACGAGTTTGGTGCTGGTTTGATGACCGACCTGCCCTGTCGCTGGGCAGTCGTGCGGCTGTGCCGGCAAAAAAGAGGCACGTCGGTTCAATTCCTTCGGATTTATACAGCATCTTTTTGGGTTGATGCACAACATGTTGTACACTACAACGTTGAGGTTTAGATATTTTGTTGGGGAGCTCTCGTCTTTTTATGCGACCGATAGTGAAAACTACGTGTTTATCATGTTGTCTTATAAAGTGCACGACAAAAGTCTTGGAAATTTTTTGTTTCATTTCAAATATTTTTGATTTTCATCGGACAGAGCTGCAATGAAGCTGGATTAATAGCGCAATTAAATACGGTTCGAATGCTATATGTCGATCATCGAAATACACAGTGTAGCCAGCACAATGGCAGAAAATGTCACTTTCGAAATATTTCAACGATGCGAGAATAAATGGAGAGGCGTGGTAAGATTGGTATTGAACGTGAGGACGCTGCGTTTGAAGCTTACGAACTAGTAATAAACGCTCCCTTGCGCTCGAGGACAGCTGCACAGCGCTTGGGCATGGATGCAACCAAGTTGGCAATGACTGAGTGGTCGAGATCGCGCCACGCTTGGGTGATGGCGGACTTGAGCTCTTGCTGCGATGAGAACTGGCGACCGTGCGCGTACACGGTTCTCGTCAGGATGCCCCAGAGGTGCTCGATCGGATTGAGATCCGGGGACATCGCTGGCCAGCTCATCGTCGTCACGTTGCTCGTCTGCAGCCATGCTTGAGTAAGTCGAGCGCGATGACACGGCGCGTTGTCATGCTGAAACACGTGCCCTTCTTCGTGGTGTGCGCGTAAGAACGGCAGCAAGTGCGCGGCAAGCGTCTCTGTGTAGCGTTGCGCGTCTTGGCCGCCCTCAATGAACTTGAGCTCCGACTTGCCGGCTGCAGAGAATGCGCCCCAGACCATGACCGATCCTCCACCGCTGTGACGCTTCACGGCGCATCGCTCTGGCTGCCCGCGCGATGCCAGTAAAACTGCAAGCCATCCGGCCCATCCATGTTCCACTTCTTCTCGTCGCTAAACACGACACGCGACCACTCACTCGCGCCCCAAGCTGCTCTCTCGCTCGCCCATGCGACTCGTCCTTTTTGGTGCATCTTGGTCATCACCGTCGTCCGCTTCTTCTTCTTCCAAGACACGTCAGGGTGTGCATGGAGGACGCGCTGCACGGTGCGCACCGATGCGTCAACACCGACACTCGCTCGGGCTTGAGAGGCGCTCTCATTTCGCGTCGTGACCGCGCGCACCAGCCGCCTGCCCTCACGCTCAGACACTTTTCGAGGCCTTCCCGTGCGCTGTTTGGTCTTCGAGGCTCTCTCGCCGTTGATGACGCGTGACACAGTCGATACGCTGCGCTGCACACGCGTTGCAATCGCCTGCAGCCTCTCGCCTTGGCCTCGAAGGTCGAGGATAGTTGCGACGTCGCTCACCGTCATCTCTTGCCACGCCGTCATCGCAAAACAGCTTCGGAGGCACTGGAAATTTGTTCGCTTGGTGTACGCAATGTGTTCTATCTAAATTACGTGTTTTCGAGCTCGTTTGACCACAATTACAATTTTGATACCAATCTTACCACGCCTCTCCATTTATTCTCGCATCGTTGAAATATTTCGAAAGTGACATTTTCTGCCATTGTGCTGGCTACACTGTGTATTTCGATGATCGACATATAGCATTCGAACCGTATTTAATTGCGCTATTAATCCAGCTTCATTGCAGCTCTGTCCGATGAAAATCAAAAATATTTGAAATGAAACAAAAAATTTCCAAGACTTTTGTCGTGCACTTTAGATCATCTCTATCTCTACGAGGCTCGGAAACCGTGAAAAAAAGACAGGGAAAGTCAATTTGGTGAAGCCCAAGCGGCAAGAAGCGCTTCAAGCACGAGCTCAAGCACGGAGCACGAGCACGAACGCTATCTCTGCACACATCGCGAGCGCAGCAGGAATCAGTAGCAGCGCCATCATGGCACGACGGGGGTATGGCGACCGCGAGGCCCCTGCGCTGACGTCCCGGATGCAGCAGTGGCGCGAGATCCTGCAGCCATGGCACGAGGAGCGCCAGCACGTCTACGTATCAAACAAGGTCCGTGTCCACGTCGACAGGGAATCATTCTACTGCTCTGCGTGGCAGCGCGAAGACTTGCACGAGCACGCCAGGTTCCTGCAGTGGCAACACGATGTGCTCCGCATGCGCGAACTGCTCGAGCTGCTGCACACGATCGCCGTGGCAGAGGACCTCCCGTGGCAGACGCTCGTCCCTGGTTTTGATGGCAAACCGCCATACACGTCCATGTGCAGAGCCGAAGAGGAAGAAGAGCCACCGAACCAGAAGGTGATGCTCATCTTCGCCAGCGTTGGCGGTCTCGGCACCGCGGCGCTGTACAACGCATTCTTCTTTGGTTTTGACGCGACGAGTCTGCGCAGCGAGTTCCGCAGTGCGCTGCTGCAGATCACGGCGCTGCTGACGCCCGAGATGCGCGCGCGGCTCGCAGATCCAGCGAACCGCTTGGCCGTTGAGCTTGAGTTTCGGGGACCGTCGCGCACGATCTCGGCTCTGGACATCCGAGCGTGCGTGCATCTCGTCAAAGCGGTTGCTGCTACAGCAGCAGCTGACGTCGCGCGCGCGCAGATCCGCAGATTAGCAGGCCAGAGTGCGTGGCAGTACTGGTTCCCATACACCATGGCGGCCCTGCGCGTGTATGACTTCAACGACTGTCGGCTCGCGCAGGACGCAGCAGCGCCGCTCACGACGCTGCTCGCGCTTGGCGCAGAGTTGACAGCCCGGTGCGGCCTTGGCTGTTACTCGATGTTCAGGCCGCTCTCAAGCGCAGACCTCGGGCTGATCCTGCTAGGCATGACGAACCGCAACGCGCTCCGAGAGATCGAAGGCGCCCCGGAGCTCGTGCCGACCATGCCGCGAGAGCTATCGGCCATGCAGATCAACTCTCGCATTGGTCTGATGGGCAGACCGTGCAGACGCACGGAGCAGTTCTTTGCGACGCTCTCTGCGCTCGCAACATCACGTGACGTCGAGAAGCTCAGACTGCGAGACGAGAACAACCAGGCCATGTATCGTCAAAACCCCGCGGCGCTCGCGTCGCAGCTCCTGACGCTCCGGTGGCTCGCGTACGCGCTCTTGAGCAAAGACTCGACGTCGACCGTGACGAAGTTTCACTTTGAGACGCACAATCTGACGCCTGAGAGCGTCGCTGGCGCCATGCGCGTGCTCGCAGCGCCGAACCCAGCGGCGCCACTGCTGCTGGCGCAACACGGTGCCACGGCGGACGAACAGCAAGCGGCAGTGCACGCGACTGACGTGGGCTACGCCGTGCTGAAAGCAGGTACAACTGTCTGGGTCAAGCCATTGGTGCTGCCACCAGACACACACGCGCCGCCGCAAGACGCGGACGAGCCGTGTGCCTCGAAAGACTTTGTCTTGAAGCGCGACGCACGCTTCCGCGCTGTCGACAATGCTGCGGAGTCCGAGTGGCTCGACATTGTCGTGCCGTGCTACGGCCACTGCGTCGTCGCGCGTGCGGCAGTCAGTGGCTTTGAGCCTGCTGCGAGTCCGAACCTGTCGTCTCTCGACGCGGGCTACTCTGGTGCGCTCACAGCGCTGCGCGTCGGCGCGTACGAGTCGCTCGCACCGATCGTCAACTTTGTCGGCGCGAACCTGACGTCGCTCGAGCTCATGGTCGCCTCGCTCGCTGGGCTCCGTCGCGTCCTGGCGGTCTGTCCGCACTTGCAGCGCCTTGAGCTCGGGTATGTCGAACATGGCATCGACCAGGTCTTGATGGGCGCGTACGAGCGCGACACGTGCGGCATCGCGGATCTTGTTATCCGTACGTTCGTGGACGAAGAGGACACGCTGTCGGTCGCATTTGTCCGGATGCTGCAGGATCCGCGCAGCACGATGGCAAAGACGCTTCGATCGTTCAAACTGGGCGACCACCGACCGAACGGGATGACTGTAGCCGTGCTCGATGCGTTCATCGACATGCTCGCAGTGAACCGGACACTCGAGTATCTGTCGTTCAGAGCTGTCGACTACCTCTTTGATCCGCGCGAAGACGCGCTCATGCAGACGAACGGTGCGCAGCTGGCTCCGCTTCCGCTCGCTCTCGAGCAGCGACTTGCGTTCCTTAGTGTCATCCGACGTGACGCTGTGTCCACGTCGTCGTCACCGCACGAGCCACCACCGCCGAAGCGAGCGCGCGTGGCGAACTGTCGTGACGATAGCCCATTGGCGCTAGAGCAGCTCGATCGCGGCATCGTCGAGCTCGTCTTTGCGTTTGCTGCGGCGCCAGGTCCGACTCGGTGCCTTGAACTGTACCCGTACTACGACGACGAAGATGGTTAGGATGCGTGAGTGAGCGATGTGTGTGTGTGTGTGCCGTCGCTGCCGTCAGTCCCCCGTGGTGTGTCCGTGTAACGAAGTGTGTGTGTGCGTGTGTGCATATCCAACAGTGTTGCATTACTGAGTGAGCGAGCGAGTGAGTGCTCGATGCCACTTTGTCTTGCGCGCGTGTGTTCACATGCCCAGTGCGTGTTGCTCGCCAGTACGAAGCAGCGGGGCTCAACCGATGTGTCGTGAACCCACTGCCTGTTCGGTCCGCGTGATCATCGGTCTCGTTGTGCAGCTACAACGAGAATCCTGCCGACCTCAGCTCTTGGGCTCTTGGCGGATGAATGTGCTCGCGAACAGTTCCGCCCCTCTGCCTGGCCTCTTCAGCGCCTTTGGCGCACACACGAGCATCTTGCGGGTCAAGTTCTTGCGTCAGGATGTGGGGCATCAGTGCGAATGAAGACATCTTGACGCGCTTTCGCTTCCAGTCGAGCGACGCAGACGACATCAAGAGTGTCGCAGTGCCTGCCGCGCGCGTGCAAGTCCAGCAACATGCTAGTAAGGAGCGACTACCACCCGCCGCTCACGGCGCCGTTCGAGACGAAGCGCATGTTTCAGCTCATGAACAAGCTCGGTGGGATGTCTGTCTGTCGTGTGCGATACTCTCGGTCTCTTTGAGAGAGCTATGGCAAAAGCGAGAGCTGGTGTTAGCGAACCACGCTCGAGCTGCTCCTAGAGCACTCGTTCAAGGCAGTCGAGTGAAGCGATCCAGGCGCTTGTGTACACCAACGAGAAACTCGTTGGCTAGCACGCACAGACGCCGAGATGAACAAAGAAAGCTTCGCTGGAGTGCTCGAGTGCGCTTGCTGAGCCAACGGTGTGGACAGCGAGCGATCACAAAGTACCCCTTCAAAGTCTACTACAAGGTGTACTACTCGTACTGCAAGAAAGGCAGCAAAGTCCTCGCGGTGCTCTGTGTAAAGCATATCACGTGTGTTGGTACGTCCTGGTCATCTCTCTTCACTGCTCACTCCGCACTCATTTGTATGACGATCCAGCAACTCTGTCGACAACACAAACCGTTGCTCGCCCGTGCAAGCGCGGCCATCGTTGTCAGCACCGTCACGGTCAACGCCATCGTCACGGCCACGGCCATCAGCATCGTCGTGACCACGATCCTACACCACTCGTGCGCCACTTCGTAGATTCACACTCACGCAGATCGATGCTTAGAGGAAGCTCTCGCGCATCTGGTACACCGTGGGCTCGGCCTTCGGCACGACCTGCGGCTGGAACTGCACGATCGCGTCGACCTTATCGCGGATCTCGGGCGTGATCTTGCCGATGAACTCGAGCGCTTTGAGGTTCTCGTCGAGCTGCGCAATGCTCGTGGCGCCGAGAATGACCGTCGAGACGTTCTTGTTGGACGCGATCCACGCGAGCGCAAACTGCGCCATTGACGCGCCGATCTCCTTTGCCAGCGGCTCGAGTTGCGCGGTCTTCGCGACTCTTTCGTCAAAGTGCGCAACCCATTCACGGGTCGCCGCGTTCGCCATACGCGAGCCTTCGGGGATGCCGTTGCTGTACTTGCCCGTGAGGATGCCGGACGCCAGCGGCGACCACGTCGTGAGGCCGTACTTGTACTTCTTGTACAGGTTCACAAAGTCGTAGTCCACGCGCGAGCGCTCAAAGATGCTGTACTCTGCTTGGTCGTACACGGGACGCGCGAGGCCGAGTCGGTCGGCGATCTCGCACGCCTCGATGATGTCGTGCGCGTTCCACTCGCTCGTGCCCCAGTAGAACGCCCAGCCCTGGTCGATCACGTAGTTCATCGCGCGCACGGTCTCTTCGATCGGCGTGTACGGGTCCGGACGGTGGCAGAAGATCAAGTCGACGTAGTCGAGGCCGAAGCGCTTGAGAGACGCTTTCGTGCCTTCGACGATATGCTTGCGGCTCAGACCCATGTCGTTCGGTCCTGCGTTGCCGCTAAAGAACTTCGAGCCGAAGAAGATCTTGGCGCTCACGACGAGGTCCTCGCGCGTCCACACGCCTTCTTCGATGCCGCGGGCGACCGCTTTGCCCATGAGCGTCTCCGCGCTGCCGTTCGCATACACCTCGGCGTTGTCGAAGAAGTTGATGCCGTTCTTGTACGCGTGCACGAGGATCTCGTACGCCGTGTCGAGATTCGGGAGCGTCTCGAGGAACATCCAGCTGCCGAACGAGAACGTGGACACGAGCAGGCCCGAGTTGCCGAGGTAGCGGTACTTCATGTTGTGCGCAGGAGCGGCCATTGTAGCGAGTTCGAGGAACGAGAGCGAGAGCGAGAGGTGGTAGCGGTGTGGTTGCTGTTGCCGTTGTTGCTGTCTGTGCTGTTGGCTGCAAGAGAGCAAATGACGTCGCGGGAGCGCACGAAGTGCGAGTATGAGTGAGCACGAGTGAGCACGATCACGGGTGCACTGACACGCAATCGAGTGCGAAGAGTACTTGCATGCTTGATTGGTGGCGTTTCGTCCAGGCGTTGGTGGTCATTATCGGATGCATGTGTATGCACTTGAGTGCTTGCATGGCCTGCCGGCTGCGTGACGATGACAACGACTGCACTGATTAGCCGCGTTTTCGAAGCTACGTCTTCCGACTTGGCGTGTGGTGTGGCGTCGGCGTTGATGGTGGTCATAATCGTCGTGGCTCACTCATTCGTCTGTTGCAGTGAGTGTTGGTGAACAAAGCCGCTTTCGGTTCTGTGAATGTTGTGCGTGTGTGTGCGAGGCAACTTCAATTTCAATATGATGCGACAGTAGATGCATCTATCGCGCAGCTTGCACATCCATCCATCCATCCTGCCGCCACAAGTGTTCTGATTGTTGTGATTGTTGCTATGCTGAGTGTTCGTTTTGTCCGTTTTCTTCTTCATTGTGTGATGTGTTTTACGTTTTACACCTAGCGTACAAATACGCTATCAAGTCTATTTATGGCTTCTTGGATAGTAGTTTGTATCACTGTCGTTGGCTTTGTTTTGCAAATCTGGCAATGATTTCCTCACAAATACTTACGACAGCAAAATAGGCGAATATGATTTCCTTACAATTACGACAGCAAAATAGTGGGCGTGTCTCCAGGCTCTTTTTTGGGGGCACTACTGGAGAGTCGCCCCCGCTGGGGCGATAATTTGATTCAATACATTTGTATAGAAAAAGTGAGGTGTTACAAACACCATTGAGCGAAAGAAACCGAAGGAGTGAAGCCGAAGTAGACAGGAGTGGCGGCTTCCAAGCGAGCACAGCGAGCGGCGTCACTCGTGATCTGCGTAGGTGGGCCCAGCGACCGAGGTTTACTAGCAGAGTAGGCAGCACTGACTAGGAAGTTGTTTTTCTTGTTCCGGAGCGCGGAGGTCCAGGGGACCGGGAGCGCGGAGGTCCAGGGGACCGGGAGCGCGGGTATAAACCACATTTATCTGGTATTTTGTATTTTACCAAAACTGGGCTATACGTTATACATGTACCCCAGTCAATCTAAAAAAACTATCAGCCTTCATTTGGTGCGTAACTTACATTTATACGTAACACCTGTATACATTGCATGAAAATATTGTCGCCCCAGATGGGCATTACTCCAGTTGTGTTGTGCTACTTTTGGATGACGAGTCGCCCTTACGTAAACATATATCAAGTGTGAGAAAAATATCATATCAAGAAGGACACACGGTGATGTTTGCCTCACTGGCTCTAGAATCGTTTTCTGATCATCGAGCGCTCTAGTCAAAGGGCGCTCACTCGGCTCCGCGCTCGCTCTGCATCTCTCCACTAGACAACTAAGACAGCGTCATGCGCACTCGCTCGCCAAACCAGCACCATACACACTGTCAGATGAGCGACGAGAGCATCTGCTCACCAATCTTTCACCACAACCACTATCCGATGAGCGACAAGTGCACTCTTGACGCTTGCTCGAGTCACTGGCAAACACACAAACTAGTAGCCTGGCGAGGAGTGCTCATTCTACGGTTGACGGCATCAATTAACGCCTAGCTTGCGGTGTGTGATCGCTACGCGTGGCAGCAACTTTTAGCAGATCAGCCGGATCCGCTCCGCCAACGTCGGCATGTAGCCCGTTGTCTTCTCCGCGCGGTCAAAGCATAACGTAATCGAGAACGATGTGCACGTGCGCGTCACACCAACGGTGTTCACGTGCGGCATATTGTATCGGTTGGTCCAATCGGTGACACCGATCCACGCCATGTGCTGATAGACAAATGCCAGTTGCGCAGACTCAGTAGACACGATGAGCAAGTTTGTGCATCTCTCGTCATGGTCGACACGATAGCTGTGCAATGTGCTCGCCTATCTAAGAGACGCAAGTAGATGATTCTTCTCTGTTTCTCCATTCAACGCGAGGTCTTTCAGCTGTCGCTTCATGATGTTGATATCGGGTTTTGTCACAAGGCATGTGCTCGAGCGCGCCTGGAGGAGCATTGCGATGCCATCGGTTGCTTTGCCCTTGTTCCACAGTCGTCGAACCAAGTCGACATCATCCACGGCTAATCGCCTGGCGTTGGGGTCGACGCGAAGAGCTTGAGACGGTTCGTCGTTGTGCGCGTATTCGAGGATCACGACACTCCGCGCTTCAACATCAGCGGATGTAATGACCTGAGCTGCTTATGCGCATCTGCAAAGCCAGCTCGATGTCTGCTGGTGTCTTGGCGCCTCTAGCCGATCGTGGTTGTAGCTACCTGCTTCAAGCAGGTAGTCGAATCTTGTGGTCTAACCGGTCTTCATCTTCTTGCTGTTGTTGCCGCGCTTCTTGAGCGCAAATCTGTTCTCATACCCAAACGCCATCAACGCCTCAAAACGCATGAGCTGCAGAATCAAAGACGGCGCCGCCGAAGCTCTGGTGGTCGATGTCGAACAGAGCGGACATGTCAGTTGCCCGGCAATGACGAAAGGAGGGTAGAAGTGTGCAAAGCACATGAGTTCAAGATGAACTATTTGCGATCGTTGCGCACCAAGAAATAGCGAGTCAGAGGAGCACCGGTCCGACACGCCCTGGAGTACTAGCCGACATGCCGCGCCGTGCGGGCCACGCAGCTCAATTACTTGTCATTAGCGAGCGAGCTCGACGAGCGTTCTCGTCACTCATCTGACATTGTCTGTGGTGCTTGTAAGATGTGCGAGGCTGTCGTGGCTCATCTGGAAGTGTGTGTAATTTTATCTGAAAGTGTGTGTAGTGCAAGAAACACGAGTGAGCTCGACGGGCGTTGTCGCTTAGTTAATGTGGTGCTAGATTGGGGAGCAGGTGCTCTCGTCGCTCGTCTGATAGTATACATGGTCCTAGATTAGCGAGAAGTGCTCTCGTCTTTCATTCGCGAGTGATTGTAGAGGTAGAATGGCGAGCAAGGGCACACGATGCTCGTTTGGTAGTGGTTGTGGTGAAAGATTGGTGAGCAGATGCTCTCGTCGCTCATCTGACAGTGTGTATGGTGCTGGTTTGGCGAGCGAGTGCGCATGACGCTGTCTTAGTTGTCTAGTGGAGAGATGCAGAGCGAGCGCGGAGCCGAGTGAGCGCCCTTTGACTAGAGCGCTCGATGATCAGAAAACGATTCTAGAGCCAGTGAGGCAAACATCACCGTGTGTCCTTCTTGATATGATATTTTTCTCACACTTGATATATGTTTACGTAAGGGCGACTCGTCATCCAAAAGTAGCACAACACAACTGGAGTAATGCCCATCTGGGGCGACAATATTTTCATGCAATGTATACAGGTGTTACGTATAAATGTAAGTTACGCACCAAATGAAGGCTGATAGTTTTTTTAGATTGACTGGGGTACATGTATAACGTATAGCCCAGTTTTGGTAAAATACAAAATACCAGATAAATGTGGTTTATACCCGCGCTCCCGGTCCCCTGGACCTCCGCGCTCCCGGTCCCCTGGACCTCCGCGCTCCGGAACAAGAAAAACAACTTCCTAGTCAGTGCTGCCTACTCTGCTAGTAAACCTCGGTCGCTGGGCCCACCTACGCAGATCACGAGTGACGCCGCTCGCTGTGCTCGCTTGGAAGCCGCCACTCCTGTCTACTTCGGCTTCACTCCTTCGGTTTCTTTCGCTCAATGGTGTTTGTAACACCTCACTTTTTCTATACAAATGTATTGAATCAAATTATCGCCCCAGCGGGGGCGACTCTCCAGTAGTGCCCCCAAAAAAGAGCCTGGAGACACGCCCACTATTTTGCTGTCGTAATTGTAAGGAAATCATATTCGCCTATTTTGCTGTCGTAAGTATTTGTGAGGAAATCATTGCCAGATTTGCAAAACAAAGCCAACGACAGTGATACAAACTACTATCCAAGAAGCCATAAATAGACTTGATAGCGTATTTGTACGCTAGGTGTAAAACGTAAAACACATCACACAATGAAGAAGAAAACGGACAAAACGAACACTCAGCATAGCAACAATCACAACAATCAGAACACTTGTGGCGGCAGGATGGATGGATGGATGTGCAAGCTGCGCGATAGATGCATCTACTGTCGCATCATATTGAAATTGAAGTTGCCTCGCACACACACGCACAACATTCACAGAACCGAAAGCGGCTTTGTTCACCAACACTCACTGCAACAGACGAATGAGTGAGCCACGACGATTATGACCACCATCAACGCCGACGCCACACCACACGCCAAGTCGGAAGACGTAGCTTCGAAAACGCGGCTAATCAGTGCAGTCGTTGTCATCGTCACGCAGCCGGCAGGCCATGCAAGCACTCAAGTGCATACACATGCATCCGATAATGACCACCAACGCCTGGACGAAACGCCACCAATCAAGCATGCAAGTACTCTTCGCACTCGATTGCGTGTCAGTGCACCCGTGATCGTGCTCACTCGTGCTCACTCATACTCGCACTTCGTGCGCTCCCGCGACGTCATTTGCTCTCTTGCAGCCAACAGCACAGACAGCAACAACGGCAACAGCAACCACACCGCTACCACCTCTCGCTCTCGCTCTCGTTCCTCGAACTCGCTACAATGGCCGCTCCTGCGCACAACATGAAGTACCGCTACCTCGGCAACTCGGGCCTGCTCGTGTCCACGTTCTCGTTCGGCAGCTGGATGTTCCTCGAGACGCTCCCGAATCTCGACACGGCGTACGAGATCCTCGTGCACGCGTACAAGAACGGCATCAACTTCTTCGACAACGCCGAGGTGTATGCGAACGGCAGCGCGGAGACGCTCATGGGCAAAGCGGTCGCCCGCGGCATCGAAGAAGGCGTGTGGACGCGCGAGGACCTCGTCGTGAGCGCCAAGATCTTCTTCGGCTCGAAGTTCTTTAGCGGCAACGCAGGACCGAACGACATGGGTCTGAGCCGCAAGCATATCGTCGAAGGCACGAAAGCGTCTCTCAAGCGCTTCGGCCTCGACTACGTCGACTTGATCTTCTGCCACCGTCCGGACCCGTACACGCCGATCGAAGAGACCGTGCGCGCGATGAACTACGTGATCGACCAGGGCTGGGCGTTCTACTGGGGCACGAGCGAGTGGAACGCGCACGACATCATCGAGGCGTGCGAGATCGCCGACCGACTCGGCCTCGCGCGTCCCGTGTACGACCAAGCAGAGTACAGCATCTTTGAGCGCTCGCGCGTGGACTACGACTTTGTGAACCTGTACAAGAAGTACAAGTACGGCCTCACGACGTGGTCGCCGCTGGCGTCCGGCATCCTCACGGGCAAGTACAGCAACGGCATCCCCGAAGGCTCGCGTATGGCGAACGCGGCGACCCGTGAATGGGTTGCGCACTTTGACGAAAGAGTCGCGAAGACCGCGCAACTCGAGCCGCTGGCAAAGGAGATCGGCGCGTCAATGGCGCAGTTTGCGCTCGCGTGGATCGCGTCCAACAAGAACGTCTCGACGGTCATTCTCGGCGCCACGAGCATTGCGCAGCTCGACGAGAACCTCAAAGCGCTCGAGTTCATCGGCAAGATCACGCCCGAGATCCGCGATAAGGTCGACGCGATCGTGCAGTTCCAGCCGCAGGTCGTGCCGAAGGCCGAGCCCACGGTGTACCAGATGCGCGAGAGCTTCCTCTAAGCATCGATCTGCGTGAGTGTGAATCTACGAAGTGGCGCACGAGTGGTGTAGGATCGTGGTCACGACGATGCTGATGGCCGTGGCCGTGACGATGGCGTTGACCGTGACGGTGCTGACAACGATGGCCGCGCTTGCACGGGCGAGCAACGGTTTGTGTTGTCGACAGAGTTGCTGGATCGTCATACAAATGAGTGCGGAGTGAGCAGTGAAGAGAGATGACCAGGACGTACCAACACACGTGATATGCTTTACACAGAGCACCGCGAGGACTTTGCTGCCTTTCTTGCAGTACGAGTAGTACACCTTGTAGTAGACTTTGAAGGGGTACTTTGTGATCGCTCGCTGTCCACACCGTTGGCTCAGCAAGCGCACTCGAGCACTCCAGCGAAGCTTTCTTTGTTCATCTCGGCGTCTGTGCGTGCTAGCCAACGAGTTTCTCGTTGGTGTACACAAGCGCCTGGATCGCTTCACTCGACTGCCTTGAACGAGTGCTCTAGGAGCAGCTCGAGCGTGGTTCGCTAACACCAGCTCTCGCTTTTGCCATAGCTCTCTCAAAGAGACCGAGAGTATCGCACACGACAGACAGACATCCCACCGAGCTTGTTCATGAGCTGAAACATGCGCTTCGTCTCGAACGGCGCCGTGAGCGGCGGGTGGTAGTCGCTCCTTACTAGCATGTTGCTGGACTTGCACGCGCGCGGCAGGCACTGCGACACTCTTGATGTCGTCTGCGTCGCTCGACTGGAAGCGAAAGCGCGTCAAGATGTCTTCATTCGCACTGATGCCCCACATCCTGACGCAAGAACTTGACCCGCAAGATGCTCGTGTGTGCGCCAAAGGCGCTGAAGAGGCCAGGCAGAGGGGCGGAACTGTTCGCGAGCACATTCATCCGCCAAGAGCCCAAGAGCTGAGGTCGGCAGGATTCTCGTTGTAGCTGCACAACGAGACCGATGATCACGCGGACCGAACAGGCAGTGGGTTCACGACACATCGGTTGAGCCCCGCTGCTTCGTACTGGCGAGCAACACGCACTGGGCATGTGAACACACGCGCGCAAGACAAAGTGGCATCGAGCACTCACTCGCTCGCTCACTCAGTAATGCAACACTGTTGGATATGCACACACGCACACACACACTTCGTTACACGGACACACCACGGGGGACTGACGGCAGCGACGGCACACACACACACACATCGCTCACTCACGCATCCTAACCATCTTCGTCGTCGTAGTACGGGTACAGTTCAAGGCACCGAGTCGGACCTGGCGCCGCAGCAAACGCAAAGACGAGCTCGACGATGCCGCGATCGAGCTGCTCTAGCGCCAATGGGCTATCGTCACGACAGTTCGCCACGCGCGCTCGCTTCGGCGGTGGTGGCTCGTGCGGTGACGACGACGTGGACACAGCGTCACGTCGGATGACACTAAGGAACGCAAGTCGCTGCTCGAGAGCGAGCGGAAGCGGAGCCAGCTGCGCACCGTTCGTCTGCATGAGCGCGTCTTCGCGCGGATCAAAGAGGTAGTCGACAGCTCTGAACGACAGATACTCGAGTGTCCGGTTCACTGCGAGCATGTCGATGAACGCATCGAGCACGGCTACAGTCATCCCGTTCGGTCGGTGGTCGCCCAGTTTGAACGATCGAAGCGTCTTTGCCATCGTGCTGCGCGGATCCTGCAGCATCCGGACAAATGCGACCGACAGCGTGTCCTCTTCGTCCACGAACGTACGGATAACAAGATCCGCGATGCCGCACGTGTCGCGCTCGTACGCGCCCATCAAGACCTGGTCGATGCCATGTTCGACATACCCGAGCTCAAGGCGCTGCAAGTGCGGACAGACCGCCAGGACGCGACGGAGCCCAGCGAGCGAGGCGACCATGAGCTCGAGCGACGTCAGGTTCGCGCCGACAAAGTTGACGATCGGTGCGAGCGACTCGTACGCGCCGACGCGCAGCGCTGTGAGCGCACCAGAGTAGCCCGCGTCGAGAGACGACAGGTTCGGACTCGCAGCAGGCTCAAAGCCACTGACTGCCGCACGCGCGACGACGCAGTGGCCGTAGCACGGCACGACAATGTCGAGCCACTCGGACTCCGCAGCATTGTCGACAGCGCGGAAGCGTGCGTCGCGCTTCAAGACAAAGTCTTTCGAGGCACACGGCTCGTCCGCGTCTTGCGGCGGCGCGTGTGTGTCTGGTGGCAGCACCAATGGCTTGACCCAGACAGTTGTACCTGCTTTCAGCACGGCGTAGCCCACGTCAGTCGCGTGCACTGCCGCTTGCTGTTCGTCCGCCGTGGCACCGTGTTGCGCCAGCAGCAGTGGCGCCGCTGGGTTCGGCGCTGCGAGCACGCGCATGGCGCCAGCGACGCTCTCAGGCGTCAGATTGTGCGTCTCAAAGTGAAACTTCGTCACGGTCGACGTCGAGTCTTTGCTCAAGAGCGCGTACGCGAGCCACCGGAGCGTCAGGAGCTGCGACGCGAGCGCCGCGGGGTTTTGACGATACATGGCCTGGTTGTTCTCGTCTCGCAGTCTGAGCTTCTCGACGTCACGTGATGTTGCGAGCGCAGAGAGCGTCGCAAAGAACTGCTCCGTGCGTCTGCACGGTCTGCCCATCAGACCAATGCGAGAGTTGATCTGCATGGCCGATAGCTCTCGCGGCATGGTCGGCACGAGCTCCGGGGCGCCTTCGATCTCTCGGAGCGCGTTGCGGTTCGTCATGCCTAGCAGGATCAGCCCGAGGTCTGCGCTTGAGAGCGGCCTGAACATCGAGTAACAGCCAAGGCCGCACCGGGCTGTCAACTCTGCGCCAAGCGCGAGCAGCGTCGTGAAGTCATATTCCGCCTCGCTGTATGCGAGACGGATATACTGTTTGACGTATTTACACTACGCATATCTAACAACTATTTTCGTATTTTGGAGTTTCAAATGAGGTGGCTGTATTTATCCAAGTCAATAGATTGTGACCGTTTATGTTAAGCCAGTGGCATGTTTTCATATTACATTGTACCTCTCTTTTGTCACTACTACAGTTGTATGCGCTCCAGCATTTTCCTGGCAAATCATGAAATACACAAGTGCCCCAAACTGACACATACCAAAACACCATTACACATGTCAAATGTTCACAATGAGCAAAACTACGTCAAACTAAACATAATTACACATGTCCAATTTCTGTCTTGGTTGATTGCGATAAACACAAACGAGATTTTTATGTTTTAAAGCTGTTAAAACATAAAAATCTCGTTTGTTAAGGATAGACTTTAATATTTAAGAACCGCAAAAAGCAAAGGAGCAAAGCGCTGAAGCACGTTCAGCAAGTTGCAGCAATATATACGTTATTAAAGGTTGTTGCTATACGTTTGTAAAGGTTGCTGCTGGTTGATAGGAAAAAGGAAAAAGTACAATAATGTACTATTTTGGATAAGGAAATAAAATGGAATTTGTATAGTATTTTTTAGCGATTAAAAGTGCTATGCGATTTAGGCTGCGCTATACTATACTATACAATTGTTAAGTTTACTGAGGCGCGTCATTAATCTTGAGTAAAGTATGTGTCCTATTGTAGGTCCTGACCACCCATTGGTCTAAATCAAAATACTGATTTATATAGAAAGTTGTTGTTTTTTTATTGGACCATTCCATTGGGCAGCATGAACCTATGGAATCACAGCAGTTTGCATACAAATTCCAAGTGAAGTGATGCCTCACACGGTTGTGTACCCTGTTACACATCTGTTGTGTGTCACACACCACTTATATGTGGTGTGTGACACACCTCACACAGGTAACCCTGATCGACTCGATCGTGACAACGACAACGACGGTGGCAATGGCGACGATGCAGCTCGCAGTGTTCCTCGACCACGTCGCGGCGGCGCTCGCAACGAAAGACGGCAGCGCGCTCGCGCAGCTGCTGTCGCTCACGAAGAGCAGCGTGAACGTCGAGCTCGCAACGCTCGCGCCGAGCCAGATCGATCGCTCGTGCCAGCAAAAGCTCGCGCGCTTTGACGCGTTTGCAGACGTTGTCACGGGCATGGTCCACGCGCGCAAGCACATTGCGAGCGAGCGCTTCGAAGACGCGTACACGAGCCAGATCGCGTCGGTCATGTACGTCTCGTATCTGCGCTGCGCTGAGTCACTGCCTCCTCCTGCACATGTCAGCATCCACGTGAGAGCGCTCGCTCTGACCTCACTCCTCACGCATTGGCAGCAAGTTCATGGAGGTCTTTCGTGGCGAGACGAACTGGGTCATGCCGCTCATGCACGTGATCGTGCTCGACACGCGCCTCGTCGCTGCGCGCGTACGTTCCTTCATCCATCTCTCTCCCTCTCTCGTGCAGCATTGCCTCGCTCACACGTACGCTCGCTCTTGACACTAGGCGGATCGCGCAGCGTCTGAGCGATCTGGCGACGAAGTCCACGACTGTTTGGTACGACCGACGCTCTCTCGTCGTCCACTCTCCATCAGTCGACTCACTCTCTCTCTCTGACGTTGTCCGACAGCGAAGCGCCGAGCAGCACCTGAAGAAAGGCTTCTCCATGTCTGCGAACGACCGCGCACCCGCAGAGCACAACAAGAAGCTCGGGTCGCTCTTCATCGTGAACCAGCTCTTCAAGATCTACTTTCGACTCAACACGATCCAGCTCTGTCGGAACCTCATTCGCGCCGTTGAAGGTCCGGCGTTCCCCGACTTTGAGAAGTTCAGCAAGAGCGACAAGGTCACGTACCAGTACTACGTCGGCCGCATCTCGATGTTTGAGGACCAGTACCACAAAGCCGAGACGTGCCTCGACTATGCGTGGAAGCACTGCCACGCGGCCAAGACGCGCAACAAGCGGTGCGTCGCTCTCTCTCTCACTCTCTCTTGCGATCGATCGATCGATCGACTGACTGACTAACGGCGTCTAACGCCTCATGACGACGATCGACAGCATGATCCTGCAGTTCCTCGTGCCTGTCAAGCTCTTGCTCGGTGTGATGCCGTCGCCGCAGCTCATTGATGCGTACGCGCTCCATGAGTACACGGGCTTGACCGACGCGATCCGACGCGGCGACCTCCAGCGCTTTGACGCCTACCTCGAGCAGTACCAGACGCAGTTCATCCAGCAAGGCGTGTACTTGCTCATTGAGAAGCTCCGACTCGTCGTGCTCCGCAACTTGATCAAGAAAGTGTACGTCGCCATGCGCTCGCTTGTCGAGTCGCCGCTTCCTCGCTTGACGCTTCCATATGTGTGTGTCACGCGTGTGGCAGGTACCTCATTCGGCAGAGCCACCAGCTGCGGCTCCAGGACATCCAGCACGCACTGGCGTTTGTCTGCGGCGCGCCCGTGGCCATGGACGAGATCGAGTGCGTGCTCGCCAACTTGATCTTCAAGGGGTACGTCAAGGGGTACATGTCGCACCAGAAGAAGATCCTCGTCGTGAGCAAAGCGCAGCCGTTCCCAGCGATCACCGACGTCTCGAGCTAGTTGGACGCTCGCTGTGTGAATACACCAGCGGCTCACTTGTGCACCATTGTGCGCAGCATCGCTTCGAGCTCTGCACGCCGCGCGCGCTTGTACTCGTCCACGAGCTCGTCTTTGCTCTTCCCAAGACGCTCGCTATGGCCAACGAGCTTGAGGATCGACGCAGACTTGACGGCGTCGTCGCTGCTCGGCTTGAGACGCGCGAGCAAGCGCTGGCTTGTGCTCGCAGGCGGTGCGACCGGAGCAACTGGAGTCGTGCGCGTCGGTTGCCGCGGACTCTCGTGCTTGCTACTGCTGCTAGTGTCTGCTGTGAGACTCGTGAGCGCGTCAGGTGGCGCACTCGTGCTACTGCTGCTGGTGCTGCTCAGTGACTTGTTAGGACGACTCGGTGGTGGTCGACTGAGCGACGCGCTGTCGATGCGCTGAATCGCTTGCGTCGTGCTGTCGAGACTCCCGACTGCACTTGGCGCTGATGACACAGCGCCACTGCTCGCGTGCCCTGCGCTTCCATTGACAGTGGCGTTCGCGGCATCGCCGTTGGTGCTTCGGAGCGGTGGCGGTACGTTCACGAGGTTCCGCAGGCGCTTCTCGACTGCCCACGTCCTCGTGACGGTCGCTTTGCCTGCGCATGATCAGCAGTAGCAGCCGAGACGCAGCAATCGTCAGTCGCATGGTCGAGATCGCACCAAAGGACAGCAGCACGGACGTACGTGGCGGCTCGGCACTCGACTCGGCGGTCGGCGCTGCACGAAGCGCATCGCTCGCTGCTCTCCGCCCGCTCGACTGCGTGTTCTGCGCCTCCATCTCCTGTCGTGACGTCCACATGATCATGGCAACAGGTCAGACACTGTCGTCGCCTCCATTTCTTACGAGCAGAGCCATCGCCTCGCGAGCGCACCGCTTCGAGCATCCAGTTGAGCCGCGCTTCTTTCGACTGGAGCGATGTCAAGAGCGAGCCGATCTGCTGCATCGACTCGTCGATGGCACGCTTTGGATGCCGAGCGCCGTCGTGACTATCCTCATCGTCGTCGTCATCGAGTGTCGTCGTCTCAGTGGCGCTCTTGTCACGAGTCGAAGATGCGCCAGTTCTCTGACTGGAGCTGCTCGCTGCTGCGTGTTCTGTGCGTCCTAGTCGAGCAGCGTTCGACATGGTGGACGACTGCGACGGCGCTGGCTTTGACGCGCCACCGCCTTCAGCCACGTCGCCACCGCGGGTACTCGGTATCGCAGACTCGCGTCGTAGCTCATCTGTTCGCACAGACGACACGTTTGCTGTCGGCTTTGCTGCATCTGGTGCCTTGGGCGGTGCCGCCATCGTGCTCCCGCCACTCGGTGCGTACGACACCATCGCTCCTTTGCCAACCATGCGCTCGCCTCTAGCAGATCGGCAAAGCACACGGGAGTCACATCGATGCACACGCTATCGAGTAAGAGCGTGCTCGCATAGAGGTAACAACACTAGGCCATGCCACGCACCTCTCGATGAGCCGCGTGCGCTCCGAGTGCATGAGCAGCTCTTTCAAGCGCCTATTCTCTTCCACAAGCGCGCTGTTTGCTGCGGCGATCGTGCTCTCGACAAGATCGCCGTTCTTCCGGTGCGCGCGCTTTAGGAGCTCGCGCAGTCGATTCACTTCGACCTGCCACGCGTCAGTGTCGTGTGAGTGAGGGGCACTGTGCACCGCTCTCCAGAAGCACATACAACCAGACAAACAAACAACTCAGCGAGACGCACGCGCATGGTCTGGATCTGCTGCTCGTAGTACAGACGCTGCTCGCCCACGAGGTCACTACTGAACACGCGCTTCCGGATCGGACGGCACCGCAGCGCCTTGAGACGCTCGGCGAACCGCAGCGTCGCGAACGACTCTTCGAGGCTCTCGCGCGCAGGACTGAGCGTCACGATGAACGACGTGCGACCTGCGCCTTGGAGACAGCTCTGGAGCAAGCGCGTGAGCACCGAGTCACGGAACGGCACGTGCGTCCGCTCCTTCTGCGTGAGCGCGAGCACGCAGTTCGTGAGCGCCGAGAGGCTCTTGTTGATCGATGCGAGCTCGCTCGCGTACTTGTCGCTCAAGTCGCTGCCGTTCACGTGCCACTTCTCGGATCCGCTGTCGAGAGCAGTAGACAGGATCCAAACACTCAGTCAGTCAGTGAGCTGCTGTAGAGAGGAGGAGACTGTAGCCTAGCGATCAAGACGCACGTACGCCAAGTCGACAAAGAAGAGTCGCGAGAGACGACTCCGAGGCGCAGCGCGAGCGTCTCGGCGAGCATCGTCTTGCGGATTTGAGCTCTTGCCAGGGCTACTGCTACTGCTGCCTAGAGCGCGATCGAGGAGGTTCTTGCGCAGCGTGACTTGGAAGATCGAGTGGCCACGACTGCTGTGCTGGTTGTACAAGTTGTCGCGGACTTCGCGGTTCATCGAGCCCTAGTGCGTGGTGGTAGCGGACGCAGCACCAGTGAAGCGTGAGACGCCATGGAGCCGAACTCACACAAACAAGACACGCAGTACCTCTCGGAACGCCTGGAGCATCTCGTCGCGTGTCGTGAGGTTCCGCGACGTGAGGCCGTCGACAAAGACTGAGCCGTCGAGCTTCTGGCGAATCGGCAAGCTCGGCGCTTCTTTCGCGGTCTTGGCACAGTTCCAGCCCGTGCGATGTGTGACTGCGCCGCTCTCTCGACCTGTTGGCTTCTTGCTCGGTGCAGCAGTGGCTCCTGTTGATGCTCCTGCTGCAGATGTCGAGTCGCTCGAGAGGATGTCGTAGATCTTCTCGTTGTAGATCTGCGCGCTCGGGCGAGTGAGTGATCTCTCGTTCTCGTGTCCTCAACGCTACGTTAGAGAGCCCTAGGACGCAAGATGATCGCACCTCGATGAACGAGCAGTAGAGACTGAACGACACGTCGCTCGACGCTGTGCGCTCGCGCTCCATCTGCGCAAAGAGCCGCTCGACACTGCGCGGCACGACGCCGTACGACTCCTTGAGTACGAACGCGTCGGTGCTGTCGACGCCACTGTGCTCGAGTCCGCTCATGGCTGGAGACAGAGCATGTAGTGTTAGTGTCAGCGTGAGGTGACACTACAGGCATCGAACGACAGCAGCGAGCGAGAGCACAAGAACGCACTGTACGTCTTGCCGGTGCCAGTCTGACCGCTAGTCCACGCCAGTCACATCCGTCCGTCCGTCAGTCAGTACAGATCGTCCACGAGTCCATCGCGACGCCACGCTCTCAAAGACAAACGAGCTACTGAAGCGCGACGCACTAGGCAAAGACGCTGCAGTCGTAGCCAGCAAAGAGTCCGTCGATGCAGTCTAGGCGTTCACGTAGCAACAGCGCACATCTTGTACGTCAGAGACGCTCACATCACCAGGCCATCTTCGCTCCCTCGAGCGCCATAAGCACAAGTAGACAGACCCTGGACACTCTCAAAGACCTTGTCTTGCGCCGCGGAGCCTGGGAACACGGCGTCGGCCATCAGGAGCTTCATCTGACCGTTCTTCTCCCACATCATGTGGTTGTCCTACTCGACAAGAGTCGCACACACGTGACGGAGCTGTTGTTGTCTCCGTCTTACCAGTTCATCCACGACTCGCGTTGTACCTGAATGCACAGCGAGCTCGCTGCTGCGCTTGCGCCTCCAGCATCCGACTGCAGCGCTGCGTCAGTCGCTTCGCCATCGCGCGCTGCGCCCCACGCCTGCTCGTTCTTCTGCAGCGGCCGCACGCGCACGACGACTTTGAGCTTTTCTTCGCGCGCATCTGCGCCACTCGCGCCGTCGAGCGCGTCCTGGAGCTCTGCGTCGCTCGCATTGTCGTCGTTGCCTGCGTCGTCGCGCGAGCGTGTGCTGCTCCTAGTGCGCTCGAGGCGTCTCCGCGTCGCCATCGCGTCCTACTACCTACCGACGCTGGTATATAACGGTCCAGTGACCTTTTGACAATGGCAATGACAAGACAAGGAGCTCATGGCGGATGGCGCTCATCGAGCACGGCGACGAGAGGCAGAGCAAGCGGGCAGAGACTCGCGTTCATTGCTCGCAGGTCTGTTGATCGATCGCACTAGCGCTTGCGCTCTGGCTCAAAGTGCACGTGCTTGCCCTTGGCTTTCTTTGTGATCTAGAGACATGGAAGACATGTCTGTCCGTCAGTCACTTGGTTGTGCTTCAGCTCCATGGACATCGATCGCTCCGTAGGTGAGATACGAGAGAGAGAGGACGTACGCAGCAGCCAGCGAGCGTGAGCGTCTTGCCAGACTCGAGACGTTCGAGGTCGCGCACGAGGCGCTCGATCGACGCGAGACGCGATGGCGTGCGCTTGCTCCCGACTGCGAGCACGACGTCCGAGACGATGCGCGCGCGCAGTTCGTCAAACATCGCAGCGTCGCGGAAGAGCGCCATGCTGAGCACGACGCGCTCAGGCTCGTGCGACACGACGTACTGACGAAGTAGCTGCCGCTCTATCACCACACGCACACACGATGAGTCGCTCGATCATCATACTACTGCCTAGGTCAGCGCCAGCAGACAGCACTAGGCGATGACGCACCGAGTCGGACAAACGCTTGCTTGGCGCGCGCTGCGTGCTGCTGCACGCCCGAGAAGAGCTGGAGCAGCGCTGGTCCGTCTTCGCGCGCTTCTAGGCGCTCAAGCTCCTACCACATCCACACACGAGCCACGTGAGCCTGATGCACAACGCCAACGCGCTCGAGAGACGCAGAGACGGAAGCGCTGGACGACGGTACCTTGCGAATGCGGATGCGGTCAAAGAGAAGCTTCTCATTCGACGGATCTTCGACCCACGCTTGTCCAAAGCGCGTGCACGTCGCTTTGAGCTGCACCTTGCGGACAGAGAGCAGCGGCCGCACGAGCGTCACGCTCGCGTCGTCGTGACTGTCACTGCTGCTGCTGCTCTCTGTCACGAGTGGCGCGACGCTCGCGATGCCTGCGAGACCGTTGATGCCACTAGCGCGACCGAGGCGGAAGAGCATCGTCTCGAGCTGGTCGCCGAGGTTGTGCGCGACAAAGAGGAACTGCACGCGCTTCTCGCGGCAGACGCGCTCGAGCAGCGCGTACCGATGACGCCGCGCTTCCTCTTGGAGCTTGCTGCTGCGGGGCTTTGCTGGCTTGCTCGCTGCTCTGTCAGTCGTGTCATCGAGCTGTGGCGCGCCAGTGTCGCTTTTGTCGGCCCACTCGCACTGCGCGATCGTGTGCTCGACGCCCCATGTGGTCGTGACTATCTGCCCAACGTCGTGTGCCTCTTGAGCGCTCTCGGGTCGCAGTCCATGGTCGACAGTGATCGCGAGGAGCGGCGTCTGGATGTGCTGTCGCTTTAGATGGTCCTGCAGCAGCAGCGTCAGCGCCATGCTGTCTGCGCCGCCGGAGAGCGCGACTGCGAGCGGGAACGCGTCGTGTCCAGCACGTCGCTCTTGCTGCGCAACCGCGTCGAGTGCATGGAGCTTTTTGTTCGAGAGCCCAGTCTTGCGCAGCAGTCCAGCAAACACTGGTGCTGTCACGTGTGCTGCTGCTGTTGCTGTCGCTGGGCGGTGGTCTTGAGCCTGTGTAGTAGCGCTTGAGGCTCGTGCGCTTGCAGGTACAAGCCGCAGCGCTGGCGACAGCAGTGGCAGTCGCCTTGCACGAAGCAGCATCGTCGACATGAGCGGCGTTGCTTGCTGCTTGATTGGCGAGCTTCGCAGCTGCGACTTTATTCGAGTAATCGTGTTACTGTACTCTCTTGATAAAGCTTTCATACTCGCTTTTGGTCGCTAGAGTGGAATAACTCTATACAGAACTCTGATAAATATCATTGCATTGCACAGTATTCCTTCGTTTGTATTCGCACATCAATGTCGTCTGATCTGCTTCAGAAATAGCACACGATGAACATCATGGATGGCAAAGTCACCAACATCGTCGCCCCTCACGTGCATCGCGATCAGCAGCTCCAGTAACACAGTGCACAGACTCCAAGACACCACGCGCAAATGGCCGACGAGCTCGTGCGCAAGAAGCTCGAGTTGCTCGCGACGCAGAAAGCCAAGGCGAATCGCATTCACGAGCTGCTCTGCGGTGCGATTTCATGTGCATACGTGACAACACCTACGATGTTCATTGTGCCAGCGCCGTACTCACTCGCGTACGATGCTCGCGTGACGCCACTGTGCATGTGTAGGTCCTGGTGGCTTCAATGAAGCGTCACGGAAGACGTGCAAGAACCTCGAAGCAGCCGTGACAGCGTCGAAGCGACCAGGATACTTTGCGTACTACGAGCAGCCCGATCATCTCACTGCTGTCGTGCGCAGCGGCGAGATCGAGCGCCTGCAAGAGCAGCTCGTGCAGCTGCAGCGACAGATCGACCAGCTGAGCGACAAGATCGAAGAGCTCCAGCGCAGTAGCAGCAGTGAGTCGTCTTCAGGACCAAGCACGACAACCAGCAGCAGTCCGCACGTGCACAGCCTCTCGCAGTGGTTCGCAACGTACGGCACACCCACGAGCGCAAGTGCGAGTGAGCAGTACACGAGCTTCACGCCTGACAAGAAGGTCTACGGCGGCACGACGCACTACTCGGCGTTCCGGTCGCAAGCGAGCACGATGACGAAAGGTCGATTGACCAAGTGAGACTGCTCGAGTAATTGCATACAAATACCACGCATGCAATTCCAGAGACTCGTAGTCAAACGCAAAGAGCCATTGATTCAAAGTGCGGTGCGAGCACAGGGGCGCCTGCGCATCGAGTCGCAGGTCGCGCCGCGCGTGCTACGTCGTTGCGATGCGTGTGTATGTGTGTGTGTGAGTGAGTTTGCGTCCGAGCGCTCGAGCGTGAGTGTCTTTGTTGTTGTTGTTGCTATCGTCGTCGTCGTTGTCGTCGCTCTCCGTGAGCTTGAGCTTGAGCTTGAGCTTGAGCATGAGCTTGTGTTGGCGCCATTCGCTTAGAACGACGCGTACTTGCCGAGCTTCTCGACGTTGCGGAAGTCCGCGCCAGCGTAGCGCGCCTTGTCGCCGAGCTCCTCCTCAATGCGCAGGAGCTGGTTGTACTTGGCGAGGCGCTCCGAGCGGCACGGTGCACCCGTCTTGATCTGACCAGCGCTGAGACCAACGGCGAGGTCAGCAATGAACGAGTCCTCAGTCTCGCCCGAGCGGTGGCTCGTCATGATCGCCCAGCCCGCCTTCTTCGCCATCGTCACGGCCTCAATGCTCTCCGTCACCGAGCCGATCTGGTTCACCTTGAGCAGCAGCGCATTGCACGCCTTCGTCTCAATCGCCTTCTTCACGCGCGTCGGGTTCGTGACCGTGAGGTCGTCGCCGACAATCTGCACGTCCTTGCCGACCTTGTCCGTGAACTTGATCCACGACGCCCAGTCGTCCTGGTCAAACGGGTCCTCGATCGACACGATCGGGCTCGTGCTCGCGCACTTGGCAATGAAGCTCTCGTACAGCTCAATGAGCTTGTCGGCCGAGAGCTTGTCCGAGTCGGCGGCGTTCGGGTTCTTGAAGTCCAAGTTGTAGCGCGCGTCCTCGCGGCCCGTGAAGAACTCGGACGCCGCAACATCCATGCCGAGCTTCACCTTGTCAGCGTAGCCCGAGAGCTTGATCGCCTCCTCAATGAGGTCGATCGCCTCGGCGTTCTCAAGGATGTTCGGCGCAAAGCCACCTTCGTCACCGACCGCGGTCGCGTCGAGACCGTAGCGGCCCTTGATCACCTTCTTCAGGTTGTGGTACACCTCGCAGCCAATCTGCATCGCCTCCGAGAACGTCTCAGCGCCGACTGGGAGGATCATGAACTCCTGCATCGCGAGCTTGTTGCCAGCGTGCGAGCCACCGTTGATGATGTTGAACGACGGCACTGGCATGACGGGCGTCGGGTTGCCCGCGAGGTTCGCAATGTGCTGCCAGAGCGGGACCTTGGACGCCGCAGCGCCGGCCTTGCAGACCGCGAGCGAGACCGCGAGGATCGCGTTCGCGCCGAGCTTCTTCTTGCACCAGCCCCACTCGTTCTGCGTGCCGTCGAGCGTCTCGACCATGTACTTGTCGAGCTCCGCCTGCTGCGTCTCGTCCTTGCCCACGAGCGCTGGCGCAATGATCTCGTTCACGTTCTTGATCGCCTGGAGCACGCCCTTGCCGAGGTACGCCTTGCCGCCGTCGCGGAGCTCGAGCGCTTCAAACTCGCCAGTCGAGGCGCCCGACGGCACCGCGGCGCGGAAGAGACCGAGCTCAGTCGTGAGGTCGACCTCGACCGTCGGGTTGCCGCGCGAGTCAATGATCTGGCGAGCCTTGATGGTCTGGATCGGCATTGTGGCGAGAAGAGGTAGTGGTGGGGGAGGAGGAGGGGAGTGCGGAGCTTGGAGGAGCTGCTGCGACCGAGGTGTGCTGAGCGCTGGGCGGCGGATTCGAGAATGAAGCAGCCGCAGGAGCTTCGAGGTCGTCTTTGAGCTCTTGGGCTGCTGCTGCTTGTGCGGTTGACGCCGACGTGCGTGTGATGTGGTAGAGGTCCAAAATCACAAATACTGAGTGAGGTGTGCAAGTCAAGTCAAAATAAGGTGAAGAGAGTCCTGGCCACTATAAGTGTTGATAAATCAAGGTGAAATTACTGTCATTTGTTGCATTGAACTCCCTCTCAAATCTCTCATTTTGTCATAAAAAGCATTCGTTGACTCTTATTTTGGCAACACATTGAAAATGAGATCAACACGTGTGTGAAAACCGACTGCCACGGCGTGTGCGTGGCAGTGCGCCCAATAAACACTTGCACTTTGTATGCCAGATGGTTTACAGCCTGCATACAAACTGCAAGTGCAATTCAAACAGTTGCGTTTTGTATTGACTTTGTTTTCTGCTTGGGGACAGGGTACATGTCGCAAAGATACGATTTGAGCGCTCATGACGACAATGCTGGTGCTGTTGGTGCTGGTGCTGCTGTTGTTGGTGCTTGTGCTGCCTGGTGTTGATCAAGGTCGTGTCTACAATACATTGTGCTGCTCATGCGCTTGATCGTCGAGCGAGTATCGTGCGTCTGTAAGCGAGCTCGTCGTCTTCACTAGCAACCAGCCCGTCCAACCCGTCCAGCCCGTCCAGCGCACTCCTCGCTTTGTCCTGCTTGGCAGCGAGGCAACCCATCAACCATCAACACTGCCGTCAGCATGGCGGCGCAAGGAATCCACTGGCAGGCTGCATGCATGAAAGGCGCGCAAAGACGCCGCACAAGTGAGCGCGTGCCCCTACACTGTGCAAAGTGGGTTGTCGAGCTCGATCAGAGCAGCGCAAATGCGATCAATGCTCGCTCGAGCGCAGGCACACGAGCGCATGCTGTCGGCGTCAAGGTACGTGCACATGTGCTGCGATCGTGCTTGTCGTGCAGGGCAATGCGAATGCAGCAGTGCTTGTGAACAGGTGACCGACACAGTGACGAGTTCTCTGGAGCTGTCCTGAACGATCGAGTTCCAAGCAACAGGATGCTGTTTCAGTCGAATGGCGTACGATGCGCACCACTCTGCTGCTCGTGCTCTCGATTGATCTTGATAAGTGCTGCATGACGACACCTCGTTGGCCTTGATTGGGCAGTCGATGTAGCGTCTGGTGCTGGTAAGCACGATCAAGATGAAGCGCTTGGATCATGTCGGAGTCGAATGGCTAATAGTACGTTCATGCCACGCTTCTGTTCATTCTCGCTTGGACATCAGAGCTGCATTGTTGAGCTGTGCAATATCATTGCATGCCTTTGCGTGCCGCTTGTCTTGGTATCTGAGTGATGCCAACAACACCTTGCACGTCCACTCGAATGGATCGCGTCGTGGTGTACTTCCGCTCGTGTATGCTTGGCAATTGAGGTGGCATGATGTTGCCCATGAGCAAGGTGACATTTAGTCTTCTCGTGCTGTCGATGAACCTTGTGCGCGAGCTCTGCTCGACTTCACTCATAGCGTCGTCGTGGCCGTCGTTCAGACACGGAGATCAAAGCGCTCGACGAGCAGCGATGGACACGATTCAAAACAGCGACTTCTCTTAAGCATGCCCCTGTACTGCTCTAGGATCGGTCTTGATCCTATGTGGGCACCGCCGCCCGATGCGCACTGCGCAAGCGCACATTTCTCAATCTACACAGCAGCGCAGCGACCAAGCATAGCAGCGCGGGTAGTCGTGACCATGGCTACATTGCGATTGCCATGAAGGCAAGCGCAACGTCCAAGCGCCCGGCACGAGCGTTCAAGCAAGGACATCAGTTCATTTACGCTTGAGTGGAGTATGGGTGCCAAGTCTAATAAAACAGTAGTAGTGCGAAAATCAAGGGAGAATCCGAGCAAAAACACCTGCTGTGCGCTTTCCGCGCTCACATAGAATATTCTAGTATTTTTGTGCCAATTCAACTGCTGACTTGGTTGGTTGGCGAGGCGACGCGGCTCTTGGACGACTGACTGGTGTGGCGATTGATCCGTCGCAATTGGAGCTGGAGCTGGAGCATTCCGCAAGACCAACCAGCGTGCAAGCATGGGCAAGAAGAGCAAGCAGCAGACGACGACGGCAGCAGTGGCCACGACGCCAGCCGCCTCGACGACCAGCGCGTCGCCTGCCAAGAAGCAGGACGTGAAGAAGACGGTGGCGCCGCAGGAGATCGCGGCGGTGCCGGGCTTCTTTGGCCACGCGATTGCGCCGGGCCAGAAGCTCCAGTGGGCGAACGAGGTCGAGGAGTTTGTGCTCCAGCTCAACTCGGCGGCGCTCGGTGCGACCGTGAACAACGGCCGCTCGACGCTGTACGTGCTCGCGAAGGAGTCGAAGATCGCGCTCTGCACGCTCATCCCGAACTCGAACGAGCAGTTTGCGCTTGCGCACACGTTCACGCCGCTCGACGGCGAGATCGAGTTTGTCGTCGAGGGCGTGAACACGATCCACCTCACGGGCTTCATCGACGTCCAGGAGGACGAGGACGAGGATGACGGCGCGGACCGCCACGACTTTGACGACTCGTGCGACTCGTGCGACGATGAGCACGACGGCGGCGACTCGGACGACTCGGACGACTCGATGGACGACGACGAAGCGATGATGGTCTTTGGCGACCAGTCGGACTCGGACGACGACGACGAGGACGACGCGGAAGGCGACGACGACGACAGCGAGGACCGCTTTGAAGTGATTGAGGAGCGTCTCCACGGCGACGCGGCGACGAAGAAGGCGGCCAAGACGGATGCGAAGAAGCCAACGGCGTCGCCAAAGAAGCAGGAGGCGAAGAAGGCGGAGGCGGCGCCAGCCAAGAAGCAGGAGGCGAAGAAGGCGGAGGCGGCGCCAGCCAAGAAGCAGGAGGCAACGCCGGCCAAGAAGCAGGAGGCGAAGAAGGAGGCGACGCCAGCGAAGAAGCAGGAGGCGACGCCGACGAAGAAGGAGGTGGCGGTGTCGGCCAAGACGGAGAAGAGGATCGCGGACAAGGTCGCGGAGCTGACGGCAACGAACAGCAAGAAGCGCCCGGCGCCGTCCGAGTCGGTCGAGGTGCCAAAGAAGGCAAAGAGCAACTCGCGCGTGTACAAGGGCGTGACGATCGAGGAGCAGGCCGTGGGCAAGGGCCAGCCAGTGATGAAGGGCCGCAAAGTGAGCATCCTGTACAAGGGCCGTCTCGAGAACGGCAAGCAGTTTGACGCGAACCAGAGCCGCAAGAAGCCGTTCACGTTCCGCCATGGCATTGGCGACGTGATCAAGGGCATGGACATTGGCATCGAGGGCATGCGGTCGGGCGGCAAGCGCACGATCTTGATCCCGAGCAAGCTCGGGTACGGCAAAGCGGGCGCCGGGCCGTCGATCCCCGGCAACGCGAACCTCATCTTTGACATTGAGATGCTGTAGAGCGCCGCCGCACCTCATAGAGCAGCAGCCGGGACACAAGCAGGAGACAAAATGTGACAGAATGAGAGCGAAATGAACAGATATGCGTACAAAATGGCGTTTTGTACAGGATGAAATGCATGAGCATCATGGAGAACGTAGTGGTCGCGACGGTGATGACGGCGCTGTGAAGAAGAGATGGAAGCGCGCACTCACTTGAGCACGAGCGAGAACACGAACGAGTCAAAGTTGGTCTGCGCCTTTGCGTCGTCGTGTGCGTGCTGTGATGTCGTTGTTGCTGTCGTTGTGGCGGTGCTTGCGAGAGTGTGCAGTTGAGTGGACGAGCGCAGGAGCGAGAAGAGCGACGACGATGACGACGAGGACGACGAGGACGACTGCGGCTGCGGCGACGACGACGCAGCTGACGAGTAGCGACTCGAATGTGAGTGCGACAGCAGCAGCGGCGCTTGCGTGTGCGGGAACGCCCAGTACGCGAGCTCTTGGAGACGTCGTGGCATCGGCGGTAGTCAAATGTGTGCAGGTCGTGGCGCAGTGGACGCCAGCGCGCGGGTTGCTCACAAGCGCGACGGCGCTCGGGTACTTCTTCTACTACGGTGCGTCTGCGCGCGTGTGGGCGAGTTGCGTTGTGCTGCCGTCGGCATTTGTTCCGCATCTCATGCGTCACGGACACGCACACACGATGCGCTGTTGCGTGAATCTTCGTATAATGCCAGTCGTTCGCTTCCGTCGCGCAGTCGTCGATGCCCGCGTTGCGCAGGCGTTCCCCCACGCATCGCCAGCAGAGCAGCGCTGCATCGCGCGCGAGTCGTACGTCCACGCCGGACTGACGCTGCTGTGGTTCCTGCGGCTCCCGACGCTCGACCATGCGCGCATTATCGACGACCTCGTCGACGTGAGCGACGCCACTGCCGCTGCTCTCGACGATCTCACGGCGCAGATCCGCGCGAACAAGCGCCATGCGCTCGTCTTGACTGGTCACATCGGTACGCTCTCGCACATGGAGCGATAGCGAGCGTGTCGACGTCCTCATACCATCCTCTGGACCTCTTTGCAGGCATGTGGGAGCTCTTGCCAGCAGCGCTTGCGAGTCCAATGAGTGAGCAGTGGATCGTGTATCGCCCACTGCACCAAGCAGCGCTCGACCACGTCGTCTCGAGTCTCCGCCACGCACCGCAGCGCCATCTCGTGCCAGTGCGTCTCGCTCGCGTATCAAGAGCGCCAGTGGAGCTATGGACCTACGGACTGACGGACGAACTCTCGCTTGCTTCCTGTAGGACAAGCGCTGCTTTGCGCTGCTCCATCGCGTGCTCTGGACGCCAGCAGCGCGCACGCAGCTCGTTGGTCTCGTCGCCGACCAGCGCGCGAACCATCCACAGACGCGCACGAGCGTGACGTTTCTCGGGCAGCCGACGCACTTGCCAACTGGCGCTGCGCGGCTGCTCCTCGACGCGCCAAGCAGCAGCAGCACCAGTCAGCACAGTCGTCCGACGCTCTGGGTCAGCGCTCTGCTGCACAACAAGGCGTTCTGCGCGTCGTCTGGCGCCAGCGCCAAGCCATTTAGGCTCGTGCTGCAGCAGGTGCGACTCGGAACGACTCGCTCGTGTGCCAACAGACAGACTGACTGACAGAGGCTCACACACTCGACTGCCCATGCGAACAGATCCCCACACCAGCTCGTACACAAGACACCTCATCGCCAGAACAGCTCGTGGACGTCGCGTCGATCACGCAGCGCTACGCGCACATGCTCGAGGCGCTCGTGCTGGCGCACCCAGCGCAGTACCTCTGGCTCCACGACCTCTGGCGCGATGCCCCAGCGACCCGCGTGTCCTAGCGCACCAGAGACCTCACTGTCCATGGACTCGCTCGTTCATCCTCCTTCAGTCCGTCCGTCAGACTCTCTCCCTCTCTCTCTCTCAGCCACAGACCTACTACAGCTCGTCCTTGTCGGCCGAGGCGCCGAGGATCTCACTCAAGATGTCGTCGTCATCGTCGTCGTCGTCCACGACCTCTGGCGCCGCCGCGTCTTCGCCGTTCCACGGCGTGACCGTCGCGATCGTCGGGAACGCGTCGTAGCCGACTGTCGGCTCTTTGCCCTGGAGCACGCCTTCGAGGAACGCGCCGATCGCCGGTGCCGAGAACGCGCCACGTTGCACGACGTACCGCTGGCGCGCCAAGTTGACTGCCACGACCGACGGGTACCCGAACGTGAGCTCAAAGCGCGTCTCGAACGCGCGCTGCGCGTCGCCGCCTTCGAGCCACGCGAACTTGAACGGCTTGCCGCGCACGCGCTTGGCGGCATCAGCGAGCGTCGTCAAGTACGCCTCGCGCCCAGTCTTGCCGCTCTCGCTCAACGGCGGGAGTACAGCAATGACGCAGCTCGCTTTGCCGCTGCAGTGGTCCGTCACCGTCGCCATTGAGTCGAGCTCTTGGATCTTGAGACCGCCGCCGAGCGTCTCGAGCGCCTGGAGCGCGTACGCTGTGATCCCAGACGCTGTGCGCGCGCCTTCGTAGTCCTTTGCGTCGCTCGGCGACCCGGCTGCAGGACCAAAGACCTTGATCGTTGGGAAGCCGCGGATGCCGTACTCGGCGGCCTTGGCTTCGTGCGCTGTTGCATCGAGCGCACCGAGCTTGACGGCGCCTTTGAGCTCGGACGCCGCTTGCTCCCACTCGGGCGCCAGCGCCTTGCAGTGGCCGCACCACGGCGCGTAGAACTCGACGAGCCACACGTCGCCGCTGTTGAGCACGAGGTCGTCAAAGTTGGCGTCGGTGAGCGTCACGACGTCGCTCTTTGCGTTCTGCGAGCTGCTGCTGCTGCTCGGCTTGGACGACGAAGCGGATGGCTTCTTTGCGCTTGGACCCGCGAGACGCGCTTTCACGAGCTTGCGCGACTCGGAGAGCGCAGCGTCGACGATGCCTTGCGCCGTGCGCGCGCCGTGGTAGTCGTTCGGCTTGAGCTTGTCGGCGCCAAAGACCTTGATCGTCGGGAAGCCCTGGACGCCAAACTGACCCGCGAGCTCCTTGTGCTGGTCGCAGTCGACTGTAGTTGACACGTACGATAGGTATGAGCCATTGAGCACAGCAGCAGATGATGAGAGGATGAAGGACGTACCAGCAGCGATGTTGACGACGCCATCGAGCGCCTTGGCCGCTTTCTTCCACTCCGGTGCGAGGTTCTTGCAGTGGCCGCACCACGGCGCGTAGAACTCGACGAGCCACACACCCGAGTCGCGCTACGAATGTGTATGAGAGAGTCAAGCAGACACAGTGAGCAAGTGCGTACAATGGATCTGCTCATTACAATCGACGTACTTGCATCTCGCGAATGCCCTTGGCGTCAAGGAGCTTCACAGGTCCTTTGCTGCTGTACATCGCGCGCGTGTCGCTGATGAAGCAGCAGCAGAGCAGCGCCACGAGCGCGAGCGCAGTCGCAGCGCATCCGCGCAGCTTGCTCGTGCGCATCGTCGTTCGTTCGTTGTATATTGAGCTCAAAAGCGCAAATGACAGGCACAAGGCGATCTTGCTGCTGTCGCTTCGAGTGATCGCCACGTGTACCGTCGTGAACAGGTGCAGGACACATCTAGAATTCGAATTTGAAATACAAACATCAAGTATAGAAATTGGACCATTTGGCCACCAAAGTGACGACGTTGGTGCTGTCCGTCCGAGAGTGCTCGCTCGCTCGCCTTACATGAAGCGAGGCGTCGTGCTCGCGTCCGAGGCTCTCGAGTCGACTCGACTCGATACACGCAAGTCCTTTATGATCCTACACGTCCTGGTGCTGTCGTCATGATCGGATGATCAACTATCTCGACACACGCTCACTCTTTGTTCATCAGGCTGTAGTCCTCGCTCGATGCGACTCGGGTCCTAGCTCGACTTCGCTCACGGTGTCCTCGTCCATGCTGGAGGTCAACTCGAGGCGTGCGTGAGCAGCACTCATGTTCAAGCTTGACGACCTCACGCTGCATTAGGCGGGCACCAAGGACGAGCACGCACATAGCACGCAGCCACAGAGCCAAGGAGCGCATACGCATCAGTGCACACACGGTCGCTGCGCTTGCTATTTGGGAGCGTCGTCACGAGTAGCAGCAAGAGTAGCAGCAAGAGCGAGCGGTTGGCTGGTTGAGACTTGCACTAACTAATCGGCTCATCATAAGCCGTCGCGAGGAAACGGCGCCAACGACAACGACGACGACGCACGCAGCTTGCGCCTCCTGCTCGTGCGTTGTTGCTGCTGGTAGCTGCACGAGCGAGTGACGACCGCACTGCGGTGGCACGCCACGCGCACTGCTCGCTTGCGCACGGCACACACACATAGTGCGCCATGAGCACAGCGCAGGACGTGCGACGGCGATCGACCGCAAACGTCACGCGCGGCACGACCACGAGCCTCGCATTGCACAAGTTCCAGGTCGACGTCGAAGTCAAGCAGCGCCTCGGGACACTCAGTCCAAACCAGACGAGCGCTGTCACTGCCACGTACGACCTCCTCCAAGCTGTCATCAACTCATCGGTATGCTCCATCGCTCGATGACGCTACTACTCGCTTTCGATGCAGCGCTCTCACACAGCGATGTACTCGTACGTGTGCATGGGACTAATAGCCAGGGTCGTACCCCGGCGACGATGGCTCGCCCGAGATCCGCGAGCGCTACAACTTTTACGCCCATGGCAAGCGCTTCTTGGTACGTCCGTCATCGCTCGTGTCGGTGTGTGCTTGCTACTGGACGTACGTGTGCGTGAGTCTGACGATCTGTACGATGCACGGTCGCTAGTTCTCGCCATGTTCGCTCGGGTACTTCCCCGAGAGCAGTCGCTTCCGGCAGATGGTCATCTGGTGCATCACGTGGAAGCGCTTCGACCAGTTCATCTTGCTCCTCATCTTTGCCAACTCGATCATCCTCGCGCTCGCAGACTACAGCAAAGTCGACGCTGCTGGTGACTTGGACACGACGCACTCGAGTCGCAACGCGGTCGTGACGTACGCTGACCGGATCTTCACGGCGCTCTTCTCGGTCGAGTGCACGATGAAGATCATTGCGATGGGGCTCTTTGGCGAGAAGGGCGCCTACTTGATGGATCCGTGGAACTGGATGGACTTTGTCGTCGTCTTCATCGGGTGCGTCCTTGCGTTTGCGCTTGTGCGTGTAGGATGCTCAGAGACGCCTCTAGCGCACGGCTAGAGCCTCACAGTGTTGTGATACGACCACAGGATCCTCGCTGTCATACCTGGGATCCCCAACGTCTCGGTGCTCCGGACGTTCCGCGTCCTTCGACCACTTCGGAGTCTCAATGCAGTCGCAGGTACGTTCGTCCAGCGATCGTCTGCTCAACTGGTGATCAAGCAGGCAGCTCACTGCTCTCGCTCTCCCATTCACGTCTGCAGGCATGAAGAAGCTCGTGACGTCGTTGCTCAAGTCGATCCCTGAGCTCTTGACCGTCGTGGCGTTCCTGCTCTTCCTCTTCTTCCTCTACGGCGTCATTGGCATCCAGCTCTGGAGCGGCGTGCTCCACCCGCGCTGTCGCCTCACGCCGTACCCCATACGCTTGGACGCGAACGTCACGTACGAGACGCTGCCTGCGTACCGCGCGATGGTCCTCGCCAACTACTCGCACTTTGCGTGTCTCGACGAGTTCGCGAGTCCGATTCCCGTCGCCGACGCTGCGTGGAGCCACGAGTCGTCGCCGTGGAAGACGCCGCGCATGTGCTTCTGGCCGATCGCAGACGAATCGCCCAAGCAGACGTGCTCCCTATGGGAGGAGCAGCACCGCTTGTGTCCTGTTGGTCAGGTGCGTCTCTGTGCGATTGTCAGGCTCTCTTGTGTGTGGCGATCACGACTGACAGCGAGGCACCGGTGGCGTCCTAGACGTGCGGCTCGGACTTTGACAGCTACGGGAACTTTCGGTTCACGCACCCGGACGCAGCGATCACGCGGTACGAGCTCCAGAGCGCGACGTACAGCTCCGACATGAGCTGGGGCTTTGCCAACTTTGACAACATCGCCATGGCGTCACTCGCGATCTTCCAGTGCATCACACGCGAGGGCTGGTACGGACGCTCGCTGGCGCTTCTAGTCTGCGTATGAGCGACTCACGACTCTCTTGAACTCTATACGACTGTCGTCCATTGATCCACTAGGAGCGACATCATGTACATGCTCCAGGACGCCGGCTACGGCCTCAGCGCCGTCTGCTACTTCGTCTCGTTCATCATCATCGGCTCGTTCTTCATGCTCAACCTCACGCTCGCAGTCATCTGGGAGAACTTCTCGGACGCGTCGTTCATCGAAGCCGAGGAGCTCAAGCTCAAGAACGCCGCAGCCGAGAAGAAGCGCTTGAAAGAGGACGCCGTGCAGCTCGCTGCGCGCGCGAGTGCTCCGCATCCGTACATCGCCACGACGCGAGCCATGCGCGTGCGCGCGTTCTTCGCTGGCGTGGTGCACCACTGGATCTTCCACGCGTTCCGCACGGCGCTCATCGTGCTCAACACGATCATCCTCTCGCTCGACAAGTACCCGATCGACGACGACCTCGACGAGACCGTCGAGGTCATCAACTTTGGCCTCGCGCTCGCGTTCCTCCTCGAAGTCGTGCTCAAGCTCATCGGTCTCGGGCTCGAGCGCTGGGCAAAAGACCGGTACAACCTCTTTGACGCGCTCGTCGTGCTCCTGAGCGTCTTTGAGGTCGTGCTCTCGCCGCCGCGGCTCCTCACTGGCACGAAGAAAGTGACGCAGAAGTCCAAGACCGCGTCGTTCTCTGGTCTTCGCTCCGTCCGATTGTTTGCGCTCTTCAAGCTCGCGCGGTGCGTCGCCGCGCAGTTTGCTGTCGCGAGGCTCTATGGCACTGCCCTAACACCGCACCACTGTCGTCTGACTCTGTTGTACGGGTGCGTCTGTAGGTCGTGGCCGTCGCTCCAGAAGCTCCTGGCGACGATGCTCAGTACGATCAAAGAGGTCGGGAACTTCAGCGTCCTCTTGCTCGTGTTCATGTACATCTACGCGCTCATCGGCATGCAGACGTTCGCGAACCAGTTCCGCTTCGACGCCTACGGCTTCCCTGTCGGCCGCGACTACGAAGGCGCATACGTCCCGCGGTCGAACTTTGACACGCTGCTCTGGTCCATGGTCACGGTCTTCCAGGTACGTACACGCGCCTATAGCGCTCTTAGCAACATGGTGACGCGTCTACTAACCGCGTCGCGCCGTCCTACTCACACGCGTACCTACAGATCCTCACAGGCGAGAACTGGAACGCCGTGATGATGGATGGCTGGCGCTCGAGCGGCTGGACCGCCGTCTTCTACTTCATCTCGCTCGTCGTGCTCGGGAACTTCATCGTGCTCAACCTCTTCCTCGCGATCCTCTTGGGGAACTTTGAGGAGTCGTTCGACGACGAGAAGAAAGGAGCGCGCGAAGAGATGATGAAGAAGCGCAGTCGCGTCGCGCCGGCGACGTCGCGCCGGTCCGAGCACGAGAGCACGGGTCGGAACCTCCACAACCAGCTCGCGCACTCAGAGAGCGAGCGCCTCAATCTCCACCACGCCGCCACGACAACGACACTCGTCCAGGCGTTCAATGCTCCGTCTGGCAAGAGCCGCCGCGAAGGAACAGCACCACCATCCTCGATCTTCCAGGACCAGTCAACCTCGTCGCAGCGCCTCGCTAGAGAGCGGCGAGACATCCCCAACCAGCTCACAGGCCGGTCGCTCTTGATCTTCTCGACCCGGAACCCGATCCGGAAGCTCGCGACGAAGCTCATCTCGCATCCGTACTTTGACAACGTCTCGCTCTTGCTCGTGGCCGTGAGCACCGTGGCGTTGGCGATCGACAACCCACTCAGCCCGCCCGAGAGTACGTTCGTGTCCATCCTCTCGTGGCTCGACACGGTCCTCACGGGCCTCTTCATCTTTGAAGTCGGCGTGAAGATCATCGCCCTTGGCTTTGTGCTCGACAAGCACGCGTACTTGCGCAGTAGCTGGAACGTTATGGACTTTGTCATCACGGTCCTCGCAGCGTTCTCGCTCAGCGAAGGCAGCACGCGGTTCAAGTTTGTCAAGACGCTCCGGACGTTCCGCGCCTTGCGGCCACTGCGCATGATCAACCGGAACCCGGGTCTGAAGCTCGTCGTGAGCTCGCTCATTGCGTCGATCCCGCAGATCGTGAACGTCATCGTCGTCTGTCTTCTCGTCTTCACGATCTTCAGCATCCTCGCAGTCAACAACCTCAAAGGCAAGCTCTACAGCTGCGGCAGTCCGGCGTTCAACGCACTTAGCGCCATGCAGCAGGCGCTCATTACAACGCCGCGGCTCTGGACTGACCTCTCGATCGACGAGCGCGCGTGGTTCAACGCCACGGCCGCCGCGACGTACGCGTCGATTGCGAGCGCCGACGCGCTGACGTCCAAGACTGTGTGCTTGCTCCTCGGCGCGCAGTGGCGCCAAACGATCCACCAGAGCTTTGACAACGTCTTGCTCGGGTGTCAGGCGTTCTTTGAGATGACGACGACCGAAGGCTGGACCACGGTCATGCTCGCAGGCGTCGACGCGACGGAGATCGACATGCAGCCGATCGCCAACTACCGCGAGGGCTGGACGTTCTTCTTCATCGCGTTCATCCTCGTCGGGACGTTCTTCGTCATGCAGCTCTTCGTCGGCGTCGTGATCGAGAACTTTAACAAGATGAAGGAGAAGCTCGACGGCACGTACCTCCTCTCGAACACGCAGCGCGAGTGGCTCATCATCAACGACGCTATGCTCCACCTCCGCCCAATGCGCAAGCTCCGCGCGCCGCAGCACAAAGCTCGGCGCGTGTGCTTTCGCTTAGCGCGGAGCCCGAGCTTTGAGGTCGCGGCTATGGGCTGCATCACGCTCAATACGCTCGTCATGGCGCTCCACTACTTTGGCGAAGACGACGTCTATCACCTCGCGATCGAGTACTCCAACTGCGTCTTTGCCGTGATCTTCCTCCTCGAAGCAGGCGTGAAGCTCACGGGCCTCGGGCGCTACTACTGGAAAGACTCGTGGAACGTTTTTGACTTTGCCGTCGTGAGCACCTCGACACTCGGGATGATCGACACGTGGGCCGGTGGCAGTGCCACCGGTCCGCTCGGCATGGCGCTCCGCGGCATTCGCGCCGCGCGACTCATTCGTCTCGTGCAGTCCGCGCCAGCGCTTCGACAGCTCTTCAACACGCTCATGACGACGCTGCCGTCGCTCGTGAACATCGGCGGCTTGCTCTTCCTCATCTTCTTCATCTACGCCGCCATGGGCGTCCAGCTCTTTGCAAAAGTCAAGTTTGGCGAACTCGTGACCGACACGGCCAACTTCCAGACCATTGCGCGCGCGATGGTGACGTTGGTACGTCTGCTGCTTGCAATGGAGGCGTGTAGATGTGTATGTGTGCGCCGTAGTCTTGCGTCCAACTAACGACCGTCGTGTGCGTACGTATGACGGTGGGGCGTAGATCCGCTGTGCCACGGGCGAGCGCTGGAACGACCTCATGTTTGAGCTCACGTCGCAGGAGAACTGCGTCGAAGACCCGCCGTACGACCCTGCAATGTGCGGCTTCAACAACACGGCCGGCTGCGTCGCGATCAATGGCTGCGGCTCGCCCGTCGCGATCTTCTACCTCTACAGCTTCACGCTCCTCGTCTCGTTCATCTTGCTCAACATCTTCATCGCCGTCATCCTCGAGGGCTTTGCGAACGAGAAGGACCGCATGGACGGCCTCTTGCTGCCGCACAACGTACGTCCATTGCCTTCTGCGTGGCTCGGTGGTGGAGAGACAGCTACTCGATCTCACACACCCGTGTCCGTGCTCTTGATACTTTGTAGTACGCGAACTTTGTCGAGACGTGGTCGCTCTTTGACCCCGAGGCCACTGGCTTCCTCGAGTGGCACGTCCTCCCCGACTTCCTCGCAGAGCTCGAGCCGCCCATGGGACTCGGGAAGAACCCGATGCCGACGTCAAAAGAGCTCATGTGTCTCATCGGTGTGTGCTACAACAGCGTGATTCCAAGTGTCTACTGTCGTAGCGGTGGCTCACGTGTGTTTGGACTACGTGTGCGTGAAGAGATCCTCGACTTGCCTGTGTTCCGAGGCAACAAGGTCTTCTTCAACGACGTCGCGCGGCGCATGGGCAAGTTCGTTGTCGACGAGGTGCGTCCTGCGTGCGCTGGCGCTTGCGAACGCGTCGTATGAGCACTCACATGCAATGTGCTGTGTGTGAACACGCATGGTCGCTAGCTGAGCGACGAGCCGCTCGAGGTGCTCCCAGCGACGCTCAACCTCGAGCAGCGCTGGCGCAAGTACTTGCTCCACCGGAACGTGCGCAAGCAGGACCAGACGGTGTTCCGCGTGAACCAGTTCCACGCCGCGTCGTTCATACACAAGTCGGTCAAGGCGCTCATGCTCCGCGACGACCTGCGGCAGCAAGTCGACAAGTTTGTCGCGAAGCGAGACGCCGCGGCGCGGAGCTCGCCGATCGTGCCGATCGAGTCGAGAGCACCCGAGCCAGACGAAGGTGACGACGGTGGCGGCGGCGGCGATGGCGACTCGGACACGTCGAGCGACTTTAGCATCTTTGACGTGATCCACTGACGCAACGAGAGCGAGTGTTCTCCGTCCGTATGGGCAGCAGAGCTGTCGCTGTCGCTCTTTGTCCTTCAGTGCATGAGTAGTCCAGTCTCGAGGCGAGGCGAGGAGTAGCAGGGCGTATAGTAGTAGTGTTCTAGTGCCTCCGGAGAAGACAGACACGCACGCGTCGATTGCCGCAGTGTGGTGAACGAGCGATTGAGCAGCGAACACATGCACGCAAGGAGGGCCCGAGAGACGCGCACAGACACACGCAAAGAGGACAGGAGAGCGAGCTTCGAGAAGACAGGAGAGCGAGAACGAGAGAGAGAGTGACCATTTCTGAAGTTGCAAGGCAGCACCGCCTCCAGCACGATCTACTGCGCCACGATTCACACATGCGCCAACTCCGTCAAGATCTCGTCGACCGCAGGACAGCACACGCTATGCTCCTGTCACGCGCTGTGCAGCTTGTGCTCGACACCAATGTCCCGCCATTGACTGCAGCTGCGATGGCTGGCGCCCCTGCTTCGACAGTGTACGCACGAGTGCGCGTCGAGCGCGACGCGCGTGCACTCGGCCGCGGCACGGTCCCAGTGATGTGCGCGTCTCAAGTCGCTGCGATTCGTCGACTCGCAGCATCGCCTCATGCACCAGGTCACGCTGCCGCAAGCG
Source organism: Pythium guiyangense (assembly GCA_003730235.1). Lineage (NCBI taxonomy): Eukaryota > Oomycota > Peronosporomycetes > Pythiales > Pythiaceae > Pythium > Pythium guiyangense. The sequence continues at coordinate 168,361 of QXDM01000057.1, read as the reverse complement.
CCGCTACGCATACAGTCTCCACTCTCGTCGTGATCTTGTCGGTGACCACACTTGCTGCACTTGCTTGACTTGCACACCAAGCAAGACGCCACCACCACTGCCACCACCACCACCACCACCAACAACAACAACAAGACATACCACTACGTACGATCTTGCTATCACCAGCGACAGCTGATGATGGCACATAGCGATCCCGCTCGAGACGTGGTGTTTGATAGTATACACCCGCAGCAACGACGACGCCAACAAGCAACGACAACAGCGTCAAACACCTACAAGCTGCAGTACGAGCATCATCGGCATGCGCTTTGGGCGTCGCACTATCTTGCAACACCACACTCAAGACTTTGGATCTTGTACACTCACTCACGCCCTCTGTTGTAGACACATGCACGCGAATACACTTCTTAACACACTGCCAACGACTCGAACACACAGTCGGCGACAAGACACGCACGCACACCTCTTGCGCGTCTGGTTAGCACTCTTTAACGCAAACTGCGCGTTGGTACGAGTGGTGCGACGCCACCGAGTACGCGCTACTGCTGCACTTGCGCGTGGACGACTCGAGCGGTCAAGCTCGCGATCAGCAGAGAGGCAGGGAACACTTGAGCTCCACGAGGTGTGTTTGGGATTGGGGAAGGGAAAGCCTCTAGAGGCACAAAACCCACCCGTGGAGAGAGACGTAGTGATGCACACGACACTACCAACTACGCGCATGTCCTGAGCACTACTCCGAGCGATCTCTAGAGCCTCGCCTAGAATCACTCTCAGTGGCTGTCTGCGCTACTTTATCATACTCTTCGTGACTGCACTCGACCAAGCACAGAGTTGCAAACGCACCTGCGACTGCGCGTGCTGCTCGACTAGAGCTGCACCTCGCGCAATCGCCATACTCTTAGTCGTCGTAGCACCGTTGCCGTCCAAGGCGCCGAGCCGCACCTGGCGTCGCAGCAAACGCAAAGACGAGCTCGACGAGACCGCGATCGAGCTGCTCAAGCGCCGATGTGCTACCGTCATCCCGACGTGTAGCGACGCGCGCCCGCTTCAGCGGTGGTGGCTCGTGCGGTGACGCCGACTTGGATGCAGCGCCGCGTCGGATGACACTGAAGAACGCAAGCTGCTGCTCAACAGCGAGCGGATGTGGAGCCAACTGCACGCCGTTCGTCCGCATGAGCGCGTCCCGGCGCGGGTCAAAGATGCGCTCGATCGCCCCGAACGACAGATACTCGAGCGTCCGGTTCACTGCGAGCATGTCGATGTACGCATCGAGCACCTCTGCGCTGAGCCAGCTGCCCACCGTTTGTCTGCAGGTCAGTACTCAGACCAAATAGTGCAATACAATATAAAGTGCACGACAAAAGTCTTGGAAATTTTTTGTTTCATTTCAAATATTTTTGATTTTCATCGGACAGAGCTGCAATGAAGCTGGATTAATAGCGCAATTAAATACGGTTCGAATGCTATATGTCGATCATCGAAATACACAGTGTAGCCAGCACAATGGCAGAAAATGTCATTTTCGAAATATTTCAACGATGCGAGAATAAATGGAGAGGCGTGGTAAGATTGGTATCAAAATTGTAAGTGTGGTCAAACGAGCTCGAAAACACGTAATTTAGATAGAACACATTGCGTACACCAAGCGAACAAATTTTCAGTGCCTCCGAAGCTGTTTTGCGATGACGGCGTGGCAAGAGATGACGGCGAGCGACGTCGCAACTATCCTCGACCTTCGAGGCCAAGGCGAGAGGCTGCAGGCGATTGCAACGCGTGTGCAGCGCAGCGTATCGACTGTGTCACGCGTCATCAACGGCGAGAGAGCCTCGAAGACCAAACAGCGCACGGGAAGGCCTCGAAAAGTGTCTGAGCGTGAGGGCCGGCGGCTGGTGCGCGCGGTCACGACGCGAAATGAGAGCGCCTCTCAAGCCCGAGCGAGTGTCGGTGTTGACGCATCGGTGCGCACCGTGCAGCGCGTCCTCCATGCACACCCTGACGTGTCTTGGAAGAAGAAGAAGCGGACGACGGTGATGACCAAGATGCACCAAAAAAGACGAGTTGCATGGGCGAGCGAGAGAGCAGCTTGGGGCGCGAGTGAGTGGTCGCGTGCCGTGTTTAGCGACGAGAAGAAGTGGAACATGGATGGGCCGGATGGCTTGCAGTTTTACTGGCATCGCGCGGGGCAGCCAGAGCGATGCGCCGTGAAGCGTCACAGCGGTGGAGGATCGGTCATGGTCTGGGGCGCATTCTCTGCAGCCGGCAAGTCGGAGCTCAAGTTCATTGAGGGCGGCCAAGACGCGCAACGCTACACAGAGACGCTTGCCACGCACTTGCTGCCGTTCTTACGCGCGCACCACGAAGAAGGGCACGTGTTTCAGCATGACAACGCGCCATGTCATCGCGCTCGACTTACTCAAGCATGGCTGCAGACGAGCAACGTGACGACGATGAGCTGGCCAGCGATGTCCCCGGATCTCAATCCGATCGAGCACCTCTGGGGCATCCTGACGAGAACCGTGTACGCGCACGGTCGCCAGTTCTCATCGCAGCAAGAGCTCAAGTCCGCCATCACCCAAGCGTGGCGCGATCTCGACCACTCAGTCATTGCCAACTTGGTTGCATCGATGCCCAAGCGCTGTGCAGCTGTCCTCGAGCGCAAGGGGGCGTTTATTACTAGTTCGTAAGCTTCAAACGCAGCGTCCTCACGTTCAATACCAATCTTACCACGCCTCTCCATTTATTCTCGCATCGTTGAAATATTTCGAAAATGACATTTTCTGCCATTGTGCTGGCTACACTGTGTATTTCGATGATCGACATATAGCATTCGAACCGTATTTAATTGCGCTATTAATCCAGCTTCATTGCAGCTCTGTCCGATGAAAATCAAAAATATTTGAAATGAAACAAAAAATTTCCAAGACTTTTGTCGTGCACTTTATTGGCTATTGAATAAATTGCAGTATAGATTACTGCTCTGTCATTGTGAAATATAATATTGACAAAATATCATTGATAATATCATCCATCCGTTCACGTCTTCGGTCATCCACTCAAACGATTGGTTCTCGTCCCTATCGACTCAAACGACTGCTTATTGACCTCCCAACCTCGCCACAACAGTTCTCGCCTTCAGCTCGCATTGACTCAATGACGTTCACGCCAAAGCAATACGCCGCGTATTTCTTCGCCGATCTTGGCAACGGAGAACACAAGTGCAACATGTGCAACAAGTGCGACGAGCTGCGCAAGCGGGGACCGAAGTCTGGCTTCACGAGCCTGATGACCCACCTCCGCAGCCGCCACGACAGCTTCGACAAGGAGATGACAAGTGTCCACAAGGCCACGAATCCTGGGCTCGAATCGTTCGGTTTCGTTGACGACCGTACGCGCAGCATCTACGATTGGATGCGTTGGGTCATTGAACGTTAGCTGCCTCTTACTGAGGTCGACGACGCGCTCACGCGCAGTATCGTCCGCCTTCAGCCTTTGTCGTCCAAGTCAGTCAAGGCAGCGATGCGGCACGTGGCTGAGAAAGTCGGACGTGAGCTCGAGCTGGAGATGAGCGGATGTCGACACTACTTGGTGATCTTTGCCGTTTACGCGTACGGCGGTACTCGTCATCAGCCATTGCTCTCGATCTCCCCGATGGAAAGTGGTCAAGGGGCGAACTCGCACATCGAGCACATCGAGAACGTGCTGCGGGTCTATGACAAGAACATCAGCATGATCAGGTTCATCGTCGCTGATAACTGCGCAGTCAACCAGTCTGTGGCGACAAAGCTCTGTGTTCCGCTCGTTGGCTGCGCAAGCCATCGATTCAACCTCGCAGTGAACCGAATGCTCGACCAGCACAAGGATCTAACCGATCAAGTTCAGACTCTTTGTGTGCATCTTCGACTTCCGAACAACTCAGCAGAGCTGGCTCAGCACACGCATCCACGACCCCTCAAAGCGAACGCGACGCACTGGCCGTCTACCTATGCGATGTTGGATGGCTACATCGAGATCCGGGAATCAATCAAGCTCGTCACTGCGATTGAAGAACGGATGCCGCGCATTAGCACGCACAGACGGATCGTCGCGATACACACTCGACTCGCAGAGCTCGACAGTGTCTGCTTGCGCCTCCAAGCCGAAGTGTGTTCACTGTCGGAGGTGCGCTTGATGTTCGATGCGTGCATCGAAAAGTACAGCGTCATGGCCAAGCATTTGGGCTCGTTGGCGCGCATCGTGCACACACCGGTCTTTGAGTCAGCCGTCGTGAAGGTTTGTGACGACCTTCCGCTCACTGCAGCAGAATCGTCGGCTCTCGAGTCGTTCGTCGATGCTGCCGAGACTGAGAAATCGAGTGCGGATCAAGATGACGACGACGATTTTGCGAAAAGCGAAGACGAAGCCTCACCAGCAGCAGCGCGTTGCATTCTCAGCGATCGTTCGCCTGATCCCGCCAACAAGCAATCGATGCGAGCGACTGTTCTCGTTGTGCAAGCTTGTGCTTCGACCGAACCGCAGCTCTCTCCAGCCAGCAAACTTCGATACGATTGTGTTCTTACGATCTAACAGGGCGAGATGGAACCTTGGAAGCGTACTCGCCTTGGTTGAGCCTCAATATGTATATAAATATTGCAATAGGTGCAATATCAATTATTTTGTATATCCATACTCAGTAACGGACTATGTAAAACTAGAAAGAGAAATGAGTTTTTAATATATTGGGCTGAGCCCTGCTGCAGGCAGAGCTCGGAAAGATACTTATTGGTGCTTCTGTAGTAAAAATTAGCAAAAGGGGCCCACAATAATAATAGCCGCAATCAATACAATGATATTGCTTAGATTGAGCAATGACCAAGTCACTCTAGCGTTCTCTCTCACACAAGCTTCTACGACTGCGGTGTCAATGTCCGTGTCGATTTCTCATGTTGGCACTGCAAACTCTGTCCACTGGACAAGGAACTGTTGTGTCGCAGCGTCCTCTTCGCCCATATTAAGTCAACGTCGAAAAGGTCGCTCCCAATACTGAAAGTACCGCACTGCTGGTGCTATCACAGCTGTCTGACGTCGTTGGCGATGGAGGCGTGAATGAAGGTAAACGGTCGAGCCTTATCGGAGTCAAAGAGTGTGGCTGTTGTGGTAATGTCTGTACTTTCGGCGAGGCTGACCGAGAGGGAGGTGGCGTTTTTGCGACCTCCGAAATTGGCGTAGATGGAGCCGACAATGATGACGGTGATAGATGGAACTAGTGGTGGTGGTGATAAAGCCGATAGTGGTGGCGGTGATTGTACTGATATTGGCGTCGGAGTTGGAGCAGATAGTGGTGCAGTGTTACAAGGTTGAAGCCGACTGCGTGCGTCACGACGAAGCTTGGCGTCTTGTTTGTTTTGCTATTTCGGCAATGACCATACGTACTGCATAAATCTGCGTGCTTTGCGACATTGAAAATATCTACAATTGGAAAGATTCATTATAGATAATAATAGTTGGATATAAAAATACTCGCCTATTATCAAACATCGAATATATAAATGTCATTTACACAAGTTGAGCAGTGCTCGATGCGATCAGTAGTCACTTTGCAACCACAGCACATCCAGACACGATCGACAGCTACACACTCGTGAGATCGCGGTCTAACACAGTATAGGCGCGGAATGTTTTTATGCTCGTTATTGGTCTTGTTGTAGCGAGCTAGCGAGCTAGCTGCGTTGAAAATATCTATATTCACACGCAAGAACATTATCATCTTGAAGTTTTCTGGCATCAGCGAGCTGCGGTTTGGCGTAAGAACCAGCTTGCACTGCGAAACCAAACATCCGCACCAGTTGCTCGTCGGCGGAATCATGGAGAGCAGATCCGAGTACACAACGCCGCGTTGCACCCGGTTGCTTGGCGCTTTCGCACATCGCAGTACACTTGACGCAAAGTCTTCATCGACGTCCGTGGTAGTTGCGCCACCATCGCCGCTTACATTCAGCATAAACGGTCGCAAAATGGCGGCTTTCGAAGTCGACAGTAGCACGCCGTTTGTGTGCTTGACGACAGCGGACTCGAACTTAGGCGAGTGCACGATCCGGGAGTGGCGCTCAGGTGCTCCGCCATGGCGCTATACTTGTCGGTTCATGCATCAAATAGCAAGCGAGCGTCGGCGAGTGTCATATCTTCTGATTGGAGTCAAACACACACGCCGTCGAGCTCACTGAGGCAGCTGTGTATCGCGATGATACGGTTGTGAGCGCTGGAGCAGGGAAGGAGATCTTTAACTGCGGCGACCATCTTGATCTCTTGCTGGACCGCAATGTAGCGATCGAGCATCTGGAACGTCTACGACCAGCAAGTCGCGTTGGCTTTGAGGGGTCGTAGATGCGTGTACTTGGCGAGCTCTGCCGAGTTGTTCGGTAGACACAAAGCGCTTAGACTTGGTTGACGTCGTCTTTAGAGAGCTCGATGTGGCAACTCACTGCCAGGTGAAGGCGGTAGCTGGCGCAGCCCACGAGTGGTACCCCCCATCTTTGTCGTCATGGCTTGATTTGTCGCGCAGTTGTCGCCCACAACAAACTTGACTTGATCTGGCGTCTTGGCGTACAGATCAAGCGCGCATTCGACGTGTTTCACGTTTGCTTGGGCGCTCTGTCCGTCCTCCATTGGAGAGAGTGACAAGAGAGGCTGATGGCGAGCACTGTGGACTGCGCAGACTGCGAACACGACCAAGTAGTGACGTGAGCCGCTCGTCCAGCCGTCGAGCATCAGCCCGAACTCAGAACCCATCTCGTATGCGATGCGCGCGCCGACGTTGCCGGCGACGAGCTGCATCGAGAGCTTCAAAGACTTCGAGGTGGTTGGCTGCAGGCTGACCAGGTGGCGGGTGAGATCGTTGTCGACCTCAGCGAGAGGAAGGCTCCGTTCGATCACCCATATAATCAAGTCAAACTGGTTGCGGGTGTTGTCGTCGATGAAGCCAGATGTTTCGAGCGATGGAGAGACCAGGCGAGTCGCTTCGGCGTACTTGCGTTGGTATTCTTCATGGCGGCTTCGTAGATGCGAGAGCAGGTTCGTGTAGCCCATGCCAGCGACTTGCTTGCAACAATGGCCACACCTCTTGCACTTGAACATGTCTGATCCGGCGTCGATGAAGAAGTACTTGGCGAGCTGTTTGGACGGTATCTTGCGTGGAGAGAAGGCTTGTTGGTGGCGCGGCGAGTGTGCGAACGAGAGAGCTTGTGCTGTTTGCCCAAAGAAGAATCATTGGACGCCTGAGGCGCGTCAAACGTTTGGTTCGCATAAACTGTCAATCATTGTTTTGTATTTACGTTGTATTTTTAATCACCACAATGAATAATTCCGTCAATATAATACTAAAACTATAGAGAATATATTTGTATTTCAGCACAGCTCGCGTTACAACAGATAGGACGCGGTACAGGTGCTTCAAGTGAGTGTTTTAACAAATAGTATGCAGTACAAAATGGTCGCCTGCATTGTCGCATGTGTCGATACAAACAGGAAGTGTCTACAATTGTCGAATTCGTTGTATGCGATCGTGTGGGTGTCGCGAGGGTGTCGAGAGCGACACAACTTTTTCATACAATTTTCAAGAGAGCGGCACAATTTTCCATGTTAAACTACGGTTTCAGCTGTCCAAAACTGTCATGATTGTCGTGAACCATTGTCATGATAATGGAGGCCGTCTCTCCTCCTGCTGCTCACGACGCGCGTAGTTGCAGGAAGAGCATGGTCGACGACCGCTCGAGTGCGCGGCGGTCGACGCGGTCACTCTTCCGCATCGACACGGCGAGCATGGGCATCTCGACGCGCAGCACGAACAAGTCGGAGGACCTCCGGAAAGGGAGTCGCGCGACAGAGTCTACGACGCAAGACCACCGCGGGAGCTGGTCGACAGTATTCCAAGGCATGCGGCGCCAGACGCAGCAGCACATTGCGATTTCCCGAAGTCTCCAAACGCGGTCGTACGTGAACAGTGACACGATCGTCGCGAGTCTCGAGAGCGCAGTCGTCGTGCTCGCAATGATCCAGTTCGACATCCTGTCGCGGTCGCCGCGTTGGGTAAGTCTACTGATCTGCTAGCCCTGCTGTCTATACTACGGCGGTCTTCACACTCAGACCATGCGGCACACTCGCTATCTCTCGATCACTCAATGTCCACAGCGTGAGAACCGCGTGTGCTTGGCACTCGATGACTGTACGACGCTGCTCCCAGAAGGCTCGTTCCTCGTGCCGAACATCCTGCGTCTAGGTATCGTCGTGCTGTCGCTTGTGCGCGCGTGGTTCCGCTTCCGACACCTCCGCATGCGCGTCGCGCAGCGTGACTTCTCACGCTCGCGCAGAGCAAGACTGGTGCGTCCAGCGTGCCATCGCATCTCATAGTCCCGCCTAGCTCAGTCTGACTGTCAGTCGCTGGGATGCCTGCTTGCTTGCAACACCCACATCGTCAACAGCAAGGCGTCGTGGCGTACGTGCTCGAGATCGTCTTCACAGTCGTGATTCCGTACCCGGGACTCGAGACGTTCGTGCCGCACGCGTGTCCAAGTGCACTCGTCTTCTTCAGCGCCGCAGTCGTCGTGCGCACGGTCTTCTGGCGCCACATCCTCTTCTTCCCGTACCCGATCCGCCAAAAGGGCAAAGTCGCGAGCTTTGCCGACAACTTTGGTCTGCGTGCTCTCTCTCTCTGTCGGTGTCACTGGCGCTTCGTGTCCGGTACTCACGTGTGTCTGCTCTGCCTACGATGCGCCGCGACAGAGTTCTCGTACCACAAGTTCGTCCTGAAGAAGATCTTTGACGACAACGCACTCAAGAAGCTCGCACTCATCTACGCGCTCGTGATCGCGCTCATGTCGTACTTGCTCCACGTCGTCGAGAGCGTCAACATCACGTGCGTGTGGGAAGTCGGCGCTGTGAGCGCAGTCGACGCCACGCGTGGCGCCGAGAGCCTCGTGTGCTCGCGCTTTGGCTGGGACGACGCCTTGTGGGTCATTGCGACGACGTGCTTGAGCACTGGGTGCGTTCCGTGCGAGTCTCGTAGTTGCTTGTGCTGCACTATGCTCGAGCAGCAGCTTCTTACTGCAGCGCTCTCTTGCTCATATGGACGGTGTTCAACCGTAGGCACGGCGACATCATCCCACACAGCAGCACTGGCAAAGTCCTGACAGCGACGACTGGCTTCGTCGCGCGCGTCACGGGCACGCTCCTCTTTGCGCTCGTGATCAAGAAGAACCAGTTCTCGACCATGGAGGCGCGCGTGCACTCGTTCCTCTATCGCATGGACCTGAACGCGAAGAAGGACTTGATCGCCGTCATGGCCGTGCAGGCGACATTCCGGTTCAACAAGTCGTATCGCCAGTCGCTCATCTGGCACCAGCAGGACCAGTCGTACCTGTACTTCCGCCCGCTCTCGGCGGTGCGTCCTTGTGTCGGCTCGCCCCCTCTCTCTTGTCTATCAAAGGCTCTGACGACCGTGTCATCGCTTGGATGGGTCTTGACGGTGTCCTAACGCCACTAGCGCCTCCCAAACGAAGTCAAGAAGAAGCTGTACGTCTCGCGCTTCCAGGCGCGGCTCAAGGAGATCATGAAGTACAACACCGACGGCGACTTGCTCAACGCATTCACAAAGCACATCGAGGTCATCACTGCGGCGCTCGGGATCACGTTTGTCGAGATGGCGACGCTCAAGAAGCTCTACTACCGCAAGAGCCGCATCCTCGACGACCGCCGTCGCCGCGCCAAGCAGCAGCAACAGCAACCAACCAGCACGAATGGCACGAGCGCCACCTCCACGCGCGTGCTTGCGATCACAAACGAACCGCATGGCAGCGACGCAGCGCCAAGCGACGCTACACGCGAAGTCGTGAGCGGCATCAAACCGCTTGGCATTGCCGCGCGCTTTCGGACGTTCACATCTGGCGCAGGAGCGCGCGAAGAGGGGCAGTCGGTCGCACACGCGTCAGGGACGCACCGAACGCCGCGGACGTCGTTCCACTCGATGCAGTGGCAGACCGAGATGATGCGCCGGTGCGACGAGACGCTCGCGCTCCTCCAGAAGATCGAGACGACTGCGCAAGCGACTGCTGTAGTGCGGAGCTAGCGCCTCATGCGCTAGCTCTGTCGTATCAGCGCAGAGTAGGACAGAGCAAGACGGAACGAACGACGAGGTTGTGTGCATTGGCTATGCATTTGAGAATGGATCCTTCTTTCACAGTGAGCGAGTGAGCGACTGCGAGTACGAGTGTGTGCTGCTGCACAACAGAGCAGCCTTGCGATTCCGAGGTCAGTGGTCGGTGCTGAGTCACGCGCTCTTCCAGCTCTCGGCCAGGAGCTGCTCAAAGTGCGCGTCACTCGCGATCGCAAGCGACACGTCTGCGTAGACGTCGAGGAAGTCGCGCAGCGTGATCTCGCTCGACGGCGTCTGTAGGTATCAGCAAACCACAAGGCGACAGTGCGTGAGCTCCAACGCGTTTCGAACGTCAGCTTGAGCACAAGTGAACGAATGAATGGACAGACCTGCGCCATCCAGAGACTGCGGTACTCTGTCACAGCGGCGTCGGCACTGAGCTGCTTGCCGCGCACGCGCGAGTCGATCGACGGGTCGTACATCCCGCAGAGCGCACCGAGCGTGAGCTTGTCGCCGCCGCTCTGGCGCACCAAGCGATCGAACGCGTCTTCAACGGCGCGCTTACGGGCTCCAGTCAGCGGCTCGCGCAGCGCTCCGAGCAGACTCGCGAGTGGGAAGCGACCCGCGCATCGCTGTGTGTGGTGCAGTGCCACGCAATTCGCCGTCACGCAGTGTGAGCTCTCAGTCCAATCCACCCACTCAGAGCACCTAAGAGCCTCAGTCTCTCTCACTCTCATACGCACACGCACCTTGTCGAACGACGCAAAGAGCAGGTCGAGGTGCTCGTCACGAAGTGGCAGATGGAGCGCCTTGAGCTGCCACTTGGCGTCTTCGAAGCTCACGTACCCCGACTTGCCCTGTTTGGCGTCGATGCGCTCGAGCTCGACTGCGAACGCTCGGAACGCGTACAGACTCGCGCTCAGCAAGCACCGCTCGAGGACGTAGCGCGCAGCAGCAGGACTTGCAAAGTCTGGGAGCTGCCGCTCGTCAACAGCGTCGCGCGCAGTTGCAGCGAGCACAAAGCTCCATGTATTCGGCGGGAGCTGCGCGCGCGCTTCCGTGTCGGCCGTGCGCGTCCCGATCGCCTCGGCGCCAATGTTGTGGTACTTGCCAGCGGTCTTGGCGCCGAACGTACAGAGCTCGAGCTCAACGCCAAAGTCCGTCGGCTGCTTGTTCTTCGGGTCGCAGTACAACGGGTGGCCAGTCATCTTGTGCATGATCGCGACTGGGTCACCGGCGCGCACTGGCGACCCTGCGGCCAGGAGCTTCTCGGTCTTGGCGAGGTCCGCGCGCTCGCAGACCCAGAGCGCGCTGCTGTCGGGCTCGGCGCTCATCCACACGCGCTGGTTGTACGTGATCGGACTCATCGAACACTCGGTCTTGAGCCCAGACTTGAGAAAGAGCGGCGGCTTCATGAGCACGCTCTTGTCGTCCACGAGCAGCGCTTCGTTGCACATGAGGAAGAACGGCTCGCCGTAGCAGAGCGGACCGCCGCGCGTGGCATACGCGAACGGCGCCGCGGCGCCTTGACTCGCCTTCCAGCTCTGCGGTGACACGACGCGGAACGTGTTCCTCGCGAGCGCAGCGTTGCCACCGGTGCTCGAGACTGTTACGACGTACTCGTCCGAGCCGATCGACGGCGTCTCCTCAAAGACGTTGCAGCAAACCAACGCGTCAGCGTCGTGATGCACAATGCCGACCGCGTCGTTCCAGTGCACGCTCTGCTGAGTGTCAAACGACCGCGGCGCGCGCTGGTGCAGAAAGTCGCTCTTGAGCTTGTGCGTCGCGAGGAGCGAGCCCTGCTTCTTACGGAGTTGGAACTCCTTCATGCGCGCTTCTTCGAGCATCAGGTCCTCGTTCCAGTTCCCAATGCGCGTGACTGGCGCGTACCGCCCAGCGCCAACGAGCTGCTGCGGCGTGAACTGCATCGTCTTCGTCTTGGTGGTTTTCACTTGCTCTTGCTCTTGCGTGTGACGACGACGAAGCTCGACTGGGTCTTAGCTGGAGCAAGCAGCTTCGGGTCGGCGGTTAGCCACGGCGACAAGTCGGTGACCGACTAGTGGCGTGAATGATCATAGCTCGTTAGCGTCATGAGCAGCACTTGCTTGCCTCGAAGACGCATCGTGGCGATCGCGACGAGAGACTCACTTCTTCTCCTGCTCGTGACGGTTCTACTGCTACTTCGCATTGGCGCAATGGCCCACCCGAGCCTGATCACGTGCGTGTGTGCGACGACGCTTGCGACTGGCGCAGTCGTCAAGACGAGCACGCCGGCGTCGAAAGGTCAAGCGGCGCAGTACATCGTGCCGAGTTGCGTCGGCGACGTGTTTGCCGAGACTGGCATTCGCTGGTACATTGACGGACCGATCGAGCCGACAACGGCGTACTGGCGCCGCGACGCCATTGCGTACTCGTCTGGTCGCGCAGCAAAGCGCCTCATCTCGCTCGGCTACAAGTGCTCGCGCACGCAGCTCTACGACCTGCGCGACGATGACTAACTGACGGCATCTCTAGGCTCAAGGCGATAGCTACGCGATGCCAGAGCGTCTCTAGTGAAGAACAAGCGCGTCTCGTGTTGTCCTCGTCGCTTGTCTTGCGTCCTAGCGCTCTCTCTTGTATCTTAGATATGCACATCGCCTCCTACCACCACGTCCTCAATCTCTTCTCTTCTTACAAGTGCTTCTTCTTGTACTTGATGAAGCGCACGAGGTTGAGATGCGTCTCTTTGACGTGCGCCACGAGCGCGCGGTCGAGGTCCTTCCGATCGGCGCGGAGCTTGCTCTTGACCGCCGTCGCCGTCGCCTCGAGCGCGCTCAGGAGCCCGACGCTCCGGAAGACGCCGTCAAAGTCCTCGTCGCTAAAGACGTCAAAGACTGCGTTCAGCGCCTCGGCCACGACCTCCAAGCTCGCGTCCTTGAGCGCCGAGACGAGGCACCGCGCGATCACGTCGATCTCCGTGGCGCTCTTGCTCCGCTGGCCAGCGCACCCGAGCATACTGATCGCGTTCACGCGTGTCTCGACCGACCGCGACTGGAGCGCGCTCGCCATGATCAAGTTCGCTTCGTCCGCGCTGATCGCAATGTCTTTCTTCGCCGTCGCCGCGCGACGGAGCGCCGAGCCCATGGCCGCAGTCGTCGCGGCTTCGACGTCGTTTGTCGACGTCACGAGCTCAAAGTCGAACGCCTTGGTGCTCGCGCTGCTCTCGGCCTTTGCACTCGCAAAGAGGGTGCAGAGGTTCCGGAAGACCTGCGTCACAGCGTCTTCGCTCAGGACTGGCGATGTAGTGGAGAGACACGATGAAGAAGGCGTCAGTACAGAGAGAGGAGGACGCTCACGAGCGCTCAAGAGGCAGACGAACCTTCCCACGACACGGTCTGGAGCATGTTGTTGAGTGCATTGGCGACGCGGATGCGCATGCGCTCAAAGTCCGCCGCTAGAGAGAGAGACCAGTGCCGTCAGCGCCATGGCTTGTGGAGAGAGACAGCGAGAGAGCTGATAGACAGACGTACCGATTGCGCGGTGCAGCGGCGGCAGCGACACGAGACCCTGGAGGATCACGACAGTGAGCGGGAACACGCGACTCGCGCTCACAGCCTTGGTCGCAGGCGTCGCCGCTTGCAAGAGCCCCGCAGCGCCGCTCTCCGTCTCCATCTGCGCTGCGGCGTACTGCTCCATCGCGTCTTCGTCGTCACTCGCCCACTCGTCGTCGTCGTCAACTGCAGCATCGTCCGCACCATTGTCCAGCAGTCAGTACACACACAAGCGTCTCTACACACACACACACAAAGGAGCGAAAGACGTACGGTCGTCGCTACCGAGTGCGAGCTCTGCGACGAGCTCGAGCGCGAGACTGAGCGTCTGGACGTTCTCGCGCCAGCTGCGGTACTTGACCTGCGCCTGCGCGACCTTCTCGCGGTCGTCGTCCGTGATCGTGTCGTCGTCGACGTCTTCGTCCACGAGCACGTTCGTCTGTGAGAGCGCGTAGTTCTCCGAGACGTTCTGCGCGAGCACGAGCACGTTCGCCGCGTCGTACGCGAGCGCAGCTTCGACGACTGGGAGCAGCCGTGCGACGTTCGCCTCGGCCTCCATGATCGCGCGGACGTTCATGGCAATGCCGACGGCGTGGAGCTTGATGAGCAGCGAGAGCTGTTCGCTCTGGATGAGCTCGCCAAGCGTCGTCTGGTACGCTGCGCTCGCGCCAAAGACTTCGTTCAGCCGCGGGTTGCTCTCGGTGATGAGCAGCAGCAGCTTGAGCGTCTCGAGGTGGAGCGACGCGTGCGCTTTGCCCTTTGCGGCGATGAGCATGATCGGCTCGAGGAGCTGGCCCTGCGTGAGCTCGTTGATCGCCGCTTGGCAGCTCTCGCAGAGGTTCGAGAGCAGTGCGATCGCCTGCTCGAGCACCTGCACGAGGTGCAAGTCGTTCTTCTCGAACGTCTCGGCCTGCGCGCTCTCGCCGATGATCTTGACGAGCGGCGTGATCACGTTCTGCGACGTCATGAGCTCGCAGATCTCAATGCCGCCCGTCACGCTCATGTTACTGCAAGGCAACGCGGAGACGCCATGAGAGAGAGGAGAGAGACGTCAGTGTCGGGTACGTGGCAGCGCTTGTGAGTCAAGACAGCGCAGCCTTGAGAGACGAGCAACGAGCGAGGACGCACCGAATCGCGCCGATGGCGTAGAGCCGCACCATCTTGAGCGGGTCGACCATGCGCGGGATAAGCTTCTTGAGCAAGCCGGTGTCGACCATCTTGAGGAGCTTCTCGCGCATGCGCTTCTCCTGCTCCTCGCCCGAGATGTCGCCAAACATGGTCGCGATCGCGACGCACGTCGCCTCGCGGATCGAGCCCTGGAGGTTCGTGAGCTGCAGTCATTCATACAGCACTGTTAGTCGATCTGCAGTTGAGACAATCGCAGACGCGTAGAGAGACGTACGCCGTGGAAGAGCTCGGCCTCGTCTGGCGGCATCGTGCTGTAGTCGAGCGCATTGTCGGCTTCGAGCTCGGCTTGCGAGAGCGCGCCAGTCGGCGGCACTTGCTTCTTGTGGCTCGTCGACCGGAGCTTCTTTGCCTTGCCCATGCTGACGATCGGTCTATGTGTGGTGTGTGTATGTACAAGTGGCTGCGCTGCTGCTGCTGTCGTCACGCGCACGTCGTCGTCGCGCGTCGATCGCTTCGTGCACGTACTCACGCACGCCTTTTCAAATGGGAGCGCACCGATGCCAGTCAAATGAACATACTTGGTTTTACTATGGATTCGGAATTGTTTTGTTCATCCAATAGTGACATAATCCAAGGAACAGAGCTTGATGCGAGTGTCGGTTCAGGATCCGCATCACAGCACTACGATCCAGCAGCAGCTCATGACCGCGATGATCCAACGAGCGCTCTTTGCTGCTGCGCTGCTCTGCGTGTGCTTCTTGTGCCTACGTAGCGCTGTAGCAGCAGCAGCAGAAGCACCACCACCGTCTGCGAGTGAACCGACACAAAGTGGCAACAGTGATCTGCTACCCCGATCCACCAGCGATCGATCCATCTGCACTCGCGCCATCGGACCTGCGCTTTGCGATTCCGTTCCAAGTCGCAGTCGCGCAAGGACTCGCCGTCGACACGCAAACACAGCAACGGCAGCAGCTCCTGGTCAAGAGCGTTAAGACACAGCAGCTCGCTTCCGCACCTCCATCAACAGCAACAACAACTCAGCAACAACAGCAGCAGCAAGAACAAACGTGCGCAACGGACCTCGAGCTTCCACCTGGTCCTGTCCGCGTATCCGACCGTCTCGCGCGCGTTGATGGCGTCGAGATCTCGCATCAGTCTCTCGAAGACGCTCTGCGCGGCTCTGTCGGTAGCGTCGCACTCCTACCTCTGTTCACACCGAGTGCATCAGCTGATCGCTCGAGCACACGAGACGCAGCATCAACAGCAGGAGAGCCACAGCTCTCAGCGTTCGTGCGCATTGAGATCATCCACCCAACGACGATAGAGCTCGAGCCGACGACAGACGCTCGCAAGTGCGAGGTCGCAGCCTGGCGCGCGCTCGTGGCGCAACACAAGCAGGAGCAGCTCGAGCGCGAAGCCGCTGCTGCGCTCGACACGACTGCACGCGAGCAGGAGGAGCGCGATCGCCTCATCGCACTCGAGAACGCGGAGCTCGAGCGCGAGACTCGCGAGAAGCACGAGCGCTTCGAGTACGAGCGCTTGAGCCACACGCCGCACGAGCGCGTGGGCTACAAGCGCAGTCAAGGGCTCGAGTTCCGGTACGCAGTCGAGTTTGTGCGCGACGGACCGATTGGGATCAACTGGGACCTCCACACGACCGACAAGACGGTCGTGAGCTACCTCGAGCCGAACCTCCGCGCTGCTGCGCTCGGTGTCATCGCGACGCGCGACCAGCTCATTCAGCTCAACGACGTGAACACGACCGACATGGGACCGCACGACGTCGTGCGCGCGTACGTCCAGACGCCACTGCCTCGGACGCTCGTGTTCCTCTGCGCTGCGACTAAGAGCGAGCGTCCGCTCAACGCAGCAGACGACGACGCTGCGGTTGTGAACGACGTCCCACAGAACTGGACACTGGCGTTCGACGCGCCAGCAGTGCTCCGCGGCTGGCACGTGCGGCTCCACCTCGTGAACTGGAGCGCGATGCCTGAGCTCGACGCGGCGACGAACGCGACGCGAGCGATGGCGCTTGTCCAAGCGGATCCGTTCCTCGCGTGTCATCCGCTCACTCCACTCCCATCGACGGCAGCAGGAGGCGCAGATCCAGCGACTGATGCGTCCAACTCACAGTTCGATACGTTGGTTGTGACGTATCGCGGCGGGTGCTCGTTCGTTGACAAAGCTGAGCACGTGCATCGCGTCGGCGGTCGCGCGGTGCTCGTGCTCAACAACGTCAAAGGCGAAGGGCGGTTCCCGCCTGGCGTCCCTGCGACTGGGAACGTCCCGCTCCCCGTCACCATGTGCGTCTGAGCACACCGTCTTAGTCCTATGGACGAACGAACAGAGGCTGACGCTCGTTGTTTACGACTGGCGCTAGGATCTCGAAGCTCGACGGCGACATCGTGCTGCCAGTGATGGACTATGAGCGAGCAGGTGCGTACGACGGACACCTTGGAGACGACAGACCTACAGACACTCACGGTCCTGTATGTGCTCGCACCAGTCGCGAGGATGTCCATCGAAGACTCGAGCCAACTCCCAGTGCTCGATGTCGACCCCACGCCGCTCACGAACGACGAGCTCACGCGCGCTCGCGTACGTCCGCACCTGTCTGTTAGTTCGTGACTCATGGCTCATGGCGTTGCGTCTGTGTGTCTGTGGCAGAACGTGCGCCTCGCAGCGCGAAGCCTGACGTTCTGGTACCTCAACGCGTCGCTCCCAGTCAAAGGCGTCAAGATACAGCAGCCGACGGCGCCGACGACAGTCGCAACACTTGCGTTCGACGTCCTGCCGGCGCTCTTTGGGAGCAAGATCCCGTCGATGCCGTTCCGCGTCGTGATGGCGTATCCGCAGGACACGGCGTGCCACCACATGGGCCTCGCGATCCTCGCGACGCGCGCCGTCGTGCTCGTGAAGCGCGGCAAGTGCTCGTTTGGCGCCAAGATGCGGTACGCGTCCTAGGCGTCCTAGGCATCTGTCTGTCTGTGGTGTGGTGGCTCATAGTACGGCGTGCGAATGACCAGTGCGGTGCAAGAGGTCGGCGGCGCCGGCATGTTGCTCTGGAACACGGACGAGTCGCTCATTCCGCTCATGACCGAGAAGAAAGAGATCGCAGGACTGCGCATCTGGGGCGCCACGTACGTTCGATTGTCTGTAGCCTGCACAGGATGGACGATAGCGTCGCGGAGCTCTCACATCGCCTCTCTCGCTCTGTTGTGTGTCTGTGATTGTCTTATCTGCAGCGTGAGTCTGTCGAACGGGAGCGCGATCGCCCAAGTGCTCGAGCGCAACAAGAACCTCCCGTCGCTCGTCAACATCGCAGTGCGCGACGCCTGACGATGTCGCAATGGCGCGAGCGCTTAGATGACGCCGCGCGCCTTGCCGCACGAGATGAACGCGTCGACAGCCTTGTCGACGTCTTCGAGGCTGTGCGCCGCCGAGAGCTGGACGCGAATGCGCGCCTTGCCCTTTGGCACGACCTGTCGTCATACAAGAGAGAGCAAAGAGTCGACACTGTCAGCCTTCATCCTATAGACAGAGAGAGCCTCTCAAGAGGACACGAGGGACGCACCGGGTAGCTAAAGCCAATGACGTAGATGCCCTGCTGGAGCATGTCGTCCGCCAAACCAGACGCCAAGCGCGCGTCGCCGATCATCACGGGCGCGATCGGGTGGTCGCGCGAGCCGCTGAGCGTGAAGCCGGCGGCGGTCATGCGGTCGCGGAACCGGTGCGTGTTCTCGCGGATCTTGTCGACGTACTCGCTCGACTCGGTGAGCATCTCAAAGACCTTGAGCGACGCGCCGACGACCGGTGGACCGAGCGAGTTCGAGAACAAGTACGGACGCGCGCGCTGGCGCAGGATGTCGACGACCTCTTGACGACCGGTCGTGTAGCCGCCCGTGCCGCCGCCGAGCGCTTTCCCAAGCGTCGAGTTGATCACGTCGATACGGCCCTGGACGCCGCAGTACTCATCGCTGCCGCGGCCCGTGGCGCCAAAGAACCCCGTGGCGTGGCACTCGTCAATGAAGACCTGCGCGTTGTACTTGTCCGCGAGGTCGCAGATCTCCTTGAGCGGCGCGACGTCGCCGTCCATCGAGAAGACGCCGTCGGTCGCAATGAGCCGCGTGCGGCAGTGCTGCGTCGCGTGGAGCTTCGCTTCGAGGTCTTCGAGGTCCATGTGCTTGTACCGGTGGCGCTCAGCTTTGCACAGGCGAATGCCATCGATGATCGACGCGTGGTTGAGCTCGTCCGTGATGATCGCGTCTTCGTGGTTCAGGATGCCCTCAAAGAGCCCGGCGTTCGCGTCAAAGCACGACGGGTACAGGATCGTGTCCTCCGTGCCGTGGAAGTCCGAGATGACCTTCTCCAAGCGCTTGTGGATGTCCTGCGTGCCGCAGATGAAGCGCACTGAGCTCAAGCCAAAGCCGTGGGTCTCGAGCGCGTGCTTGGCTGCGTCGACGACGTCCGCGTGGTTGCTCAAGCCGAGGTAGTTGTTTGCGCAGAAGTTGAGCACGCGCTTGTTCTGGACCGTGATCTCTGCGCCTTGCGGCGACGCGATCACGCGCTCGTGCTTGTAC
The DNA here is from genome assembly GCA_003730235.1 of Pythium guiyangense. Taxonomy (NCBI): domain Eukaryota; phylum Oomycota; class Peronosporomycetes; order Pythiales; family Pythiaceae; genus Pythium; species Pythium guiyangense. The sequence goes on along the minus strand of QXDM01000057.1, from coordinate 148,997 downwards.
GTCCCGGCGCTCTCGATGTCGAGGAGCTCCTGGCGCAAGCGGTCGACGAGCACATTGCGCTTCGCAGCCGACGTACTGAGCGCGCGCGTCGCCGACGCCGTCGAGGTCGTCGCTGTGCGCAAGATCGCGTGCATGATGGACGTTAGAGTAGCGGAGAGCGTTGGTCGAGCGGCGACGACTGGTGCTTGGTGCTTGAGCGCGAGATCTGCAATGGCAGTCTCATCACATGAGCAGTCCAATCACTGGCAGCAAGTTCAACCGGATCTAGCCCTAGACCCTAGATCCTAGACCCTATCTAGGGTTTATGTTGACCACACGCACATTTATATATTTCGGTACCGGATTAAAACAGATATTCAGCAGATCCAAGCCTCATACTCGACGCTCGTACTTGAGCACTCCTTCATGGCGTCTCGCTGTCTGGGAGCACTGGCACGAGCCGGTGGTTCTTCTCGAGCGCAAAGACGCTCTTTGCGTCCAGGAACGTGTCAATGTACTTTTGCACGAGTCCGCGGTGCGCGGCGAGCAAGTAGTCTTTCTGTGCGCGCACGACGCGCGTCAAGCGGCCGCTCGCGTCTTCGACGCACACGATCACCGTGTTGTCTGGCACGCGCTCGAACGGCTGCACGACGACGCCGCTGCCAATGAGACAGTTGTTCCCGATCACAGAGCCCTCGAGCGCAGTCGCTTTCGGCTCAAACCAGTTGTTGTTCCCAACGAAGCTCGCGCGCACGACGCTCCCAGACTCAAAGAGATTGCCGCTCCCGACCACCATCATCGCGTCGCTCTCTTCGCTGCTCGTGCTCGCGTTGTTCGTTGTTGTTGCTGTTGTCGGCTGCACGCTCGGGCTCTCGAGCACGACGCGGTCTTCGAGCACATTGCGGTCGCCGAGCACAATTGGCGCTGCGAGCGCGCGGATCTCGCACTTTGGGTGCACGACGCACTGCCGTCCGACCGCGACTGTGCCGTACAGCCGCGCTTCTTCACACACCGCGGACGTCGCTGCGACCTTGACGTTCTGCCGCAGCACGACTGCGACCGACGCCATCTTGCTTCGAGTGGCTTGGCTCGGTCTTTTCAAGTGTGTCCAATGGACGTGTTTCTAGCAGTGAAATGACGCGCAAGTAGCAATTTGAGCGCTCCGAGCCACAGATTGACGAGCATCAATATGCAGCGCAGTGCGAAGCTGATTGACGGCAAGTCGGTCGCGGCAGCGCTCCGCGTCGCGATCAAGCGCGACGTGCAGCAGCTCACAGCTGAGCATGGACGCGTGCGTGCTGAATCTATTTGCTCTATTGCATTAGTGCGCGGCTGTGTCGTGCATGGAGACTGAAGTACACATGCGCATACCTTGCAGCCGCCAGCGCTCGGACTGATCATGGTCGGCGACCGCAAAGACTCGGCGCTGTACGTCAAGAACAAGCACACTGCGTGTCGGAAAGCTGGCATTCGCTCGGTCAACTACCTCTTCCAGGACGACGTGAGCCAGGTACGCGCACTGCCATCTATCGTCTTGCAACAGTCATAGCACTGCCGCATCCGAGCCTGACTGAATGACGCTTGACGCATCCGCATCGTGTCTATAGGACACGATCTTGAGCCAAGTGAACGACCTCAACAACGACCCGACGATCGACGGCATCCTCGTGCAGGTCCGTCACTGCATCTGTGCTCCTGCAGGAGCTAGCAATCGACTCACACACTCGCTCCCACTCGCAGCTCCCACTGCCCGAGACACTCGATCCGCGCGTGATCATCGACGCGATCCAGCCGACGAAAGACGTCGACGGGCTCCATCCGTTCAACGCCGGCGAGCTCGCGATGCGGAATCGGTACCCGTACCTCGTGCCGTGCACGGCGAAGGGCATCATCGAGCTCCTCGATGCGCAGCGCGTGCCACTCGAGGGACAGACCGCAGTCGTGATTGGCCGGAGCAACCTCGTCGGGAGTCCGATCGGTCTACTCCTGCAGAAGCGCAACGCGACGGTGATCCAGTGCCACTCCAAGTCGGTCGACTTGCCGCGGTACGTCCAGCAAGCCGACGTCGTGATCGCCGCGTGCGGACAGCCGTACCTCGTGCGCGGCTCGTGGCTCAAGCCTGGCGCCGTCGTGATCGACGTCGGAATCAACTTTGTGCGCGAGGAGGGCGATAGCGCGAGTGCGCCGACGTACCACGGCGAGCCGAACGCCGACGGCTACAAGATCGTCGGCGACGTGCACTTTGGCGAAGCGCTCGACGTCGCAGGCGCAGTGACGCCCGTGCCCGGCGGCGTCGGTCCAATGACGATCGCAATGCTGCTCCACAACGTCGTCGCGGCGTTCAAGCGGCAGGTCCAGCACGACACTGTCGCGAACAGGAGCTGTCCATAGCACAGAGTGTAAGTGTGTGCGACGCTGTGAATCGTAGTAGCGACGGATCGATTGCGATGCGTTGAGCGCTCTCGACTGGTGCTTGCTGCGTCGCGACCGTCTTGGTCGACGCGGCGGTCTACTTCTTTTGCCGCGCGCGCGGTAGGAGCATCTCGTTGATGAACTGCTCGATGCGCTTGTAGAGTGGGACGTACGGATTGCAGATGACATACTCGGTGAGCGCTGCGATCGCCTCCATGAAGTCCCCAAAGTCGGCGCGCAAGTCGTCCTCGCTCCCCGCGTCGACGTCGTGCTGGAGGTTCACGAGCACTTGCTTGAGCGTGTGCTCCGTGATGAAGCTCCCAATGAGCTTGCAGTCCTTTGCAAAGACAGCAAAGTCCCGGAGCCCGAGCGTCGACTGCTGCTCCCGCAGCGCGTGCATCGACGTGTAGTACCGAAACACGCGCTGGAGCGCGAGCTTGTGCTTCTGGAACACGGCGCGGACCTTGGGCGACGCGACGTCGGCGCGGAAGATCTCAGACTGCGACCGCAAAGCGTTCGGTAAGATCGTCTGCTCCATGAGCGCGTGGAAGCGGTCGGCGAAGCTCGCGTCCGTGAACTTGACAGCTGCGACGCGGATGAGCGCGTCGACGAACTCGCGGCCGACCATCTCGCGCGCGTCGGCGTCGCTGTCGTCACTGAGTACGACGCTCGAGGCGTCTTTTGCGGCAGACTCGAGCAGACTCAGCGGCGAGTGGAGCATCGTCGCGCGGTAGATGCCTTCGACTGCATGGGGCGTGAGGCTCTTGTCACAGATCGTGCAGTCCTAGTGCGTGGGCAAGGACGTGGGCGTGTAAGAGTGTGAGGAACTGCTCGAGAGCGGCACCGCAGTTGACCAAGACGCACCTTGACAAACTTGTTAAACTCGGCGAGGCTCATGCTCGCGATGCTGCCTGCGCCGCCGCTCGCGCTGTACGATGACAAGAGCATGACACAGAGAGGAGCCACCCTGCTGTATGAGCACTTGAGCAGCCCGACCGACAAGACAGAGCGCTCGCACACGGCACCTGTAGTGCTTGAAGATGTCGTGGAGGTCTTTGCTGTAGACCGTGAGGATGCTGCGCAGTGCGTCTGTGCACTGCTGTACGTCGCGCTCTGGGACGACTGGCGCCATCGCGATGCTCGCAGTGCTGCCGCGGCGCGTGCGGCTCTGGAGCTGGAAGCGGATCGCGCTGTCGGCGACGAGGAGCTCGCGCACTGTCGCAACATCGACGTGCGTGAAGTCCTTGATGCGCTCTTGCCAGCGCTCGTCGACGATCCCGAGCGTCGCGACTTGGTTCGTCGACCGCGCGTGGAGACAGCGCCACGTGAGGCCGAGGATCTTGTACGCGACCTGCGAGAGCACGCTCGACGTCTCGTTCGACGCAATGGCGATCGCTGCGAGCTCGCTGTTGAGCTGCCGAAAGAGCGTCTCGCACGTCCGCATCTCTTTCATCAAGTGCACGACCATGAGCGCGTCGTAGTTGTCGTTCATGCGCTTCACTTCGAGCAGGAGCCCGCGCACGCGCTTCCACGACGTGATGATGTTGAGGAACGCGCCGCGCTGGCGCTCGAGGTTGATCCGTCGGATCGAGCCACTGCAGTATAGTAAACAACAGTGTGAGTGTTTGCACCGCTATCGAGTATACAATGCGCAAGTACGACACATGCAAACAAAGAGAGCGAGACGTACACTGAGCAGCCAAAGAGCATCGCAACGAACGAGACGTTCTCTGCGACGCTCGCAGCGTGGATGCTGTCGCTCGTGACGACCTGCGGCAGCTCTGGCTGGATGCGGCTGTGAAACGTCTCGATGTTGCGCAAGCGCTGGTCCGTGTCGATTTCGTGCACCATCTGCGAGCAGCATAGGCGTCACGTCAGCCATAATGGGAATGAGTTAATTGTGAGGACTGCTCGACCATGGTGCACATTCGCAGCGCATAGGAAGAGCGTACTGTGGCGTCAAACCACGTTGGGAAGAGGCGATGGAGCAGGAACGAGTAGCGCCGGCCGTCTGCGAGGTCGGTCGTGAAGTTCTTGATCGTGCGGTCGCTCGCCTTCTCGATCGTCGACGACATCTGGAGGTTCATGCGGAACCAGTGGAGCAGGAACGCGTCGATCGGCATGTGCGCGAGGTCTTTGATGCGCACGACGCTCGACGCTGGCGAGCCACTGGTCGCGCCACTGCGCGTGTTCGATGGTATGACAGCGCTGCTACTGCTGCTTGTCGTGTCGCTGACTGCTCGGTGTTCGTTCGGTGTCGCGAGACCGCTTCGCGTCCCCTCGGACTTGGCTTTCACAGCGTTCTCAGCTTGGATCTGCAGCAGCACGCGCGCGTGGTGGAAAGAGTACGAGCATCAGCAGACATGCGTCAGCCTACAGACACGCAGCGCGCTCTCTTTAGCTACACCAGTCGCACACCAACACACACACAAGGACGCACCATCTCGGCGAGGTTCTGCAAGACGCTGCCGTCGAGTTGGTACTCGAGCGAGTCCATGACGTCTTTCGACATCTGGATCGCGCACGACTCGACCATGCGCGCCATGCCAAACATCGTCTCCAGCAGCATGCGGTTCGTGCGGTCCATGCGCTCGTCGTCTTGCGCCATGAGCGTGTCGATGCGCTCGAACTGCACGTCGTGGCGCCGTCCCCCAGCGCTGCTGTTTGCGCCACGGCCGCTAACGTCGCTCGTTGGGACGCTCCCGTCCGCGTAGTTCGCGAGCGATGACTCGAGCTGCTCGATGCGGTGCATGAGCTGCGCGTTCGAGTCCGTGAGGCTGTCGATGATCTTGGTCATGGACGTGACCTTCGACTCGGCCTCGGCAATGAGCACGTCCTTGCGGCTGAGCGACGCCGCAGTGATCGAGAGCATCGTCTGGTACTCAACGCTCTCGCGCTGAGTGGGACAAGTGAGATAGAGAGCGACCATCCAAGTGCGCATGAGCTGCTTTTGTCGTCTGCTGTGATCGTCTCGAGACGATGCAGTGAGAGATAGCGCAGAGCGTACCTGGTACGCTCTCCGGAGCGACTCGATGCGCCAGGCGCGGAAGACCGAGCTGAGGTTCATCCGACGCACGGACCGGAACACGCGGCACTTGAGCTGCAGTAGGTACACAAGCAGCAAGCCATACAAGCACGTTCAAGGCAACGTGAGTCTTTGTTGTTGTAGAGAGGACACGAGTCCCTCACTGACGATGGCAGCAGCAGCGAGTGCGCACCGATCGGATCTCTTTGTCAGTTGCAATCGCTCTCGCCCATGCGCGAAAGAGCAGACGCAGCGTGCTCTTGTCGCTCCGCGCGCGCGTGCGCTGGAGCAAGAGGTCGACTTTGCGCGGGAGCTGCTCGCGCACTGTGAGTGACCGATCGCGGTTCTGCACGGTCTCGAGCAAGAACGCGTTGTGCTTCTTCAGGCGCTTGAACTCCTGCGGCACAGTGCACAGTGTGTGTGAGCAGGCGAGTGCAGCAACAACACATCGTGAGTGTGTGTAGGACGTACTGTGAAGTACGGCACGCGCTGGTCGTAGTTGGTCGCGTCGCTAGCGCTTGAACAGCCACCAGCAGCTCTAGTAGTCGGTGCGAGTGGGAGGAAGATCGCAGTGACGAGCTCGTTGAGGATGCGTCGGAGGAACGCGGCGCTGTGACCAATGCCGCTGCTGGTGGCGTTACCATGTGCAGGCGAACTGCATCCAGCTCTCTCGCTGTGGTCGCTCCCGTTTGGATGCGCTGCACCAGGACTTCTGCATGAACTGCTGCTCGCTGCGGCTGTTGCTGTCGTGGACGCCACGCGGTCGATGTACTTGCTCAGGAGCTGGCAACAGACTGTCACGAAGAACCGATTCGGCGCTTCGAGCCACGACGCCATGCGCTTCGCTTCGTTGAGCTTCATCTCGCAGAAGAGCAAGATCGACGCGAACGCGTGCTCGCCAGCGTCGACGGACCACTTGCTCAGCATGAGCTTTGCGAGCTCGCCGCTGTCGTCTGTGAGGTCGAGGCTCGGGTGCAAGACCTGGAACGCGTCGTCGCTGTCGCCGTAGTTGCTACTGCTGCTGGCGTTGTTGTGAAGTGCGTCAGCTGTAGCAGAGCGCTGGTGCTGGTGGTGCTGATGGCTATGGCGCATCGTCGCTGACGATGGCGAGCCGGCGCTCGTCTCTCGGAGCTGTCGCTGGAGCATCGGCGGGAGCTTTGGCGACTCGAGGTACTCGACTGTCGCAGTCGACACTCGCAGTGGCACCACCACCGCCGCTGCGTGGTCAGTAGAGTGTGATGCAGACGTCCGCGGCGGCGTTGGATGTGCAAACCGCGGACTCGATGGATGTGGCGACGATGCTGGAAGCACTGGCTTGGGTTTGAGCAGCGGGTAGCGCGCAGTCTGTGCATTGCTTGTACTGGTGCTGCTGATATTGTGGTGTGTCGATGGACTCCGCTCTGTGAAGCAACCACTGCGATGGAGCTGTGTGCTGGTAGCAGAGCCAGTCGTGTGCTGTTGCTGCTGCTGCTCTTCGTTGCGTTGTGTTGACGAGGAACTGCTGCGACTGAAGAGCAGATGGAGCTTCGGGACGACAGACGCGCGCGCAGGCGTGGGCTCCATGGCAACGCGCGTTTGGTGCGCTGGCACACACGAGCACGCCACGAGCAGCACCACGACACGCAGATCGAGGAATCGATTGAGCTGCTCGAAGCGACACACAAGTGCGACTGAAACGGCATCCTCGAGTGTAGCCAAGTCGACATTCTCATACAAATACTAATACAACTATCCATTTCGCTACTGCCAAAGACTCGCTCACACGTCACATCCAACAGGACTCGACGACCTCGCTCCAGCTCCTCCATCATCGTCTCGGATCGCAACGACGTGCTCTGGCGTCGACGCTTCTTGTCCACCGCTCACACTCGAGTCGTTGTCTCCACACTCGCTGCTGCGCTCGTCGCTTGGTCTAATCTCTTCGACTACAGCGCCGACTGGTGTCTCGATTGGTGTCTCGACTGGCGCCGCTGGTCCGCGCAGCCCTGCGTCCTGGAGCAGCAAGTAGCACGTCTTGAGCTCCACTTCGCCCACTTCGAGCTTGTGCTGCGCGCAGTGGTCGCGCCACTCGAAGAGCGCGAGGTCTCGCGTCGTGTCGCGTGCGCGCTCGCGGCGGCGCTGCTCGCGCAAGCGATGGCGGTTGTACCGCATGTGCTGCACGCCCGTGCGCGGCTCGTTGCACTTGCGCTGGAGCCAAAGGAGCAGTGGCAGAGTGGCGGCGACGCCGAGGAAGCCGAGCCACACGCGCTCGAGCGGCGGCTCGTTGTCGCTACACGACGCATGCGCCGACTCGGCCATCGTGCAGAGCGACAGACAGAGGCAGCGACCGTCTCCACCGAGGCACGTGGGCTTGGACGGCGTCACGCTGCAGCGCGCGCACGTCGTGTCGTTCGCCGCGCAGTACGTGACGTCGTCGACGACGCCGTTCGCGCCAGTCGTGCTCTCGCAGCGCGCGTGGAGGAGGTCGTACATGCAGCCCTAGTACCACACGACGGCGTCACCAGGCACAGACGCGTGAGCATGGCGCACGAGCTTGCGTATGCGAGAGCAGACGTACGTTTGTGTTCACGCATCGCGCGCAGATCACTTGGGCGTTGCACGCGTTGCCGATGCGGTTGATCGCTGCGCACTGCGCTCGTGACGCAGTCGATGGCGTCTGCGCGCGCACAAGCGTCACGAGCACGAGAAGCAGCAGGAGCAGCAGAAAGAGAAAGCGCTGCATCACGCGCAAGTGTTTGCTGCGCGGTCCCTTTGCAAGTGCGTCGACCGCGCTCGCATGCGTCGCGAAGCACTGGCCCATCCTGACGTCTGTTCTTCCTCCAAACAGCGCATCTCCATACAAAGGCCAAGTTATCCAAGCGATCCCATGCAAAGCAAGCAATGGTCATCACGCTGCTTCGTGTGTTAAGTTAGGTAGACAGACGTGCTTCATGTGTCTGTGCGTCTCGCTCTCTCTCGCTTGTATCTGTATGTGCGAGCGTCTACGCAGCGTCGCTGGCCTCGCGACGTGCGCTTCGACTGCTGCTATCGCTATCACTGTCGCTCGCGTGGTCCGAGCGACTGCTGCTGCTGCTGCTGCGCTCGAGGACGTACTCAAAGCCGTCGAGGTCAGAGCAGACGCTGCCGTGGCCGAGCTCCGTCTCGCGCAGACTCTCGCGCTGCTGCTCGTGCGCAGTTGCGCCTTGGCGACTGCAGTGTCCATACAATGCGTCGTCGTCGTCCATCTGGACGTAGCAGCTCTTGAGCTCAATGTTCACGAACACGTCGCAGTGGTCCGACCGGTCCTTCTTCCAGTTGTCGAGCTTGAGTGCGAGCGGATGCGGCGCGTCGGTCGCAGCAGGACGCGCGCGGTGGCGCTGCACGAGCCGACCGGTGCCCAGCACGCGGTGCAGCCGCGCGCGCCGCACGTGGTACCCGATCGACGCCGTGCAGAGGATGACGGCCGCCATGACCATGTACGACGTCGCCGTGAACGACAGCACGCTCAGACACTCGAGCGGCGCAGTCGACTGCCGCTCGCACTGCCGCATGCACACGCAGCCGCTCGCGCCGATGCACGGTGCGTCGCTCTCGCTCTCGCGGTGGCACGCCGCGCACGCCGCGTCGCTCGCGTCGCAGTACTCGGCGCTGCCGCTCTCAATGTACGCGGCGTCGCGCTTGGCGCTCGCAGTGATGCGAGAGACCGAGACGCACTTGCCAGTCGTCGACTCGATCGCGCAGCCAGAGCGCGTGAGGCAGAGACTGCACGTCGCCTCGAAGATGCAGCCAGCGCGCTGCGTCGAGGCGCTGCACGGGTCGTCTGGCGACCACAGCGTTGTGATGGAGCGGTCTGATGCTGAAGATGGAGCAGTCGTGCTGGCGAGCGACGCAGCTGTGATCGTGTGGTCGCTCGTCGCACTCGACGCCGACGACCCAGCAGATGCTGCGAGTGTTGCTGCTGTTGTTGTGGTGGTGGTCGTGACGGCTCGGATGTGGGTCTGTGCGCTTGTCGATGGCACTGCAGTCGCAGCAGTTGCGAGTGCGAGGAGCGCCAGGAGCGCGAATCGCTTGGGGCTCATGGTGTGTTGATGTTGTTGTGTGTTGTTGTGTGTGTGCTATTAGGGTGGATGGAGCAGCCGGACCGCCAGTCGGGCAGAAGACGCGCGCGGTGGTGGTGCTGGAGAGGCGATTGTGGCAGTCGGTCGAGCTCGCGCGGTGTGTGCGAGCAGACGGACAGCTATCGCGTGACGGTGTGTGCTGTGTGGTGTGTGGTGTGTGTTGTGTGCGTGCGGTGCAACGTGAAGCCAAGTGACGTAGTGTGAGTGAGTCTCTCTCGGTGTTGTTGCTGTCGCTTGCTTGCTCTCGCTTGCTTACTTGGTCGGTCGATGGATCGATGGATCTGCGTGGTTGCTGGCGAATTGGCGAGTGAGTGAGCAGGGCGAGTGAAAGCGCGTGAATGGCGCGCGGCGTTGCAGTTGGTGGGTTGGGTGATCGGCGTCGCATACATTAGTCGAATGCGTCTGCTTTGAGCATACAAAGATCAAGTGAGGTTCTTTTTTCTCGCGCCGGACAGACGGATGCAATGCGATAGGGCGAGGGTTCGCTTTCCGTTTTCTCACTCTCTGTGTGAGGCAGAGAGTGAGAACAAGACAATGAAAGCAACGCACTTTCACACACTTTGCACTTGAGTCTCAAAGCACAAAGCACAAAGCTCAAAGCATGCCAAGCCAAACCTCTCACACTCGCACTGCCTGCAACAATGCAAAGCACACCATGCCACGCGAACAACGCTATTCAGGAGTGGCTTTTTGCTTCATACACCACGTTGGTCCTATGTAGTTGCTGTCTGGATACACATATCACACAACACACGTACATAACGAGAAAAGCGCTTGGTTTGAGTTTCTATTGATTGGTTTGGCTCTGGTCATTTTCAACATTGAATACCGCCTGTTCGCCAAAGTCGACGATTATGGTCTCTTTTCAATGTTTGTTTTCGACCTATGCGAGCCACCCATGGCTTGCTTGGCTTGCTTGAAGCACATTGTTTTGGCTCATTGCACTCAGCTCGTTTTGTTCATGTCATGTCATTGTCACTCATTCATTGGCTCGGGTCGCTTGACTTGGTTTGAGCTACAGTACCTTGTTTGTGGATCTTGTGGTGTGTGTTGGTTGTTGGCCATCGATATCAACCACACACTTGCTTCACTTGCTTGACTCGCACAATAAGCCAACACCCAAACAAGACGCCACAACAACAACAACAACCAACACACAATAGCACACGATCTTGCCTGCATCAGCGACAGCTGACGACATGGACTACATGTAGCGTCTCCTTCCTCGAGACGTGGTGTTTGGTGCATGTGCATACTTGGTACACTCAAAACAACAGCAACAACAGCAACGACACAGCAACAACATCAAACGCCTGCAACCCGCAGTACGAGCGTCTCAACATGCGTGCAGTCGTGGCGTCACGCTGTCTTGCAACATCACCACCACACCCATGCTGTACATACATAACGTACTACATGCCACGCACAACAGACGTCACTTGTTTGTGAGCGAGTCACTCGACAAGCCCAGCCTACCAAACTCCACGCAGTCCATCCATCGGTCAGACAACCAGACAGTCAGTCAGTGACTGAGTCACCGAGTCACCGAGTCTTAAGTCATCCAGTCATCGAGTCACCGAGTCATCGAGTCACCGAGTCATCGAGTCACCGAGTCATCGAGTCACCGAGTCATCGAGTCACCGAGTCACCGAGCAGATGCGTCGGTCAGTGTCAAGGCTGCACTACGTACACGTGCATGCGTCTGTGGTTGGTTGACTGACTTCTGATCGACTTGTGAACCAGTCGCACACTACCTACACTTACTTGCACATGGCCTGGTCTGTGCACTGCAAACACCCAACAACGCTACCGTCACTGCGATTCGATAGCACTGTGCACTCAGCAATACGACTCTGTTGTAGACACATGCACACGAACACACTTCCTAACACACACTGCCAACGACTCGGACACACTGTCGACGACAAGACACACACACACACACACACACACACACACACACACACTCACCACACCGCTCGCGCGCCTGGCCAGCCTTCGTCGTCGTAGCACCGCTGCAGTCCGAGGTGCCGAGTCGCACCTGGCGTCGCAGCAAACGCAAAGACGAGCTCGACGAGACCGCGATCGAGCTGCTCAAGCGCCGATGTGCTGCTGTCATCCCGACGTGTAGCGACGCGCGCCCGCTTCAGCGGTGGTGGCTCGTGCGGTGACGCCAACTTGGATGCAGCGCCGCGTCGGATGACACTGAGGAATGCAAGCTGCTGCTCAACAGCGAGCGGATGTGGAGCCAGCTGCACGCCGTTCGTCTGCATGAGCGCGTCCTGGCGCGGGTCAAAGAGGCGCTCGATCGCCCCGAACGACAGATACTCGAGCGTCCGGTTCACTGCGAGCATGTCGATGTACGCACCGAGCACCTCTGCGGTCATCGCGCTCGGTCGGTCGTCGTTCAGTTTCAGCGATCGGAGCGTCTTTGCCATCGCGCTGCGCGGATCTTGCAGCGTGCGGACAAAGGCGACCGACAGAGCGTCGTCCTCTTCGCGCACGGCGTCGCCTTCAAACACGAAGCCATCGATGGCGAGGGTCGCGATGCCGCACGTACCGCGCTCGTACGCGTCCATCAAGACCCGGTCGACGCCTCTTTCGACATACCCGAGCTCAAGGCGCTGCAAGTGCGGACAGACCGCCAGGACGCGGCGGAGCGCAGCGACAGAGACCTCGCTAATCGTGAGCGACATCAGGTTCGCGCCGACAAAGTCGACGATCGGTGCGAGCGACACGTACGTCCCGATGCTCAGTGCTGTGATCGCGCCGGAGTAGCCCACTTCGAGAGACGACACACCGGGACTCGCCGCAGGCTCAAAGCCACTGACTGCCGAGCGCGCGACGACGCAGTGGCCGTAGCACGGCACGGCAATGTCGAGCCACTCCGAGTCCGCAGCGTTGTCGACAGCGCGGAAGCGTGCGTCGCGCTTCAAGACAAAGTTTCCAGAGGTACTACGCGTCGCGCGCGTGCCCAGCGGCGGCGCCAGTGGCTTGACCGAGACGGTCGTGCCTGCTTTCAGCACGGTGTAGCCCACGTCGTTGGCGTGCGCCGCAGCTTGCTGCTGTTCATCAGTCGCGGCACTTTGTTGCGGCTCCAGCAGCAGTGGCGCCGCTGGGTTCGGCGCTGCGAGCACGCGCACAGCGCCAGCGACGCTCTCGGGCGTCAGAATCCGCGTGCTGATGCATAGCTTCGTCACGGTCGACGTCGAGTCTTTGCTCAAGAGTGCGTACGCGAGCCACTGGAGCGTCTGGAGCTGTCCCGCGTGCGCTCTGCCAGCACGGTCGATGATGTAATCGCTGCCGTCGTCTTGGAGCTCGAGCGCCTCAACGTCGCGCGATGTCGTGAGCGCAGAGAGCGTCGCAAGGACTGACTGCGTGCGTCTGTACCTGTTCGACGCGTCAAAAGAAGAGCCGATCTGCGTGACCAGTAGCTTCTGTGGCGTGTATGGCGCGAGCTGCACAGCGTCTTCAACCTCTCGGAGCGTGTCGTGGTCCGTCATGCCTTGCAGGATCGGCCCGAGGTCTGTGCTTCGGAGCGACGTGAGCATCGAGAGGCGGCCAAACGCGAACTGGGCCTTCAGGTCAGCGCCGAGTGCGAGAAGCGCTACGAGCGCCGCTACTGCATTGTGTGCGAGCTGGCAGTCGTCGAGGTCGTATACGCACACGCTCGCCATGGTGTACGGGAACCGGTACTGCCACTCGTTGTCGTCAGGAGCGCGACCTGTTGTGCTGCTGGCCTGCTCGCGCGCAACGTCGGCTGCTACTGCGACAGCAACTGTCTTGACGAGACGCACGCACGCTTGGAGGCTCGCAGCCGAGATGGCGCGCGACGATCGCTCGAACCGAAAGTCGATCTCAATCGCCAAGCGGTTCGCTGGGTCCGCAAGCCGCGCGCGCATCTCGGGCGTCAGCAGCGCCTCGATCTGCAGCAGCGCACTGCGGAACTCGCCGCGCAGCTTCGTTGCGTCAAAGCCAAAGAAGAACGCGTCGAACAGCGCTGCGGCGCCGAGACGCCCAGGGTTGTAGAAGATGAGCGTCACGTTGTTGCTTGTTGGTCTTTCTTCCTCGTCGCCGATGAGCATGGGCGTGTATGGACCTTCGCCCTTGAGAGCAGGCACGAGCGTCTGCCACGGGAGGTCCTCTGCAACGGCGATCATGTGCAGAAGCTCGAGCAGCTCGCGCACGCGGAGCACGCCACCTTGCCACTGCGAGAAGCTGAAGTTCGCCGCTTGTGTGTCCTCGTCCTCTGACATGTCGGAGTCGCTACCCGAGGTTCTGTCGATGTGAACATGTACTTTGTTTGCTGCTGCGACGCGTCTGCGCTCCTCCTGCCATGGCTGCAGGATCTCGCGCCACTGCTGCATCCGGGGCGTCAGCGCAGGAGCGTCGCGATCATCACCTCGTTGCTCCATGATGGCACTGCGTGCTCGCCTGACTATGATACGTTTGATGTTGCTCAGCAATCACAAATCCTCAAATCGTACTTAGGAAACTCTTGTACTGTACTAATACTCACACCTTTTGTACGGAAGTGTCTAGAGTCAATGATGATGTTACCTAGATTTTGACAAAACACCCGCCTAATAAAATCTGAGCCAAAAATGCAAAATGAAAAGTCTTGTTTCACGTAGAAGAGAGCTGTGACTTTGCTGTTGACATACTCGAACACTTAAAGTCGTCTTTGCTCCCGAGAACGCTTGTAGGTTTGCGCGTTCGATTTGGCCTGCTCCGGGTGGTTAGCTGGGTTTGAGGGTAAGTTGGGCAGTTGGGCAGTTGAAAAAGAAACTGACCATCATTCTTCGAATCAAATATTATGAACGAAAAGCTAAACTTCAATCAAAACAGCCAGAATCGGCGACATTAGTGACCAAATCGTCGGTGACTGAAGACAGAGCCTTTTTGTATCGCCAAAATACTAATGGTACTAAATTTGCAGCAGTACGTCGTGAAAGTCGTGTCCTTCTCTGCAGCAGTCAGCTTTTGAATTCTCGTCTGTAAGGATTCAATCACGAACCCCAGCGCGCAAAAGATGCGAATAAGGTCGCGAACTGATGTGTTTGTCCTGCCTTATCTCCCTTCTCTCGCTCATGTGACGGTCATCCTCCGCGTCTTCCACAGTCTCCACTGGCTGGGCAAACGAAGAGAACAGGCCATCAGCGGCGAGACTATACGACGTGCGGTCAAGCGCGTCACGCAGCCTGCGCACGTTGACAGATTACTGCAAGTTGGCCGAGCCATTGAGGCGCACCGTCACAGTGTGGTAGTCTGACTCATGAACTGAGTGAGCGAGCGCCGCGCACATAGCATCTAGACGCTGTATTTGAGCAAAGTAGCCGTCCGGGAGACGAGCGTGTGCTATCGCCCTGTGCGTGTCAGCCTTATCTCCTGGGACGACATCCGTATGCGACGCGAGAAAGTCGTCGATTGCTCGCGCAACGGTTCGCATTCTGGTGCCGTAGCTCGGGGGTACTGCCTGCGCAGTCTCTTGCGACGCGAACGCGAACAGGCCAATTGAAAACGGCCTGTTTTCTTTTGTTCGCCGTAGGTAGTTGGTGTGAGCGACGGTGATCAGACGCTGGAAGTTGTTGCTATCGACCGTGAGACCATCCATCTATGTGGCATGGAGACTTGGCCCGTAGGTACAAGTGGATGTGTCGACACGTCTGGCACGAGTCTCGCGGTTCTCTAGCTTGTTGACTGCGCCAACTAGCGAACACCTCGGCGACTTTTAGTGCGGCGCTGAAGTACGAAGAGCGCACGTGTTGTCTTCAACTCGTATGCATGCCCTGCTCGACTTGCTGATGATTCCAACCTTGAGCGAGACGTGAATCACTGCTGACGTCGGATGGTTTGTGAATGATGTATACTTGTCTGTTTGCCCAGCTTTCAGTGGGCGTTTTTAACATCGTGCGTAAGTCTGCCCTTTCTTAGCATTAAAAACACTACATAGCAAACAGCGACTCGCACAAGTCTATAAATAGGTGTGTATTTCAGAGTGTTCCACAAATTCACGTCGATTTACTTGACGAAATAGACTCTTTCACTGAAGATGACAATATTTATAAAGGCCAGTCGTCTGTCCATCAAACTGACGAGACTCACGCCTGCCATCGCAGATGCTACCCAAGCGGGAGTCAGGTGGTGACTCCGTCATGTCCTGGAGTAGCTTTGCGCAGAGAGGCAAGTCGCGCTCTTGTGTCTAAATGTTTGCCACGACAGTGCGGTGTTTCCAGGCACACTCTCAACCGCTCTTTTGCCTTGCAGATCGATCATAGCTAGAGACGGCAGGCACCATTGGTAAGACAATTCAAACATTCACGAGTTTCGAAAAAAAGTGATTGTCTCATCACATACGAGAATTCAAAAGCTGACTGCTGCAGAGAAGGACACGACTTTCACGACGTACTGCTGCAAATTTAGTACCATTAGTATTTTGGCGATACAAAAAGGCTCTGTCTTCAGTCACCGACGATTTGGTCACTAATGTCGCCGATTCTGGCTGTTTTGATTGAAGTTTAGCTTTTCGTTCATAATATTTGATTCGAAGAATGATGGTCAGTTTCTTTTTCAACTGCCCAACTGCCCAACTTACCCTCAAACCCAGCTAACCACCCGGAGCAGGCCAAATCGAACGCGCAAACCTACAAGCGTTCTCGGGAGCAAAGACGACTTTAAGTGTTCGAGTATGTCAACAGCAAAGTCACAGCTCTCTTCTACGTGAAACAAGACTTTTCATTTTGCATTTTTGGCTCAGATTTTATTAGGCGGGTGTTTTGTCAAAATCTAGGTAACATCATCATTGACTCTAGACACTTCCGTACAAAAAGGTGTGAGTATTAGTACAGTACAAGAGTTTCCTAAGTACGATTTGAGGATTTGTGATTGCTGAGCAACATCAAACGTATCATAGTCAGGCGAGCACGCAGTGCCATCATGGAGCAACGAGGTGATGATCGCGACGCTCCTGCGCTGACGCCCCGGATGCAGCAGTGGCGCGAGATCCTGCAGCCATGGCAGGAGGAGCGCAGACGCGTCGCAGCAGCAAACAAAGTACATGTTCACATCGACAGAACCTCGGGTAGCGACTCCGACATGTCAGAGGACGAGGACACACAAGCGGCGAACTTCAGCTTCTCGCAGTGGCAAGGTGGCGTGCTCCGCGTGCGCGAGCTGCTCGAGCTTCTGCACATGATCGCCGTTGCAGAGGACCTCCCGTGGCAGACGCTCGTGCCTGCTCTCAAGGGCGAAGGTCCATACACGCCCATGCTCATCGGCGACGAGGAAGAAAGACCAACAAGCAACAACGTGACGCTCATCTTCTACAACCCTGGGCGTCTCGGCGCCGCAGCGCTGTTCGACGCGTTCTTCTTTGGCTTTGACGCAACGAAGCTGCGCGGCGAGTTCCGCAGTGCGCTGCTGCAGATCGAGGCGCTGCTGACGCCCGAGATGCGCGCGCGGCTTGCGGACCCAGCGAACCGCTTGGCGATTGAGATCGACTTTCGGTTCGAGCGATCGTCGCGCGCCATCTCGGCTGCGAGCCTCCAAGCGTGCGTGCGTCTCGTCAAGACAGTTGCTGTCGCAGTAGCAGCCGACGTTGCGCGCGAGCAGGCCAGCAGCACAACAGGTCGCGCTCCTGACGACAACGAGTGGCAGTACCGGTTCCCGTACACCATGGCGAGCGTGTGCGTATACGACCTCGACGACTGCCAGCTCGCACACAATGCAGTAGCGGCGCTCGTAGCGCTTCTCGCACTCGGCGCTGACCTGAAGGCCCAGTTCGCGTTTGGCCGCCTCTCGATGCTCACGTCGCTCCGAAGCACAGACCTCGGGCCGATCCTGCAAGGCATGACGGACCACGACACGCTCCGAGAGGTTGAAGACGCTGTGCAGCTCGCGCCATACACGCCACAGAAGCTACTGGTCACGCAGATCGGCTCTTCTTTTGACGCGTCGAACAGGTACAGACGCACGCAGTCAGTCCTTGCGACGCTCTCTGCGCTCACGACATCGCGCGACGTTGAGGCGCTCGAGCTCCAAGACGACGGCAGCGATTACATCATCGACCGTGCTGGCAGAGCGCACGCGGGACAGCTCCAGACGCTCCAGTGGCTCGCGTACGCACTCTTGAGCAAAGACTCGACGTCGACCGTGACGAAGCTATGCATCAGCACGCGGATTCTGACGCCCGAGAGCGTCGCTGGCGCTGTGCGCGTGCTCGCAGCGCCGAACCCAGCGGCGCCACTGCTGCTGGAGCCGCAACAAAGTGCCGCGACTGATGAACAGCAGCAAGCTGCGGCGCACGCCAACGACGTGGGCTACACCGTGCTGAAAGCAGGCACGACCGTCTCGGTCAAGCCACTGGCGCCGCCGCTGGGCACGCGCGCGACGCGTAGTACCTCTGGAAACTTTGTCTTGAAGCGCGACGCACGCTTCCGCGCTGTCGACAACGCTGCGGACTCGGAGTGGCTCGACATTGCCGTGCCGTGCTACGGCCACTGCGTCGTCGCGCGCTCGGCAGTCAGTGGCTTTGAGCCTGCGGCGAGTCCCGGTGTGTCGTCTCTCGAAGTGGGCTACTCCGGCGCGATCACAGCACTGAGCATCGGGACGTACGTGTCGCTCGCACCGATCGTCGACTTTGTCGGCGCGAACCTGATGTCGCTCACGATTAGCGAGGTCTCTGTCGCTGCGCTCCGCCGCGTCCTGGCGGTCTGTCCGCACTTGCAGCGCCTTGAGCTCGGGTATGTCGAAAGAGGCGTCGACCGGGTCTTGATGGACGCGTACGAGCGCGGTACGTGCGGCATCGCGACCCTCGCCATCGATGGCTTCGTGTTTGAAGGCGACGCCGTGCGCGAAGAGGACGACGCTCTGTCGGTCGCCTTTGTCCGCACGCTGCAAGATCCGCGCAGCGCGATGGCAAAGACGCTCCGATCGCTGAAACTGAACGACGACCGACCGAGCGCGATGACCGCAGAGGTGCTCGGTGCGTACATCGACATGCTCGCAGTGAACCGGACGCTCGAGTATCTGTCGTTCGGGGCGATCGAGCGCCTCTTTGACCCGCGCCAGGACGCGCTCATGCAGACGAACGGCGTGCAGCTGGCTCCACATCCGCTCGCTGTTGAGCAGCAGCTTGCATTCCTCAGTGTCATCCGACGCGGCGCTGCATCCAAGTTGGCGTCACCGCACGAGCCACCACCGCTGAAGCGGGCGCGCGTCGCTACACGTCGGGATGACAGCAGCACATCGGCGCTTGAGCAGCTCGATCGCGGTCTCGTCGAGCTCGTCTTTGCGTTTGCTGCGACGCCAGGTGCGACTCGGCACCTCGGACTGCAGCGGTGCTACGACGACGAAGGCTGGCCAGGCGCGCGAGCGGTGTGGTGAGTGTGTGTGTGTGTGTGTGTGTGTGTGTGTGTGTCTTGTCGTCGACAGTGTGTCCGAGTCGTTGGCAGTGTGTGTTAGGAAGTGTGTTCGTGTGCATGTGTCTACAACAGAGTCGTATTGCTGAGTGCACAGTGCTATCGAATCGCAGTGACGGTAGCGTTGTTGGGTGTTTGCAGTGCACAGACCAGGCCATGTGCAAGTAAGTGTAGGTAGTGTGCGACTGGTTCACAAGTCGATCAGAAGTCAGTCAACCAACCACAGACGCATGCACGTGTACGTAGTGCAGCCTTGACACTGACCGACGCATCTGCTCGGTGACTCGGTGACTCGATGACTCGGTGACTCGATGACTCGGTGACTCGATGACTCGGTGACTCGATGACTCGGTGACTCGATGACTGGATGACTTAAGACTCGGTGACTCGGTGACTCAGTCACTGACTGACTGTCTGGTTGTCTGACCGATGGATGGACTGCGTGGAGTTTGGTAGGCTGGGCTTGTCGAGTGACTCGCTCACAAACAAGTGACGTCTGTTGTGCGTGGCATGTAGTACGTTATGTATGTACAGCATGGGTGTGGTGGTGATGTTGCAAGACAGCGTGACGCCACGACTGCACGCATGTTGAGACGCTCGTACTGCGGGTTGCAGGCGTTTGATGTTGTTGCTGTGTCGTTGCTGTTGTTGCTGTTGTTTTGAGTGTACCAAGTATGCACATGCACCAAACACCACGTCTCGAGGAAGGAGACGCTACATGTAGTCCATGTCGTCAGCTGTCGCTGATGCAGGCAAGATCGTGTGCTATTGTGTGTTGGTTGTTGTTGTTGTTGTGGCGTCTTGTTTGGGTGTTGGCTTATTGTGCGAGTCAAGCAAGTGAAGCAAGTGTGTGGTTGATATCGATGGCCAACAACCAACACACACCACAAGATCCACAAACAAGGTACTGTAGCTCAAACCAAGTCAAGCGACCCGAGCCAATGAATGAGTGACAATGACATGACATGAACAAAACGAGCTGAGTGCAATGAGCCAAAACAATGTGCTTCAAGCAAGCCAAGCAAGCCATGGGTGGCTCGCATAGGTCGAAAACAAACATTGAAAAGAGACCATAATCGTCGACTTTGGCGAACAGGCGGTATTCAATGTTGAAAATGACCAGAGCCAAACCAATCAATAGAAACTCAAACCAAGCGCTTTTCTCGTTATGTACGTGTGTTGTGTGATATGTGTATCCAGACAGCAACTACATAGGACCAACGTGGTGTATGAAGCAAAAAGCCACTCCTGAATAGCGTTGTTCGCGTGGCATGGTGTGCTTTGCATTGTTGCAGGCAGTGCGAGTGTGAGAGGTTTGGCTTGGCATGCTTTGAGCTTTGTGCTTTGTGCTTTGAGACTCAAGTGCAAAGTGTGTGAAAGTGCGTTGCTTTCATTGTCTTGTTCTCACTCTCTGCCTCACACAGAGAGTGAGAAAACGGAAAGCGAACCCTCGCCCTATCGCATTGCATCCGTCTGTCCGGCGCGAGAAAAAAGAACCTCACTTGATCTTTGTATGCTCAAAGCAGACGCATTCGACTAATGTATGCGACGCCGATCACCCAACCCACCAACTGCAACGCCGCGCGCCATTCACGCGCTTTCACTCGCCCTGCTCACTCACTCGCCAATTCGCCAGCAACCACGCAGATCCATCGATCCATCGACCGACCAAGTAAGCAAGCGAGAGCAAGCAAGCGACAGCAACAACACCGAGAGAGACTCACTCACACTACGTCACTTGGCTTCACGTTGCACCGCACGCACACAACACACACCACACACCACACAGCACACACCGTCACGCGATAGCTGTCCGTCTGCTCGCACACACCGCGCGAGCTCGACCGACTGCCACAATCGCCTCTCCAGCACCACCACCGCGCGCGTCTTCTGCCCGACTGGCGGTCCGGCTGCTCCATCCACCCTAATAGCACACACACAACAACACACAACAACATCAACACACCATGAGCCCCAAGCGATTCGCGCTCCTGGCGCTCCTCGCACTCGCAACTGCTGCGACTGCAGTGCCATCGACAAGCGCACAGACCCACATCCGAGCCGTCACGACCACCACCACAACAACAGCAGCAACACTCGCAGCATCTGCTGGGTCGTCGGCGTCGAGTGCGACGAGCGACCACACGATCACAGCTGCGTCGCTCGCCAGCACGACTGCTCCATCTTCAGCATCAGACCGCTCCATCACAACGCTGTGGTCGCCAGACGACCCGTGCAGCGCCTCGACGCAGCGCGCTGGCTGCATCTTCGAGGCGACGTGCAGTCTCTGCCTCACGCGCTCTGGCTGCGCGATCGAGTCGACGACTGGCAAGTGCGTCTCGGTCTCTCGCATCACTGCGAGCGCCAAGCGCGACGCCGCGTACATTGAGAGCGGCAGCGCCGAGTACTGCGACGCGAGCGACGCGGCGTGCGCGGCGTGCCACCGCGAGAGCGAGAGCGACGCACCGTGCATCGGCGCGAGCGGCTGCGTGTGCATGCGGCAGTGCGAGCGGCAGTCGACTGCGCCGCTCGAGTGTCTGAGCGTGCTGTCGTTCACGGCGACGTCGTACATGGTCATGGCGGCCGTCATCCTCTGCACGGCGTCGATCGGGTACCACGTGCGGCGCGCGCGGCTGCACCGCGTGCTGGGCACCGGTCGGCTCGTGCAGCGCCACCGCGCGCGTCCTGCTGCGACCGACGCGCCGCATCCGCTCGCACTCAAGCTCGACAACTGGAAGAAGGACCGGTCGGACCACTGCGACGTGTTCGTGAACATTGAGCTCAAGAGCTGCTACGTCCAGATGGACGACGACGACGCATTGTATGGACACTGCAGTCGCCAAGGCGCAACTGCGCACGAGCAGCAGCGCGAGAGTCTGCGCGAGACGGAGCTCGGCCACGGCAGCGTCTGCTCTGACCTCGACGGCTTTGAGTACGTCCTCGAGCGCAGCAGCAGCAGCAGCAGTCGCTCGGACCACGCGAGCGACAGTGATAGCGATAGCAGCAGTCGAAGCGCACGTCGCGAGGCCAGCGACGCTGCGTAGACGCTCGCACATACAGATACAAGCGAGAGAGAGCGAGACGCACAGACACATGAAGCACGTCTGTCTACCTAACTTAACACACGAAGCAGCGTGATGACCATTGCTTGCTTTGCATGGGATCGCTTGGATAACTTGGCCTTTGTATGGAGATGCGCTGTTTGGAGGAAGAACAGACGTCAGGATGGGCCAGTGCTTCGCGACGCATGCGAGCGCGGTCGACGCACTTGCAAAGGGACCGCGCAGCAAACACTTGCGCGTGATGCAGCGCTTTCTCTTTCTGCTGCTCCTGCTGCTTCTCGTGCTCGTGACGCTTGTGCGCGCGCAGACGCCATCGACTGCGTCACGAGCGCAGTGCGCAGCGATCAACCGCATCGGCAACGCGTGCAACGCCCAAGTGATCTGCGCGCGATGCGTGAACACAAACGTACGTCTGCTCTCGCATACGCAAGCTCGTGCGCCATGCTCACGCGTCTGTGCCTGGTGACGCCGTCGTGTGGTACTAGGGCTGCATGTACGACCTCCTCCACGCGCGCTGCGAGAGCACGACTGGCGCGAACGGCGTCGTCGACGACGTCACGTACTGCGCGGCGAACGACACGACGTGCGCGCGCTGCAGCGTGACGCCGTCCAAGCCCACGTGCCTCGGTGGAGACGGTCGCTGCCTCTGTCTGTCGCTCTGCACGATGGCCGAGTCGGCGCATGCGTCGTGTAGCGACAACGAGCCGCCGCTCGAGCGCGTGTGGCTCGGCTTCCTCGGCGTCGCCGCCACTCTGCCACTGCTCCTTTGGCTCCAGCGCAAGTGCAACGAGCCGCGCACGGGCGTGCAGCACATGCGGTACAACCGCCATCGCTTGCGCGAGCAGCGCCGCCGCGAGCGCGCACGCGACACGACGCGAGACCTCGCGCTCTTCGAGTGGCGCGACCACTGCGCGCAGCACAAGCTCGAAGTGGGCGAAGTGGAGCTCAAGACGTGCTACTTGCTGCTCCAGGACGCAGGGCTGCGCGGACCAGCGGCGCCAGTCGAGACACCAATCGAGACACCAGTCGGCGCTGTAGTCGAAGAGATTAGACCAAGCGACGAGCGCAGCAGCGAGTGTGGAGACAACGACTCGAGTGTGAGCGGTGGACAAGAAGCGTCGACGCCAGAGCACGTCGTTGCGATCCGAGACGATGATGGAGGAGCTGGAGCGAGGTCGTCGAGTCCTGTTGGATGTGACGTGTGAGCGAGTCTTTGGCAGTAGCGAAATGGATAGTTGTATTAGTATTTGTATGAGAATGTCGACTTGGCTACACTCGAGGATGCCGTTTCAGTCGCACTTGTGTGTCGCTTCGAGCAGCTCAATCGATTCCTCGATCTGCGTGTCGTGGTGCTGCTCGTGGCGTGCTCGTGTGTGCCAGCGCACCAAACGCGCGTTGCCATGGAGCCCACGCCTGCGCGCGCGTCTGTCGTCCCGAAGCTCCATCTGCTCTTCAGTCGCAGCAGTTCCTCGTCAACACAACGCAACGAAGAGCAGCAGCAGCAACAGCACACGACTGGCTCTGCTACCAGCACACAGCTCCATCGCAGTGGTTGCTTCACAGAGCGGAGTCCATCGACACACCACAATATCAGCAGCACCAGTACAAGCAATGCACAGACTGCGCGCTACCCGCTGCTCAAACCCAAGCCAGTGCTTCCAGCATCGTCGCCACATCCATCGAGTCCGCGGTTTGCACATCCAACGCCGCCGCGGACGTCTGCATCACACTCTACTGACCACGCAGCGGCGGTGGTGGTGCCACTGCGAGTGTCGACTGCGACAGTCGAGTACCTCGAGTCGCCAAAGCTCCCGCCGATGCTCCAGCGACAGCTCCGAGAGACGAGCGCCGGCTCGCCATCGTCAGCGACGATGCGCCATAGCCATCAGCACCACCAGCACCAGCGCTCTGCTACAGCTGACGCACTTCACAACAACGCCAGCAGCAGTAGCAACTACGGCGACAGCGACGACGCGTTCCAGGTCTTGCACCCGAGCCTCGACCTCACAGACGACAGCGGCGAGCTCGCAAAGCTCATGCTGAGCAAGTGGTCCGTCGACGCTGGCGAGCACGCGTTCGCGTCGATCTTGCTCTTCTGCGAGATGAAGCTCAACGAAGCGAAGCGCATGGCGTCGTGGCTCGAAGCGCCGAATCGGTTCTTCGTGACAGTCTGTTGCCAGCTCCTGAGCAAGTACATCGACCGCGTGGCGTCCACGACAGCAGCAGCTCATGCAGGAGTCCTGGTGCAGCACACGACCGTCTCATTGACACACGCTCTAGTGTCACAGTCTCCGTTCATCTAACTGACTGACGATACGCTGTGCGCTCACTTGAGCGCTGCGAGGCGCTTGATCGCCTCGTCGATCGCGTCGTCCGTCTTGCAGTAGGCGAAGCGAGCCCACTTGTGCCCCTCAGCCTTGTTCGCGTCGCTGAAGAATGCGCTCGTCGGGATCGCAGTCACGCCGATCGTGATCGTGAGCCAGCGACAGAACGCCCAGTCGAACGACATGCCCGCAGGCTGGAACTCGGCTGGCACCGAGATCGCCGAGATGTCCGAGTAGAGGAAGATCCCGCCGTGCGGCGTCACGGGCTTGATCCCGACGCTCTCGAGCGCCGCGGCGAGGCGGTCGCGCTTCTGCGCGTACTGGTGTGCCACGAATGCGTAGAACGTCGAGAAGCCCTCGTACGGCTCCTCGGCGCGCTCGAGCATCGTCGCCACGGCTTCTTGGAACGGCGTCGCGACGCTGAACTGGATCCAGTTGTTCGCGAGGTGGACGCCTTTCACGAGCGCGTGTGGACCAATGGCCCAGCCGACTTTCCAGCCCGTGACAGAGAACGTCTTGCCGGCGCTCGAGACCGTGAGCGTGCGGTCCCACATACCCGGGACATTCGCGACGCGTGCGTGGCGCTTGCCGTCGAACGTGATGTGCTCGTACACTTCGTCTGACACGACGACGACGCGCGGGTGCTGGAGGACGTACTTGCTAATGAGCTCGAGCTCGCTCTGCGTGAAGACCTTGCCAGTCGGGTTGTGCGGGTTGTTGAGGATCACAAGTCGCGTCTTGGCCGAGAACGCGCGCGCGAGCGTCGGCTCGTCGATGTAGAACTCCTTCGCACCGTCGCTGCCATCGCTGCTCGCACGCACGTGCAGCGGCACGAACGAGCAGACGCCGCCGGCCATTTGCACTTGCGCTTGGTAGATGTCGAACGCAGGCTCAAAGACAACGACTTCGTCGCCGCGTTCGACGAACGCCGAGATCGCGCTGTAGATCGTCTCGGTCGCGCCGACGCCGACTGCGACCTCAGTTGCCCAGTCGACTTCGCGCTTGAGCTCTTTCGAGTACTTCTTCGCGAGCACTTCGACGAGGCGGCGGTGGCCCTGCGGCCGCGCGTACTGGTTAAAGTCGGCATCGAGCGCGTGCTTTGCTGCGTCTTTGACAAAGCGCTCCGCGGACCAGTCCGGGAAGCCCTGTCCGAGGTTCACTGCCGCGTGCTCGTTCGCAAGTGGCGTGAACTCGTGCCAGACCGTCGGCTGGTCAAAGCCGCGGAGACGACTCGCGAGCTGGTCGGCCATCGTCCAAGGTGTCTGGAGCTGTTGATGTACGGCAATGAGAGCTTTTTGCGTGTCAAAAATGGAGTGACGCAACCTGTCAAACCAAGATTGTTATAGTGACAAAAACAAGGGTGTACACTTCATCCCTTTATTTTGTCACTATCACAATTCACACTGAAAAAGCGCAAGCTGGAATGGCTGGCTGGCTGAATCGCTTGATAGACAACAACAGCGCATCAAGCGACACACTACGCGTTCGCGAACAGCTCTGCTCTGCCCGGCGTGTCTGTCGAGCGCTCCTGCTGCTGCGTGTGATCCTCACAGCCCGTGTCTGTGCACTATTACTACTACTACACACACGAACCAACACACGATGAAGTTCCGCGAGTTCAAGCCGCCGCTTTGTGAAGAGGTGCTCGCTGAGATCGACGCCATGGGCTTCACGCACATGACGCCCGTGCAAGCTGCGACGCTGCCGCTCTTCTTGAGCAACAAGGACGTGTGCGTCGACGCGTGCACTGGCAGCGGCAAGACGCTCGCGTTCGTGCTCCCGATCGTCCAGCTCCTGCGCAACAAGATCGCCGACGGCACGCTCTCTGTCCCGCGCGACGACATCACAAAGCTCGTGTCGCTCATCATCTCACCGACGCGCGAGCTCGCGCGCCAGATCTTTGAGTGCGCGACAACGTTCTTCGCCAAGGCGCTGCCGAAAGTCAAGGTCCTGCTCTTTGTCGGCGGCACGAGTGTCGACGA
This sequence comes from Pythium guiyangense, assembly GCA_003730235.1. Lineage (NCBI taxonomy): Eukaryota > Oomycota > Peronosporomycetes > Pythiales > Pythiaceae > Pythium > Pythium guiyangense. The sequence continues at coordinate 122,697 of QXDM01000057.1, read as the reverse complement.
GGACCTCAAGCTCATTCGGAGCGCCGCCGGCAAGCGCTCGGTCGTGATCGGCACGCCTGGCCGCACCGAGGACTTGCTCAACCGATGTGTTGGCTCGAGCGTCGAGACGCGGGACTTTGAGGTCCTGATCCTCGACGAAGCCGACACGCTCCTGGACATGGGCTTTGAAGTGAGCATCAACAAGATCCTCGGCCACTTGCCCAAGCAGCGCCGCACGGGTCTCTTCTCGGCCACGCAGACGCAAGAGGTCAAAGCGCTTGCGCGCGCTGGGCTGCGCAACCCCGCGACGATCTCGGTCCAAGTCGCAAACAACACGCAAGTGATCCCGACGACGCTCGACAACTACTACGCGATCGTCGGGCACGAGCAGCGCTTGTCGGCGCTGCACCACTTTGTCCAGTCCAAGCCTGGGCAGAAGCTCATTGTCTTCTTCTCAACATGCTCAGCGGTCGACTTCTTCAGCCGCGTGCTCGAGCACTTGCACGACGGTGACACGAGCGTCCCCGTCATTGCGCTCCACGGCAAGATGCCGCAGAAGAAGCGCACGGCCAACTACGACCGGTTCGTCGGCCTCTCGTCTGGCTTGCTCGTGTGCACTGACGTCGTCGCGCGCGGCATTGACTTGCCAGACGTCGACTGGATCATCCAGTACGACCCGCCGCAGGACCCCAACTTCTTTGTCCACCGCGTCGGCCGCACAGCGCGTGCTGGTCGTAGCGGCTCGGCGCTGTCGTTCCTCTCGTCGAACGAAGACGCGTACGTCAACTTCCTCAAGATCCGCAAAGTCCCGTGTACTGAGATGGCGCTGCCGCTCGATGCGATCGACGACGTGCTCCCGCGCGTCAAGGCGCTCGTCTTGAGCGACCGCGACGTCCTCGAGAAAGGCACAAAGGCGTACATCTCGTTCGTGCGGTCGTACAAAGAGCACCAGTGCCAGTTCATCTTCCGGTTCAAAGAGCTCGACCTCGGCGCCGTCGCACGGGGCTTTGCGCTCCTGAAGCTCCCAAAGATCAACGAGCTCCGGAACGTCCGGATCCGGTTCGAGAACGCCGACGTGCGCACGAAGGACATCAAGTACAAGGACAAGGTGCGCGAGAAGGACCGGCAGAAGAAGCTCTTGGAGATCGAGGCCGAGAAGGCCAAGCGCGAGCAAGCCGATGCGTTGGAAGCCGAGAAGAAGCGCAAGCGCGCGTTCAGTAGTCATGACAATGACGACGACGACGACGACGAGGACCTCGTGACGGGCAAGAAGAAGCAAGGGCCGCGTCGGCGCGAGAAGAAGAAGGGACTGCACCAGCAGATCGTCGAGGAGTGGGACGAGCTCGCCGAGGAGGAGAAGCTCTACAAGAAGCTCAAGCGCGGCAAGATCACCGAGGCCGAGTACGAGAAAGCGCTGCTCGGCAAAGGCGACGACTCGGACGACAATGACGGCGACGGCGACGACGATGGCGACGACGACGCGCAGCCAAAGGCGAAGAAGCCCAAGTGGAAAGTGGCGGAAGAGAAGCTCAAGGAGCGGTTCAAGAAGAAGGAGAAGATGGTCCAGAAGACCGGTGCGCAGAAGCGCGAGGCGCAGAAGCGCGAGCAGAAGATCCGGCTGCGCAAGAAGGCGCAGCACGTGCAGCGCCAGCAGCAAAAGATGCAGCGCCGGCGCGTGTGAAACCTGTCGTCCTGCTTGTCCGAGGTCGTGGCGCGTCAATAGAGCTATTTACCTGTGTGAACAAGTCGTGATGGTGCTGGTGGTGGTCTAGACTAGCGGATGGCGTCGCCTCGAATGCGCTCGCTCGCCCACGTTGCGCTCGCGTGCGTCTCGGCATCGAGCGTCTCGAAGCGATGCGCGACGTCCTGGACGAGCGCAAGGACGTCAGGGTCGCGGCAGGAGCCGATCGCGCGTCGCCAGTTCTCTGGTCGTTGTGGTGGCCGTTTGGATGAGAAGCAGAGCAGAGCGTAGTGTGAGTACGATCGCTCGCCAGACAGTGTTCGCCAGTAGCGAGCACGAGGTTGACAGGCAAACGCACCGCTCGAGGCGCAGAGACGCCCGATGAAGAGACTCGCGTGGCGCTGGAGCACGAACGCGCGCTTGAACGTCGTCATTGCAGCGCACACTTGACGCACGGTTGACATGTCGAGCGACGGCAAGAACTGCAGACGCTCGCTCCGAGTCCGATGCAGCGCGAGCTTGGCCAGCGCTTCAATGCAGTGCTCCTGAAGCGCACAGACGTCTGTGTGGCGCTTCATGAGCGCGACAACGCCTTGTGCGCCGCTAGCGACAACGACGCGCTCGACGGTCGCGAACTGGTCGTGCACGCTCGCGTACGAGCTCGTGCGGAACACTGAGCTCACAGCTGAGAACGGTCCCCAGCCACCGGCGCTCCGTGCGCGCACGCGAAAGCAGTAGCCGGTGTCCGTCGCGAGTCCAAAGACGCGGATCGTCACAGGCGGCGCTTGCTTCTCACGCACGGCGGCTTCAAACGACAGCACTTGGAACGACGACGCGCGGCGCCAGCGTTCGGCTGCGACTGCAGCTCGTCCACTGCCGCGGTACTGGACGTGGAACCCGAGCACGATCGGGATGTCGACTCCCGCGCCAGGCTTTGGATAGCTCCACGCGATCGAGATGCTGTGCAGCGTCGACGACATGAACGTTGGAGGCGCCGGCGCGACCATCGGAGACGCTAGCAAGTTACGAGCAAGCAGGCAGCGAGCATCCGTCGCGTGAGCTCGCGCGCTGGTCTCTTCAGCCATCAACACGAGACCATCGAGGCAGTACCTGGGATCACACCGAGGCTAAAGTCGCCGCTCGAGTCGTTGCTGATCACCTGCGGTGTCTGCGCAATGTCTTGGAACTCGACCACGCGCTCGTACCGCGTGCGCACTTGCTTCAGGTACTCGTCCTTGACGCGCGCGTTGTGGCGCTCAGCGTCCAGTCGGACCATGTTGCAGACGTACTGAACGACTTCCGATACCTTTAGCGGTCGCCGCGCACTCTCGTCGTCGTCGTCGAGCAGCTGAGCGACTGCCGCGCCTCGGAACGCGTCGTTCAGACGATGGAGGAACGTGCTCACGCCGTCGTCAGCACACGTCAGCGAGACTTCGGTCTTGAGATCGCAGGCGTTGAGGAGCACGAGCTGCGGCGCTAGTGAACTCGACTCTACGACTGTGTCTCTGGCGGCAGCAGTCGCACTCGCGCCGTCTTGCTGCGTCCGCACGAGCGTCTTGTGCAGACGGAGCGCGAACTCGTCATGCACGCGACTGCGAATCGACTCGGCGACGCTCGGTGGCTGCTCCTTTGGCTCGGGCAGGTGGCACAGCTCGACTGCGACGAGCTTGTCGCGCGACGGGATCGCTACCGTAGCCACCAAAGGGTGTCAGTGCACACGAGGGTCGCCATGAAGAGAGAGCACGCAGCAACAGACCGTGGATCATGCGCGTGAGCTCATTCTCGTGCACAGCGGTCAAGAGGAGCTCATCCTCGGACGACAGCCGCGACTCGCTGAAGAGCACGTACGATCCTTCGTTCACGCCTTTCGTCACGCGCGCGCCATGGGACTGACGCACGCACAAGTGCATCAGTGAGTACGAGAAGAGTGTGTCTACACTGTAGAATGCCGTCAGTGTGTGTGCAGAGCTCACGCACCGATAGAGAGAGGATGAACGACGAGTCGCGCTCGCAGATGCGCGCGAGCTCGGCCATCGTGTCTTGGAACTCGATCACAGACGGGTTCACGAGCAAGCGGGACCCGCGACGCGCGAAGCGACTGAAGCTCGCGTCGACGAGTGCGTGGAAGAGACTCGCAGCGACGTCTTTCGTCTTCTCCGCGAGGCTCGGGAGGTGCCGGAACGAGCACGAGACGACCACAAGAGCGTACGACGGCGCTGCGACTCGAATCGGCTGCGTGGCTATCAACGACGGCGGTGCGTTCTCTATGGTGACAGCGTCATGGACGTTGACTGCGCTCTTAGGAGGCTTCTCGATAGAGTCTTCGCCTTGTTGCGGCGCGTCGTCGCCAGTGTGAGGCTGCACCGTGTCGCTGCCTGGAGTCGCAGTCGCTGGCGCTCGTGTGGCATCAGGAGGATGAACCACGCGAGCATCTGCAGGAGCGTCCGCTGTTCGATGCTCGGCGCCATCGCGGGCGTTGGCGTTCACTGTGCTCTGGCTTGCTGCTACTCCTCGCTTGTGAACTGTGCTGTGCGCAGCAGGCGGCAGTGGCTGAACAGGGTCGTCGCCTGGATGCGGCGGCGTCGTCTCGCGCAAGTGCCGACGCTTCTCGAGCAGCAGTGCGAGCTGCTTCTTGTACTCGTCGCCATCGCTAGCTCCAAGGACCTCGAGACACGCGCGTGCGTCGTTCTGCATCGCTGAAGAAGACAAGCGACGTCTCGGAGCGAATGGTCGGGTGTAGCGTCGTCTAGCATCACCACCACTGCTATCACACGACGCTACCAAAGCGCATGCCAGTCGGGTCGTCTGGGCTCATGGCCTTTGCGCGCCGGATGAGGTCGTGCACCGGCGCTTGGCGGACGTCAAACGGCACGATCGCTGGGACGTCGTCGACAGCGCCGGGGAACTGCTGGAGCACTATGTGGACGCGCCCGAGCAGCGCAAAGTTCGTCGCGACCACGCGCACGTAGCTCCGCGCGCGGTTCGGTTGCTCGCACCGGAGCGTCTGCACGAGCTGAGGGAAGAGCTCCATCTACAGCACAGCGTACGTATGTATCAGTCACGAGCGTCAGACTGACAGTCGACTCGAGAGAGATAGACAGAGCACTCGCACTCGCACCTCTTGCTGCCGAAACGACGCGACGAACGCTCGCTCGACGTCGCGCAGGAACGTCTTGATCACGCTCGTGCGGATCGAGGCGTCGACGAACGTGAGCCACATGTCAGTCGTGTCGGCCGACGCGTGCTTCTTCAGCACCGGCTTCTTGGTCTTTCGCGCTTGCTGGTGCTGCTGCGACTGCTGGTGCTGCTGCATCTGCTGCTCTTGCTGTGCGCGGACCTGGTCCACACGACGCCACGTACTCGTAAGCACCGAGCTCTCACAGACGCATGGCTGGCATCCACACGACACACACAGAAGCACACACCTTGATCAAGCGCTTCTCGTGCCGCTCAGCCGCAGCGTCGACGAGCGCAGTCTCCTGCTCGATCCAGAGCCGCTCGAGCAAGCGGAAGTGGAGCTCGCGCTTCGCCGCTTTCACGCACCACAGGAGCTGGAGCTTCTTCACACGCCGGACGTACGTGCGAATGCCGCGAAAGACTTTGAACGCGACGGACTTGACTGCGACGCTCTTCTGGAGCCAGTGGATGAGCACGAGCGCTGCGTATGCGTTCACACTGCGCGACGCGCGCTGCGAGCGCCAGAAGCGCACGATGCCACGGAGTCGAGTCTGCAGCCGCTGCGCTGCCCAGTGCTCCAGCAGGCGCGCAAGGAGCTTGTGTGTGAACGCACAGAGCATCACAGTTGGCAGCACAGTCTGCGCTTCGACTTGGAGCCGCGCGCGGACCTCGCGCACCAGACGCATCTGTGCGCGGTACTCGGTCGTGGACTCAAAGACCTTGCGCTCGAAGGCTTCGTCCTCGGCGGCTTTGCGCTCGCGGCTCAGTGCGACGCGGCTCTCGTGCGCTTCGGTCCATTGCCGATGTCGCTCTTCATAGAGCTGTTAGGACACGAAGAGATGGAGGAGGTGGTGGTGGTGGTGAGGATGATCATGAAGGAAGGAAGAGCACGACACGGTAGAGTGATAGCATCAGCACGCACACGCACACACAGCACGACACGACCGTCAGTACCGTCGCAGACTAGGAGCGTACTAGTATGCATGCTTGACAGGGACAAGCCAAGAGACCATGCAAGAGCAACAGCGCCGCACCGTTCGACTCCACGCGGCCTCCATGTTGAACCCCATCGGCGTCGACTGGTTGTGCATGAGCGACCGGTGGTACTGCAGCTGCAGGCGCTGGTACGTCTTCATCGCTTTCCAGAACTCGTCGCACTCGCTGTCGCTGATCGGCAAGAGCCGGACCTTTTGCTTGAGCCGCGCGAGCTGCTCGTCTTCGTCGCGCACGAGTGCGGTCGTGCTTGGTCCTTGCATCGACTGGAGCTCATTTGACGACGCACTAGTGCCTTGGAGCGCATGCGTTGATGGGCTCGCGCTCAGAGGCTGCGCGGCACGGTCCAGTGACGCAAGCACGCGGCGCTTGGGCGGCGACCGCGCATTCGGTCCGAGCGTGAACGATCGTACGCCGTCAGCGGTGTCGTTGTTGCTGCTGCGTGGCGATCGGTTGTTCTCTGGCGAGCTTGCTCCGCGGTGCTGCGGCTTGTGCTTGCTGCGGTAGATCTCCTTCTTGACAGACGTCAGCGGCGCCAAGTACACTACAGAACAGAGTAGTCACATGTATATGTGTGCGTATATCAAAGAGAACAGAGCAAGCACGTCAGTAGTGCGTCGCCATGTCAGTCGTCCTCGCTCGACTCGACTCGACGAGGTGGTGATTACCCACATACACAGACGCACCGAGCTGACTGCGGTCCATGTCGACGTCCATCGCGCCTGGCAAGATCTCATGCGCAGGGACGATCGGCACGAGACGCAATGGACTGCTGCGCACGCGGACATTGTCGACATCAAGTCCAGCGCTCGCTGTCGTGCTGTCGCTAGCGCCACCATCATCGATGCAGGTCGTACTACCGGACTCGACCACGGCAGCTACAATCGCTGCATCACCGCCACTCGTCGACGCGCGTCGCGCGAGCTTTGCGCGCCGCGCGAGCTTTGCGCGCCGCGGCTCGAGCATATTGTGTCGCTGTCACTCGCACGTGCGCTCGCACCACCGAGCACCACCAGCCCGCAAGTCAAAGGCGACTCAGTTGATTGTCTTGCGAGTGTAGCCATTCGTCGAAATGAAATGTAGCCAAGATACAAGATCAGAGCCACCTCGTCGTGGTCCTGATCGCGCTGCGTGTGTGTATGCTCTCGTGCGCATCAGCAGCACATCAACACCAACACGCAGTGGATCGCGATCAGAGCAAGTGAGCTCGATAGCCCCGAAATAACGATCGCGAGACGCCCAAAGCGGTCGCTCCGCCCAAAGTTGTAGCTTCCTGCCACCGCCGTCGGTTTTGTGGCGCCACCGCAGAAGTGGAGACGACGACACCTCGAGCAGCGCGCGAGGCGAGGCGAAGCGAGGCACGGCATTGTATCGCTGCGATCGAGCGACGCGCGCGCACTACCGACGCACGCACACGAGCACACGAGCGCGACGAGAGCGAGTCGCTGAATACACTGTCCGTGTCTTTCACTTGTCGCCGCCGCGTCATAGTTGTCAAGCGCGCACGCATCGACGAGCAAGACGACTCGAGAGAGAGCGAGCGCACGTGCAGACGTTCGTACATTGACGCAGCGGCCGGTGCTCGCTGGCGATCGCGACTGCGCTGATCCAGACGCCTCGGCGCTTTGACTGCGACTGCTACCACCATCAGCAAAACAACTACGCCTCGCACTGCGACGTGAGGAAGAGCACAGACAAGCATGCCGTCGGACACGCCGCTTCACAAGGCAGCGCACAATGGCGACAAAGGCGCGTGTCTGCAGATTCTCGAGGAGAAGTCGGTCGACGTGAACGCACCCGGCGCTGGCGACCGACGGGCGCTCCACCGCGCTGCAGGTGGCAACCACGCCGAGCTGTGCACGCTCTTACTAGAGAAAGGGGCCGAGATCGATGGCGTACGTAGTCTGCTGTCGCTTGGGATGGGATGTGGCGATCGAGGCAGGAGACTCACGTTGCGCTCTTGCACGTCTCGCATCGTGTCGTGTCGTGCTGTGTAGGCGGACAAGAGTGGACGAACAGCGCTGCACTGGGCAGCGATCTCTGGGCACAAGGAGGCGACGCTCATCCTGCTCCAGAAGGGAGCAAATATCAACGCCGAGACGACGACAGGCATGACACCGCTCCACGGCGCAGCAGAAGGCGGCAAGGTCGACATCGTGAGGCTCCTCATGGAGCACAAAGCAGACTCGACGAAGAAGGACTCGAACGGGAAGCTCGCATTCGACTACGCCATGGACGGCAAGCACAAAGCCGTCGTGAAAGTGCTCAAAGAGATGGGCGACGCCGCTGCGCAGAGTGCGTCGTGCGTCATTCAGTGACGACGCCTGCGCGACGAGCGACCGTAACGACAGCGAGGAGGCAGCAGCGATAGACCCACGCGCTGCGCTCTTGCAGCTACTGCTTCGACACTGTCGAGCAGGTGCGAGCGACAGCGATTCTTATGAGCGCCTCCCAGCGCAGTAGCAGCAGTAGACGACGACGATGACGGCCCGAGAGGGGCTAGGAAGAGAGACATCTGTATGAACCGCTAACCAATACACGCACGAGCGCTCTCTTGTCCATCGCACGCTCTGCTCGTTCGCTTGCTTGCGAACCTAGGCAAGACGCTGCTCATCATCGTGACCAAGCGACTGTCCTAGAACTGCTCCTTGTGGTACAGCTTGCCCTTGATGCTCAGCTTGGCGTTGTTGCGCGTTTTCCGCTTTGCCGCCTTGATGCGCGACTGCGCTGCGAGCTGCACGCGGCGCTTGATGAGCTCGTTCTGCGCGCTGATCGCGTCTGCCGTGACCTGCTCGTCGTCGTCCTCGTCGTCGTCGCTCGAGTCGCTGTTGCTACCGACGTGGACGCGGTCGACATCGTCTGCGAGGTCCCCGACGTCCTCGTCGTCGTCGTCGTCCTCCTCATCGTCGTCGTCGTCGTTGTCGCTGCCGTCGTTGAGCACCTGGTGCGCCGAGAAGATCGAGAGCTACGCACACACGCAAAGGCAGTTGTTGTGAGTCATAGAGCTGCTTCACACGAGCACACACACACGAAGCGCATCGCCGTACGTCGTGCACGCGCTCGCCGTATTCTTTGCCAAAGCCACTCGCGCCGACTTCGTCATCGAGACGCCCTTCCGTGTCTGCGACGATGTCATCGAGACGTGGGACGCTCTGTTCAAGCACAGCAGACAGCAGTCAGTCACTTGTGCTTATGGCTCGCCGATAGCGACGCAAGCGCACGTGCGTCGTACGTCTGGGACGTAGGAGCCGCCCTGGAGCCGCGAGAAGAACTTGACGAGGCCGTTCACGTCGCGATCAAAGAGTCTACAAGCAGCGCAGTCCCGTGAGTCTACGCCAAGTAGCATATGTAAGAAGCACACACACACACGAAGCTGGACGTACTCGACCGCGTTCGGGTGCGACGTCGAGATCATCTGCGGGAAGTCGATCATCGTGATCTTCCCAACGTCGTTGATCATGATGTTGAACTCGTTAAAGTCGCAGTGCACGAGACCGCACTCGGCGAGGCGCACGACGATCGACATGCACGTGTCGTACGCGTCCTTGGAGTTGGCCATGCGCCGCACTTGGTTCAGCGGGTACCCGTCGACGAGGCTCATGCAGATCGCGTGGCGATTGCAGTCGATCGGCGTCGGCGTTGGGAACCCGCGCTCGTACAGCGCCTTCAGGAACGCAAACTCCTTCATCGCTGACAGTCGCGACATGTAGAACCAGCTCACGGACTTGCGGTCTTTCAAGTAGTCGCGTTTCTAGGACAGAGATCAAGACGAAGCGCATGACAGTGTGAGAGATCCGAGCGCTCGAGGACACGAGCAAGGACAGGGACGTACCGCTTTCACGGCGCGGAACGACGTGCGACCGAGGCGATGGAACTTGATCGCGACTTCTGTGCCGTCCTCTTGCGTCGCGAGGAAGATGTCGGACTCTTTGCCGACGCCGATCTGGCGACCGAGGCCCGTGATGTGGTTCCGCTCGAGGAAGACCTTGAGCGCGAGGAAGTCGTAGCCGCTGTACGTGAGGCGAAAGCCATCGTACGTGTTGCCGTCGTGCGCAATGAGCTTGTTGCGCAAGAGGTGCGAGAGGATCTTGTTCACGCCGCCGTGGCGCAGCTTGGCGATCGACGTGATGAGCTCCACCGGCACGACTTCGTGGTTCTTCATGCCCATTTCAATCGCTGTGAGCACGCGAAAGTGCTCCTTTGTCAGGTACCGCATCGCAGTGACGTCGAGCTTCATGGTTGTGGCTGCAGTGGCGGTCTCTGTGTCTGTGTGTGGAGCTCGCTCGTGATCAATCGACTGCCGTGGCACGAACGGCTGCTTGCTGCTGTAGCTCGTGCGGCGCGTGTGTCCTTTTGCTTGTCACGCGAGTGATGCGCTTGTGCGTGCCAACCAACAGACTCCCGCATACTCAACGCAAGTGGTTTTGCAGCTCAGAACAAAAGCCGCCACTCCAACAGCACTTTCGAGCCAACTGCCTGGCGATTGTTTTGAGTTATTTGGTCCATACTCAAAGCAAGTGTAAAATACTTGAGTGATTCATAATCACGATCGATCATGCCGACAACGACGACGATGATGAAGATGAAGGTGCGCTTCACGCTCAACGCTGCAGCAGGAGCGCCGACAGCAGTAGGAGCAGCTACGAGCAAGCGCAAGCGACCACTTGCTACTGCAGCATCCGATCTACACCAGACGAGTCCGCATGGTGCAGCAACGGAGCAGCAGCAAGTGCGCCAGCTCGTGGGCTGCTTCAACACACTCGACGACGATGCAGACGCTGCAGCATTCAATCTGCAGCGCCACTTGAGCAAGCAGCCGCGACTGCAGCTCGAAGACGCGCGCGCAAAAGCCAAGCGTCTGCAGGACGAAGGTAGCACGCTCGCTGAAGCAGGGCGCTTCCGCGCAGCCATGGCGCGGTGGTTCGAAGCGATCGACGTCGATCCATCGAACGCAGTCATATTCGAGCTCCTCGCACAAGCGAGCATGGCGCTCTGCGAGGACTTTCGTGCGATCCAGTTTGCGCTGCGCGCAACTGAACTCGCACCGACGTGGGGCGACGCGTTCCTCACGCTCGCGCGCTGCCAGCTCAACTTTGGTGAGCTCGAGTTCGCACTGCAGCACATCAACAAGGTCCGATTTGGTGCGAACGCTCGAGCGAGCTTGTCATCGAGTGCTCACCACCATGTGCGTGTGTATGGAGCAGGCAATGGAGCTCAATGGCACGTCGGAAGACCTCGTGGCTGAGCGTCAGGAGATCCTCGACCTCGTATCGCGCCAGCAAGTGGTGCTCGCAGCGCGCGAAGCCCAAGAGGCGCAAACGAGCGACGCCGACGCGCTGCAGGCGCTCTCGTGTCTCAAGCACTTGGCGCTGCGCGGTCAGACCATCACATCGTCACCACCAGCAGCAGTAGGAGACGCACAGAAGACATGAAGCAGTCGGGATGATTTAGATAAGAGAGAGAAAGAGTCGCTTGAGTGCATGGAGCCGGTCGGTCGTCGTGAATATCCATAGTACAGAACAATAAATGAGGCAAGCGGAGAGCGGTGTGGTCGGTCGGTCGGATCTCGTCATCAGCGGCGCCGGTGTCCTCAGTGGTGGCGGTGGTGGCGTAGTATGAACAGGAGGCGGCGGCGGCGGCGGCGGCGGCGCTCGAATAGATAGGAGGCGGTGACGCACTCACGAGTACAGCTTCTTGGCTTCGACTGCGTAGCCTGGCGCATCAGTTCGGTCGCTCTCGCTGTAGCCAAAAGCCGCTGCAGTCGCGTCGCCAGCGTACGGACTCTAGAGCAAAGCAGTCGTCAGTACAGCGCTCGCTCGCTCACTCGTACAGAGGCAGATCGCTGCTGCTATTACGTACGGGGCTCTCTGTGAGGAAGTGCATGTACGCGCGCGTTCGCGACTCGCTCGACGCTGCGGCGCTGCTCCCTGACGACAGCGCAGCCGACTGCGCGCCATGCGCAATGGCTCCTCGCGCTCCGACGTCTGCGTAGCAGTCGTACGGCTCGAGCAAGTCGGCTTCGACGTCTGCGCGGCTGTCAAAGAGCGAGTCGATCTTCTGCGTCATGAGGAAGCAGAGCGTCGTGGCCGCCGCGGCAATGTACTCTTGGTCCAAGACGTCGACGCGCTGCTCGCTGTAGTGCCGCGTCTTGGCTTTCTTCTTCTTGCTCGGTGTGCGTCCTGGGCTCGCAGCGTCGACGCTGTCGGGGCCAATGTAGTCTGTTGCGGACCGCTTTAGGCGCTGCTGCTGGTCAGGTGACGACGGCGCCGTGTGGGTCCCTTGCTCCGCGTCCGAGGACGAGTCCCCAGTGCGACCAGCGACGAACGGATCGGTCCCGCTCGCCGAGTCTTTGCTGTTCTGCTTCTTCTCAGCTTTGAGCTTCGCGACCTTGAGCAGGTACTTCTGCGCATGTGTGCGGACTTGCGTGACTGAGCGCGTGCGCACGACTTGCTGCACGCGCTTCCACTTGTGGCCGTGTATCCGGAAGCCTGCGAGGAAGCGCTCGTGCTCGTCTGCTGTCCAGCGACCGCCGCGGATCGAGCCGCCGAGGTCGTCCTCTGGCTCATTGTCTTCGTCGTCTGCTGGCGCTGGCGCAATGCGGCGCGCACTGTTGTTGTTGTTTGCCTTACTGCTGTCTTGCTGCTGCTTGCGCGGCGTCGTGTGCTGCTGCTTGGTCGGCGACGACGGCGTCGAGCTGCTCTGCGTCGCTGGAGGCTTCCGGTCGACCGTCGCAGGGTCGCTCGTGTGGATCGCGAGCGCACGTGGCGGCGACGCGGACTGGGCGTTCAGGATCGAGTGCTGGGACCCGGCGGCTAGCTCGGGCTGGAACGGCTTTCCGAATGTGTGGAGCGACGGAAGGCTGAACTTTGGCAGCGCTGGAGCACTGCTCGTGCTGCTCGGTGCTGGACCAGGAGCCGCCGATGCCGCCGACGGCCGGTTGAGCAAGTTCGCGAGTCCAAAGCCCGAGGACCCGCGCCACGGCTCCGTGTCCTGCGCGTGGCGAAAGGAGGAGGACGAGGACGATGGAGCACGCAGATGGAATGCGTTTAGCGCAGCGCTACGCCATGGCAGCTCGCTACTACTGGGTAGGAAGCTACTGACCTGGAGGCGCCCGGGCGGCGGCGCAGACGGGTGGTGCTGCTGCGACGGCGCGAGCATGCTTGTGTGTGCGCTTGAGTCGGCGCTGGTCTGGAGCTGCGCGTCGCGGTTCTCTTTCGCAAAGTCGTGGGTCGAGTATGTGTGCTGGTCGCTCGAGTCGCCTCTGTCCATGTCACTGGTGATGGTGCTGCTGCTGGCGGTCGAAGCGATAGCGCGGACGCACGCAGTCTCGTGGCTCTACAGATCGCTTGTACCGGCGTCCTGTGTGTGTGCGTGTGTCTGATGGTAACACGTACGTTGCGAGTCGTATCCATCAATGGTCAGTCAGTCAGTCACAGTGTAGACACACACAGGCACGTACGCGTACAAGTACACGCACGTCAAGCAGAAGCGATCGATAGCAATGCGCGAGCTGTACCTGCGACGACAGTGAGCAGTGCGGTGTGGTGCTGCGGCGTGTCTTGGCTCGCGGACGACAAGGACAAGGACGGCGACGACGACGTCTGCGACTGCTGCGGCGGCGGATACGAACCAAAAGTGTGTGGATCTTGTCCGGACCGCGGCACAGGTCTGCTGCTGCTCGTTGCTGCTGCTTGTTGTTGCTGCTGACGCTCGCGGCTGTCGTCGTCGTCGTCCTCGCTTTTCGCGCCTGTGGTTGTTCTCTCGCGCGCTCTCTCTCGCTTGAGACTCGAGCCTGAGCCTCGAGACCGGTCTGGCTCTCGCACGCGAAGACTTGAACGTTGTATGATGCTTGTCAAAGCAGCCACGTCGCCATGTGGTTCAGTTTAAAGTGCCTCTAATAAAAGACCGCGGGAAAGGGCAAACATGTAACGTCGCGCGTCGCAAGAGAGGTGGGAAGATCTCCACTCCTTTTGCTTGACCTTGGAGTCTTGGTTGTCTTGCTTGGAGTTGCTGTTGCTGTTGCTGTTGTTGAGCATGCGCTCAACACGCGCTCCTGCTTGTTTGTACATGTACAGGTTGTACATGTGTGCACATGTGCACACCAAGAGAGAAGAGCGAAGAAACGTCCAGCGTCCGCGATGCGTTCGGTTCAAGCGAGTTGTCGGTCATGGAGTCAACCCAGTGTTCTCAGGACCGCCGCTGCTGCTCCTCGGTGTGGGCTAGGTCGCAGCGAGCTGCTGTTTTGCGTATGTGCATGTGTGTGTGCGAGGACCTGGTGTTGGGCCATCACTACACACATAGCACACATAGCACACACCTGTCAAGCATCAAGCATCAAGCATCAAGCATCAAACGCGCTGCAACACGCAACAAGCATCGGGTCTCGGCAATGCCAACACCTCGATTTCGAATGCAGCATGTGCATTGATGATTCAGTGTGCGCGTTGTTTCTTTCTTTTTCGCTTCGAGTCAGCGCTGCTGCTGCGTTCGAAAGCGAACAAGCGACTTATTCAGCAAGTGCGTGGCGAGAAGCAAGACGCAGCGTGCCGTGTACACGCCACGAGGTCACCGAAGAGAGAAGCTAGTGTAGGGTTGGCACAGCAGCAGCAGCATGTGCTGCGGTTGCGGGTCATTGTGTGCTGGTCCAGACGACGGCTGGCTCGCGCGCGCCGACCCTCATACGCTCAAGCCGATCCAACCACACACACAAACTCGAGCCAACACAAACCTCAAACAAGAGAACCACCTGATACTGGCGGGAGAGGCACGAGGCGAAAAGATATGCGTGAGAGACGGGTCGACTCCAGCCGAAAAAGTATCTTGAGCAGGTGGTGGTTGTTGTCGGCGTAATGGTCCGCCTTGCCTGGTGTGCATTGTGTGCATTGCAATAGAGCTGCTTGTTGGTGCTCGCTGGTGCTCAATGTGTTTGCTTGGTGCTTTCATGACGGTGCTGTCGTGCCGCTACTTTTACTGCTACTTCTACTGCTTTTGCTGGCCCAATGGCGACGAAGGGAGCAGCATACCAAATGTCCAGCAAGCACGGGGAGATGGAGTCGCGGCGCTCAGCTGGACGCGCTGGCCCTCGATCGATCTTGCTGCTACTGCTGCTGCTGCTATTGCTTGCTGCGAGGCGGGATTTTCTTTGCGAATACATTTGGGTGGATCGCATCGTGTGTGCATGTGTGCCTCCAAGATGTGAGGTGTGTATGTGTGCGATATGAACACATGTGCATGCAGGTGCGACACCAACCAGCAAACCAAGCACTCTGCTGAGCACTATCAAGGCAAGCCCAACCAAGCGAGAACAGCAACGAGCACTCTCGAGCGACGACGACGACGATGAGAAAAGCGATTGCCGATCGATCGATCGCGAAAGCGACATCGCGACGAAAAGTGTAGGTTTGCTATCGTTCGATCTTTTCATGGCAGACGAGCCAGAGACGCTGGTGTAGACCACAGCAACGAGTGAACTGGCGCTCGCGGCGAATCGACCAATCGCCGGCGCGCAATGCGTATCTTCCTGTCAATGAGCTATTTCGAGCCAGCGCGCGCCTGATCCGCTGCGCTGCAACACCAGTCGTGAGACTCGTTTGCGCGTGACGCTTGAAGACAAGCCGTGCGTGTGTGTGTGTGCAAAAGCTCTCGCTACTGCTGCTGCTGCGTTTGACGCGCGGTGACCTCCACGACCGCGTCCGGTGCCCACTCGACAGCGTGTCAAGCGACATGGGCGACGACAACAACAACAACAAAGCGCAAGTACTCGCGTTCGACCGCGAAAAGCGAGTCTACAAGGACGCATACGTTGACAACTTTCGCAAAGTGCGCCACTTCCCGGCGCTCGCGACAATCGGCGCTGGCAGGTCCGATGGCGAAAGCATCATCCTCGTCCAGGAGCCGCTACCGCTACCGCTGCAACCGCCACAACAACAGCAGCAGCAGAACA
This sequence comes from Pythium guiyangense, assembly GCA_003730235.1. NCBI lineage: Eukaryota > Oomycota > Peronosporomycetes > Pythiales > Pythiaceae > Pythium > Pythium guiyangense. The sequence continues at coordinate 106,924 of QXDM01000057.1, read as the reverse complement.
CTGCACTGACTTCAACGAGCAGTCGTGGCGGCGGCGCGACGACATTCACGACGCCGCGACGCGCGCTCGACGATGTGCCGAGCCGTCTCTTGCCTCCTGATTCGGTACGTACGCCCACTCGGTCCTAATGGCACCCGCTGTGGTAGCATGGACGACGTCGTCACGGACGCTCGAGAAAGAACTGTGCAGCGCACCGGCGGCTGTGTTCTTGTGTCCTTGGGTTCTTGTGGTCGATGCGCGGCTGTCTGTAGCCGTGAACGGCAGCGTCGCGTCGCCACCACGCTGCAGCAGCAACGCCCTCTTCTGACTGCTGCCCCTGTGTATGTGTGTGTTTTCTCGCAGCTCGAAGCGATGTTTGAGAGCACGCCGCCGCTCTCGTCCTTCCGCTCCGCGGTCTTGTGCAAGCACACGAACGCGCGGCTGAGTATGGGCGTCTCGCCGTTCAGCGCCTCGACACCAACAGCAGCTGCCGGGACTCGAGACGCGAATCGCTACGCGCGCCAGGTACGTCCTTTAGAGCGTCGGTCGCATGCACTCGCTCGCATCTCAAACTCGTTGTCTTCTCACGCGGCTCGGACGATACCGTAGCAAGCAGCAGCGTTCAAGCCGCCGTGCCCAGTCGAAGCGAAGGATGCGATCCAGCGCAAGGTCGCGTACGACCCACAAGCGTACTCGGACAAGTCGCCAGCTGGACGATCCGTGCGTCGACGAGCTTGCTTACTCGCTGACTAGCGGAGTGGTTTGCTCGTGCACGACACTCACTCACATACGCACTTGCATTGACTTGTGTCTGCACTGCCTCTATCCTTGCTTCGCGCAGACGACGGTCCTGGACGGGATGCCGCAGTGGAGCTACAACAACCCGGCGCTGGCGAAAGAAGAGATCCGCACGAAGAAGTGCTTCAACGTCCCGCCAGAAGGCGCTATCCGAGCCGATCGCAAGTACACGCAAGAGTTCATTCGCAAGAACGTCGAGGCGTACCAAGCGAGTCGGAACCAAGCGAGCACGGAGCGGTACAATCGCTAGCACACAGCAACATGTAGATGCACCAAAAGAGTGTCGCTGTATCGCTCCATTTGTTTGGCTCGGTTGTTTCTTAGTCGTGTAGTGACTTGGTGAGCACGTTCGCTGCAAGCAGTTCCTGGATCACAAACTAGCAGTAGCAACACCAGATGTGAGCCACTCGCGCGAGCGCACTGGCGAAGCGATCGCGCAGTGAACACATCACTTACCGCCTCGGCACGTGCGATGCGAGCGAGCAGTGTGTCGTCGTACTTTGCTTCGGGCCACCACGCTGGCGTCGCAACAGTTGTGTCGTTCTTGTGGAGTCGGAGCTGAGCCAGAGCGCACACACGTAGTCTGTCAGTTGTCGTCGAGCCACCTCACACCCGCTTGTCCAAGCGCGAGAGAGAACGAGATGAACGTACTGCTGCACGAAGCGAGTACGTGGCTCGGACAGTCGCAACCGTGAGCTCGAGCCCCATGTCCTCTGCCTTGTCCACGAGCGACTTGGACAGCATGAACGGGTTCATCTCGAGCGGGAACTCGTCGCCGTACCACTCGATCAGCTCGTGCGAGCGCGCAAGGACATCGAGAGACCGGCTCAGCTGACGCACGTCGCAGTGGTAGCACGGTCAGGAGGACACACGACACCGCATACCGCGAGGGTGAGCATGACAACGTACCGTGAGCGCAAAGTTGCTACCGTTCCAGACAAAGATCGGAGTCGCCGCGCTCGTCTTGCTCGCGCGCGTGTGCTGCCTCCACTGCGCAATGCGCTCGAGTGCGTCGACAGTGCGGTGCATGAGCACGACGATCGCGTCGCGAAACGCGTCAAACGCGTGGAACCGCTCAGTGAACAAGATCGCCGTCGCGTACTTGTGCGCGCAGCTCTTGATCGCGTCGCGCACGACGCTGTACGCGCGGTCGTACGCCACGAGCGCGGTGAACGCCTCTTGGTACAGTGCGCCTTGCTGTGCATCCGACGAGCGTGAGGACGCAGAGCTCGCTCGCATCGTCGCTGCTGCGCGGTTCCCAGCACTAAACGTCAACTCTCGTCGACTTGGTTGGTACTGCTGGTGCTGCTGGTGCTCGCGTGCGTTTGGCTCTATCGGTTGTGTGCTCGAGCTCGAGCGGCTTGAGTCACTGAGCCTGACGAGCGCTGGCAGCGACGTCGATCCGTTCCATGGCTGTGGTCGCTTCCTCTTGGCTTGGAGCTGCAAACAGTGCGTGTGTGTGAGAGAGCACGAGCGATAGCTTCAGTCGTCTGCGCACACTATCGCGACCCTCTCAGACTCGAGACGGCGACCTACCTCTTCGAGACGCGCGACCTCAGCGGCACACACGATCGGCCGCTTCCACGTCGCTTGAAGTCTCTCAAACTCGGCATCACGCAGCGCTCGCTCGTCGTCTGGACGCCATCGGATGTACTTCAGAGCAACGCTGCGCTCGCGCTCGCAGTCGCCATCGAGGAACTGCACGTGCACGCTCTTGCGCTCGATGTGCACTGCAGTGACCTGTCAGAAGCGAGCGAGACTGAGCGAGCAAGACACGATACGCAGCAATCGACTCGCTACCAATGAGCAGCAGAGTGTACGCGTACAGTGCACGGATGCCACGAGTCTAGCTTGCTCGCACGCGTCGTGCGGCTCTGCCGGCGCCAGCAGCACTCGACGACGTCGCCGGTCTGAAAGCTGCTCGAGCGCAACGACAGCACTGCAGCTGCACGCGCATGTGGCTCGAAGACATCGCGAACGTCGTTGCGCAAGCCCTCGACTAGGATATGCTGCGTTGTAAGCGGCAAGCGCTGCGCGCGCTCGACACTCATCTCCATGATCAGCGTGAGCTCTTCCTTCTCTTGTGCGAGCTTGCGGTCCTCTGCTTCTTCGAGCGCGCGCTCCGCGGCTGCTTCTTGCGCGAGGCGCTCGCGCTGCGCTCGTGCTTCCTCGTTGTTGTACTTGCGGATCTGCTCGTGCATCAGTCAGTGCGCATGAGATCAGAGGAAGAGCGCTCGAGAGCCTCCACGTAGACGTACGTACGTTGTGGAGCGAACGAAAGTCAATGAGCGACCGCACGCGATGCAGGACGTTGTCGTCGCAGTGCAGCAGCGCCTTCTGGTAGCTCGCATCGAGCTGCACAAAGCACTCGGGGCTCTGGCGCCACACGCTCACGCAGATACACGTCGCCCACGTCTTGCCAGCGATACCTTCGGGTGGCGCTGGTGCGACACCATTGAGCACGAACGCAAACTCGGGCGAGTACTTCCAGCTCCCGTCAGCTTCCTGGAGCGCTGCGAGCGCTGCAATGTGCGCCGGCAGTGGCGGTCCATCGAGCGCCGATGCACGATCCGATAGCGCAGGCGTGAGTGGTTCTGTTGCATCTTTGCTCGCGTTGCTGCGATCGCGAAGACTCTGATCGCCGCTCGTCCCAGCGCTTGCGTTCGGCGTTTGCGGCAGCTGCTGCTGAACGATGTGTACCTCGCCGTTCGCAAACACAACGTCTGCCGCGACGGACTTGCTGAACGCGCGGTAGAACTCGTCAAAGCTGAACGGCGTCGGCCGCTTCGGCGTCGGCATTCGCGTCACTAGCAGCACAAGCGCCAGCAGAAGCACCGACGTGATTGACAAGCCTTTGACTGATAGTGAAATGTATCGAGTGTCGGTTACAAGAGCCACTTTGGCCAGAAGGTACACAAGTGACCACCACAGGTGGACACTGTCTTGTCTTTGCACTAGGACCTTCTAGGACGAACCGATCGATCGTCTTCTATACGATACAGTCCTACGCGCTGTCGACGCCGTACGCTTCCCGCGCTTCGGCGATGACATCGAGCAGCTCCGACTCCCGCGACGGCTGCGTCTCGCGCCGCAGACACACTTCGTCGAGACGCAACGCGCCGTCTGCAGGACTCACGACGAGCGCATGCGGCACAACGCACGCGAGCGAGTCGCACGGTGCCTCTGCTGTGCGTGGACAGCACGCGCAGATTGCGAGGCGCAGATCGTCGCTGCTTTCGTGCACCGCACGCTCGACTGCGCCACTCGGGAGCACGACGCGCGTCACGGGCTCGCGATGGGTAAAGTGGACGCTGCGCACGACAAACTCGCCGCGCGAGCGCAGGAAGAGCGTGAGGTCGCGCGCCGTGATCGGGAACGCGAGGTCGTCGTTCACGAAGCGATGTAGCCGAAAGACTGTCGCAGATGGGCAGCACACGCGCCGGAGCGTCGTGACCAAGTGCTCAGCGTCGATCGTCGGCTCGAGCTCACCAGGTCGGCGCTCTATCTCGTGCGGCAAGCGTGGGTACTTGCGTCGCAGGAGCTTGAGCGCAAGTGGCGCGAACGGCGTGATCGACGCACTGTCGTGCTCGGGCAAGAGCGCGTCGACTGGCAGCGGCAAGCGCTTGCGCGATGGCGCATCCGACGATGTGGGCGGTGTGAGGCTCGTGACGCCCAGCGGCAGGCTACAGACAGAATGAGAGAGAGGTGTTGTGAGTCGAGCGTTTGCACCACAAGCGACTGCGGCGATCGCTGGACGTACTCTGGCTGAACTGCAGCGTCGTACGGACGCCCTCGTCCGCGCGTGTGGATCGTCTGCGAGAAGACGTCGCCGAGGTCGTTCATCTGGTACACTGTCGCGCTGCGCGTAGACGCAAGCGGCAGCGCACAGACGCCGAGGAGCGTCGTCCACTCGCCGCCGTCGAGCAGCGGCAAGTCAAGTGGTGCGTCCGACACGACAAACTGCGACGTGTGCGCGCGCTGCGCGTCCGTGTCGTCGTCTGTGAACCGGAGCGGTGCGATCGCGAGCGCAGTGCCTCGCTGCGGCTTTCTACAGCGCTCGAACGAGTACACTGTCGCGACTTTGCGGTGCTGCGACGTCGAGATGATCGCTCCTAGCGCACGACAAGCAAGACCCATCGAGAGAAGAAGCGACGGTGTGAGTCGCACGGAGGAGCGCAGTCGACATCGAGAAGCAAGCGCCTCGCACCTCGACTCTCGTGCGCGTGAGCAGCGACGTCAAGCTCTTCGATCGCGCCAAACTCGGACGGTGCGTCGCCTGCTGCGACGGGCTGGGCCCACGACAGCAGCGGCTGCGACGGCATGCGGCAGTCCATCACTTCGATCGACACGCCCGAGCCAACGACGAACTGGAACGGACAGCTACCGACAGACAACAGTGTCAGGCATCTCGCTACGCCGTAAGCAAGGCACTGCTAGAGCTACGGCACGGCGTACCTCGATCGCCGCTTGAGGTCGTAGATCTCCGCGAGTGGCGACCCGACGCTCGCGAGGTCAAAGACTTTGTCGTACTGCGCCAGCGCTTTCGCGCGCTCGCGCAAGTCGACAGACCGGACTGTGAAGCGGTTCGCGGACCAGAGCACGCACGGATGGCTAGCAAACACACACGACACTGTCAGGTCACGCGCGCTGGCTGCCTTCATAGAACATCGTTCGAGCGACTGACGCACCTCGCGTACTCGCACCGCAAGAGCCGCTCGGACGCCATCGCTGCGTCAACTGCGAGCGTCTGGACGTTGCTCTCAGGCGCCCACGTGTGCAGCAGGCCGTCGCCAGTGACGAATGCGAGCTCCGCGTCAACGTGCGGACTCGCAGCGACGTGGTACAGCATCTCGTCGAACGTGAGCTTGAGCTTTGTGCGCATGTGGTGGCGCTCGGACGCCGCGTCTCGCGTCTGAGAGCAGTCGAACGGCGCTTCGAGGATCGTGCACTGCGCTGCGCCGCGCGCGGCGACAAAGAGCGGCTCGTTCACGCGCGACGGACGCCCGAGCACAGCGAGCTGGCGGATCGTCGTGCCAGTCTCGACGCGGTTTGTTGTGAAGCTCTGCGTGTCGGTACTGCTGTCGAGTGGCTGCACGAGCGCACACGCTTGCTGGAGCACAGGACCTGTTGGGAAGAACACGATGTGGTCGCCGCGTGCGGTCGTCGCGCCTGCGAGCGCATTGCCTTGCCACTTGGGCACGAACGCTGGCGCTTTGTCAGGACTACAGCGTACATACAGACGTACACAAGAGCGTCAGTGCGTCGATTGAGTCGCCACGCGCAGCAGCAGCAGCTCATTGCCAGCGAGTGGCGCCTGCGCACCGAAAGTCCTCTTCGATGTGGCGCTGCAGCAAGTCGTTCGGTACGTGCTGGCGATAGTGTTTGCGAAAGTAGAGCGCTTCTGTGGACGAGTGGATCCAAATAGGGCGGTCGAACGCGGCGCCAGGCGCCATCTTCATGCGCTTGTGTGCGCGCAAGTACGCATGGCCGTCGTGGTTGCGCACGTGCAGCTGCAGCACGCCAAGCGCGTCGACTGCGCTGCCAGTGAACCGCCGACGCGCATCGTTCACGAGCTCTGGGTTCAGCGGCACTGCGTCCGGGTCTGGCGCTGCGAGCGCGCCTGCGAGACCGGTCGTCGCGACCACCGGCGGCCAGTTCGGATACACGCGCGTCGCGTCCATTGCCTCCTCGATGTCGTTCAGCTTTGTTGCTGGTACGTGTACTGTACTCGCAAAAACTATACGTGCGAACAATGTGACCTCGAAGACTCGGTCGAGCCCCTCTCACTCACGCTCTCGCACTGATGGACGACCACCTACGTGTGTGGACACGAGATGCACGGGAGTCTCTCTCTCACGAGCGCACGGATGACTCGCGCTCGCTCATGAACTGAAGTCACGAACGAACAAGGCTCGAGGTCGTCGCGAGCCGTCCAAGTGCGACGTTTGTATGTAGTCGCGGTCGTTTCAAGATCGCGACGACGACGACCTCCACCCGATGCGCGCGAACGCTCACTTCTCGACTCGCCTCGACGTCAGCACCCTCAGCACGTCGCGAGCTGCACACGCACGCGACGCAAGATGCGCGTGCCGTTCTTCCTCGCGCTTTACGTTGCGACTGCACTTGGAGCGGCAGCATCGTCCGACATCGCAAATGACGCAGTCGACTCGGAGCTCGTGCTCTTGGTCTCGCTCTCGCGCCATGGCAGTCGCGCCCCAAACCCGAGCGTGCACAAGCACTGCCCAAAGAACGCAGCGAACCTCAAGGCGTACCAAGTACCACCAGAGCAGCTCACAGAGCGCGGGATGCAGCAGATGGAAGCTGCAGGTCGCCACGTGCGCCAAGTGTACGTCGACGAGAAGAAGTTCCTCTCGTCGTCGTTCAACGGCGACGACCGGACGCACTTTGAGACGTACTTTCGCGCCGACGCCGCGCCGCGCTGTGGACAGAGTGCGATCGCATTTGGCTACGGACTCTATCCGGACGGCACGGGACCTGCTGGGTACGCCAAGCAGCCGATCCCAGTGTTCATGCAGCTCTGGGAGAACGAGCACGACTTCACTGCGAACGCGCCGTGCTTTGCCGTCATGCAAGCGCATGCGACGCACTACGCCGCGACGCGCGGTGAGCGACTCATTGCGCGCCACGCTGATGCGCTCAACCGAGCCGCCGAGATCTGCGGCACGACGTTCTTCAAAGGCGGCGACCAAGTGCTCGCGACAAAAGACGTTGCCGACATGTTTGACTTTGACCGCGACGAAGGCCTCGCGCCGACGCCCGGACTTACGCCAGAGCTCACGGACGAGCTCAACACGCTCGCGTTCCAGAACCTGATCGAGCGCCTGTACTCGACGCCGCGCGAAGTCACGACTGCGATCGGTGGCTTCCCGCAGCTACTCGTGCGCACGCTCAACGACGCAACTGCGCCGAGCTGGAGCAGCGCAAAGGCAACCAAGTACTTCTCGTTCCACGGCCACCGCGAGCTGCTCCACGGTCTCGGCTTCATGCTCGGGATGAAGTTCAACTTTGGCGATGGCATGCCGGCGTTCAACGGCTCGACAGCGCTCCACCCTGGCACGACGCTCTTCTTTGAGCTCCACCGACAAGCACAAGACGAGTACGTCGTCAAGCTCTTTGTGTGGTCGCCGCAGAGTCCGCGCACTGCTGTGAAGCTCGACAAGTGCGACCTCGCGTGTCCGCTCGACGACTTCACGGCGATCATTGAGACGCACATCGCGGCGACTGGGACGTGGCAAGACATCTGCAACTACCACCCAGTGAACGTCCCGCGCGCTGCCAGCGGGCCCAGTCGCGCTCTCTGCAGTCGCCGAGTCGACCGCGAGTGGACACGAAGTCGTTGGCGTGACAGAAGTACCAGAGCTCGAGACTTGGCCGCCACTGCCAGCACCGACAGCCAAGACTACAACGCACGTGCGGACCGAGCCGCTGACGACTGCGATGACCGAGCAAAGCGCACCTGCGATCGTATCGCCACTCGCACTGCATGCGACAGCAGGAGAAGCAGCTGACAGTAGCGTCACGGTGCAGACAATCGTGCACTGGGCACTCACTGTCAGCGGTGTCGCCGTGCTCAGTGCGCTCTGTGTCTCAACTCTCCAGCGCCGCCGCTCGTACGTCGCACTGTGACGAAGGAACCCACTGCGTCGTCAAGAGTACGGAACCAAGTCCAAGCGTCTCGCAAGTAGACAGTGATCTCGTTCAATACATCGCCTCATGAGGTATGTTCACGTCCTTCGCATCGGCTGCGTCCTGCTACTCTCAGTAGTGAATGAGCGGATGCACTGGCCAGACGCGCTCAGACTCGAGCTCGAGCTCGATCGGACTGTCGTACACGTGGAGGAACTCATCGAGGCTCATGAACTCGTCGCGCTGGAGGAGCGCGAGCACGAGGTCGTTCGCTGGCAAGAGCGTCTGGTCCGAGATCGAGAGGTTCGTGAGGCACTTGCGGATCTCCGCGGGCGACAAGAGCCCGATCTTCTTGACAAACTTGATGAGGTTGAGGAACGTCTCGACTGCGAGCTGCTGGAACGCCTCGTCGGTCCACTCGCTCTCGCTCCCGCCTTGGCGCGTCACAGACACTTTCTTAAAGTACAGACCGTGGAGCAAGCGCGCGGGGAGGTCGTCGCACGACGCGAGCACGCGCATCGACGCTGGCTCAATGACCTTTTGCAGCAAGAGCTGGCGACAGAGCACGAGGAACTGCTCCGCACTCGTCTCGAGGTACAGCAAGATCGTCGCGTCCTGGAGCAGCACGAGACCCGTGGTTTCGATCTCGAGCTTGGCGAGGATCTTGGCAAAGTACTCTTGCGTCTTGCGCGCGTTGTCGACCGACGCGTCTGCGACTTTGCCCATGATCGCAGATCGCGACACGCTCGGTTCAAACTTGACACTCGCGGTCGACGTCGCTAGTGACGCGTCGCTGTTGTTGTTGCTCTGGTCGCTCAAGAGCTGCTGATGGGAGGCGCGGTGGTGGCTCTCGCCGCTCTCTTGCGTTGGGTCGACGCCTGCTTGTCGCTGCAAGAGTGCGTCGTGCTGCTCTTGATGCGCGCGCGGCAGTGGCGGGTTCACGTACGTCAGGACTTCGAGCAGCGATGGTCCAAGCTGTTCGAGCTTGTCAAACGACGGCGTGCTTGTGCTGCCTGAGTTGCCGTACAACTGCTCGTGCTCGCTCTTGAGGCTGTCGTTGACTGCTGCTGTAGCGCCACTCGAGTCGTCAAAGAGCGTGGATGGCGAGTGGTACAGGCGGCGGTGCGAGCCTTGCTGTGCGAGCGACTTGCTCGTGTCCATTCGGCGAGTCGCAATCGTCCCAGACCGAGCAAGCGTGCGCTGGGACGCGTCACTCGGACGCATGCTGCCTTGCTTCTCCATGCGGACACACAGCGACCCGTGTGGGCAAGATCAATGTGACAGCCAAACAGGTACGCCTTCGTGTCCTTTGTGTCCCTCGCGTCCTTTCGTGTCCTTTCATGATCATACTAACTACGGTAGTTATACTTGATCAAACTATTGAGAAGTGATCAAACTATTGTGAATTTAACATCAAACAAGTCATATTTAGTTGAGATACGATTATTTGGTCCATTCAATGCAAGTTACACAAAGTGAAGAAATGAAGGAAAGCATTCCTAGTTCTCTCGAACTGGCAGCTACAAGGAGGGCGGGATCTGCCCTTCGACATTGTGTATCGGGTTCGCTGTGTACGATACCTTAGAGTTCGATATAAACAAACGTTTAACGGTCGACCACGGTCAAACTTGGGCGGGATCTACACTCCGCGCCAAAACGATAATGACAGCACGGATTCGGTTGTAGCACTGCGAGTTTTGCGAATTGGGCGATGCTGTTTAAATATGTAATTCCCACGCTCATTTGCAACCAAATGCACCAAACAACAGGCTCAAACGAGTGACTGAAGACGACTCACCATATAAACTTCCTGTTTTGACACTGCGACAAACTATAAAGACACAACAGGCATACAAAAATCAAGTGTATTTAATAATGTGTTTTGTTGCCATGACGCTCCACTACCTCAATGCATCGACTTGTCATCGAAGACACAAGAGACACAAGAAGGTCTTTGCTCAGGCCATCCCAGGCAGCATTCACTGCAGCACTGAGCTCAGCGACGTTGGCGTACTGCTTGCCATGCGCGTATACTCCTCGCGCAAGGCACGCCCACACATTTTCGATAGGATTTAGGTCAGGTGACCTTGCTGGCCACTCTAGAAGAGTGATCTCTGGCTCGATCATGAACTCGTGCGTCGTCTTCGATCGATGGATGCTTGCGTTGTCCTGTTGATAGATGTAGTCGAGCCTGTAGTGCGGGTGGGCGAACGGCAACATGTACTCCGACACAGTGTGGATGTACGCATCAGGGTCTTGCGACCCACGCAGAACAGCCAAGTGAGACCGCCCTTTGGCGCTAAACGCGCCCCACACCATGATTCCGCCGCCGCCGTTCTGCCGGCGGATCGTAGTGCGCGCAGGCTGCTGTAAGTCGCGCCAATAGTGGCACCAACCGTCTGGACCATTGAGTGTAAAACGCTTCTCATCGGAGAAGACGACTCTCTCCCAGTCCGTCCTCTCCTCGAGCATGCGCTTTGCCCAGCTAAGTCGAGCAGACATGTGATGCGGCATCAGCGGCAAGGTCTGCTCGACTTTGCTGTTATCGAGCCACTCAACGCGTTGCAAAACGTGCTGGACAGTGCTCGTGGACGCGCTAACGCCGACAGCACTCTTGACTTGCGCAGCAGACAGCAAGCCGGGGCTCGCCGTCTGCGCGACCTGCCTCACTTGGCGCTCGTTCAGGGCTGTCGGCCGAGCTTGTTGCTTACTTGATGTGGTCTTCTCGGCGCTCAGCACGTTGTCCACGGCTGTGTGCGATCGTCCAATGTGGCGAGCGATGCGGCGAATGCTCTAGCCAGCACCTCGTAGGCCATGCGCGCGACCGCGCTCTTCGGCTGTCAGTCTCGTTCCGCGCCCCATTGTGAAATGAAGTAAGATTCAAAGAATTGGCGATGACCGACGAGTGCGCGTTCTCTGCCAATAAAGTAATACTTGATTTTTGTATGCCTGTTGTGTCTTTATAGTTTGTCGCAGTGTCAAAACAGGAAGTTTATATGGTGAGTCGTCTTCAGTCACTCGTTTGAGCCTGTTGTTTGGTGCATTTGGTTGCAAATGAGCGTGGGAATTACATATTTAAACAGCATCGCCCAATTCGCAAAACTCGCAGTGCTACAACCGAATCCGTGCTGTCATTATCGTTTTGGCGCGGGGTGTATGCTTCGGCATTATCTAATTGTCTGAATCTAAGGGACTCCGACATTATCACTTTCGGCCATAAACTGATAGCCCCTGGTTTAGACCAATCAGAGTCGGCGATTCGATTAGATATTGCTAACATTCCACCATTCTTTGGCCGAAAGCCAATTCTGGTGTGTCATTCAATACAAACATCAAGTAAAATGTTGCCTCATAAAACACGCTGCTGAAGAACAATAGTTCTGCCAAAATTGGTGCAAGCGAAAGCGACAGTTGTTTTTTGCAAATGTTTTCATACAGCGCTGATGGCTTTGTGGATATTGGATCCTCTAACACGAAAGCGAACCCAAATCGGCTTGAATTGATGTCTAAGACATGCAAAGCACCTGTTTAGATAGTGCTTCTTTCGCACTTTTGGTTGATATTGTCCCTCTTGTTCCTCGCGTTCTTTCATGCTCAAAACTTCAAAACTTTAAAATGATTGTGAAGTTCTAATAAACAAACCTGTATTAAACTGAGGTATACACCATTTCCCGGCCAAGTTGCAAACTGTGCACTGCAAGTTGCAAAACACTGTAAAATATGTAACAAAAACAGCTTGTTTCCAAAGCATTTGCAAAATCAGTCAATTTTGTGCAAGCCAAGTCGCAGCGAGAGCACAGTAGCCAGTCATTACAATGATCGATCACAGCCATTGGTTTGAAATGCTTCACAAATCCGCTCTCAGTCATTCTCGCTCTCAGTCATTCTCACTCTCGATCAACAGCAGCAACATCGCAACATGAACCAGCCAACACGCAGCGAAAAACGCCACGAGCGCGAATGCGCTCAGCAGCGCGTCGTCCAATCATTCAAGGAGGGAAAGAACTGGCGCGACGTCGCGGCGGCCAACGATGCCAACTACTACACGGCGAGGCGCGCAGTCATTCGGGCAGGCGACACGCCAAAGGCGCGAGGCGGTGTACGAGCAGCGAGTGTGAAGATGACAGTGGAAGTGATGGCGGCGCTCTAGGACTACATCGACGAAGACTGTCGCGTCACGCTGAGCAACATGCGCGACAGGCTCGCAAGCGACCTCAGCGTTCATGTGAGCAAGTCCGCAGTCCACTGAGCTCTAAAGGGCATGTTGTACGCCACCAAGCAAGTCCGGATTGAGAAGTCGACGATGAACAGCAGCATCAACAAGGCCAAACGAGCTGCGTTTGTCCGCGCCGCCAACACGCATGTCGCTCGTGGAGACCTCCTCGTCTACCACGATGAGAAAAACTTCAATTTGTACCTGTCTCGCACGTCGGGTTGGTCTCGTCGCGGCGAGCGATCAACCGTCACGCTCCCTCCGTCGCAAGGCGACAACTTGCACGTAGTCGCCGGCGTGTCGAACGGCACTGGGCTTGTTCTACTCAGGACGCACTACGGCAGCATCGACAAGAACGAGAACGCGCGCTTCATCGCGGATCTGTTTGTCGCCGCCACGCGCACAGAAGAGTACAAGCAACTCGCGCCAGGCAACAACGTTGTCATTGTCACTGACAATGCGCCGGCGCACAGCGAAGTTGAACGTCTCGCCTGTGCGCGCGTCGCTGCAGACGGCATCATCAACTCCAGCAAGCTGTCGATAGTGCGCCTTGGTCCGTACAGCCCAATGATGAACCCCATAGAGGGCTGTTGGAGTGTTCTGAAGGCGCGGACGCGCAGCTTCATGATCGAGAAGAGAGAGGAGTTCATGGCGCGCGGTGAGTACGCACGTTCAAACTGCATAGACTTGCTCTCATGCAAGAAGCAGTCGATGCGTGTGTTTCATGCATCACCCAGCGTCTTGTGTAGCGTGAGGAGCGTCACTGCATGCGAGCGTGGTTCGCATCAGAACGTGGCGAGGACATGGTGCTAGGAAAATAATTGCAACCACAATGCACGATTTTTACAGTGTCTTGCATTTGGTGCACAGTTTCTCCCATGTACAGTCATTTGCACAAGTGTCTGCACATTTTGCAACTTGGCCGGGAAATGGTGTAAGTTTTGGTCCATTCATTTCAAACAAACAGTGTAAAAATCCAAACCACAAATACGAGTTAATATCACTTCTAGCAACAACTATAACCTGTCAACGCTAATGGAGTATGTAATTCCACTCGCTGCGTCGAACCACTCGGCGTGCTTGCTGTCGTTGTTTTGACTGAATCCACACAACGCAAAAACAAGCTTACTGTCTGGAAAAATGTATCACCAACAAATGTAACACGACGACTAAATTGGAAGTTATTACTTGGCTTTACCTCTTTTAAACTCAAGTACAGCAACACATCACCACGATGACATCGACTCGTCAGCGACCAAAGGTATTGATGCCGATCATCAACGCTAGCTTGTGCGTTCGGTCTAAAGCTCTATTTGTTTATGTAATATAGATGTGCTAACGCGCTTCCGAGCCGAAAACTCGCAGTGCATAAGGTGGATGAAAAGGGACGGAGACTGGTCAGTCGATGCCAATTTACAAATATTTTCTAATAGACATCCAACTTCTGTATGTAGCAGCCCTAAATCAGTTCTAAATACATGTATTATATCTGTCCACATGGTTTTGAGTCCATACTTTGAAACAAAATTTTCCTGACCACCATCTGAAACAATGGGTGTCGACACGACAAAGTCTCGCAGCTTGTAATTGTAAACGTCACAGCAAGGGCTGAGCAACCTATGTGGACCGTGCTGGCGCCGCTGAAAGCGCTGAAATAGAACGCAAGTGACAACCCGAAGAAGAATACAGCGACAAATACAATGCAGCTGTAGATCGGCTGCGTCGAGTCGAGGTGAATGGAACGCGCGACAACGTGTACACCAAAATCGTTTTTGCTTTACCCAGCCCGAAGTCGTCTTAAAGGCAGTGCGTCGGCTGCCGCACTGCCTTCAGTTCCTTGTCGCTGATACTCAAATATGACCTCCATCAAAAGCAAGTACCCCAGAAGATTGTGCCGCGTAAATGTTTTCATGATGCTTTGATTGAGGCACTTGATTGGGGTGAGGATCTTCCGACAAAATTCTGAATCTATAACGACGATCAGTGTGTGGACATCAAAGAGAGCCTTTCAACCTCGCAGCCAGAGTCCCCATCGCCGAAGCGGATCGAAGTATCCCCGTTAGGCCACGCGCGTCGAAGACGCGCTACCCGAGACTTCACTCAAGGACGACACCTCCTGCACGCCGGTGAAGCGATCAAGACGCGCAAACGTCTGATCGGTACACGACGGAGCGCCTGAGCACCCGAACAAGGAGAGATTTGCTTGTGGCTCTACCACACCTCCATCACAGTCTGCAGCGTCAGGAAGCACTTGTCGAGTGTGCGCACCGGCAGCTCCGAATACGCTTCTCAACCAGCTTCTATAAGATCGCTGATGCTGTACGCTTGCTTCTTGTGCTGAACGCTCTGGATCGAGGAGAAGAAGCCGACGTCCAGCACTTCAAAGTCGGGTGACCTCGGCGGCTGACACAGGGTACGCGCTGTCATGCCGCGAGCTTCCGCAACAGCAGCTTCGGCGCACGCGTGCGGAGATGCGTTGTCTTGCTGGAGCAAAATCGTGTGCTTGCGTGACTCTGGCACACGTTCCTTAATGGGGGGGCAGGACCTTCGTCGTTAGCAGCTACGGTACTCAGCTTGCGTCACGTTTTGAGGCGCGAGGATGAGCTCGCCACGCTTCTGGTTCTTCGTCGTGCGTCGAGCTTCTCGCTCCTCCACGACTGGAAACATGCCAAGCTTGCCATCGAATCCGATCTGCGTGTCGTAGTCGTACTGAGGGCGCGCGACCGCTGCCAGAAACATGACCTTCGCGATGTGGCGCTTGCTGGCGGACGGCATGTGCGGCGGCCACTCTGACTCCGATAGGATGAAGCGACTTGAGACGAGATGAACATCGAACCATTTCTTGTCAACGTGAACGACATCATGCATTGACCTGAACGCACGGACACACGCATCTGTGCGGATGTTAGTGCCAGATCAACAGCTGCATCATACTGGCAGAGCACACGAACTTGTATGAGCCTCTACGAACGAGAGTGCGAAGCGGATGCGCTCGATGCGCAGTTCCGGCGTTAGTGCTGGCTTGACGCTCGCGTTCACTGCCCGCAGTGGCTGTCCTGGTCCGATGTACAGCTGCAACGTTGCGAACGGTACACCCACTGCAGCCGCAGCAGCTCGTACAGTCGGCTGCTGGCGCGCTGGTACAGCTTCAATCTTTGACTTGAGATCGTCTACGTCAAGCGAGCGTTGCGAACCGCAGTTCGAACGCTTGCCAGTGAGGTAGTCGCGGCGCATCCTTGATACCTATGAACCTGCACGTGAGTGGCATCTCTTGCTTGATGATGTGCTGGTAGTAGGATGCAGTCATGTCCTATGTGCAAGTAAACGACGCTCCCACGCCGTCACGAGTGATGCAGCCACACCACCACCAGCTGGCGGACGGACGGATACAGTGATGTCTTCGTGCGCTTCGGCGCCAAAACCAAACTCGATCAGACGTGTCATGTAACTGCACAGACGCCTCGTCCATCCACGCACGCGCTCCGGGTCTGCTGAGCTGAGCACGAGCATCCAAGGGTGTACGCTTGACGCAGAATGCGGTGGCACTTCGACAGATGCGGCTCTTGAGCTACTAGTCCTCGCAGACCAGACACGCACAGTCGATTGCGCACTGTGGACGGAGAGAACACATCGCAGTCAAGAAGTGCTGCGCTTGCGTGTAGATTCGAGAGGGCTGTACGCACGATAGCTCCGTCATGTTGTGGTGTGGTAACGCGCGGCCGTCTAGATCGCTTTGCTGACGAGATGGTGCATAACACGCGAGCCCGCTTGACGATGTCTTTCACTGTAAGATAAGAATGAGAAGGTTCGTCGCGATGGCGTTGTTGCTCTGTCCAAGCTAGCGCTTGCGAACGACAAGAGACCGCATCTCGTCAGAGTGCTTTACCAGGTTGTTGTCTTTGCGACACACAAGTGTAGCAAGACTATCAGACCAAATACAGCGCGAAAGCAAATGACAGAAGAATGGTACATCATTACAGACGGTTCGTCAAGTATAAATGTGCTCATAGGTAACAACCTCGCTAACCGCCGTGTGAGGTTCTGTGCCTCGATTAGCGGTGTCGTTGTGCTATGTGCAAAGAGAAACTTCCCACCTCCGGCTCACGGCCATCGTGACACTGTTGGTCGCAGCAGGTAGCACGGACGACGTGCTGCACTCGTTCATGCCACTCGTCACTGCGCAGCGCCCACTCGGTGTCAATCTTGCTTGCTTTATCCTCCGAGACGTCGTCGTCCTCTGAGTCGTACTCGTAGACAGACTCTTCGTCCTCTGGCACAACGTGCTTGTCTTCATCGCTCTCCTCTGGGCTCAAGATGCACCGCTCAAGAGGCACCGCGCCGCGCTCATGCGTGTAGCTCTGCTCTCCATGCTTGCTGTTGGTGGTGTGTTCGTTTTCGACGAAAGCGTTTTTGGCTCGTATCTCCGTTCCCTTGTAAGTACGAAAGTCCAATGGCTCAACTTTAAAGGCCGTTTTCTAAAAATCCTGAAATGAATATGATTCGAGTGGTCTGATGGGCCAAATATCTGAACTATGTAAAAACACAAAACGTGGCCTCATAGTCTCAAATGAAAACACCATAATCAAATAGAATATGACTGCATTTCAAATTGATACTATTTGCACTCGCTGTATATACAATGCATTGAAGCAATTATTTGGTTCTCTATCGTTTGACATCGGATATAAATTTGATGCGTGAACAGTCACTTACCTATATATATACGCGATATTCTCGCATAAGTCCATTTAACTGTTTCGGCGGTCAGCTTTTGATTTGGTGGTGTGGATCAATCGCACCCTTGAAGCAAGCTCGACGACGGTCAACGCACCTCCATCGACGTGCACGATGGTGCGCGTGATCGGTCTCTCGCCTGCTGCAGCTGCCGGTGTGAGCATGCTGCTTGCTGCGACGGTTGCGCTCGGTGTCGTGTACTACCGCAGCGCGCAGGAGCAGCAAGCGCTGCCTCCGTCGACAAAACGCAGTGGCAAGAAGAAAGGCAACAACCGTTCACGCAGCAGCAGCAGCAAGCTCTCGCCTTCGAGCAAGAGCGCGGGTGCGAATGCCAAGGCGCCTGCGAAGCCAAGCAAGCCCGAGCCAATGCCGGTGCGCATCTTGTACGGCTCGCAGACTGGCACTTCGAAGCGTACGTCTCTCGTCCATATGTGTGTGTGTGTGCTTGTGTGCTCTTTCTTCCAAGAAGATACGTGCTGATCGCCTGATGCCTTGCGCCTGTGTGTGTGCGACTACTGCAGGCATGGCCGAGGAGCTCGAGAAGAAGCTCTTTGCGCTCAACATCGCTGGCTTCCACTTCCAGACGACGGTCGTGAGCATGAAGGACTACGATCAGGACAACCTCGAGCACGAAGCGATCGTGATTGCGATCCTCTCGACCTGGACTGGCGGCGCGCCACCGCAGGACGCGCGTGTGTTCTGCAGCTGGATCAACGACATGGCGCTCGACTTCCGCGTCTCGAAGACGTGGCTCCAGAAGACTGCACACGCGGTCTTTGGGCTCGGGAACGCCGAGTACGACGAGCACTACGGCACGGCGGCGAAGAACCTCGACCGCGAACTCGCAGAACTCGGGTCATCTGCACTCTGTCCGCTCGGTCTCGGCGACGACAACGTGGACCAGTTTGCGCAGTTCGAGCGCTGGGCCGATAACGTCATCGCTGCGATGTGCGAGTACAGCTCTGCGGCGCAAGCAGCAGCGTCTGCGAGTGCGCCGGACGCCGCTGCGAGTCCTAAGCAGTGGCTCTCGCAGAAGGAGTTCCGTCGCCAGAAGAAGGCCAAGCAGCAGCAGCTCGAGGCCGAGAACGGCGAAGCCGTGGAGCTCAACGACGAGGACTTTATGAACGAGAAGGTCCTCACGGGCGAGTTCTCGGACGACGACGATGACGAGAGCCGCGTGAAGACTAGAGCGAGCGAGAGCGACAGCGGCGTGGTCGACGTCGAGGACATTGGGAAGTCGATGAAGGAGTCCGAGGCGGCGAACCTGTCGCGCGAGATGGTGACGCCGATGCAGCGCAAGGCGCTGATCAAAGAGGGCTACAAGATCATTGGGACGCACAGCGCCGTGAAGCTCTGTCGCTGGACGAAGCACCAGCTCCGCGGCCGCGGCGGGTGCTACAAGCACACGTTCTACGGCATTACGAGCTACCAGTGCATGGAGACGACGCCGAGCCTCGCGTGCGCGAACAAGTGCGTCTTTTGCTGGCGCCACCACAAGAACCCGGTCGGTCGCGTTTGGCGCTGGAAGACTGACGACGCTGAGGTGCTCGTGAACGGCTCGATCGAGCGCCACCAGAGCATGATCAAAGAGCTCAAGGGCCTGCCGGGACTCATCGAAGCGCGCTGGCACGAGGCATTCACGGTGCGCCACTGCGCGCTCTCGCTCGTGGGCGAGCCGATCATGTACCCGCACATCAACACGTTCTGCCGCGAGCTGCACAAGCGCCGGATCTCGTCGTTCCTCGTCACGAACGCGCAGTTCCCTGAGAAGATCGCGGCGCTCGAGCCGATCACGCAGCTGTACGTGAGCGTCGACGCGGCGACGAAGGACGCGCTCCAAGCCGTCGACCGGCCACTGTTCAAGGACTTCTGGGAGCGCTTCCTCGCCTGTCTCGAAGAGCTCAAGCGCAAGGGCCAGCGCACGGTCTACCGCCTCACGCTCGTCAAGTCGTACAACATGGACGAGCTGGACAACTACGCCGAGCTCATTCGCATCGGTCAGCCCGACTTCATCGAAGTCAAAGCCGTGACGTACTGCGGCAAGTCGGACGGCTCGGACCTCACGATGAAGAACGTGCCGTGGCACGACGAAGTGCGCGACTTCTGCGCCGCGCTGTGCGAGCGCGTGAGCGGCTCGTACGGTCTCGCGACTGAGCACGCGCACTCGACGTGCGTCTTGCTCGCGAAGAAGAAGTTCTGCATCGACGGACAGTGGCACACGTGGATCGACTACGAGAAGTTCCACGACCTCATCCAGCAGTACTATGACGACGGCACGCCGTTCACGGCCGAGGACTACATGGCGCCGACGCCGTCGTGGGCCGTGTACGACGCGCCAGAGCGCGGCTTTGACCCGATCGAGACGCGCTTCCGGCGCACTAAGGACGGCAAAGTCGTCGAGTTTGCGTACGAAGCGACCGACTCGGGCTGCGGCTAAGGCCGTCGTGACTCGATGGTGGGAGGACTCCTTGCTTCGTCCTCTGTCCACAGACGCGTGTATGCACTTGCTCAATAGACTCGGCTCACTCTCTTGTTCTTGTGCCCTCTTGGTCGGTCCCTGTCTGTCGCCCAAGCGCGTCTGAGTGAGAGCAACAGAGTGGCACCGACGCCGCACTCTTCAGTGTCTCTCGACCTACTGATTGCTCGCATCACCGAGTGCCTGGAAGACGAACTGGCACTCGAGCACGCCGTCCTCGGGGCAGTCGGTGCAGTGCACGGCGTTGAGCAGGTTCGTCTTGCCAAAGCGCGCGCGGAGCGACTGCGGACGCAGCGTCTGCGCGATCTGGACGTCGAACGGACCGCACAAGTCGCGGAACCGCCGCACGACGTCGTCACCGCGGACTTCGAGCGCAATGCTCGGCCCCGAGCACATGTTCTTGAGCACCTCCTGCAGCGCCACGGCCAACACGTGAGTACGTCAGCCCCACACTTGCTCGCTCACACGCTCATGACTCTCACAAACGTACGTGGTACTGCCGCACGACGCCCTTGTAGACGCGAAAGAACTCGTCCGCGTCGTGCATCTGCAAGTGGAGCGTCTTGAGCGCCGAGATCTCAAAGCCGGCACTCAGGATCGCGTCGAGGATCGCGCCGACGCAGCCTTCGCGGAGCATGCGCGGCCGCACGAGGCACAGCGAGCAGTTGTCGAGCACTGCTGTGGTCGAGAGCGTCATAGCGCCTGCGCGAGGCGTCCCGAGCGCTTCAGCGAGTCCGACTTCAGCAACGAGTACGAACGCCCGAAGCTGCGCTGCGTCGAGGCGCGCGAGTGCGTCTTCGAGCGTGTTTGGCGTCGGCTGCTTGACTTCGATGAGCAGCGAGACGTCGCGGAGGAGGTCGGTTGTGTCGCCGCCAGCACTGGCACATTGCTGCGCGAGCGCTGTCGCGTGGCTGCGCTCGAGCTGCGCCATGACGAGCGTGAGAAGCACGAGTCCGCTCGCTTCGATCGCCTGCACGACTTTGCCCATGTGCGCGTACCCGCTCGGTCGCACGACGATCAGCACCTTTGTCGCGCGATTCCGGAGCATCTGCTTGGTGTATTCGTTCGCAGCGTCGACGACTGCGAGCTGGCGCGAGTAGACCGTGATCGAGCTCCCAGGCACGAGCGCATCGAGCGTGACAGTCGGGATGCGAATGCGCTTGAGGAAGATGCGCTTGGAGTACCGCTCAATCTATGGTCCAACCAGAGCAGACGCGTCAGAGCATGCGCACGTGCGTGTCGACTGTGACGGTCGTACGTACCATCTCGACTGTGCTGTCGCTATGAAAGTGCAGGATGTACGGCTTGCGCTGGTCCGACTGCGGGTCGTACCACTCGAGGACGAACGACAGCTGCTGCTCGTCGTCCATCGCGACGACAACGACTCTGTCTGCTCTCGTGCACGTACGTGCTGGGAGCGAGCTCTCGCCAGGCGTCGTGTGCTTTTTTGGCTCATGCGTCGCTTCGAGTCACTTTGACACACGACTCGTCTCGACCCATAACGACTTCGATCGCGAGTACCATATGCAGAGTGTGTACGATGCGATCGATGCGGTCCTTCACGCACTTGTCCATTCCGTCCGTCCGTCCGTCCTGTGTCTGTCTGTACACTCTCCTACGCTCTCTCGCTCAAAAGAGAGAGAGAGACTGTCGTGCGCTCACGCACTCTCATTGCGAGTCTGCGAGGTGTTTACGACCTGCATCACGTGCGTCTCTTGCGCTATGTCCGAGTGCGCGTGCTGCATGTGACGCGGCACGTGGTGCGAAGCAGGGCGGAGCATCGTCGGCTGCGGCGCAGCAGCAGCAGGTCGGTCCATTGACTGCTGCTGCTGCGTTTGCGGCGCCATGAGCAGCGCAACTTGCACTGGCGTCGCGTGCGGCGGGAGAAACATCGTCGACTGCGGCGCGTCAGCGCTGGCTGCAGCTGTCGCTTCCGACGCCGCGCGCTCGTCAGTCTCCTGTGGCGTCGTGGGCTCGGACGGCGCTGCTTGCTGCGCGTTGGCCATTGGAGCGGGCGACGCAGCAGGCGATGCTTCCTGGAGCAGCTCGAGCGGAATGCCGTCTGGCAGCGCCTCTTTGAGCGCTGTCGAGACCGCTTGCGAGAGCGCAGCAGGCAACGACCGCGCAAGTGCGCGCGAAAGCGACTTGGTGAGCGTCTGCGGTCGCGCAAGCGCCTGCGTCGACGCCGCCACGGTCGTCGGATGCGCAGGTGGCGCTGGGCAGAGCGACGCGAACGCGTCCATGAGCTCCATCCGCAGCGCACGACCGCGCTCGCGCGCCTCGGGGTCGTCTGGCCACGATGGTCGAGCGCGCGAGACTTTGCGTGCGAGCGCTACATGCGAGAAGTCGTGCATGAGCGCGACAAGTTTGATCGGGAGCTCGGCGTCGATGACCATAGAGAGCGCGCGCACGCTGCGCGGGTCGCTCGCTTTCGTGTACGACCGCACGGGCGCGTCCCCCGAGCGCGTGCGGGAGCGCGGCATTGTCGTCGCACGCGCGCGCGAGAGAGATCGAGAGCGGTCGTCGAGCTTGGGCTCGAGGGGCGATGTCTTCTTGAGTGAAGAAAGCGCGAAGGTTTGTGTGGTCGATCGGACGTTTGCTGGGTTTGTGAGCCGCGAGTGAGAGTATTGCATACAAATATCAAGTGTAAAGTCTCATATTCATGTGGACTACATACATCGAATCAGCATACATTTTCAAGTCACGCAAACTGCAACCTCTATTGCAACAACACAATCCACTGTTGCTTTATGAAACACGTCAAATAGTCGAATGCATTGATGCAAAGTGTCGACACCTCAGCAAGATCCTGATTTTGACACGCACCACCACAATCGAACTCGACGAGAGCAACCATCAAGTATCCACCAGCAGCATGAGCACGTCCAACGCAACGCTGACAGAGCTCCCGCGCCTCTCGGAGCTCTTCATCGACGGTCAGTGGGTCGCGCCGGTGCGCAAGCAGTACTTTGACGTCCTGAACCCAGCGACCGAGCTCGTGATCCAGCAAGTCGCGCGTGCAACGACTGAAGACGTCGATGTCGCGGTCGCAGCTGCCAAGCGCGCGTTCACAACGTGGGGCGAGACGACTGGCACGTCGCGCGCTGTGTACCTACGCGCAATGGCGGATGCAGTCGAGAAAGAGATCGACGCGCTGAGTCGCTTGGAGACGCTCGACTGCGGCAAGCCGCTGCCAGAAGCTGCGTGGGACATGGAGGACGTCTCGGGCTGCTTTCGGTACTACGCCGACGCCGCCGAGCGCCTCGATACGCGCCAGAACGAGCCCGTTGAGCTGCCGCACGACGACTTCCGCGGCGCGCTGCGCTTCGAGCCTGTCGGTGTCGTCGCAGCGATCATTCCGTGGAACTACCCGGCGCTCATGGCGCTCTGGAAGATCGCACCAGCGCTCGCTGCTGGCTGTACGGTCGTGCTCAAGTCGTCAGAGCTCACGCCGCTGACTGCGCTCCAGCTCGCGCGCATTGCGTCAGACGTAAAGCTGCCTGCTGGCGTCCTCAACGTCCTCAGCGGCTTTGGTCCAGAGGCCGGCGCGCCGCTCGTTGCGCACCCAGACGTCCACAAGGTCGCGTTCACAGGGAGCGTCCCAACTGGTCGAGCGATCATGGCGTCTGCAGCAGCCGAGATCAAGAAGGTGTCGCTCGAGCTCGGGGGCAAGTCGCCGGCGATCGTGTTTGACGCTGCGCACATGGACCGAACCGTCGAGTGGGTCATGTTTGGGTGCTTCTGGACGAACGGACAGATCTGCAGCGCGACGTCGCGCTTGCTGCTGCACGAGAGCCTCGCAGACGAGTTTGTCCGGCGTCTTGTTGCTGCGACCGAGAAGCTCGTGGTCGGCGACCCACTCGCAAGTGGCGTCCAAGTCGGTCCGCTCGTGAGCAAAGGCCAGCAGCAAAAGGTCCTGGCGTTCATCGACGGCGCAGTCGCCGCCGGCGCGACGATCGCTGGTCAAGCAATGCCGCAGGCGATCGGGCAGCACAAGACAGGGTACTACGTCCACCCGACGATCCTCACGAACGTCACGCCGAGCATGCGCGTTTGGACCGACGAGATCTTTGGACCTGTGCTCTCTGTCATGACGTTCAAGACCGAGGACGAAGCGATTGCGCTCGCAAACGACTCGGCGTTCGGCTTGGCAGGCGCCGTGTTCACGAGCGACGCGGCGCAGATGGCGCGCGTGACCAAGGCACTGCGCGTCGGCATTGTTTGGAACAACTGCTCGCAGCCGTGCTTCGTGCAGCTGCCGTGGGGCGGCATGAAGAAGAGCGGCACGGGCCGCGAGCTCGGACCGTTTGGCTTGGACGCGTACCTCGAGCCCAAGCAGATCTGCACGTACGTGGCCGACAAGGCGTTTGGGTGGTACACGAGCGCCTAAGCGAGAGAGAGAGAGAGAGTGAGTCGAGTGCGTACGAGCAAGCGAGAGGACGAGAGGACGAGTGCCTCTGAACCACAAACACGAACGAGAGTGAGTGAGTGCTTCGTGTGTGTGTGTCGGTCCCTAGTAGTTGAGCGACGCGTGCGCAAAGTGCACGAACGCAGTGCCAGCGTACGGCTCGTCAGAGTTGCCACTGCGCGCGTCGCTAGCTAGGAGCCGCACTTCGAGGACGCCGTCGTCCAGCAGCCGTCGATCAAGAGCCTCTGCGGATGTGGTACGTCTCGATGATGCACACGCGTACGACCGTCGTCGTTGGATCGACTGGACGTGGCCACAGCCAAATGGCGTCAGCACAGGGTCGCCAATGCAGAACGGCGTCGCGAGGAGCGCCGTCCGGAGCGCTTTTGCGTTTGACGACGTCTCGAGACGCACGTCTGCGACTTGGACCATGCCGTAGCCAAACGCAAAGCGCACGCAGCAAAAGCCAGCGTCGTAGTGCGTCGAGCGGATGAGTCCGACGCCCAAGACCCGACAGCGCACGAGCGTCCCGGTCGAGAGAATGGCGCTGGGCGAGAGCGACGCCTCGCGGCTCCACAGGAACTTGACTTCGATGCGCTTGTCGGCGACGCGCAGCGCTGTGACGACA
Organism: Pythium guiyangense; assembly: GCA_003730235.1. NCBI lineage: Eukaryota > Oomycota > Peronosporomycetes > Pythiales > Pythiaceae > Pythium > Pythium guiyangense. The sequence continues at coordinate 82,041 of QXDM01000057.1, read as the reverse complement.
CCAGGACCGAACGTCGTGGCGATCGTGCTCCCAACGTCTAATGACACCAGCAATGGCAACGAAGAAGACCAAGTGCAAGTGAGTGAGCGAGCGAGTGAGACAGAGCGACTACACAGAGGCAGAACGGAGCAGGACGTACGCGCGTTCGGAAGGAGCGAGTGCAGGTCGCTCGCAAAGCTCAGGCCGCGGCGGAAGAGCAGCGACTTGACGACTTTCACGTCCAAGCAGAAGCGATGGAGCAGCGAGAAGACGTACTCGGACGACGACGCGCTCGGGTCGTCGCCGACGTACCGCGCAGTTGCTTCCCACGCACTTGTCATGCTCTCGAGCGCCATCTCCAAGTCTTCGTACGCGGCTTTGATCGCGAGCAAGCGCGCGCGCATGTCTGTGATGAACGCACTGTCCATCGCGTACTCGCGCGAGACGAACGGCGCGACAGAGCTAGCGTCTTCGGTCGTAGTGCTCTGAGATTGCGTGTCAGACTGCGCTGCTGGCATTGACGACGGACGCTGTCGAATCGCAGCAAGCAGCGCCGCTTGCGGGTTCATCGGCGGCGCTGCTGGAGCGTCGGAGTTGTTGTCACTAGACGGCTTGCGGATCGCAGCACGCGGGTTCGTCGCTTGCAGTGGCGACGACGCTCGTGTCTCCACTGCGTCGTCATTGCCGTCGTCCTTTGCCGCCTGCCGCGTCGTGATTGACGCAAGGAGTGCAGCGCGTGCCTCTCGAGGCGGTGCTGTGTCTGTTGACGAGGCAATCGACTGCTGCGGACGCGCTTTGATCGCATCAAGGAGCGCCGAACGACCGCCAGAAGCGTCTGCCTCTTGAGTCTCGTCCGCTGGAGCGTCGATCGCCTGCTGTCGCTTCTTGATCGCCGCCATGAGCAGCGCATGGGGCGGTGCGTCAGTGCGCTTGGGCGTCTCAGAGCTGTCGCTGCCCCTTGCTTCTGCTGTCGTCGCGTGCGTCTTGTCCTCCACTGACGTCTCGCGCTTCCGAATCGCGGCAAAGAGCGCGGCGCGAGGGTCCGACACTGGCGCTTTAGCACTGTCTCCTCCTCCTCTATCTGCCGTAGCGACCGAGCGCTGAAAGAGCGGAGGGCGGCGAGCACCTGGACGCGCCGTATCGCCAGTGGCACTGCCACGATGTCGTTGCTGCTGTTCCCACTGCTCGCGCCGGCGCTGCTCCGCGACTCGGAAGCGCTTGAGGTCGATCACCATCTCCTCTTTGATCTCCGTCTCCATGTGCGCAATGCCGCTCAAGAGGCTCTTGACCTGCGAGGCGCAGATCAAGTTGGAGAACCGCTTCGCATCTGCAAGAGAGCTGAGGTCGCGCACGAACAGCAGGACGTCGCTCTCGCCGCGGTCCTACAGACGTTCGCACCAGCAGCAGTCGTCTCTGTGAGCGCAATGGCGATCAATTGCCGCGATGGAACGTACGTGGATAAGCTTGACGATGAACTGCAGCAGCGTCGTGGTCCGATCGATCGACTTGGTCTCCGACAGCTGCAGCAGTCACGCAGTCACGCAGTCACACACGTGAGTCTTCGAGCATATCGTAAGAGACGACGTGGCGCTCGCACCTTGAGCAGCGACGCGAGCGTCACGCCACGCGCGTCTTCGAGCTCTGTGCCTGCGTTCAACAGGTTCCCGATCGCCAAGACAAGCTCAAAGCACCGCGCGAGGCGCTCGCTGTGGAGGATCTCGTGGCACGCGCGCGTGATCGTGTCGATGCGATCGCGCAGTTCGCGGTGCTGGTGCTTAAACTGCACGGCAAAGAGCATCGCAGTCATCTACAGAGCCGTCGTGCTGCGTCAGGACGCGTCTGTCACGCACAAGACCAACGACAAAGAGAGAGAGAGAGACGCACCTTCTCGGTCACGCGTGGGACGTCGCACAGCTCGACCAAGAAGCGCTCGGATGGCTCGAGCCGCGTGCGACTGCCGCGAAAGTCCGTGTACCGCTTCGCTTCGATGCTCGTGGGTGCGATCTCAACGAGCGTCGCGAGGCGCTCGGGCGTGAGGAACACAAAGTCGCAGCGCTTGACGCTCGCGACGATCGCGTCGGTGCCGCCGACGCCTTTGAACTGCGAGAGACCGATCGAGATGTTGTTTGCGCGGCGCGAGTCGAGCGCAGAGAACGGCTTCTTCTTCGCCTTTGCTGTCTGCTTGGCGCTGTCAGTGGCGCCACGTGCGAGAGACGACGACGCATCGCCAAAGAGGAGCTCGAGCGCCTGAAAGTCCTGTGGCGAGAGCGCGATCGGCGCTGTCTTGCGCCGCGCAGTCACGCGCGTCCAGATCGACTCGCTTGCGCGCGTCATCTCGAGACTCGTCCAGTGCACTTTGCGGAACGCAGAGCTCCCGCGGCGGCTCAACCGATGCACCGCACCGGCACTGTTGCGTCTAGAGCCACGAGCGGCGTGACTGATCTCTTAGTCCAAGCGCTTATACGTGACGACTACGTAACAGTAAGACGATCAGACGTACCGATTGCGTGGCGCACTCACTGCAGCGTCGGGACCGCTCGGTCCAGCGGTAAAGACCTGGATCTTGTCGAGCTCGACGTTGTCCTGGAGCATCTTCTGCGCGACGCCGCTCGCTGGGACGCCAAAGCCGAGCATCTTGAAGTACTTGGCCATCGCTGGGTCGCGACGGAGCGCAGCGTACTCAGCGCACTCGCTCGTGTCGCCGTCGCCTCTACCTGCGCTATTGCCGCGGCGTTTGCGCTAGTTCGTTTCATCCCACACGAGCGATCAGTACGTCAAGCTGCGGCAGCATGGAGAGCTCTGTCGTCCAGCGGCAGAGTCGAAAGCACGCACCTCGAGGTCCTTCTCGCGCAAGAAGCACCGGTCGCACGTCTTGACCTGCGGCCCTTGATCGCGGAGCTGGACGTAGTGGCGCGAGCACGGGATGCACACGACACTCGCGCACGACGGACACTCGTACTGGCGACTGAAGAACGAGAATGGCGCCATGCACTGCGCACACGCGCTCGATTCCGTCGTGAGCATGCCGTGGACCAAGTACGACACGGGGTTTGTGAGCAGCGACGCTGGGAGACCGAGGATGCTCTCTTCCTCTGCCGTCGACTGCGAGTCGCTCGCGTCGCTCGTCTGTGGCTCGCGTCGCCGGTGCTCCACGATCGCTGCGTGCTCTTGCTCTTGGAGCGAGTCCATGAACTGCGCGCAGCGCGCGGCGCCGACGCTCGCAGCGATCTTCCAGCTCATGGACTGCGCCATGGCGAGACACGCTTCCCACGCCGTCACGTAGTCGTCGGTCGAGACCGCAGCGTACCGGAGCTTCACGTGCTTTGTGCGGACGATCGAGGACGAGTTGTCGAGCTTGAGCGAGAGCGACGACGCGAGTGACAGCGACGCTGGCGGCATGCGCACGACTGCTTCAGTCCAGAGATCCGTCGCAGACACGAGCACTGGCGCTGTCACGTTGCTCGTCTCGTTCTGCGCAAGAGCGACGTGGATGTCTTGGACGACGACTTGGAGCTGGAGCACGAGCACAGGTCGAGACGCGTCCAGTGGCAGTGGGACGTGCACAACAGCGCCGCGGCTACCAACGAGTGCACACAAGAGTATCAGCAGAGTGCGAGAGTCAGAGCAGCGAGAGTCCAACAATGTTGGCAAGAACGTCCAAGCGCAAGCGAGACAACAACCAGCAGACAATCAGATAGATGGACGCACCTGATCGGTAGCTCTGTGAACGGCGCGTCGTGGAGGAGGTACCGCGGGAGTGAACAGTGCTCGATGCGCTTGATCACGTCCGGATCAGCGTCAATGCCGCGTGTGAGCGAGCTCTCAGCGCCGACTGCGTCGAGAAACGCAAACGCCTCCGCCCCAAGCAGTGGCGCCTCTGGCGCGCACTGGCGCACGTTCGTCGGGACAGTGAGCGCATCGAGACGCGGTGCTTCGAGTGATAGTGCCGATGCGTCGTCGACTGGGAACGGCGCGAGGAGGAACGTCACAGCGTTCAGCGCACTTAAGAACGACGCGATCTCCGTCGCGAGCGCGTAGTCAAAGAGCAGCGCGTGCGGTTCGTAGTACTGCTCGACCACCATGCGCCGCTTTGTGAGGTTCTGTGTCCGTACGACAACCACAGACAGCACCCGTCGTCAGTCGTGAGAGAGTGCGCAACGAGAGAACTACAGTCGCAAGCCACGAGACCTCGAAGGCGCGATGGAGGAGCTTCTTGTTGAGCGCGAGGAAGAGGAACGCGCGCGCTCGGCTCCAGCTGAGGTACTGCAGCGGCGCTGGCGGCACGAGCGCTTGAACGTCAGTGACGAGCCCTTCGTCGTCCCGCAAGACCGTCGCAGTTTCCAACAGGAACGCGTAGTACGGTTCTTCTGGCCACTCGACGAGGTACGCGTCCTACCAATACACAGATGCATCAGTCGCTGTCTTCTACGCTCTCTACTGCCTCCTGAAGGCAGCGAGCGCACCTTGATCCCATGGCGCAGCACCGTCTCGAGCGCCAGTACGAACGCCCGCACGGAGCCTTCGTGCAGCGGACTGTCGGGTCGCATCATGAACGACGCGACGAGGTCTGTCACGCACTGCTTGAGCGTCTCGACCACGTCGCGCTGCGCGATCGCTGCGTCCTGTCGTGAGAGTGAGCGCTGCTGCGCCAGTGCGCGAGCGACGTGCGGCCGCACTGACGAGTCGGCCCAGCGCTGCGTCTTGAGTGCGTTCAGTCGCTTTGCACTTGCGTCTTGCGCGGCAGCAGCAGCAGCAGCCGCTGTAAACGTGCGCTTGGCCGTGACGAGGAAGCGATAGCGCAGACGCTTGTGGCGCACGAGCGAGTACGAGTTGTCCCACCGCAGCGTGTACGTCGTGTCTGGTGCAATGTTTTCGAGCGCGTCTTCGACACACGACAGCACGTCGCTGTCTGCTGCGTCTGCTGCTGCGCTTGCATCGAAGCCACTGTCGCTCGCTTTGTACCGCACGACGTCGCTCATCGGCACGCCGTTCGCGAGCACGTGGAAGCCAATGTCGTACTCTTCGAGCTCAAACTGCCACACGAGGCACTCTTCAGCGTCTTGCACGTCGCTTGCGCTACGGTTAGTGCTACTAGAAGCGGTGCGCTCCGACGAGCGGATGCGCACAGAGACGTCAGCGACACTGCCGCGTCTGATGGACACACAATGACGAGCAGAAGAAGCGCTGTACATGAGTACTGCAGCACACTGAGAAGCTCGACATAAGGCACAATCAGTGCACATAACACGCACACATGAGCGAGCATTTAGCGAGTCATACCGCACGTCGAGCGCGATCCATGGCGTCGCTTGCAGCAGGAACGCAACCGCGCTCGTGCTTGAGTTCGAGCATGTTGCCATCATCTGTTCTTCAAAAGAACTGCATTGAACGTCTGACCAAAAATAATAACTCAAATTACTATAGATTTGATAGTGAACTTCTCAATAGTTTGATCAAGTATAACTACCGTAGTTAGTATGATCATGAAAGGACACGAAAGGACGCGAGGGACACAAGGGACACGAAGGCGTACCTGTTTGGCTGTCACATTGATCTTGCCCACACGGGTCGCTGTGTGTCCGCATGGAGAAGCAAGGCAGCATGCGTCCGAGTGGCGCGTCCCAGCGCACGCTTGCTCGGTCTGGGACGATTGCGACTCGCCGAATGGACACGAGCAAGTCGCTCGCACAGCAAGGCTCGCACCGCCGCCTGCGCCACTCGCCATCCACGCTCTTTGACGACTCGAGTGGCGCTACAGCAGCAGTCAACGACAGCCTCAAGAGCGAGCACGAGCAGTTGTACGGCAACTCAGGCAGCACAAGCACGCCGTCGTTTGACAAGCTCGAGCAGCTTGGACCATCGCTGCTCGAAGTCCTGACGTACGTGAACCCGCCACTGCCGCGCGCGCATCAAGAGCAGCACGACGCACTCTTGCAGCAACAAGCAGGCGACGACCCAACGCAAGAGAGCGGCGAGAGCCACCACCGCGCCTCCCATCAGCAGCTCTTGAGCGACCAGAGCAACAACAACAGCGACGCGTCACTAGCGACGTCGACCGCGAGTGTCAAGTTTGAACCGAGCGTGTCGCGATCTGCGATCATGGGCAAAGTCGCAGACGCGTCGGTCGACAACGCGCGCAAGACGCAAGAGTACTTTGCCAAGATCCTCGCCAAGCTCGAGATCGAAACCACGGGTCTCGTGCTGCTCCAGGACGCGACGATCTTGCTGTACCTCGAGACGAGTGCGGAGCAGTTCCTCGTGCTCTGTCGCCAGCTCTTGCTGCAAAAGGTCATTGAGCCAGCGTCGATGCGCGTGCTCGCGTCGTGCGACGACCTCCCCGCGCGCTTGCTCCACGGTCTGTACTTTAAGAAAGTGTCTGTGACGCGCCAAGGCGGGAGCGAGAGCGAGTGGACCGACGAGGCGTTCCAGCAGCTCGCAGTCGAGACGTTCCTCAACCTCATCAAGTTTGTCAAGAAGATCGGGCTCTTGTCGCCCGCGGAGATCCGCAAGTGCCTCACGAACCTCTCGATCTCGGACCAGACGCTCTTGCCAGCGAACGACCTCGTGCTGGGCAGCACGACGCACTCATTTCCCAATAATGTTGCTGAATATATTTTTTACCTAATAATATTGAATAACAGTTTTCGTACTTTTTGCATTACTGGCAGTACACGCAACCAAGTCAAAATTGAGTCGCTATCGCAACTCAAATTTGAATCGCTGGCAAAAGGGGGCACACGCGCCTTGCGCCACACATACACCTCGGTCGTCCACTTCACACAGATCGAGCCAAGCGCCAGCATCTCCAGCTCTTCGCACGAACCAGCACTACAGACAGCATGAGCGGCAAGGGAACCTCGTTGTGGCGCGTTGCGGGCATGTCGTACCTCCAGTACGTCAACAAGTCGGCGGCCGTTGTGCGCGAAGCGCTCAAGGAGCCGGTCAAGAGCAAGCTCGTCCCGCGATCGGACGTGAACTTTGCTGGCTTCAAGTGGGCCGACGGCGAGCGTGGCAAGCGCGGTACGTCGCCATTGCGCGTACATGCGCTCGACCTCTCTGTGTTTGTCTGTGTCTATACCTGTGCGTGTGGTCGCAGTCGCTATGTCTTTGCTGCACACGTACTCACTCTTCGTTTGTTGCGCACGTGCTCTGTCATTTGCTACGCCAACAGCGACGATTGACTCGGTCAAGAAGGCGTCGGAGGTCTTCCAGAAGGCGGCGTAGATCGTAGTAGCGCGTCCATGATCGCTTTCTGACGCAGCAGCGCGTCGATGGCATCAAACGCGTGCTTGTCCTGCGTGTGTGTGCGTCCGACGCTCGCGCTCAGACACCACTACGCAATACACTCGACGCGCGCACGGCGCCATCTCGACCGTCTGCTGCGCCATCGCACCCTCGCGTCTCGGCGCTTGCGAACAGGACCTGAGCGCCGTGCGACAGGAGCAAATGAAAGATGATGTATTGATCATGCACTCGTCTCGATTCCCACACACACACGCGCACACATACACGCTCTTGCGTCTCACTCTCGCTGTCCTACAGGCGCTAGTGATGCCGTATCGGACGCCGGCGTGCGCCACGGATCTTTGCGGTTGATCCGGTCGCGCACAAAGTAGTACCCGAGCAGCGGCGGTACGACCACGACTGCGACGCCAGCGCCAGCGACGGCCACGACGCTCGCGGCGCCGAGCACGACGGTCTTTGTCACGAACCGCACGGGCGCAGTCCAGCCAAACTTGCGGCTCCGCGAGTGGTAGAACGCGAGCGGGAGACAGAGCGTCTCGTCGTGCTTGTCCCAGCTCCGGAGGCACGACCAGCAGAACTCTTGGTCGCACTGGAAGCACTTCATGTGCGAGCACCCGCCCTGCTTCTCAATGTCCGACTTGCACTGCGGACACGCGCGGACGTTGTGGTGGCGCTTCCAGTGCCCATAGCGCTTGTCGACGCGCCGACAGAGCCGCGCGCGGTGGTACGCGCCGCCGCAGCGCATGCACGACTCGGCGTCGCACGCACTGCACTTGACTTTGCGGTGCGTCGAGTGCGGCGGCTCGTCGAGCACGGCGCAGCAGCCAGCGCGCGGACAGAAGCGCACGCCCGTGCGCTGGTTCTTGAGGAAGCTCTCGTACTTGGCAAACGTCTCTTGCGACGCAAACGCCTCAATGAGCTCCGTCGGGAGCGACCGCGTGCACTGCGGCGCGGGGCACACGAGCTTCTTGCTCGAGACTTCGCCGTCGAGGATCTTGAACTCGACGTACCACTGCATGCACGTCGAGCAGAACGAGCCGTTGCACGTGACGCACACTTGCGCCTGCAGCGCGTCCATCTTGTCAAAGCAGATCTGGCAGTCGCGTGTCTGCGCTGTGTCAAAGCCGTCCATCGTAGCTGGTGGCACGGCAGTTAGTGACGCACGTGTCGCAAGCGCAGTGCTCGACGCTCGCAATGGCGCGCGCTCCATCTCGGCAGCAGCGCGAGAGAGTGGCGACGACGACGATGGGCGGCCAATTGAGACGACAGACGACAACGCTTCGCCTTCGTACAGAACGATCGTTGGCCGCGGCGTGTGCACGAGCGAGATCGATGCGCGACCTGCACTGCTACTGTCGTCCAAGCTGTGGCGACCCGCAGCGCTGCGGCGAAAGTAGCTCGACGCGCCAGTCGGTGTCGACGTCGCGCGTCCAATCGAATGACGCGCAGCAGCTGCTGCGAGGCTCGTGCGACTAGAGCTGCTCGTGGTGCTTTGTCGCGCAGGACTCGGCACGCGCAGCTGCTCCTGGAAGAGCTCGAGCATGAGCGTCTCGTGGAGCAATCGGATCGGGTGTGTCACGCTCCGGTTCACGTCTGCGAGTTTCGTAGAGATCCGAGACACAGACGGCGACAGCGCAAGCGTTGCGCGCGTTGGCGTCTCGTCGCGCTCGTCGTCGTCGTTAGTGTGTGCGTTGTACCCGTTCATGCTAGCTGACTTCTCACACGTTGTTGTTGTTGGTGTTGTTGCGGCCGCGCCACGGATCGTCATGAGCGTGTGTTGTTTGTGAGTGCGCAAGAGAGAGCAAGAGAGAGGACGTCGAGCGTCGCGAGCGCGTCGTCGGCGTCGTCGTCGTCGAGCAGCAGCAGCGCGACGGATCGAAAATGACGAGAGGAGCTTCTCGCACGCGCTCTATTGCGCCGCGCGATGCTCGAGCTTTGAGCATCGAGGAGGAAGAGCAACCCATGGACACACATATTAGAATTTGTATGTGGGTTCATCACACGCGAACGGTTTCCGACTTTTTCCACCTTCTTCGAGCGCAAGAAATGCGCATACAAACTACAAGAGCATGTCGACTCGTTTTGCACGAACGAAATCAGTCGGTCGGCGCGAACCGTCGCGCGCGCGGTCCTACAAACTTCAAGTCAACTCGATAGTTGGCGTGCGCTGCTTGCTTGGTGCTGGCCATTGCCCAATGCACATGAACGTCTGCGCGCTTGCTTCAAGACACTTGCTCGCTCTCATCCTCTCTCTGTGCACACACTGTGCGCTCTGTGTGTGGGCACACCTGCGTATTGATCAGGAAGCCGACGCGCGTGTTGCCCATCGATGACGACGACGACTGCTGCTGCCTTTGCTCTTGACCAACGTTGCACACACGCACGCACGGTGGACCATCCCGATTATCCCGATCGATCAATCGATCGATGGCCATCGACAGATTGACCACGTCACACACACAATCTCTCACTCAATCGCCTCGACTCGAGTCAACAGCGAGTCTCTCACGCCTCTCACGCCAGCGCAATGCAACGTGCCAGACAAGCAACGCAATTGACAGAAGATGCCTCGTGTTCACTGCTCGCACTGGGGCTCTCGCTCCGCGGTGTCTATTGCTTCAGTAGCAGCCGGTGCTATACTCTTCGTCGGCGACACGAGCGCGGCGCTTGTGAGACTCGAGTGTTCGTCCGTTGTAGCAGTGCTAGTGCTAGCAACGAGCAAGAGCGCGTCGACGCTGCGTCGGCGCTCGAGCAGGAGCTTCACCGGTGGATTCGTGGCAGGTGCGTGCTCGTTGTGGTGGTGCTGGTGGTGGTTGTTTGTTGCGTGGCCGTGACCAAGCGACTTGGCAGCCGAGCTCCGCCGCGTCGGTGTCGTCGACGACGCTGGACTCTTTGTCGACTACGTGGCGCGTTCATACGCGAGCGGCAACGCGTGAGTCTCACGCATCGTCTACAGCGACAGCGCCGGACAATTGAGAGAGAGACACACACACTTCATACGACAACGTACGGGCTGCAGCGTGAGCGTGACTTTGCTCGGGACGCTCGCGATCGCGTTGCTGCTCGACTTGCTCGGCGTCGCACCATGGGCACCAAGCGGCTTGCTGCTATGTCTGTGAGCACGAGACAGCGAGTAGTCTGGTCCAGCTCAGTGCGACGGATCCACGCTACGGCATACCATCATCATCTCTCCCATCAGTCAAGCACGTGGAAGCCTCACCGTTTGACTTTGTCGCCGAGCGAACTGCTGCTTAGTGGCAGCGTGCCAGGTGTCGATTGCGCCACTGTAGCCTCGCTCTGTGTTGCTTGTGGCTCGCGCTTCTTCTTGTCGTTCTGACGGCATACGCAGGTGGCAAGAGGTATCCGTGAGCTTCTCAGGACAGCCAATGGCGCCTCGCACACACACACTGAGCGATCCCACGCACGAACCTTCTCGACCATCTCTTCGAATGTCTTAGCGTCCGAGCCAAAGACCTCTGGTCCAAACAGCGCTGCGAGCACGAGCGCTGCGCCGCGGCGGTGGTACACCGTCACGCCGTCTGCGCGCGTCTCTGTGCCCGTCTCGTCGACTGCCGAGCGCAGACTGAAGCCCAAGCCGAGGCCAAAGACGTTCGCGACTGGCACAAGTGTGTCTTTTGAGGCACCGGGTGCACCAGCTTGCTGCTGTGGCTGTTGCTGCAGGCGCGCTGTGAGGTCGAGCTTCACGACGCCGTTCTCTTCGTAGAACGCGATCGCATTGCCTTGAGCGTCAAAGCCCGGGATCACGCGCGTCTTGTAGCCGCAGCACCAGACAATCGCGCTCGCAGACTCGTACGCCTTGGCCGTGAGGCTCTGACTGCCGTGCTGGTTCACGTGAAAGAGCCGCACGCGCGTCTCGCGACCTGCTTTCACGTCTTTGAACAAGTTCTTCGAGTCTTCACGCAGGCCTGTGAACGTGTTCACGCACCCGGTGCGGTCCACGCGACTGCTGTCGACGCCGTCGGCTTCAGCGTCTTTCTTGGACGCGTAGTAGCACCGAATCGGCATGCGGTGGAGGATCGTGATGTCTTTCGGCTTGAAGACTGCGAACGGGTCGACTTTGCTGGGCTTGCGGACGCTCTCGCACTTGACCAGCGGTGTTGTCGCTGTCGATAGTGTCGTGGCGCCAGACGACGCGACTAGTGGCTCGAGACTCACGGGTGTGATCACGAGCTCTTTCAGCGCTGGCAGCGCGCTCTTCTTTGTCGGCGAGTTGTCTGTGCTTGGTGCGGCTTTGCTCTCAGGGTTCTCGTCCACAGGTGGCACCGGTTCTGCTGTGACTGTTGTCAGCGCAGCATCGAGCTGCTGTGGCTGCGACTGTGGTAGTTGTTGCTGAGCACTGCTGCTGGACTTGCACTTGATGCTAATGGTACTGCCCCGAGACGTCGTGCTAGTGCTCTTGGTACTAAAGCGATTCAAGAGCATCCACGCGACCGAGAACGAGCTGTGCGAGCCGCCGACGATGCACACCTTTCGATCCGGCGCTTTGAGCAAGTGTTCGCGGAGCTGCGCAAAGCCGTCTTCGCGCAAGCACGTCTCGGACGTGAACAGTTTGGCGTTGAGAGCTGGCGTGTCGAGCGTCGGGAGCTCTTGCTTGCCACCCATTGCGAGTGCCAAGTGTTCAGTGTACAGCACGACAGGCTCGCCACTCGAGTTCTTTGCTTCGACGCGGATCACGCCGTTCTCGAGGACGTCGAAGCGCGTTGCGCGTGTGTGGAGCAAGCACGCACTTGTGTCGCTGTGCGCTGCCACTTCGGCGAGCACGCGACTGCCGACGTACGTGAGGAAGTTGCCCATCTCAACGAGACACGCTGGTGCAAGTCCGATCTGCTCGAGTCGCTGCGTGCTCGCGTGCTCACGCGCGTGCTCAAGGAACGTGTCCTTGATGCTCTCGGGCGGGTCCAAGTCGGGCTTCTCGTCGAGGACGCTACTGAGCAAGCTCTTGGCAAATGTGTTCGAGTTGATGAGGTAGTGCCCAAGGTTCCCCGACCCAAACGAGCTCGCGTCGCCGTCGTGGAGCACTGCGACACCCTTTTGCGTGCGACCGCATCGAGCGCTCAGGTCGAGGTCGCGCTGTGTGCCGTGGCGCGCAGGATCCAGGAGACGCGGGAGGAAGCCCGTGCGCGCGGCGCGAATGAACACGCCAATGCCTGCAGGACCACCGCCGACGATCACGAGCTTGTGGAGTCCTTCGTCGGTCGATGCCATGCTGTTGCGAGTAGTGTGCTCTGCTTCGAAGCGCGAGTGACTCGCTCGCACACGCCAACAGCAATGAACAGCATCGAGGATCAATGTAGCCATGTTTTTTTGTAGCCATGTCTATTTTGGTATTTGATGTGGTCACACAATGTCACTATACTGTGGGCAATGTCACTATTCAATGTGGTACCTCTGAACTGATCAGAATTCTTATTCTGATCCACGATGACAACTTAGCTCGGTTGGTGCCAACATCGTGAGTCACTTTGGTGTCTTCTTTGACACAGACGACGATGCTGTTGTGTGGTGACGCGGACGCGGTGGTCGCAGTGGCGTCGCGTAACTCGCGCGCAGCTCAGCGTCAGTACCGAATGGCGTTCGGAGCGCTGAGGCCGTCGATCGGATGCTGCTCAAGCGATCACGGACGCTGCGCGGTCCAGTCGACGTGATTGAGGGCGAAGCGAGCGGTCGTTTTCGACTGCCAGACGCAGCTCGACTCGTCTTGCTCTGGCGGCGTCGCTAGAGCAAGAGCAACAGAGTCACGTTCTGTCAGCCTATGCCCTCCATTCACACCGTCCTATCAATCGAGAGAGCATGAGTGGCTATCGAACGCACCGTCTGTGCTTCGAGGCGACTCGCGAGCTTTTCTCGACTTGACGACTCGCGGACTTCGAACGTCGGCGTACTTAGGATGCGCTCTGTCTCGACATGGAGCAGTGCATTCGAGCGCGTGAGCGTCAGCGCCATAGACATCGTACAATCGCAGACAAGAGCGACGCACCTGGTGTCGCGAGCGGGTCGAGCATCCGTGGCGTGCCTTCAATGTCGCCCCACGTCATGAGCGGACTCGCGTCAACGCCTGGGACGATCAACGGCGTCATCTGCACCAGCTGGTTCTCTTCGCGCACGCTCGCTGCTGTATCTGCTGTTGACACTGCCAGGTACTGCGTTGTTCATCCACATGGTCGAGTGAGCTCGAGCCACTCGGGTACAGCGAACGCAGTCCAGCGCGGAAACGACGTACGCTGTCGACAGTTCCTGCGGCTCTTGGGAACCGCGAGTTTGCGTAGACAGTCGTCTTTGGCGCCTTGGGCGGTCGGCCAGACGCACTGCGACTGCTACTACTTGCGCCGTTCTCAAGCAGCAATGTACTCGTGTCGGACACCTAGCGCCACCATCGCCACACGACAACACGCCGCACACTGTCAGTCCGTCTCGCGTCAGAGGATATCTCAGGGCTCTCACACGGCCCACTGAGACTCGAGATCGTACCCGGCAGATCGCGCGCGTCTCGCTGAGCTCTGGTGGGAACAGCAGCGGGTTCCGCGCTCGGAACGGCCACGAGTCTGGCGCACTCGGTCGCGTGTCGATCGGTCCTGTCGCGTGCATTGAAGACCAAGCACTCGCGTGTGAGTCTCTAAGTTACGGCCACGCACGAGTCGCTAACGTCTGTTCATATCACAACAGCAGCAGCACGTCACCTTTTGGTGCGCACACTTGATCGACGATCTGCCGCTGCGCCTTGGAGATCCACGTGCCGTCGCGCAGCAGATGGAGCTTCGGGTCGCCGCGCGCGTCGACGTCGAACGCCCAGTGATAGCGCTGCCGATGCTCCTCGACGCTCTTGTCCTGCAACACACTGAACGACGCATTGTCTTCAGATGTGTGTGTCGCCTGCACGACAGAGGACGATACACAGTGGTTAGTCCCTACTGATGTCGATAGGCCCTCCCGTTCGTCTATACTTTAGTGCTAGCGAGTGCTCGCTGTCGTACCACAAAGCGGCCGAGCGTCATGCTTGCGCTACCGATGCTGTTGTTTGCTGGTGCGTTGAGTTCGTCTGTGTGGCTGTTGGTGGTCTCTGACGCTGCTGCTGTAGATGCAGTTGCCTCGTTGAACACGACGAGCTGCTCGTCATGACGTGTCGGCGTCGGCTGGTCCCATTCTGATCGCTCACACGTGGACTGAACGGCTGGAGTCGCACTGCTACTAGCATGTGTAGACCGAAGAGCTGTCGCTGTTGGCCGCAAGTCTGTCTTAGAGCTGCTGCCGTCGCCATCGAGGAGCTACCGACCGCCAACAGCAACAGCAGCAATGTATCACGCTGTCAGTACTGATGTTTGCTGCATGTCTGCTGCATGTCTAGTTAAACAGGTTCAGGCAGAACGCGTGACGCACCGCGTGCTGTCGTCGCAGCACTGGGAGATCAGGAAAGAAGTCGCGCTCGATGATGTGCTCGAGCTGCTCGACGTACTCGTCTTCTTCGAGCACGCGCTTCGTGCTCATGCTTGTGTCTTGTGTCGTTCCGTGTAAGCAAAACTGCTCCAACTATCACAAAGGAAAATCAATTACTTCATTATGCCCCAAATGTGCTACAGATTGTACTTTATGCTCCTACTGCAAGTGGTCGGTCATACAGTGCAAGCGCTTACTGTGTGTCTCCAGTCCGTCGAGCTTGTCGAAGCTCAATCCACCACAGCTACAGGACATCAAGCGCTCTGTCGACTAGAAACTAAACGATGATATTCTTTGCGTTAGCGCGGTAGCTTCAAGAGAACGTGTGTGTGCACGCGCTGGCGCCTCGGATCATCCTTGTGCCCAGTGTTCCTTGTGCCCAGTGTTGGCGCTCGTTTGAGCTGCTGGAGTCCATTTGTTGTGCCCCATCCATCTTTGTGAGCGTATTTTCATCACTCTTCTACTCCACAACAAGCTCAAACTCGAAATGATATGATGAGGTCACTCCACAGCAGCTGCCATGACAGCGGAGCTTGTGCACCTCGAGCACATCGCGACGTGCGTCGGACGCACAGACGTCCAGCTCGCGGCCGTCGTGCAGCAGATCTCGCGCGGTCGGCGCGCAGTCGTCGGTGCGGCGCAGCACGTGCGTCCGTACCATGTGCTGCACGTGGCTGATGCGACGCGTGCATTCGTCAAGATGACGTGCTGGGGCGACGACACACCGATGCTGTCGCTCCAGGACCACGCGCCAGGCGACGCGGCGCTGCGCGTCGGCGACATCGCGCTCTTCTCTGGGTACGCATTGCGTATGTGCGTATGTGCGTGCATTACACATCGCGCAGCGTGTAGAGTGTGAGCGAGTGTGGCTATGCTGACATAGCACACATACTCACCCGTGTCTGCTCTGTTGCTGCTGGTCTCTCTCGCCCACGCGTGCACTTACACATACACATACGCACACGCGCACTCACGCCCTTGCACGCCCTCTCACATACGTACACATGCACACACACACATGTACACATACACACACGCAGCATCCAGATCAAGTCGTTCCGTGGCAACGTCGAGGCGCAGTTCACGCGCTCGGCCTCGCGCGTGCAGCTCCTGTACCGTCGCGACCGGTACTTCAACACGCGCGACGTCAGTCTGACGACACTCTACCCGATGATCGAGTGGTACAAGCAGCACCGGCGCGAGTTCTTTCTCGTCGACAGCACGGCCATCAGTAGCAGTAGCAGTAGCAGTAGCAACAACACCATCATGGGCGGCGACAGCAGCGAGCGCCAGGACACTACTACTACTGCTGCTGCGCTGACGTCTGGCACTGGTGCGTCGTTGCCCCCGACGCGACGCCGCACAAAGATCCGCGACTTGCGCGAGCACATGGTCGCCACGGTGCTCTGCCGCGTGCGCGAGCTCAAGCCATCAGAGGCTGCGGCACTCGGCGCGCAGCTCGCGCGGCCGTCGACGCGCTCGGACGCGACGGACTTTGACGGCGCGCTCTTGCGCGAGGTCGTGATGCAGGACCACGCGCGCGACTGGATGGTTGTGAACCTCTGGGACCAGCACGCCGAGGCGAAGAGCGTCGCGCGCGTGCTCGCGCACCGCGGACTCGTGGAGCTCCGCGGCGTCGTCGTGAGCCTCAACGCGCTCTCGAGCCGCTTGCTCGCGAACACGACGCCGCAGACGCAGATCTGCTTGATCGACGCTGCGGCCGCGGCGCACGACGCCGAGGTGCACGCGGTCGAGCGGAGCTTGGGGCTCGGGACTTCGCCGGTCAAGACGCGGCCGGCAGTGTACACGTCGCTCGACGCGCTCGAGTCCGTCGCGACTGACACTGCGACAGGTGCAGATGACAGTGTCGTCGTCGCAGTCGACAGCGTTCGCATCGAGCGCATCTGTCTAGCGAGGTGCGTGTTCAGCAGTAGGAGTAGTAGTAGTAGTCATAGTGGCGACAGCGATGGCCGCAGTAGCAGCAGCAGCAGAAACAGCTATGTGCTACCGCAGCACACGCCGCTGCTTGTCGAGGGCGTCTGCAGCGTCTGCGGAGACGTGCTGCCCGAGCGCACGCCTGGCGCCGTGCCGCTGCAGTACACCACGTGTGTGAAGCGCTGCCGAGCGCGCCGCGGCACGAGCGACCGGCGGTGGCGCTACCGTCCGACGCAGATCGTGCTGTGCGATGCGCACGAGCAGCGGATGCAGCTGCCAGTGGAGCAGGACGCGCTCATCGAGCTACTCGGCAACATCCGACCCGAGCTACTCGCGTCAGCGCCGAGTGGCGGGTCCGCGTCGCCACCGCCGTTCGACGTCAAGAGCGCAGTCGCCGCGCTACTGAGCGCGCTCGTTAGCGACAGAGCGCAGACGTTCCGCGCAGAGATCCGCGTGACGCGGATAGTGTCGCAAGGCGGCGGCGACTCGCAGCACTCGCGCAGCAGCAGCACGGGCGGACTGAGCCAGGATACGCAGCAGCAGCAGTCGCCGTCGCAGCGCGTGAGCTACACGCTAGTGTCGCTCGGCGCGAGTCCCAAGCACCGTCTCGTGCTGGTCTAGTTGAATGGACACTGCGGTCGTTTACTAGCGCGAGACAGCGAGCGACTGTGTGCCTCATGTCGGAAGACGCGGCAGCTCGTAGACGCCGTCAGTGTCAGTACCAGCACCAACGTCTGGTTCAGTGTCAGTACCGGCCGCAGTAGCGCGGCTGTAGACGAGCAGAGGTCATCGAGTCGCCTCTTTCATCGTGCAGGGCAAGTGAGAGGGAGCAAGACCGAGAGCAAGATAGACTGCAATGGAAGAGAGGCATCGTGTTGATTGATGGTGTTCGTGTGCATGGGCTATGAGGAGGAGAGGCACTGCAAGCGACCGGCTCGACAGATTGCCAGGGAGCTCAAGCACAGCGCGAGTACGTGCAGACTCGATGCCGTACGAGCGAGTGTACGAGCACAAGCAGTGCGCTTCGCGGCTGGCTCGCTGGTCGGCAGGTCGATCGTGAATGTAAAGAGCGTGCATGCGAGGGCAGCGGAGTCGGCTGTCCAGCACCGCTCAGTTCGGCTTAGTTGAGCTGGCCAGCGACCGCACCGACGAGGCGCGACGGCGCACCCGCAGCGCTCTTGAGGTAGCACACCGGCTGGCCCGGGTTGTTGTTGATGTACGTGTACGCCTTGCAGCCCGGCGTCTTGGCGCACTCGTCACAGCAGAGCGTCGGGTGGTTCACGTACACGGCCTTGATGTCGTTGCCGTAGAAGTCCGTGTCCGTTTGTTGGCGACTGCACTGCGCAGGCGGGTCGAGGCACTGGTAGTAGTTGTCGTTCCACGACTGGCAGTACTGGTTGCCCGAGCAGCAACCCACGCCACTGCGGTCACCACACGCACCGAACGGCGCCGTGTTGCACGCCGGCGTTGGCGGGCTCGGTGGCGAAGAGCCGTTCACGATACCCGAGACCGCACCGGTGAGCGGACGACGGTCGGTCGCAGCGCCGCTCTTGAGGTAGCACACAGGCGAGCCCGGGTTGTTGTTGATGAACGTGTAGCTCGTGCAGCCCGGCGTGTTCGCGCAGATGTCGCAGCAGACCTCCGGCTGCACGCCGTACACGGCCTTGATGTCGTCTCCGTAGAAGTCCGTGTTGGTGAACTGCTGCGAGCACTGTGCAGGCGCGTCACGGCACTGGAAGTAGTTGTCGTTCCACGGCTGGCAGTACTGATTGTCCGGGCAGCACGAGATGCCGCCGTTGTTGCCGCAGTAGCCGAACGACGCAGTCGAGCAGGCGTCAGCGGTGGCGACGAGCGCAGCAGCGACGACGGCAGCGAAGGTCGCGAAACGAGTGGACGGAGCGGACGGAGCGAACATGGTCGTTGGTAGGTCGGCGAAGTAGGGGACCGGAGGTGGTAGTGGAGGAGGCGCTTGCAGAGTTGATCGCAAATCGAAGAGTGAGCGATCTATCGATGCGGATCCCGACGCTGATGTCGATGCGTTCGTGCGTCCTCGAGCGTGGGCTGCGTCGATCCCAGGCGAGTCGAGCTAATGCAGTCGCGCCGAGTCAAACATTGTCGAGGAGAGTGTCGATGCGACAGGAGCGCCGTGCCAGAGGTTGGTCAAGAGTGTATCGGCTGGTCGCTCCGTGGACTCGCGTCGACATGTAGGATCCAGATTCGGTCAGACCCGGGTTGAAGCGAACACCGAGCGCGTGTTTGTTTCGCTGCTGCTGCCGTTGCCGTTGTTGTTTGCCAAGTACAAGTACTCTTGCTCGTCTGCTGTTCGTTGTTTGTTGTTTGCTGGAGCGGATCTGCGCTTGCTCTGTCTGCGACGCCTTGCAGTTGAGATCAATGTTGGTACAAGCAGGTTGTACGCTGTAGCACAAAGCACGCAGTACGCAGTGCGTAGTGGAGAGGAGACGCAGCGCTCGCTCGGACCAGACTCGACCATGCCGATGACAGCAAACAGCAAACAGCAAACGCGGCGGATGCGACGGTGTCGACGAGCAGGATGTTTGGCTTTGGCTGCTTTGGGTGAGCTTGACAGCGCTCGCGCTTGTGATTTTTCAGTCGCGTCAAGAGTAGAGGAGGCGACGTCTCGTTGTCGCTGTTGAGTTCATGGCGCGACCACTTGGCATGTCATGTGACAGCTCACTGGATTGTGCGGCATGCAGGTCTGAGTCGGGCAAAGACCTCAAGTCCACGAAGGCGACAGCGACAGCTACAACCGCCTTGGCCAGCGCGAGGGTGCTCACGGGAACAATGGTCCTCGACCGAGAACAAGTACGCCGATGTGTCTTCTCACAAGACAACCGAGTGTCACCTCCAGAGCCGTGTAAGAACGATCGAGTGGGGCATACCGGTAGCAATGAAGCCGCAGTAGAAGGATCGCCGTTGATGCCCTGGAGTATCCACACTGTGACGTGAGCCACTCGAGAGGCGGAACAGCCTTGCACCCACTCCATCCAAACATTTCGCCAGCGCTGGCACTTGACACGCATCGGCCTGGCAGCAACTCAGATGATCAACCTCAGCAACAGTAGGCACAGACATCGCGAGCGCGTCGGCACCAATAGCGAGCGAAAAATCACAAGCGCGAGCGCTGTCAAGCTCACCCAAAGCAGCCAAAGCCAAACATCCTGCTCGTCGACACCATCGCATCCGCCGCGTTTGCTGTTTGCTGTTTGCTGTCATCGGCATGGTCGAGTCTGGTCCGAGCGAGCGCTGCGTCTCCTCTCCACTACGCACTGCGTACTGCGTGCTTTGTGCTACAGCGTACAACCTGCTTGTACCAACATTGATCTCAACTGCAAGGCGTCGCAGACAGAGCAAGCGCAGATCCGCTCCAGCAAACAACAAACAACGAACAGCAGACGAGCAAGAGTACTTGTACTTGGCAAACAACAACGGCAACGGCAGCAGCAGCGAAACAAACACGCGCTCGGTGTTCGCTTCAACCCGGGTCTGACCGAATCTGGATCCTACATGTCGACGCGAGTCCACGGAGCGACCAGCCGATACACTCTTGACCAACCTCTGGCACGGCGCTCCTGTCGCATCGACACTCTCCTCGACAATGTTTGACTCGGCGCGACTGCATTAGCTCGACTCGCCTGGGATCGACGCAGCCCACGCTCGAGGACGCACGAACGCATCGACATCAGCGTCGGGATCCGCATCGATAGATCGCTCACTCTTCGATTTGCGATCAACTCTGCAAGCGCCTCCTCCACTACCACCTCCGGTCCCCTACTTCGCCGACCTACCAACGACCATGTTCGCTCCGTCCGCTCCGTCCACTCGTTTCGCGACCTTCGCTGCCGTCGTCGCTGCTGCGCTCGTCGCCACCGCTGACGCCTGCTCGACTGCGTCGTTCGGCTACTGCGGCAACAACGGCGGCATCTCGTGCTGCCCGGACAATCAGTACTGCCAGCCGTGGAACGACAACTACTTCCAGTGCCGTGACGCGCCTGCACAGTGCTCGCAGCAGTTCACCAACACGGACTTCTACGGAGACGACATCAAGGCCGTGTACGGCGTGCAGCCGGAGGTCTGCTGCGACATCTGCGCGAACACGCCGGGCTGCACGAGCTACACGTTCATCAACAACAACCCGGGCTCGCCTGTGTGCTACCTCAAGAGCGGCGCTGCGACCGACCGTCGTCCGCTCACCGGTGCGGTCTCGGGTATCGTGAACGGCTCTTCGCCACCGAGCCCGCCAACGCCGGCGTGCAACACGGCGCCGTTCGGTGCGTGTGGTGACCGCAGTGGCGTGGGTTGCTGCTCGGGCAACCAGTACTGCCAGTCGTGGAACGACAACTACTACCAGTGCCTCGACCCGCCTGCGCAGTGCAGTCGCCAACAAACGGACACGGACTTCTACGGCAACGACATCAAGGCCGTGTACGTGAACCACCCGACGCTCTGCTGTGACGAGTGCGCCAAGACGCCGGGCTGCAAGGCGTACACGTACATCAACAACAACCCGGGCCAGCCGGTGTGCTACCTCAAGAGCGCTGCGGGTGCGCCGTCGCGCCTCGTCGGTGCGGTCGCTGGCCAGCTCAACTAAGCCGAACTGAGCGGTGCTGGACAGCCGACTCCGCTGCCCTCGCATGCACGCTCTTTACATTCACGATCGACCTGCCGACCAGCGAGCCAGCCGCGAAGCGCACTGCTTGTGCTCGTACACTCGCTCGTACGGCATCGAGTCTGCACGTACTCGCGCTGTGCTTGAGCTCCCTGGCAATCTGTCGAGCCGGTCGCTTGCAGTGCCTCTCCTCCTCATAGCCCATGCACACGAACACCATCAATCAACACGATGCCTCTCTTCCATTGCAGTCTATCTTGCTCTCGGTCTTGCTCCCTCTCACTTGCCCTGCACGATGAAAGAGGCGACTCGATGACCTCTGCTCGTCTACAGCCGCGCTACTGCGGCCGGTACTGACACTGAACCAGACGTTGGTGCTGGTACTGACACTGACGGCGTCTACGAGCTGCCGCGTCTTCCGACATGAGGCACACAGTCGCTCGCTGTCTCGCGCTAGTAAACGACCGCAGTGTCCATTCAACTAGACCAGCACGAGACGGTGCTTGGGACTCGCGCCGAGCGACACTAGCGTGTAGCTCACGCGCTGCGACGGCGACTGCTGCTGCTGCGTATCCTGGCTCAGTCCGCCCGTGCTGCTGCTGCGCGAGTGCTGCGAGTCGCCGCCGCCTTGCGACACTATCCGCGTCACGCGGATCTCTGCGCGGAACGTCTGCGCTCTGTCGCTAACGAGCGCGCTCAGTAGCGCGGCGACTGCGCTCTTGACGTCGAACGGCGGTGGCGACGCGGACCCGCCACTCGGCGCTGACGCGAGTAGCTCGGGTCGGATGTTGCCGAGTAGCTCGATGAGCGCGTCCTGCTCCACTGGCAGCTGCATCCGCTGCTCGTGCGCATCGCACAGCACGATCTGCGTCGGACGGTAGCGCCACCGCCGGTCGCTCGTGCCGCGGCGCGCTCGGCAGCGCTTCACACACGTGGTGTACTGCAGCGGCACGGCGCCAGGCGTGCGCTCGGGCAGCACGTCTCCGCAGACGCTGCAGACGCCCTCGACAAGCAGCGGCGTGTGCTGCGGTAGCACATAGCTGTTTCTGCTGCTGCTGCTACTGCGGCCATCGCTGTCGCCACTATGACTACTACTACTACTCCTACTGCTGAACACGCACCTCGCTAGACAGATGCGCTCGATGCGAACGCTGTCGACTGCGACGACGACACTGTCATCTGCACCTGTCGCAGTGTCAGTCGCGACGGACTCGAGCGCGTCGAGCGACGTGTACACTGCCGGCCGCGTCTTGACCGGCGAAGTCCCGAGCCCCAAGCTCCGCTCGACCGCGTGCACCTCGGCGTCGTGCGCCGCGGCCGCAGCGTCGATCAAGCAGATCTGCGTCTGCGGCGTCGTGTTCGCGAGCAAGCGGCTCGAGAGCGCGTTGAGGCTCACGACGACGCCGCGGAGCTCCACGAGTCCGCGGTGCGCGAGCACGCGCGCGACGCTCTTCGCCTCGGCGTGCTGGTCCCAGAGGTTCACAACCATCCAGTCGCGCGCGTGGTCCTGCATCACGACCTCGCGCAAGAGCGCGCCGTCAAAGTCCGTCGCGTCCGAGCGCGTCGACGGCCGCGCGAGCTGCGCGCCGAGTGCCGCAGCCTCTGATGGCTTGAGCTCGCGCACGCGGCAGAGCACCGTGGCGACCATGTGCTCGCGCAAGTCGCGGATCTTTGTGCGGCGTCGCGTCGGGGGCAACGACGCACCAGTGCCAGACGTCAGCGCAGCAGCAGTAGTAGTAGTGTCCTGGCGCTCGCTGCTGTCGCCGCCCATGATGGTGTTGTTGCTACTGCTACTGCTACTGCT
Source organism: Pythium guiyangense (assembly GCA_003730235.1). NCBI lineage: Eukaryota > Oomycota > Peronosporomycetes > Pythiales > Pythiaceae > Pythium > Pythium guiyangense. The sequence continues at coordinate 58,999 of QXDM01000057.1, read as the reverse complement.
ACTGATGGCCGTGCTGTCGACGAGAAAGAACTCGCGCCGGTGCTGCTTGTACCACTCGATCATCGGGTAGAGTGTCGTCAGACTGACGTCGCGCGTGTTGAAGTACCGGTCGCGACGGTACAGGAGCTGCACGCGCGAGGCCGAGCGCGTGAACTGCGCCTCGACGTTGCCACGGAACGACTTGATCTGGATGCTGCGTGTGTGTATGTGTACATGTGTGTGTGTGCATGTGTACGTATGTGAGAGGGCGTGCAAGGGCGTGAGTGCGCGTGTGCGTATGTGTATGTGTAAGTGCACGCGTGGGCGAGAGAGACCAGCAGCAACAGAGCAGACACGGGTGAGTATGTGTGCTATGTCAGCATAGCCACACTCGCTCACACTCTACACGCTGCGCGATGTGTAATGCACGCACATACGCACATACGCAATGCGTACCCAGAGAAGAGCGCGATGTCGCCGACGCGCAGCGCCGCGTCGCCTGGCGCGTGGTCCTGGAGCGACAGCATCGGTGTGTCGTCGCCCCAGCACGTCATCTTGACGAATGCACGCGTCGCATCAGCCACGTGCAGCACATGGTACGGACGCACGTGCTGCGCCGCACCGACGACTGCGCGCCGACCGCGCGAGATCTGCTGCACGACGGCCGCGAGCTGGACGTCTGTGCGTCCGACGCACGTCGCGATGTGCTCGAGGTGCACAAGCTCCGCTGTCATGGCAGCTGCTGTGGAGTGACCTCATCATATCATTTCGAGTTTGAGCTTGTTGTGGAGTAGAAGAGTGATGAAAATACGCTCACAAAGATGGATGGGGCACAACAAATGGACTCCAGCAGCTCAAACGAGCGCCAACACTGGGCACAAGGAACACTGGGCACAAGGATGATCCGAGGCGCCAGCGCGTGCACACACACGTTCTCTTGAAGCTACCGCGCTAACGCAAAGAATATCATCGTTTAGTTTCTAGTCGACAGAGCGCTTGATGTCCTGTAGCTGTGGTGGATTGAGCTTCGACAAGCTCGACGGACTGGAGACACACAGTAAGCGCTTGCACTGTATGACCGACCACTTGCAGTAGGAGCATAAAGTACAATCTGTAGCACATTTGGGGCATAATGAAGTAATTGATTTTCCTTTGTGATAGTTGGAGCAGTTTTGCTTACACGGAACGACACAAGACACAAGCATGAGCACGAAGCGCGTGCTCGAAGAAGACGAGTACGTCGAGCAGCTCGAGCACATCATCGAGCGCGACTTCTTTCCTGATCTCCCAGTGCTGCGACGACAGCACGCGGTGCGTCACGCGTTCTGCCTGAACCTGTTTAACTAGACATGCAGCAGACATGCAGCAAACATCAGTACTGACAGCGTGATACATTGCTGCTGTTGCTGTTGGCGGTCGGTAGCTCCTCGATGGTGACGGTAATAGCTCAAAGATGTGATTGTTGGCTGAGTAGCGCCGCGACAGCCTATTTTGCATTGCGAGCGCATATATGGGGGACATAAGTAGTAATGGTCAGGCACAAGTAGTAGTTAATTTTTTTTGCAACACCTGTTTGTAACACCAAAGCGTCCGTCTGTGTCATTTAATAAAGCAAATTTCCAAAAGTATCATTTCCTATAACGCAGCCCTCTGGTGTAAAGAAAATTATGTGCCACGTTGACGCTACTACAAAACGTATATTTCATAAAGGCGGGGCGATGAACCCCCTAAATCGCCCAGGGACTATGGAGTATCATTTGAAACGAAACGACCTGTCGAGACAACCACATGCAACAAATTGGAACGAATTAATTGAAGATTTTTGATTTTGATACTTCAATACTTAGTATATAAATACTAAAATGTGTAGCTACTTGATGAACACTGGTCGTTTCTGCCCGAAAGCTTTAGGGAAGGGTAGATGTGAGAGACATAGTGATTTAAATAAGTTTAAGCCACATGTTATCTGTCCGACTGTTTCAGAGTCGATGATGATGAAAGCAAACCAAGCATCACTCCCAGATGTTGTAGAATGTCCTTGTGGTACAACTGTCAAGCGATGGAATCTTGCTCACCACTGTAAATTTCCAAAACATATTGCATGGATGGAATTAATGCCAGAGCATAAGAATATTTCATGGTGGGGGCCGAAAATTGGATTTGGAAGTAATTTCAATATAACTGAGAACATTGAAAGTGATTAAGGTGGTATAATATAAGATATAAAAACCCTCCCCATACTCCTTTCCTAATTATTCGTATTTTTGTTTGTTTTGTTTTTTTTCCTATGGGAGTAGAGGGGGAGGATTTTTGGTAATTTTCGTTTGTAACACTTCCGACGGTGTCAAATACGGTTCTTCGCAGATCCGGTATTTTACTAGTACTTCCACTTGATACAAGTATTGGATGGTACCGTCCTTCGCAGGCGCCGGTACTGAATCGGTACGTCTACCGATAATCTCTGAAGATGCAATAGTCATGATTGAGAGGTACGCGTGAAATGTTGTCCGCGGCGGGGTTTGAACCCACAACATCCCGATTGGAACTTTCAGCCAAGACCACTACACCAATTCAGAGGTCGAGAAAAATATGAAAACTATCCCTATTAATAACAAAGTGATCCTGACACTTTCTTTTGAATAATATACAAGCACAAGTGATAATGGTATATGATCGTGAAAAATACATGCAACATCGAGAGCAGGCGTCTGAGGCTCAGAAAAAGTACTACCAGAAGAATCGAGAACGCATCTTAGACAAGCAACGTGAGTATGACACTCTCCATCGTGATGAGAAAATTGAGAAGTCGCGAGCGAGAAGGGTGAAGGAAAACAGTCCAGTAGAGCTACCAAACATTAATTAATTTTTTTCTCAAAAATTATCAACCTTAACATATAGAACAAAAGTTGGATTATACAAACATTCGAACTATCACATTCATAGTCATAGCTAAAAAGATTTGATCTTGATACATTTTTTACCAAATATATTATACAATCATGCAGAAATATTTGATCAAAGGATTTGAGCGTCTCAACATCAAACTAACACCATGGAACATGAAGAGTGGTGTAAAGTACCGCCTTCGAGTGAATGACAAGTTTCGTAAGAAATATATCTCCAACGTCACTCGTCCATCGAACATGAAGCTTATTGCTAAGACATACAACGTAAAGCTGACGGACCTTGAGAAGAACCTTTCTAAGAACTACAAGAAGGAAACAAAAATTACGAAAGAAAAGTCAAACAAGCATGACGAGTATCAGCTTTACGAGGATATCGATCAAAGTCAATTTTACCAAGCGCTTGAGAAAGCATTGAACAAGCAAACACGTGCTTTCAAAGTGAATATTCAACTTGGCTTCATTCTTAAAGATTATGAAACAAAAGAGGAAATTTATTGGGATCCGCGAATGAATAGTCTTGTATTTAATGACTATGTAGTTGTTGCGAGACGGTCAGATATCAAAGAGAAAGTAATTAATCCAATTCAAACAATGGATCTTGCTGATGGATTGCCTTACCCGAAAAGTGGGTTTAAGCTCAAATCAATCGTTTCATTTAGAACGTGTGTTCATTTTTTGAACCATACTCTTGGAGACAATGTTGAAATTCCTTCTTTCATCAAAGATAACCGCCATGTTATCAATTTTCCAAAGACTGAGAACAAATGTGTATTCTTTTGCATTGCTTACGCTCTTGTCGAGAAGAAGCCACAATATCGAAACATGTCTGGGCTTGTGAAGTTGGCAGTCCAGAAATATTGTGAGCACAAGAGATTGAACTACTCTGTGAAATTTTACAAGGACTTTCAACCAATCGACATTATGCAATTCCATGAGCTTGAAGAAATATTTCAGATCAATATCAATGTATATATGTATAGCGACGAAACAAACGAGCCCTTCGTTATCCGAGTTAGTGAGACTGAGTATCCGAATACATTAAACATGCTCAGTTACAAAGGTCACGCTATGTATATTACCAAAATCGACAACTTTCTTGTTAAACACCCTTGCAGTAAATGTGGTATGATTTTTAATACTTCTAGCAAGCTAAGAGACCACTTCAAAAACAAGTGTGAGAACAAAAATATTGAAATGTTTTCTCAATACCCAAGAAAATATCGCCCAAGTGGAAATCCAATTCAGGGACTCATGAAAAAGTACAAAATTGAAGGTGATCACTACGTTGATAACTTTATTGTGTATGACTTTGAAGCAATCCTGAAGAAAATCGAAGTCAAGTCTGGGGAAAATACTTTCTTCAGTAGCCAGCATATTCCAGTTAGTGTGAGTGTGGGCGATAACCTAACCAATAAAGTCAAGTGCTTCGTCAATGAAGACCCACAGCAGTTATTTAACGATATGTTTGATTACATTTACGACGTACGAACAATTATTGCTCGCAACAATACGCAAAAGTTCGCAAAACTCTTCAACGCGATTGGTTTAGCTATTTCTAATGCAGCAGAAGAAGAGACGCAACCACAGAAGGATATGAATAAGCTCATCGACATTATTGAGACAGTACCCGTGATCGGTTTCAATAGTAGCAAGTACGACATCAATATGGGGAAGCAATATCTTTTCAACTTGATTGGGAAAAGTATTGTTTTCGTTGTCAAGAATCCGAAATACATGTGTATAAAAACGGACAAAATCAAACTTATAGACATCACCAGTTACTTGCCAGCAGGTACAAGCTACAGCGACTATTTGAAAACGTACCTTGGTGAATGTAAGTGTGACAATAAAATTGAATGCACATGTGAGTTAGCAAAGGGGAAATTCTGCTACGAGTACTTAGATAACTTCGAAAAATTGAATGAAACAAAGCTTCCCTCCCAGAGTGACTTTGACTCCACTTTTAGAAACGAAACATGTTCAACAAAAGAATACCAGCGCCTACAATTCGTGTGGAAACATTACAAAATGAAGACGCTTCGGGATCTTTTGGTTTGGTACAATAATTTGGATGTTCAACCCTTTGTCAAGGCTATTATGGCTCAGAGAGAGTTATTTAAACAATTTGAACTTGATATTTTCATCGATGGGATTAGTTTGCCTGGAATTGCCGAAAAAGTGATGTACCAGACATGCTACAACGAGCTACAATTACCAGAGCCAAAAGTAGGTGTTCCATTTGAGGTTAGCACTCGAAAGGTTGAAAGCTATAGATCTCAAGACAAGGAAGCTGGGCGAGAATTCAATTTTACGAAGAAACATTTCAATGAGGTTCTCAACACCCAGAAATACATCTGCTTCCATTGTAATTGCAATTTGAACTTGGTCAATGTCTCTGCAGACCGAATTGATAACTCTATTGGTCATGTTGATGGAAATATTGTTGCTTCATGTTTTAAATGCAATGTCGCTCGTAAAGATATGTCATTTGATCGATTCAAAGAACTTCTGATCACAAAGCTGAATGGAGATAAACTAATTTGGTCAATTGACGAAGAGTACAAACACATCTACCAAAAAATGAAAGACAATATTGTTGGTGGTCCAAGCATTATCTTCAACCGTTACGCCGAGAAGGACCAAACTTACATTAGAACCTTCTGCAACAAAGTCGCAAAAGTTATTGGTTACGATGCCAATGCTCTCTACCTTTGGTGTCTTGGTAATGTCATGCCTTGTGGCCGTCTAACCGACTTTGAACCATATGACGGAATTTTAGATGATATCAAAAATGATAAACTATTTGGTTTCTTGGAATGTGACATCGAGACTCCTGATCAGCTAAAAGAATATTTCAGCGAAATGACGCCAATATTTAAGAATGTTGAAATCCAACCCACTGCTGAAATTATAGGTACTCAAATGCATGAGCAAGTGAAAAATAACTGTGTTACTTGTATGTCTGGGTGTAGTATTAAGTCCGATCACGTGTGTGGCAAGGCATCCAAAAAGTTGATTGGGAGTTACTTCGGGAAGAAAATTTTAATTTACACTCCATTGCTGAAATGGTATCTTTCACATGGCTTAGTAGTTACTAATATGCATTCATTTATTAAAGCTGCTTCTGGTAACCCTTTCAAGAAATTTATGGAGTCTGTATCGGACGCACGTCGAGCTGGTGATTCAGATAAATCGACAGCAATGATTGCCGAGATGATGAAACTGTGTGGAAACAGTGCGTTTGGTCGTTCGGGTATGGATAAAAGCAAGCACCGAGAAGTTGTGTATGAGAATGAAGACGAAAAAATTTCTGAACGTATTGCTCACCATACTTTTCAGGGATCAGACGAAGTTGGGGATGGAATGTATGAAATTACGAAACGTAAGCGTCGCATCATGCTTAGCAACCCAATCCACGTCAGTATTGCTATCTACCAATTAGCAAAGTTGCGTATGCTTCAGTTCTACTATGACTGTATTGACTTCTACATTCCTCGAGAACATTATCAGTATCAAGAAATGGACACTGATTCGGCATACATTGCTTTCTCAGACCCAGAACCATTCAAGAATTTAATCAGACTGGAACTACGAGAGCACTTTGAGAAGCATAAGTATGATTGGTTCCCACGTGATGACACGCCTGCTAACGCTGCGTTTGACCGTCGCAAACCTGGGCTTTTCAAAGAGGAGTGGTCTGGGGATGGTATTGTTTCTCTAAGTAGCAAGAATTACATTTGTTTCAAACCAGATGCGGGTTGCAAATCGAAAGTTTCTGCAAAAGGCGTTCAGCAAAGCGCTGATAAAGTCACAGGGGAGCAAATTGGAAGAAATGCTAATGTTCTAAATCCAGAAGGTTTCAAGCATGTCGTTGAAAAGAAAGTATCGCTTCAAGCAACTAACAAGGGTTTCAGGATTAACAAAGAGCTCAAAAGCATGGTGACATATACGCAGCTGAAAACGGGGTTGAGCTATTACTACGGCAAGCGTAAAGTGCTTGAAGATGGTATTACAACGGTTCCACTTGATATTTAATCGTGAAAGAGGGGACTTTTATGATTAGTGTCATATAGAGCAATGGATAAATTACTTTCAAACATTTATAACGATCCAAGGACTGGCTTCACTTCAGCAGTAAATTTATATAACCGGGCAAAGAAATATGATACGACTATCACTCTCGCTAAAGTAAGAAAGTGGTACGACTCACAAGTACAACTTCAACGTCTTGGTCAGCAGAAAAACAAATTCAATAAATACAAAATAGCTTCGTCAAATCCAAACAGCTGGCAAATTGATTTAGCATTTTGGCACCCTCACACCATCCTAACAGCAATCAATATCAATAGTCGAATTGGTTATGCACGAATATTGCCAAATAAGAAAGCTGAAACCATTCTCAAGGAGCTTAAATTATTTGCAACCATTCATAAACTGAAAGATGTCACGACTGATAATGGTAGCGAGTTTCTAAACAATCAAGTACAGAAGTTCTTCAAGGACAAAAACATACGCCACACAATAAATGAAGCCGGCGAGCACAATACTCTTGGTAAAATTGAACGTTTCAATCGAACTATAAAAGAGCGACTTGCTCGTCTCACTCATGAAAAGGAAGATAATTTGATTACTCAGAAAATGCTATCTGATACAATTGATAACTACAATGGGACGTACCATACTGGAATCAAAGCAACTCCAAACGAAATGAAAGGTAAAGTTATTGATGACGAGTTAGATCACAATAGGAAGGTTAGTGGTAAAGTAGAAGCTCATTTCAATATTGGCGACCATGCGATTGCCAAAGTCCCCAAAAAGACGTTTCAGAAAGGAAATCAGCTATGGAGCAAGACAGTGTATAAAATTATTGGCTTCGACGGCTACAAAATCGAACTAGAGTCAAAGAACAAGCAAGTCATATACAAATCTCCGAATGATATCATGCTCACAAAGGCAGATATCACAGACGCACCAATAGATAAAAACAATAACATTTGGCAAGCTGAGAAAATTTTAGAGCACGAAACGCTGAAGAACGGAAAGAACAAATATTTGGTGAAGTGGGTTGGCTATGACAATCCTACGTGGGAGCATCAGACCAATTTGAGACTTATTGAAAAGGGGAAAGCAAGTAAATTAGAAAAAGCCTATTTTAATGGGCTGGCATAGCCGCCCCGGACGGGTAATTTTATAAAATTACCGCGTCAATTCTATCGGTACTAATATAGAATAAACATGAATGTAATTTATCTTGACGAAAACGGCAAACCAATACCTGAAATGAAACGAGAAGAAACAATGCAAAAGAAGCAGAAAGAAACGGAAACGATTCGGAAATTTTACGAAATTGAACGCAACGTAAAGCCGTGGAAAGGTCCGACACCAATGCATCCATCAAAAATGCTTCTTGCGAGCTATTACGACTTCATAGCGTACAGTGAAGCGTATGAGAAAAGTATCAAGCACAAACCAAAGCATCTTCAAATTCGGCAAGCGAAGAGTTGAGCAAGCTCATTCTCGATTTAATATTTTTTTAATCAACTTTTAACAATAAATATATAGCAAAAATGTTCGTTGGAGGAAATAAACGAGGCGAATACAGCCAAAAACAAAAAGAGTTGCTCAAAAAAGCACAACGTAACCAAGAATATAAGCAAGCTCAAAGAGAAGCGTACAAAAATGCAATTTGGGTTGATGACATCGAAGACAAGCTGGATCTACAAAAAGTTTTATCTGGAGCAGGCGATAAATCGCGTAAATCTAACTATGCATCTTTGATTTCGCTCATGGGGAATGCAAGTAATGATAAAGATAAAGATGAACCTATGCCTCAATCTAAAAGTAACTTTTCTGCAAGTGATATCTACGGAATGATGAGCGACGCGGAGACTGGAAATGATATTGGTGATGTTGATGATAGTCTATCAGACATTGCTGACGATATGGCAGGGACAAACGAAGAAATTGATGACGCCTCATACACCGAACAAGAGCAAAAAGAGGCCCATAACCATGTTAAGGAGTTGTATAAGGAATATAAGTTTCTGGTTGATATGAAAATTTCACCCTATAAACATGACGGTAAAATATCACAGCATGAAATATTAGGGAAGCTAGCCGTTGTATTGAAAGATACTAAGCGACAACCGAAAAGTAAAAAGACAGACGAAGCATACGATTGGGTAAAGACACGTGACTTGGTATTTGGTATTTTGAACATGCAATTAAACAAACACGGAGATGTTCTCAGTCGTCTAAAAGAGCTCGTGAGAAATAAGAGGACAAGAGAGCAAACAAATATGACTAAAGAGGACTTTGACGTCCCTAACCCTTCGAAAGGTATTGATAGCGTTGAAATGGAGGACCGAGCGTGGGGTATCATTGGCGAATTGTTTCAAAAGTATGCGTCCGTGAGAAACGTTAAAAAAATACTCGAACCTGTAGGCTATGATAAGAATGTAATGAAAAATTTCTATCTCGATTACAAAGACGGAGGTATTGTCATAAAAAAACAAAGCAACGAATCGAGAGAACAATGCAATATCACCACAAGTTAGTTGGGGTAATACATTGAATCGTATTCTAAATACATTGAGTGAGAATGGGATTATCGTAAATATTGAAGAAGAGAAACGTGCAAAGGTAATTAATGTCAGCTCTAAGCCATGGTCTAGTGAGAGAGACGAAAAAATGGACCTTGCGAACCAGAGTGGTACAAAGAGAGTAAATGATAGCCCAGGTAAGCAAAAAAAGAAAATTATTACCCCACGCGGCATTCATTCACAAAGCATGGCCCCCTTAGAGTATCGTAAGATGGTTGAAATATTGTATAGCATGAATCCTTGGTTGTCATACACACAGTATGCATTCCATCCCAACACATATGGTAATTCTAAAGTTGTTGTATCTCAACCGTATTGGCTAACCTATGAACGGGAAGTTAGCTCAGATGACGTAATTCGAGGCAAGCTAACTTTAGCCAATAAGAAAGGGGTACGGCCTCACAGTGAAGCCGTTAATACAATGTCTCGAATTGTATGGCCCGCAACATTCGAACGTCTCATTCACTATTTAAATGTAGCGTTACACCATCTTGACAATCCATATGATCTTGATGCTATTAACAACAGTCTTGCAGCAATTGACTCGATGACAAGTAGCAATGTAGAAGATATTGATGATATTGATGTCAGTAACTTTACAAATCGGTTACAAGGCGCTGGCATGCGTCCGCAGCGCAAAGTTGGGCGACCATTCAATTTGAATGATATCAAAGGAAGTGGAACCGCAAGTGACTTGAAATATAAACAAATTGGAAGTAAATTTATCCGTGTCGCCGATCTTGATCAAGGAAAGTTGAAGCTAGTGTATCCGAACAGAACCTCGGTTGGTAAAATTCGATCAATCGGAGCAGGCGTTGTCTCTCTACTGAAAGGTATTGTATATGACAATAATATTGATTCTGACCAATATGAAAAATTGGATTTCGACAATCGTCAGCTCGTTTCAGAGATACTCAAGGCATGTCACCTCAATTACGAGAGTAAGCAACCATTAAAAGAACCGCGAGAGCATTTGCGAGCTGAATTTGATAAGTTACGAGCTCAGATCATGATTGGCAATGACAATAAACATGCACTAAAAGAGTTGAAACGCTTGCGGTAGATATGTTCGAGCAAGGAATGCTCAATAAAATACAATTCAAGGAAATTTCTTCCCTATAAATATAGAGCAGATTCTCCAAACTAATTTATTGGAAACTACAATAAGTCGTGATGATTATTTCAAACCCATTGATGTTCAATGGTAAAGTCTATAAAAATGACAGCCAAAGTAATGAAAAGAAACTAAAAGAGCTAATGAAGAAGCTCATACTTGAAGAAGATACGAAAACGACTGAGACTACCGTAGAGCCATTAGGTGGAACGATATGGCGAGGGCAATTTCGAAAGCAACAGTCAAAAAAATCGAAGACGTTTAAGCTATAACCTTCTTCAGAAATAGTACTTCGTTTTGAAGCACTTCAATTTTTTTGATTAATTGCTTGATCACAGACATGTTGATAATACTTATTTGGCTGTAATCTACATTCAGTTGAACACCGTCATCCAAATCTTCGTTTGGAATTAATTCAACAACTTCGAATGCGACTTCAGCTGCTTCTTGTGCAATTAGCCCGATCTTTTGCTTTTTTGTAGCATCGGATTTGTAATTGTATGACACAGGATTAAATTGCTTGTAACGTCCAATATCAATATCAACTGGTTTGATGTTTTCTTTCAATCTGCGATCGCTCTGACTCCAAATAGATTGACAGAATACGATTCCAGAAAATAGAGCAGAAACATTACTGAGAAAATACGGCCCTACTGCGCTTGCAACACTTTGACTTGCAATGGGGGCCCCTATCGTATTGTGCTGATATAATTGATAACTCCCTCCTCCAGCAGCAAACGTTATTGATTCTCCATTAGCCACTTCTAGTGGGCATTTGGGGGTGGTTGTGTTGATACCTACACGGCTAGCTGCAGTTATGGACAGAACATTATCACCTCCATAGAACCCGAGCGAGAGACGATTCAAAGGGTTATTTGCTCCAGCCCACGTAAAACCAATAATCCCACAATCAACATTTTGAAGCGTTCTACCAAATATCATCGTAGATTTATTTCCGGCTGTCATTGTTGATTGAAGAGATACTATTTTTCGTTCTGACAGAGATGTGCTTTCCATTGCTACATCTCCTAGCCAGATACCCTGACGACCACGAATAGATCCATTTACATCAAGGTTACTAAGACTATCAATTGTACTTGAATTAACCGATACTCGTCGATTCGCCAGATCAATGTTGAGACTTGGTGTCGTAGTCGAATCAGTTAATTGCCATGCGACTCTTCCTGGCGAAGCAGACGAGTCAATCCATAACCAATTTGAAGTTGATGTTGACCCGCCCTGAGATCGAAGTTGCAATTGATTTCGAAACACACCACTTCGTAGATCTGAAACCCAGGCTTGTTGAATAGAATTATAATTTGACGGTGAACTCGAACGGTCAGATATGTCTTGGATACAAAACGAACTTGTAGCTGAGCGAACAACGATGCTTCCAAGGCCGTCTCCAGTGACGCCCGATCCGGTTTGAAAAAGCATAAGATTTTGGGTTGAAGGAGAATTATCGAAAGCATACCAACGCGTTGAGGACGTACCAGATTGATTTAAGGCAATTTTATCAACTAAGACATTGGTAAGAGTAGATACAGATGGATTAAACAAAGTGTCTCCAATATACAGTTGAGTGCAATTTAAACTTCCTTGGACGTTTAGTTTGTACGTCCCGTTGCTACTCCCACCAATACTGACATTCCCTGCGCTCGAAATATATAATGCCCCTGAATTTGATGTTTGCAAACTAAAACCATGAGCCGTCGTAGGGCCAAAATAGCTGTAACCAGCTGAGTTTAGTTGAAGAGCAACGCTAGCTCCAGACACTTGAGTAGCTGTGATAGGAGTATATGCTGTCGAATTTGTAAAATACATTGAGCGAAAGCCTGTAACATCATTGTTAGTATCAACTGTAACTACTTTTCCTGCTGCAATACTCCCATTCGTAACACCGCTGAGTAAATTTGCTTGAGTTGATGTTAGTGAAATTCCACCCAACACCAATGTTGATGTATTTATTGAATTTAAGTTTCCAATATTTCTCGATGAATCCACAATAAGAGCCTTTGAAGCAGTGGCGGTACCCCCAATGAGTCCAGTTAGGTAACTTACGTGAATACTACTATATCCTACTCCGCCAATTGTCATATCTATACAACCAATTCTGTTGATGTTTGATATTGATCTGTTTGAATCAATGACAAGTGCCTTAGAAGCAGTAGCAGTTCCAGCCGTAACACTAGTAATTAAACTTGTATCGGATTGTGTTAAATTGACTCCATTTAACTGAAGCGTACCAATAACATTTACAATCCCCGTCTCAGAAATAGTTAAACGATTGGTGTTTGCTGTCATGAGAGAAAACCCACGAGCACTTGTTGTCCCCATGCTTGAAAATGACGCAACACTATTCAGTTGTAGAGCAAATTGAGCCGTGTTTTGGCTTGCTTCCCAGGCTGTATAAGGTGATGAATTAGAGCAACTGATTTTCTTAATTCCAGATATGTCTCGGTTTGAATCCACAACCAATGATTTGTTTGCAGTGGCAAATCCAGGTGTAACACCAGTGATAAACGTTGTATCCGGTTGTGTGAGATTAACTCCATTCAATTGAAGAGTCCCAATAATATTTACAACTCCGGTTTCACTGATTACAATACGATTGCTATTTGAGCTCATGATAGCAAAAGGATGGACTGATGTAGTGCCTAGCGAATTTGTACCAAGCGAATTCATTTGTAACGCAACTTGAGCAGTGGATTGATTAGATTCAAAGCTTGTGTAAGGGGAGACATGACTTGTTGATATCTTTTTAAGAGTTGCTATGTCTCGATTAGAATCAACGACAAGAGCCTTTCCCGCGGTGGTAATACCTGCTGTAACACCGTCCAACAGAGTTAAACCAGAGGTCGCTACATTATTTATTGTCGCACAACCGATATTATTGATATTGGTTATTGATCTATTCACGTCGCAACATAGCAAGCTGCTGGGGGTTGCAACGCCGATTGAAATGGAGGATAAGTAGCTAAGGCGATAGTCATTCTTTGATAGAAAGTACGTTTGAGCACTCTCTAAAGTCAATGCTTCTTCGTCGGCATACACAGATGGGTTATAGACGAAAGACATAATTTTGTGTTGTATTATTTATATTGAGCCAAATATAAGAAAACCAATACAATAAATATGACTATTCCAGACTATGGAGGATCGCTGCCTAAGCAATATCGCTCAGGTAGTGTTGGTGAAATTAAAGATTTAGCAATCAAGAAGCTGTTCCGAATGATCCTCGTGGGTCCCTCATTCTCAGGAAAGAACAATCTTGTTTTCCATATTCTCAAACACTCTCCAAATGTTTTCAGTCATTTGCACATTATTGCTCGTAACCCTGATCAGGAGTTGTACAATTATTTGAAAGATCAATTGAAAGGTTTTGTGTCTTTTTGGGGGCAAGATGAAGTCCCGAGGGTCGATGGAATCAGAAAATCAAAATCAATGGATGGGATTGAGCTTGTAATCATCGATGATTTTTCGAACGATATCAATCTACAAAAGAACGTGTTCAGTCATTACTTTACAAGAGGACGACATTTCAAGCTTTCTACAATATTCTTAACACAATCTTACTTTCAAGGAACGTATAAGCTTATCCGAAGCAATGCGGAATATTGTGCAATATTAAAGGCCAATAGCCGACGGGACTTAGCTCTGGTATTGAAAGATTTCAATATTGACATCAGCGAAGATGGGTTCTATGGAGCATATAAGAAAGCTACGAGTTCAAAAGGACAAATGCTTTTCATTGATTCAGTAAATTCGCACATTCGCTCAAATTTCGATATGGTATTTGACAATAAAACATTGGAACTCAGTCGCATTAATAAATCCGTGAGTAAAATGTAATACCATAAATATAACTTCGAGCCAGCGAAATAATCATGAGTTACTTAGTCTCCATCAACAGAGCACATATCGTTAGCAATGGACTCAACAATCAATTTGAATACCCGCTACCGACATCGAGTGCAAATCTCAAAGACATGGAAATGTGCATCAAGAAAATTTCTATGTATAACTCTGTGTTTAACATTGATGCTGAACGCTTCTCAAGCAATAACCAGTTCCAGATTGAATTCCCCACAGGCAGTACGGTTTCTAATCTAACTATTACACTCCCGAACGGATACTATGAATACAAAGACATCAACAAAATGATTCAGCGTGCATGTATCCAAGCTGGTGCATATTTAATCGATGCTAACGGTGTGAAAATGTATTTTACGTCGCTTTGTCTTCAAATAGCGTATATTACAGTGCTCAATTTGACTTGACACCATTACCAACGTCACTAGGAACTCTTACTCGACCAGCATTGGGTTTATATAGTACATCAGGCACTGGTTTGCCAAGTACGACCCGAACACCTCGTATTGTAATAAATAACGCTTCGTTTGGCTTAATTGTGGGTTTAACTACAGGTACGTACCCAGCTGCAGTTTCGAGTGTTGCAAATAGTGTGTTAAGTAACATTCCGCCAGAAATATCTCCTGTGTCTTCATATGCTCTCAGATGTTCATTGGTTGATAACTTCTTTAATATCCCGTCAGATTTGCTTTGCTCATTTGATACACAAGGTACAACTTCGGGCCAGCTGATTTCTTACGAACCAAATGAATACGCTTGGTTGGCTGTCGCTCCAGGCAATAGTCCATCCATCAAATTGACAATTACTGATCAGCTCGGTCGTTTTATCAAATTCAATGATCCCAATATTTTGATTGAAATTCTTTTCAGAGTCAAAAAAAATTCTGAGTGAATGTAATTTACTTAGGATAAGCGAAAGCTTCCACCTCGGCGAGCTCGTAGCATTGCCATTTTTTCTTTCATTGCATCGCTACCTTTGAGCCGTTGGCTCGTTCTAGAACGAGTCGTCGGCGACTCCTCGCTCGTCGAGTTGCCAATTTTTTTCGTCGGCAGTCCGACCCCAGTGAGGCTTTTCACAGCCTGTCGAGCCGGTGCAACAACAGCACCATATGGACCAAGAGCAGTTGCCAAAGGAGCTACAGCATTGTCTAAACCCAAAGAAACTGCAGGTTTGATAGCTGGCCAGATATCTTTCTTAAATGTACCCCAAGCTTTCTTCAACCAATCACCTAGAGCACCGCCTTCAAGCTGGCTCGTAACCTGAAGACCCTCTGGACTAAGATGGACACGAGTACCAGTTCCTTTCTTTTTCGCCTTTGCAATTTTTGCAGCTACTTCTGGGTGGACATGGAGTTTGTAACCACTTCCCTGAAGTTGTTGTTTGCTTAGAGTAATTTGTTTGCCTTGAGCCGCTTTACGGATTTGCGGCTCAGTAATATCAATGGTAACACCTTTGTAAAACGTCATACCTATATTATGAGGTTAGAATAATACATAAATAAATTAAATAACGTTGATGTCCAGATTGTTGAACCCTTTCAGCAAATGCATTTTATTGTACTGCTTCGCATATAGCCATAGCAATACATATACACCGCAATAATCACTGTATGTACCTTGATATTGTATTGTATTGTACTTTAGGTTTCCTAATACAGAAGGTGGTCCTACAGACATGCTGTCAAAATATTCGTGATCATGCACAGCAACCCAATGCCCAATGCCAGTACCCCTTCGCAACAAAATAATGTACGACCCTTTAGGTAGGGGTTTCTTGATCTCTTGTATCGCCAATATTCCATCAACCTTAACGTTTAATCGTCTCGCTAGGTCCAATAATTCTCTGTCAGACGTCACCGCCTTGATATTGTTCATTATTTATTTTTCATTTACTATATCTATTGTAGCAATATAACAATAATATAATCATGAGTGATACCACCCAGCTCAGTGACCAATATTTGCTCCAGCAAGAGCTGAAGAACGATGTCAGTGTTCGCGTCAGCAATAACAAGCATCTCGTATATGTGCCAGATGGTAACCAAGGCTCGTACCAAAGCGGGTTAATTGATATTGATGCAACGACTGCACTTACAGGTGCTTCGGGTGCTGCTGCTATTTCTGACGGCTTTCTGATGATCCCGTACCCTGTAACCATGTCTATTGGTGGTACCATCCCGCCGGCTCCAGGTGTAGGCATTCGTAAGCCATTCACCCGTTTCAGTCTTGCTCCGAAATGCGGTATTTGGAATTTATTTCTAGTATCCAACTTGAACTGAACGGAAAGAAAATCCTAACAGAAGACACCTACCGTTCATTTTGGAATAACTTACGAGCACAAAATGAATGCACCGCTGACTACGTCAAAAAGCATGGAGCTGAACTTTTCCTCGCCCCTGATGACTGGCAGAGTATTAACTTTAGTAAGCTTGCTACTACAGTTGGTGATGGATATTCTAACTCGAACTTAAGTGGGAATCTCACTTTAAACTGGATAACAGTGAAACACAGTCGTCTGAAAACAACCCTTTTAACACTGGGTTTGCAGATCGCCTTCTCAACGCCCCAATGATAATTGACATGGCCAATGCGACAGGATCCTTTGGCTGGGCTTCTTTTGGAACGACGGCTGGTCTGAACGTTGTTCAGCAAAGTGGTCGCAGTTGCTTCAAGGAGTATGATGTACCCGCAGCTGGTGGTGTATGTGGAGAGTGGTTCTACATGCTCCGAGTCAAACTAACCGACTTGCACCCGATTTTCAAAGAGCTTAACCTCCTTGGTAGTCCGCAGCTAAAGCTCCGCATTCGTATGAACGCCGGTCAATTCACAGTTTCGTCCGATGGAACTGGTATGAAGCTTGACTCTGTTACTATGACTAGTGGCGAGGTCAATCCTATCATGCTCGCCCCTATGGGTACAGACAATCCTCTTGGCCCTGGTGACAGCTCCTACAATCGACTCGTGACTGGAACAACTTTAACTGTCGCCTTCGGTCCGGTTCAAAACGCTCTTCAAACTATTAACACATCGAAGCAGTGCTTCCCATTCAACACTCTCCGTCTCTATGTTCCGTTTTACGAGCTAGAAAATCCGATGGCACTAATTAACCATCCAACGAAGAAGGTCAGCTACCTTGATTGCTACTCTCAAATTTTCCGTGGCAAAGCTGGTGAATCGCTTGACAGCCCTGCGGGGCAACAGAACGCTTCATTTGCGTTACAAATTAGTGGTAACCACCGAAACGTTAAAGCTGTAGCCGTGTTACCATTCACTGACACACGCATTGGTCATTTTGCAACTGCACACAACACCCCACAATGGCAAAGTCCTTTTGACAGTGCTCCGTGGTCGGTTTGCCCTGGTGCATACATCCGTAACTTCAATGTTCAAATCGGTAATAAAAACGTATTTGCTTCGTCCCAAGATTACGACTTTGAAAGTTTTGCTCAAGAGTTTGCGAAGCTATCTGCAGTGAATGGAGATATCTCTCGTGTATTTACAAGTGGTCTTATTAGTCGCGATGCGTGGTCCATGGCTCACCGTGTCATGGTCGCAGATACTTCGCGTATTAGCGAGAAAGATGTTCCGGCTAGTATTACCATTTCGGGGATCAACGGTTCGGCTCAAGGCTTAGATTTAATTGTTCTCGTAATTTACGAGCGGGAGCTTGAATATGACCGCCTGACGAGTGAAGTGTATAGCTTTACTTAAGCGATAAAAAAATATCGCATCGTATTTTTTCTAACCTTGAACTCGCTGGATCTCACTTAGAAGCTTTGGGCAGCTTTGAGTTACAAATTCGTTTTTCGTTAGCCAGTCAAAATATTGAGAATCGTTTTCATAGATCCAACTGATAGTTGCATTTTTGTACTTACCCCATCCCATTCGATAAGCTAAATCCTCAGGTTCAATTTCTGAATGAAGTCTTTGATTTCAGGGTTGGCATCAAGTAGCATTTTGTTTTGACTAAGCCATTTGATGTACGACTTGTCCTTCGTAAAGATATCTTCAAGGTTGTTACCTTTGTACTTTCCGAATTTTAACACAATCATCTTTGTTGGGTGGAACCTATATACTACACCATACCAATATTTTGAAATATATTTAATTAATTCGTTCCAATTTGTTGCATGTGGTTGTCTCGACAGGTCGTTTCGTTTCAAATGATACTCCATAGTCCCTGGGCGATTTAGGGGGTTCATCGCCCCGCCTTTATGAAATATACGTTTTGTAGTAGCGTCAACGTGGCACATAATTTTCTTTACACCAGAGGGCTGCGTTATAGGAAATGATACTTTTGGAAATTTGCTTTATTAAATGACACAGACGGACGCTTTGGTGTTACAAACAGGTGTTGCAAAAAAAATTAACTACTACTTGTGCCTGACCATTACTACTGACATAATAACGGTTGAGCTGCTCGGCACAACCGTGAGGACTAGTTTTTGCGCTGTCTTGACGTATAGCGAGCACGCAAAGAGTGTGCTGCCATGGACAAGTGCTCGTTGTGCACATGAAAAGATCATATTCATTCAAATCAATGCCGCATCAAACGACATAGTATAGCATCCTGTCTTACTTGTTCACTCCATTGGCATACAAGCACTTCATCAGCAATCGAAACTTTGTACATTTTTGCACGCGTTATATACACACGCTGCATAGTTGACAAGTGTCTTATTACGATACTTCCTATTTCATTGATAGGTCATTGATCACCATTACTTTGATCTTCAGCGCAGTAACGTTACAACATGCCGTTCAAATATGAAGTTACATTAACCAATCGGGTTATCGAGCGAAATGCGTGTAGGTTGAATGATAGTTTTCGCCATCACATTACTAGTTTGTATACATACCATCAACCAAAGAGAGGTTGCTAACTTTTTTATTCATACAGATTTCGGCAAAAATACGACCTGTCAGTGAATGTCTTGAGCCTGTCCACGATGCACCAAGCAGCCGAAATTCTAGCTTTCGCGGAACTAAGGAAGCTCGATGTGCGACAGACACTTGAATCATGAAGTGTGTCGTGCTGCTCGATGCGTCCAAGGTTTTTGAGATGTGGACCACACGCATACTCCTCCTGAAAGTGATAATCGTCAATTGTGATGTGTACTACACAAATATTGTGTGCACCTACGTATATGGTGTAAACCCACACTAAAGACCACTCATATGGTGAAAAGTATCTTATACGAACTTCAAGTAAATATCCTGACGTCCACACACGTCCAAAGTGCTCCACGTGCCAGCAGACAGAGCAGCACGTGCGCAGTAGCATCATGACAACCAATACACTTTCCGTTTTACCTTCTCCAAACTCATAGGTTATGAGCCCAACGCAAGCCCCCCGCCACCCAGAGTAATACCCTCGCCTCACCAGCTCGAACTTCGAGATCTGGAAGCTCCGCGTTACTAGTGCGCTGGAGGGAGAAGGCCTACTCGGCTTCATCCAAGGGGAAGACTACCAAGGCGATTCGGACTCGGACAGCGAGCTGATCGACCAAGCGAACAACAGCTTCGAACAACTCGACCTCGCCAGCAATGCTGCGTCGTCGTCGCCGAGCGTAGACTCCGCCTCGTCGGAGACAGTTGACCTCAATGGCAACGACACGGAGATGCAAGAAGCAGACCTCCCGGCCATCCGATCGTTCTCCGAGACGAAGAAGGAAGAGCAGCGACTCGTTGCGAAGGCCAAGGCAAGACGCCTGAAGAAGCTCCGCGTGAAAGAAGCACGTGCGAAAGCGTACCTCGTGAAGACGCTCGACGACACGCACATCCGTCTGGTCCAAGGCAAGACGATCGCGTACGAGATCTTCAGCACGATCTGCACTCGCTATGAGAACGCAAGCGTTCACGGCGATCCCTACTAGATTCAGGATTACCTGATGAAGGTGCGCTACCTCGAAGGCATGGACGTCACTACGTTCTTCTACGACCTCGAGAAGGCCATGAAGGCAGCGAGCGAGTCGACTGAGAGCGCCATGAGCGACCAACAGCGATCGATCTACTTGTACCACGCGCTCCCGTTTGAGTGGCAGAGCCTGCTCGCGTCGTGGAAGGGCTATCGCAAGTTCATCCCGTATAACGAGCTCGAGCAGCACGTCGAGCAGAAGGTCCGCGATGAAGTCGCTCGGAGCATTTACACGCTCAAGCAAGGGACCCCTGAGAGTCGTGAGACTCGAGCGGAGACTGCGCTCAAGGCCGCTGCCGCCACGCCCACGGTCAAGACCAAGCTCGCGATGGCCAGCACGACTGCGATGCAGTGCACGTACTGCAGCCGCACCAACCACGTCCGCAACTGCTTCGTGCTCCAGAAGCACATGCTCAACGGACAAGTGAAGGAAGGCACCGTGCTCCCGGCCAACTACAAGTTGCCTGCGCCGAAGAAGTTCGATCGACCGAGCAACAACAGCGGACACCGCAACCACCCGTACCAACGCAACAACAACAACGGCGACAACCGCCAGAACCAAGCCAACATGGCGTACCAGCAGCGCATCGACGATGGCGGGTACTTCCAAGAGCGCAACAGCAACTTCGCCACGATCGCGATCAGCTCGAGTGCCAACATCGCCCTCACTGCCACTCCGCCGAGCCCAGACACCGTGTGGACTGTGGACTCTGGCTGCACGCGCCATGTGACTATCGTGCATGACTGGTTCACCAACATCAAGCCGTACGTTGGCAGCCTCACTGTGGGTGGCAAGCACCAGATCCCCATTGAAGGCATCGGCTCGATCAAGATCGACGTCAAGGACTCGAAAGGAGTCGGCCGCACCATCGTTCTCGACGAATTACTCTACGCGCCGCAGCTGAAGTTCAACCTCTTCTCGGGGAACAAGGCCGTCAAGAACGACTTCAAGGTCGCGTTCGAGAACGCCAAGAAGTGCGTGCTCTACTACGCCAAGCGCTACACGTTCTTCGCGAAGATCGCCAACCATGCTGATCTCTACCAGTTCAGTGCTGAGCCAAGTGCCCCTGAGCAAGCCCTCGTCGCCACAGGTACGAACGATGCTGCTTTGCTCTGGCACAAACGCATGGGTCACCCTAACTTTAAGGTGCTGCAGGACATGACTAAGACGCAAGTCGCGCACAACTTCGACCTCCGCAAGCTAGAGTCGATCTCTGAGCACTTCTGCCAGTCCTGCGTGTATGCCAAGTCGCATAGAGCTCCTTTCAGTAATAAAGTTGTTGAACGAGCCAAGTACCCTTTGCAAAAGGTTCACTCTGACATGAACGGCCCCTTACCGACACCAACACTATCTGGGTGCCAGTACTTCCTCATCTTCATCGATGACTATTCTAGATACATGTTCCTCTACGTCATTCACCGCAAGTCGGAGCTATATGAATGCTACGAAGACTTCCGCAAGAAAGCGTTGAACTCCTTCCAGCGAGACGTAGGAACGCTCGAGTACCAACACAACCAGTGTGACCGAGACATTCAGTTCTTCCAGGCAGACAATGCCCATGAGTACGAGAAGCTAGGACGTACTATCTTTAAGAAGTACAATACGCACGCTCAATTCACTAACGCGTATACACCTCAACAGAACGGTGTAGCTGAACGCAGAATGCGTACTATCATGGAACGAACCCGAGCACTGCTGTTCGATGGCAACTTGCCGAAGCAACTCTGGGGCGAATGCGTACTACCTGTGACCGA
The DNA here is from genome assembly GCA_003730235.1 of Pythium guiyangense. NCBI lineage: Eukaryota > Oomycota > Peronosporomycetes > Pythiales > Pythiaceae > Pythium > Pythium guiyangense. The sequence continues at coordinate 36,853 of QXDM01000057.1, read as the reverse complement.
TCTCTTAAATCGCACATCTAGTGTAAAGACTACCAACACAACACCGTACGAGCTATGGTTCGGTAGAAAGCCATCACTCGAACACATGAAAGTCTTTGGATGTACTGCATACGCTCACATCCCTGAACCACATCGCAACAAGCTTGAGCCGCGAGCGAAGAAGTGCATGTACCTTGGAGTACCGGATCACAAGAAAGGATACCGACTCATGGACATAGCTACCCAGCACATTGTGTACAGCCGCGATGTAGTGTTCAAAGAGGACGAGTTCCCAAAGCTCGAGTTCTTGTCTAAACCAGGCCCACTTACAGTGACAAGCGTCCCCGAGACGGCGCCTCTGCCGTTACTTCCCTCATTGAGAGAGGCACTTAAGCGGCAAGCTAACGCTCTAGTCACTGACACTACCGAGCCAGCGGCCAAGAAGGCCAAGTTCGCCGATGAGACCAATGTCTACATCCATGATCAAGAGGCTCTCAATCAAGATCATCAGATCAAACACGATATGTACTCGCTTCTTGCACTGAGACTCTTACCAGAGCCTCGAACATACACAGAGGCCATGCAGTCCGACAACGCCAAGCAATGGCACTTAGCATCTAAAGCAGAGTACAAGTCTCTCATGGAGAACGAAACATGGACTCTAGTAGATCCACCTAAGGGACGCAAAGTCTTAAAGAACTGATGGGTTTGGGTCGTGAAATACAACAGTAGCAGAGAGGTAGAACGCTTCAAAGCGCGTCTCATGATCAAAGGATTCTTACAACGATATGGTATCGACTACAACGAGATCTTCTCGCCTGTCATCAGAATGGAAGTCCTTCGACTCCTTCTCACTCTTGCTGCGCTACTTGATATGGAGATCCATCAAATGGACCTCAAGACAGCTTTCCTCAACGGCACCTTGACGGAGGAGATCTACATGGATCAGCCTGAAGGGTTTGTCGTTCCTGGCAAAGAGCACCAAGTGTGTAAGCTGCTGAAGAGTCTATATGGCCTCAAACAAGCACCACGCGTATGGTATCAAACACTGTGTGAGTTTCTACAAGAAATGGGCTTCACTAAGCTCATCAAAGGTCAGTGTGTGTTCATTGGCAGAATAAGCAACGAAACGTGCTACATTGGTGTCTATGTGGATGATCTACTTATCATTGCGCCAAACCCACCCCTCGTACGTCATATCAAGTCGGCACTAAAGCAACGCTTCAAGATGTCGGACTTGGGGGAGGTGAAGTACTCACTCGGCTGGTCTATCGAACGCAATCGAAAAGATAAGACCATTTTCATTCACCAAGAGAAGTATGCTACCAAAGTCTTGGACAGGTTCAAACACCTTGACGCTTCACCGGTCAAGACACCAACAGATCCGAGTGGCAAAGTTAACAAAGATATGTGCGCTCAAACACAAGAAGAGCAGGAACAAATGAAAGACGTTCCATACAGGGAAGCCGTTGGAAGTTTCATGTATCTCATGATGGGGACTCGGCCGGACCTTGCCTTTCTCTTGAGAGAAGTGAGTCAATTCCTTACCAACCCTGGCAAAGCACACTGGAATGCGATTATGAGAGGCCTGAAGTACCTCAATGGCACTAGAGATCATGGTATCATGCTCGGAGGAGCTCATAACGTCTGCAACCTCGAGTCCAAAGACTACATCACTGCCTACACTGACGCGGACTATGCGAACTGCCCAGACACAAGAAAGTCTGTTGGCGGATACATCACGCTCGTTTGCAATAGCCCGGTTTCATGGCTCTCACGAAAGCACCACACAGTCGTTCTATCAACCACAGAAGCAGAATACATTGCACTTTGCCACTGCATGCAAGAGACTATCTTCCTTAAACTCCTAATGAGCGAGCTCGGATTTAAAAGCAGCAAGCCAATTACCATATATGAAGACAACCAAAGTTGCATCAAACTTGCCAGCAGTCCCGAGTTACATGGTCGGGCAAAACACATCGACATTCGCTATCACTTTATTCAAGAGAAGGTTGAGCGGCAGGAACTTACACTGAAGTACTGCAACACAAAGGACATGACAGCAGACATACTCACTAAGTCACTTGCAAGCGCACAGTTTGAAAAGCTACGACTAAAGATCGGTGTTCAACCAAACTAAAGGTATCTTTATGTTGAAGTGAATTATCTTCATGTTGAAGTGATACAATACACAATAAAAGTCACACAAGGATATTGTACTATTGTACAAACTCTGCCAAAAATAAAAGGGCATACTTTAACACTTGACAAATGAGCAATTTTATTGCTTGCAAGGCTGAATGCCATACATTCCTGCCAATACTGGAAATAAGTCTTTTAAGCTACTCTCAGTACACTCAACAATAAAGTACACATCTGAATCGACAAGCCAATACTTGCCGTTCACGAACGTTCGAGCAATACAATGATACTCGCCCGGATCTTGCCCTGAGTGCTGCCCAATAATGAGCATACTCTTCCACTTACTCGCGGCGATACCTTTGTGCCAATCAGCACACGCCATCGCTCTGAACTTCCGCAAGTTGGGTAGATACACCAAGTCGAATCCCCTTTGTCGCAAAGCGAGGTGGAGCGCTGTCGTGGTATACGCGCCGAGGTACTCGCACCCATGGTCGGCATCCGGATCCGATGCGCGAAGCTGCCGCAGGACAGGAATCATGAGCTTTGCTGTGAGGAAGTCGCGGAGCTGCAGAGAGTTGTTGACGGAGAGCATGCCACAGAACGAGAACTTGGAGGGGAGATCTTCTTGGTTCTGGCACATAGGCGTCGTGATACGCGTGCTGCGGCGAAGCGTCGTCATTATCTGTTCGCAAAACAAAGCAGTATACATGTCAGTCTTGGAATCAGACATACAAAGTGTAGTATATAAATACACAATCGGTCCACACGGCACACCAAACTCAAGCACTGCTCCGTCCGACCGTGAGCGAAGCGGACAAGTCCACAAAGCTCATACCTTAAAGAAGGAAAGGGGAGAAAGCAAATACGAGAGTGAGGAGACCAAGTGCCTAGCAACGCGAACATGTCGAGCAAGTGCCTAGCAACACCTCACCATGCTCACGCAAGAAGCATGCATGCATGAGTGCCTGCAACCACCAATTCAACTTCAATGGCCAAACATGTGGACAACCAGATGACGGTACTGTATGGAAATGTCTAGACCAAATGGAAACTGTGCACTTGTGCTCGATTGAGCCGCAGAGTATACTCCGCGAGTCTGGTGACTTAACCAGATGTATACACAAAGTCGCTCAAACACACGCGACCCACACATTTGCAAACAGCTGTAAAAATATCGAATCTCGAGAAGACGACAAATCGATGCTGCACTCCCTCTCTTTTTGCACGCTCAAAGCAAATGGCCAGCTGACAAATAGTCGGAGCACAGATGTATTAACTGCAAGTCTGAATGCGATATGCTCCAGAGAGGCTGTTGAGATGTGGACCACACGCATACTCCTCCTGAAAGTGATAATCGTCAATTGTGATGTGTACTACACAAATATTGTGTGCACCTACGTATATGGTGTAAACCCACACTAAAGACCACTCATATGGTGAAAAGTATCTTATACGAACTTCAAGTAAATATCCTGACGTCCACACACGTCCAAAGTGCTCCACGTGCCAGCAGACAGAGCAGCACGTGCGCAGTAGCATCATGACAACCAATACACTTTCCGTTTTACCTTCTCCAAACTCATAAAGGTCAGACAGTAAGATGGGCGCGGCAGGCTCAACACCAAGCTGTACCAACGACCTTGCACGCAAGCCAGCACAATGCAGCCGATGAAGATCATAGCGAGCGAACTGTTTGCTTTTAACTACACAACGACTCGATGCCAGGAAGCGTGTATATCCATCGGCTTTTGCGCCAATTGTCTTCTCGGCGTATACGCCATGTATGACGCATGACCGCGCTTACCCATACGCCTTTCGCTCCTAAGACTCTTTCTTGATGATGTGGCAACAAGCCTGTTGCGAAGCGCAAAATGGAAAACGAGACATGTGTACCTCATGGTTACTTAACCACGAAAAATATACTACTGAAATATTCCACGCTTGTCCGAAAGAACGGCATACCGCAGCACCACGAGTATCAATAGTGCTGAGGCGTCCAAACACTAGCGCAAATCGGTGCGGACGAGCTTCGCACCAGAAAACAAGCGTTCATTTATTTGAGGAAGTGTCGTGCCATTTGAGATTGGTGAGGATAAAGATCGTCCGTTCATTTATGTTTTCGGGACACTGTCCCGAACATAAAAATCTTTCAATGAATGCCAGAGGTATGTTTGAGTATTCCCGAGCTTTCTCTTTGTCAGTCGTGTGACACTTGACCACACGCGAAACGAAGCCACTATATTTCTGCTCGCGTGATGTGTATCTTGTCAAATGTATAGGCACAGTTGGTACTAGCACTACGGCGCAAAGGCGTTATACGTTTCTGCAACTTTACGAGGACATTTGAGGGTTAATAAGTTAACGATCGGTCGAGTCGGTGTTCGTTTGTTGTGTGGTGTTAGGAATGTCTTGGTTGTGTGGTTTAAGAGTCGACGCGCAGCGTCGTAACTGCTGAGCTCTGAAGCGCCAGTGTGACAGCTGTGAAGTAGCGCATCTTGGCAAATAGATAGCAAGCCTTCTCATTCATTCGGTGTATATATAAATCTCGCAGCAAAACCGCTCAGCTCAGCTGTGAGTGTGTGTGGACAGTGAGCCAAGCGGCTGGGAAGGTAATAAGTGCTGGTCTTGCACGATGCTCGGTTAGCTCGTTACATGTATCTTGAATGTCGTCGCGTTGAACGTTGTTAAGCCGATATTGTCAATTTCTTTTGTTGTACGTTTTTGATTATATCGAAGTTATGATCAACTTGGTGAAGCGCTCGTTCTGTTAGTGAAGATACATGCGTTTGAAGAACCACTAGACGTATGTGTAAGAGCAGCGCGTGGTGTTAACGTGCTCGACGTTGGTAGCATACATAGTACCACAGACTGTACAAGAGCATATCCATCCCGTGTTAGAAGCATATTATGCTCACTGGTTTTGGTATATATTATACGCACCTCGAATGAATGCATATTTACTATAACTATATTATGTAGTTCTTTGTATGCTCATACTCAATTCAAATGATTTGCTTCTACCACACGATATGTACATATTTTTACGTACATCTGATGTGGTCGCACATTTGGCAGTTGAAGTCAAGGGCGAAGAATCCTTCTTCGCCGCCTCAATCACTCGCCAATCACTCGGATCCGCCACGCGCGCGCATCTTCGACCAGCAACGACCAACGACCACCTCGATCGCCATGGCGCCAGCGCACGCACCGCTCGCTGCCTACAACAACGACAACAAAGTCGCGACGCTGGAGCTGCCGGACGCAGCGCTGACGTTTGCGACGTCGACTGCCTGCGTTTCGACTGGCATTCGCGCCTACGACGACGACGAGCTGCGCGAGCTCCTCTTGCCGTCACGCACAACACGCGACGTGCGCGTTCACGTCGAGACGATTGACGCATCGAATGGCTGCAAAGTGCTTGTGCAAGTGTTCCACGAGTCGAGTGACCGCGATGTCTCGGCGCTGGACATCGCAGCAGATGTGCACGCGAACTTGCCGCTGATCGGTCGCGACGCATCGCGGCAGCAGCACGTGCGGAGCGAGCCGGCACTCCATGACCTCGTGCTCGAGCGCATGGCGCTTCACGTTGCAAACAAGCGCTACGACGTTGTCTTGCGCGGTAGCGCGCGCGAGCACGCAGCGCCTGCAGCGAGTTCGATGCTGTTGTACGGCGCCAAGTGCTCGCCGCAGCTCCATGACGCTGCGCTTGTGATGCGCCACGTTATGCCGTCTGGTGTCGACGCTGGGTCGCTCACAGTCGACGCGAGCAACGACGTTGCAGTCGCGAGTGGCCACGCGCTCGACTGTGCTGTCGTGCTCGACGTGACTGCGCACGCGCCGCTGCTGCGCGCAGACAACATCGACGACGCGCTGACGTACGTGCGCGCGTTTGACGCACAGATCGACGAGACGTTTGACGTCACGGACCGCAAGCGTGTCGTGGCGACGGTCGGACTGATCGCGCCACAAGCGCCATCTGCAATCGACGCTGCAGCAGTCGCGTCGCCGTACAATGCGCCGACGAAAGAGATGACGCTCGGTGTCCTCGCAGGGCTCTTTGGGCTCGTCGCAATGCTCGTCGCAGTCGTGATGATGAAGAAGCGCCACGAGCAGCAGTGCGAAGAGCGCCACCGCAATGCGAGCAAAGCTGCGCAGATCCGCCGCGTGTCGATCCGCATGGAGTCGCCGTCGCGTCGCACGCGCAATGTGTTTGGCGAAGAAGACGATGAAGAGAAGGAGTACGAAGCGTACGAAGAGCACGACGGGCTCTTGTGAAGCGCTCGCGTCCGCGCGTGAGCCTCGCGTTTGCGCTCGTTGCGCCGTTGTGTCTTTTGAATCGTCACGCGCGTTTGCTGAGTGCGCTGGCAGGCGCTCGCTCATGCGCCAGTCGTCTCGCTGTCCTCGATCACCATCAGTCCAGGACGATGCTTGATGAACGTGCAATGAAAAAGTACTTGTTTCCCTCTCTTGTGTTGCCACTGTCGTATGCTCACGCTCGCTCATTGTTCTTCATCTGCTGAAAGACCTGTCCGAGCTATGCAGCAACGTCGAGCTTGACGCCATCGAGCGACAGTGCAGTCGCGTCTTCAGGTGCAGCAACGGCTTTGTTTCTTCCGCACGTGCGCTTGACGCTTGCGACGCCTCGATCGAGAGATGCTCGATCGTGAGTCCAGCTTGCGCGACGCGAACAGCGTGGATGGCCGCATTCGCAGTCGACCACGGCGCCTTGCTCGCGAGCACGTCGCATTTGTGCTGCTCGCTGTGCGAACTGTCGTCGTCTTCGTCGTCGTTAGCGTCACCACTATCGGCTGCGCGATGCGCGTCGCGAATCGCTGCAACGACGTGGAACGCAGCGTCCGCCTCTGGGTGCGCAGTCGCCAAGAGACTCGCTTTCGCACTTGTGATTCGCTCAAAGTACTTTTTACGAATCGCAAGCGGCAAGAGCGCTCCGTGGCTGTTGTTCTCTGCTGACGCACTGCTCGAGTCGTCTGCGAACGAGTCGAACGCCAGCACAGCAGTGCCGCGCGCGCAGAGCTTGCCGTTCTCGAGCTCTTTCGTGAGCCAAGCTGCACAGCAAACGCATCTCAGTCATCCAGTCACTTGTTCACTCACTCACAAGACGTCACGACGCACCGTCTTGCTGCGCAATCTCGTCTCCAAAGTGCTCAGCGCGGTGCAAGAGCATCGAGTTCATCACAATGAACTTCATGCCTCCGAACCTGCCGCACCAGCACACGTGAGCGTCATAACGAGTGGGGAACACGACTGTACGGTCGCTTCAAGAGCGATTCAAACGGACGCAAACGCACCAAAAGCTGAAGCGCGTGTCGCCAAAGTTCGTCTTGTACGACTCGAGGTACGCTGCGCTGGTCTCTGGCGTCTCGTCACTCTCAACCGAGCGTCCTGGGACGAACACCTGCGAGCACAAATAGCGGTTAGCAGCCACTACAGTCAGAACCGTTCGCTCTCGTGCTCGAGTCGACTCTCTCAGCCGTGTCAACAACGCACCAAGCGCGTCTCGAGCTGGATCTCGTTCACGAGTTGCTGGAACGCGCGGAGCTGCGCTGCAAAGTGCGCTTGCCCGGGCGTTGCGTGGGCAAAGTCGCCGTGAATCACAACGAACGCAGGCTTGTGCTCGTTGATCAAAGCGATCGCGCGTCGGAACGCCGTTGCTTCGACCTCCCAGCTCGATCCACCGCGCGCGTCTTGCTCGCGCTCAGCTGCGGCGTGACCGAGTCGCGGGCCAGCAAGCTAGATGGAGATACGCAGAGGTAGTGAATGGCGCTGTCAGTATCCATTCGACAGTGTTCGCGACCAGTTCGCAGCGTCCTCGCAACGGCAAGACAGTCTCCCGCACCATCAAGAACGTGAAGCAATCGGACCACTCGTTCTGGAGCTCGTGCGTCAAGCCGACGTAGCCGCCGTTTGCTGCGTAGCGACAGCGGCCGTGGCTCATCGAGTCAAAGAAGCGCGGGTAGATCCCTGGCAAGTGCAGCAGCTGCTTGCGCTTGAGCAAGTGCATGAGCAAGCTCCGGTCCGCGGGCGAGAGCGCTGCAATGCGCGTCTGCACAGCATCTCGCGTACTCGGATCATCATCGCAGACAACGTGCGCTTTGTCCTGTGCGCGCTCGGCGGCTTCGACTTGCTTCACAAAGTTCAAGAGCCCAGTGTTCTGGAACTTTGTACTCGGCAGCGGCGCTTGCATGTGGTTCTCAAAGTCGATGCCCGCAAAGAACGGATGCGCTACACACATGCGTCAAACAAGTGTGAGGGCTCCTGACAGACTCACACAGTCGCACACACAGAGCCGCACACATGCCTTTGATCTCTTCTATCGTGATGCGCTGCGCTGGGTCTTTCACCAAGAGCTTCGCAATGAGATCCTTTGCACTCTCCGACACGAACGCTGGGACGTGGTACGCGCCGTCTTGGACTTTGAGGAATGTCAAGTACGCGCTCCCACCGCTGAACGGCGTCTCGCCCGTGAGGAGCTGAAAGAGGATGCACCCGAGCGCCCACAGATCGCTCGCAGGCGTCACGTCCTTGTTGTCAATCGTCTCGGGTGACATGTACTCGGGCGTGCCGACAAAGTTTGGTCCGTTCAGCGTCGTGTCATCGAGCTTCTTCGCAGTGCCAAAGTCAATGAGCTTGATGTGGTTCGTCTCGCGGTCCACGACCATGTTCTCAGGCTTGAGGTCGCGATGCACGACGTCGTTTGCGCGCAAGTACGCGACGGCGTTGACGACATCAGCGAGGTAGAACCGCGCCATGTCTTCGTGGAAGCCGATCTGTTTGCCTTCGTGCACGACGTGGTCGAGGAGCTCGCCGCCGTCGAGGAACTCGAGCACAAAGTACAGGTTCTCGGCGTCCTGGAACGTGTGGTAGAGCCGAATGACGTTCGGATGGCGGAGCTTGTTGAGCACGTCCTTCTCCATCGCGATCTCGTTAAAGATGTTGGCGTGGCGAATGCGCAAGCGCTTCACGCGCGTCTTCTCGACGATCTTGAGCGCAAAGACCTCGCGCGTGGGTTTGTACGTCGCCTTGACAATGCGCGAGAAGTTGCCTTCGCCCACTTGCTTCTCGATGCGAAAGTCTTTGATGTCCGGCTTCTCGGTCATGTCTTTCACTGCCGCAGATGCAGCAAATGACGACGATGAGCATGATGAGCGAGTGTGCATGAGTCACTGCACAATGTGCACTTTGCACATGCAGCCACACACACACACACACACGTGATACTACACAGACGTACAGCTCGCCATGGCGATGGAGGTGCGTTGAGCCAATGCTGGCGGCGTTGGAGCTGCTGCTGCGCTGTGAACGGTGTGTGGTCGCTGTTGTGGTCGCTGTCAAGTGCCAAGTGCTTGAAGAGGCACGCAAGCACTGATGTTCGATAAATTGGGCTCGAAAAACAACTTCTACACAGAACAATTCTCATTGATACGAATCGAATGGCCTCGTTTAAAAGAGCAGACCACTGCTTATGATATTAATTTCAAACAAATTAGGATATGGAGTATTTATATTATTTGTCATACTGGATTTAATCTGAACGGTTTCCTATGACATCAGCCACAATAAGGCCGTGTTCGATAGTAATTTGAATTACGTTAAATACCATCTGCCTAAAAAACCGGGTTATGTAAATTCGTTTATGAAAGGGTTGTGTGATGCAATAAAAGCTGTTGCTGCGCACAGATCCTAATGAGGCCAACATTTATCTGTCATTAAAATAGTAATTATCGTAGATTGACTTTTTTGTCAGCTACGATAATTGGCATTATCGTAGTAAACGCATTAGAGCGTTCGATGACAAAATAGCTATTCCGACTAAATAGCTGATATCTTGTCATCGAACACAGCCTAAACATCGATGAAGAATCATAACATGGTGCAATATCATGCAGATTCTTACATTTTTAGAAGTATACTTCTGAATATTTGAATTGGATTTGTATGTGGCATCGGTAACTTACATATTTTGTCGGAACGGCAAGGTAATAAATGATATGCAGTTTAAAACCAAATACATGAATCCGGATAAATTATGGATCTGTCATATCATGGTAAAATACAGTAAAATACAGTAAAATATGTTTCCTAACATACATGTAGTGAAGATAACGAGGAAGCGAAACCGAAGCAGACACGAGTGGCTGCCAAGCGAAGCGCTTCACTTGGCAGCCACTCTGCGCAGGCGGGCCCAGCGACAGAGGTTTACTGAACGGACATGCAACACTGACTAGGAGGTACTTTCTTCTTGTTTCCGAGCACACATTCTATTCGGCGTGTTGATTGGCTATAAATTTCTTCAGTAAAACTGTAACGGGGCTGCTGTGCTAAGTACGAAGTAGCACAGTAGACTCCCAATTAGTGGCCTAACCTGATTTATGACGACCTTGGTCGTCCTATCAGAGGACTCTCTATTTAGGTTAGCTCCGTTAGTTTCATCACTATTCATGATCTTAATAAAGTGCACGACAAAAGTCTTGGAAATTTTTTGTTTCATTTCAAATATTTTTGATTTTCATCGGACAGAGCTGCAATGAAGCTGGATTAATAGCGCAATTAAATACGGTTCGAATGCTATATGTCGATCATCGAAATACACAGTGTAGCCAGCACAATGGCAGAAAATGTCATTTTCGAAATATTTCAACGATGCGAGAATAAATGGAGAGGCGTGGTAAGATTGGTATCAAAATTGTAATTGTGGTCAAACGAGCTCGAAAACACGTAATTTAGATAGAACACATTGCGTACACCAAGCGAACAAATTTCCAGTGCCTCCGAAGCTGTTTTGCGATGACGGCGTGGCAAGAGATGACGGCGAGCGACGTCGCAACTATCCTCGACCTTCGAGGCCAAGGCGAGAGGCTGCAGGCGATTGCAACGCGTGTGCAGCGCAGCGTATCGACTGTGTCACGCGTCATCAACGGCGAGAGAGCCTCGAAGACCAAACAGCGCACGGGAAGGCCTCGAAAAGTGTCTGAGCGTGAGGGCCGGCGGCTGGTGCGCGCGGTCACGACGCGAAATGAGAGCGCCTCTCAAGCCCGAGCGAGTGTCGGTGTTGACGCATCGGTGCGCACCGTGCAGCGCGTCCTCCATGCACACCCTGACGTGTCTTGGAAGAAGAAGAAGCGGACGACGGTGATGACCAAGATGCACCAAAAAGGACGAGTCGCATGGGCGAGCGAGAGAGCAGCTTGGGGCGCGAGTGAGTGGTCGCGTGTCGTGTTTAGCGACGAGAAGAAGTGGAACATGGATGGGCCGGATGGCTTGCAGTTTTACTGGCATCGCGCGGGGCAGCCAGAGCGATGCGCCGTGAAGCGTCACAGCGGTGGAGGATCGGTCATGGTCTGGGGCGCATTCTCTGCAGCCGGCAAGTCGGAGCTCAAGTTCATTGAGGGCAGCCAAGACGCGCAACGCTACACAGAGACGCTTGCCACGCACTTGCTGCCGTTCTTACGCGCACACCACGAAGAAGGGCACGTGTTTCAGCATGACAACGCGCCGTGTCATCGCGCTCGACTTACTCAAGCATGACTGCAGACGAGCAACGTGACGACGATGAGCTGGCCAGCGATGTCCCCGGATCTCAATCCGATCGAGCACCTCTGGGGCATCCTGACGAGAACCGTGTACGCGCACGGTCGCCAGTTCTCATCGCAGCAAGAGCTCAAGTCCGCCATCACCCAAGCGTGGCGCGATCTCGACCACTCAGTCATTACCAACTTGGTTGCATCCATGCCCAAGCGCTGTGCAGCTGTCCTCGAGCGCAAGGGAGCGTTTATTACTAGTTCGTAAGCTTCAAACGCAGCGTCCTCACGTTCAATACCAATCTTACCACGCCTCTCCATTTATTCTCGCATCGTTGAAATATTTCGAAAATGACATTTTCTGCCATTGTGCTGGCTACACTGTGTATTTCGATGATCGACATATAGCATTCGAACCGTATTTAATTGCGCTATTAATCCAGCTTCATTGCAGCTCTGTCCGATGAAAATCAAAAATATTTGAAATGAAACAAAAAATTTCCAAGACTTTTGTCGTGCACTTTACTGATGTTATACAGCATGACGTACCTCAACAACACCTTTATCAGTCATTTGTACTCGTATTGCAATGAAGTGAACAGGTTTGCAGGAATTGAATTTGTATGGCAAAACAATCAAAATTGCACAACTTGATATCGATGTGCGATTGATGTGCCACACAATCGTTGTGGTCATCCCAGCTGTTTTCGCGCTCTTCCATACAAACGATACCTTCATCATTTTATACCAATTGTAAATATATTTTTACAGGTATTTGGTGCAATTACTGCAAACCCGTTCATATCATTGCAATACCAGAACAAATGACAGAAAAAGGAGTAGTAGTAGAGGGCAGTGTTTAGAATAGTCACAGGAATGGAAGTGTCTACAAATGCATAATAATAATCGACAACAGTCGATAGGGCGTTGTGTTGGGGTGAAGTTTGATACAGTTCATTCACATTTGACTATACGGAGCGCGTAGTGTTGTGTCGCTCTCATTGAGTTTTTTACAACACGTCTACACGGAAACAGTATATTTTTTTAGACTACTCCATATAAATGAACTGAGGATAATGACCTTACACATCTCGATACTTCAAAATTTGCTAGAAAGAGTATTCGTTACTTTTACAATATGTGGTCCACGTTTACTGAGCGAGGGCGTCGTGCTGAAGCTGATTGGATAAAAATGTGCGGCAAATTACCTCGTAATGTATACTGTTCGATTTACAAAACAGTCGCTTCTCGTAAAATTGCCGTTGCCGATCATTCACATATGAACTGTAATATGCTGGCATAAATTCAAGCACATATTAAAACACTGGGAGAGAACAGCATAAATGGCCACCTCGATCAAGTGGTCAACTATTGGTCGAAGTTCGATTGTCTTCATTCGAGCTTGACAAACGACTCAGCCTTCGCTTTCTGTCTGTTTTTGTTTCAGACGGATGTCCAAAAAAGTACTATTCCGACAGTGCATATTGGTCAACGTGGAATGCAATACTCGACGAGAAAGAGCTCGACATGTGCAGGCACACAAACAACATGACCAGGTCTTTCATTTCCATTGTTGATAAACTTTTGGGACGGAGGTAGTAGTACTACATGTGTGTGTGCGCGTGTGCGTTTGACAAGCGACTGACGCGGTTTGACTGTGTGCTATCGATCGATGCTGTTACAAAACGTCCTTTCACTATTGGAGCAGACACGTACAATCGATCGAGACGTCGCTGCTGACGCAGTCGAACGGCTCTGCGCGCGTCTCGCTCGAGCACTCGGGCACCCAACATCCTCTAGCCAAGTAGATTAGTTAATTGCAAAATAGGAAGCTAAGGTCGGATATTTACATATGTAGCCCTGTCCGAGTTAATAGCAGAGGTCGCGTTTTGGCTCAGTTTTTGCTATGTAAACTTTGTGAGCCATTCGCTGTTTGAAGCTGTCGACTTTTGAAGTCGACAGTTTGTTCGAGCCATTTCTATTTGAAACTCGATAGGTCTTATACATATTGCGACGTGTCACTAATGCGAGGGAACCTCTTTATCTTGATATCTGGATCCGCAATGCGATTCAAGAGGGCGGCTGTTTATTGTGATGTTGTAGAGGTATTTATTTACATATTTGAAAATATTTTGGGCTGGGATTGTGTATGTCGTTTTTGTTGTGGCACAGTGTGGCACAGTGTGTGACACACAGCCATGTCTAAGTTTGCTTTGTCGTTTCCCCAAGAGCTCACCCAAAGCAAAAGCTCTTCGAGCAAGAGGCGACGCATTACGCAGCAGTCAGCAGCACGCGCGCTTCGCTATACATCCGCAGCCGACGCACGACGCTGTCGAGATCGATCGATCGATCGACCCCGCGCGCGAGAGACCGACCGAACGAACGAGTCGTTGACGACGACCTCGCTGCTCGATCGCCGCTTTCGCACACGCTCACTCGCTCGCCCGCCCGCTCCCTCGTCACCAGGTTCGTTCGTCGCTTCCCTCCCGCTTCCGCATCCTCCTCCTCTCTCGACTTCCCCCTCGTCGTCATCGCTGCTCGTCTACAGCGCATCGCAAACGCGTAGCAGCGGCGCGTTTGCACCGTTCGTATAGCTGTATCGAGAAGCTCACGAGACGCACTGTCGATGTTTCTCTCCCTTGACGCTCTTCTCTCGCACACACGCACACGCGCAGTCGAAGAGCTGATCCGTCACGATGGCGCGCCATGAGAACCCGTTCGACATGCAGATCAAGCTGCTCATGATCGGCGACAGCGGTGCGTCTTTTGCTTTTGATCTCTCGTACTTGCGTTGAACGCAACGACGCGACTCTCACACACGTGTTTGTTCGTGCCTCTCTGACTGACGCAGGCGTCGGCAAGACGTGTCTGCTGCTGCGCTACGCGAACGACTCGTTCTCGCCGACGTTCATCACGACCATCGGCATTGACTTCAAGATCAAGAACATAGAGCTCGACAGCAAGAAGGTCAAACTGCAGGTGCGCTCTCCACACTCACGACTACGACTGTGACTGACTGTGTACGAGACCTACACGCACACAGACACTCATGCTCTCTCTCTCTCTCACACACACTGTCCGCTAGATCTGGGACACTGCTGGTCAAGAGCGCTTCCGCACGATCACGACGTCGTACTTTCGCGGCGCACAGGGCATCTTGCTCGTGTACGACGTGACAGACCGCGCGTCGTTCCAGAGCATTCGGAATTGGGTGGGGCAGATCCAGCAGCACGCGGACGTGCACGTGAACAAGATCTTGATCGGGAACAAGTGCGATATGACGGACGACAAGGTCGTGTCGACGGAAGAGGGGCAAGCATTAGCAGACGAGTACGGCGTCAAGTTCTTTGAGACGAGCGCGAAGAACAACATCAACGTCGAGAGCGGGTTCATCGAGATCGCGCGCGAAGTCAAGAACCGACTCATGGAGGAGGGCGGGCCGCACAAGAAGGAGAGCGTGAACCTCAACACGAAGCCTGCGCAAGCGAAGAAAGGGTGCTGCTAGACACACACACACACACAGTTGCTGCGTGCTGCGTGCTCTCTCTCTCATACTCTCTCGACAACGACGACCCCTCGCGCGCTCTCGACGACGACGACAACGACGATGCAAAGGCAGCAACCAGCAGTCGACGACCGAGTGCGCTCGACGACGCCCATGCGCCGTGTACGAGCACTCGAGGACCTGCGTTGCTCGCTCTTGCTTGCCTCTCTCATTTTATAAACAGCTACTGCCTGCCTACGATCTCGCGCTTGCTTGCTTGTCTTGCGTGTGTATGAGCGCTTGTGCCTTCCGTCCTGCTTCGTGTCGTCGTTGCATGCGCTCACTCAGTCCTCGCGCTCCCACACGCGCAGCGAGTTGTCAGTCGACGCAGTGAGCGTCACTGTGCCGTCGTAGCTAAGCGCGCAGCTAAAGACGTCGTCGTCGTGGCCGCGCAAGACCTGGAGACACTCGCCGGAGAACGCGTTCCAGAGCCGCGCAGTGCCGTCGGCGCTCGCAGTCAAGAGCTGCGAGCCCTGCATGTTGAACACGACACTCGCAATGCTCTTGCTATGGCCAAGCAGCGCAGCGCGTCGCGTGCCTGTGAGCGTGTCGTAGACGAACGCGCGGCCGTCAGCACCACACGTTGCAACGAGCGCACCAGTCGAGTTGAACGTCGCGCTGTGGACGTCACTCGTGTGGTCGCGCAAGTCAAAGAGGCACTTGCCATTGCGGACGTCCCAGAGCTTGCACGTGTGGTCCGCGGACGCCGACAGAAGCAAGTTCGACTGGTAGTCAAACATGACCGTCGAGATGTCGCTCTCGTGCGTCTCGAGCGCGCGAAAGCATGCGCCGTAGCGAACATCCCAGAGCCGCACGCTGGCGTCGCACGCGCCAGTGGCAATGAGCTTCTGACTCGCGTCGAACACAAGGCACGAGACTTCTGCTGTGTGACCCACGAGCGCAAACTGCTCCGTCTCAGTCTCGACGTCCCAAACTATCGCTGTGCAGTCCATGGAGCAGCTCCCAAACGTCTCGCCAGTCGCATTGAACACAGCAGACACGACTTCACCTTCGTGTCCTGCGTGGCGATGACACACATAGACTCGGTCAGTCTGGGCTTGCGAGTCGCTCGTCGCGCATCGAGAGAGTCACGTGCATACAAGTCGGACGCACCCTTGTAGACGCCCTTGCACGCTCGTTGATCGACGTCCCAGACGCGGCACGTCTTGTCGAACGAGCCGGAGAGCAAGAGCTTCGCATGTGGCTTGTTGAATGCGACACAGAACACGACGCTGTCGTGGCCAGTCAGCGAGACTTTGTCGTCGGCCGTGACCTTCTTCTCGAATGGCTTGAACAGCTTGATGGTCTTGTCGTAGCTGCTCGTCGCGACCACACGCGCGTGTTTGCTGCATGCAAAGTTGGTCATTGGGAGCGCATGCGGTCGATGGACCGAGTGCAGCGCATACGGATCGCGCTCTGTTGCGTGCAGGAGCTGTTTCTCGACGAGGCGATGCAGGAGCTCAGCCAGCTTGGGCGCGGCAGCTCTTGTGAGCAGCTTTTCCTTCTCAAGGAGCTGCGCGACGACGAGCTGGATGTTGGACTCGGCGCTCACGTGCAGCAAGTCGATCGTCTTGGTCTGAACCTGTCCGCTCGAGCGCATGTACTCGAGGCGCAGTCCTGGCGGGTAGTACCTCAAGTAAATCCGACGCAGCTGCATCGCGCCGTACCGTGCACCAGCGTGTTGCAAGAGATAGCTGGTAGTGCAGCGTCACGAAGAGAGCACCTGCTACGGAGCGAGCAGGTCAGTGTCGTCCTTGCTTGAAGCGGTGCAATGATCAAAATAGTAGCCTCTCCTTGCCAAGTTGAAGCAATATTGTAAATATCCTACAATACTATATTATCTGAATGTTTGATACCGCAGCCGCAAATGATCTTGAACCCGGAGGCCGTCGTTGCTCCAGCGCGTCCGGCGCGCCGGCGCTCGTGCAACGCTTGCTGCAGAAGCGCTTGGCGTGTTTGTCGCGGCTGTGTCGTTCTCGCTCATGCGTGTCTTGTGCCGTCCACTTGCTTTCAGCTGTGGTAATGCGGCGGAAAGCGATCAGCGGCACTAATCAATGATGCGATTTTTGACCAATGAATTGTCACTTTCTTCTCTGATTTGCCATTTAGCTGCTGACTATAGTGAGGACCCCTAATGCTATATTTATCTGATATATTTATATGTTTATATATTGCAGCTGCATATGATCCTGAACACGGAGGCTGGTGCGGGTCAGCTTACGGTCACACCAACAATATCGCGAAAGTGCAAGATATTGTTGCAAGATTGAGCGTGAGTTGATTGCAAGTCATGGCAGCCAACGATTGTGTAGAGGATTGCTGAAAATCATAACTCGTGTGTTAGGTGCTATTCTGTGGCGTTTGCGCACACTATCGCGTCTGCTCTGCCTCACCATGATATCATTCACACAAATTATCAAGCATGTCGCTAGTGTACATCGTGTCGTGAATGAGGCCACAGCTAATCGCAAAATAGTTTTCTAACTGGCTTCGCATGCGTATATATAGTAAGGCCGTTGAGGTCAAAGACAGGAAAGCCAAAAACCTGTACACTGGTCTAACTTCATGAGGCGCACACAATAGTCACACGTTGCCCTGGACGACAACATAAACCGCTAAATGTCCATAGTAAAGATAAAACCCCGTAACTAAACAAAGTTCAATGGGCACGAGGAAGTCGTCCGCAAGGTTACGGCGACAGTGACGAGCAAAGTGAGGGTAATCAATCTCAAGAGGTCTAAGCACTACTCCGGCGTCTGCATGTGCGGCATACTGTCAACTTCAGCTTCCTTAACATTTCAACTGCTACATGACGGACATTTCGCATACACCCCAACATGAGTTCCCATGGAAGCAACCAACCCAGTTCAACCCAGTCAACATATAGTTAACAAGGCTTCAGCAGTGATCACAAAGTCAAATGAGCGGCTCAACGGGACAATCCAAGGCATTTCGATGAACGTTATGAGGAAATGATGCTGTACACTGCTAGGTCTGCGGAGCGTTATAAGCTCTAAAGATTAGTTCTGCCGCGCAATGTCAGCTCCAATCAGACCAGCCACCGTGTTGTCCAAGATCAGCCGTGTCTTGTGATGTCCTTAGTACCTGAACTGTTACCCAGACTCCATCTGTGTATTCTACACTCTGCGCGCGGGATATATCTGTTGTCACCACCTCCGTTGTGACACGCATCAGTCGTTGTCGCTGTACACGTGCTAGCCTCGACTTGCCAGAGGCCGTGAACTCGCTTTGTGGATGACTGCGGTCTCGGGCTATTTCTCTATACTCACCCAGTCTAAGTCCCTGGACGTTCGGGTGACAAACTCGTGGGTCGCCCTTCACCGCGCGATTTTCACGCCTTCGATGACGACAGCGCAATCATGGATGTAAGATGAACGCAAGCTCTCCCAAACTAGCACGCATAGGCTATGTCCGATGCAAGCTGCTCGCGCACAGATCAACGTAAATACAACAAACGTGTGCTTGTCGGTTCTGACTAGCACGGCGTCTATGACACCGCGACAGATCGATCGCGCAAGACAGGCATCTGCGTATTGGCATCAACAGGTAATACAAAGTGGTTTCTCTCATCTGGACAAATTCGCACGTCATCGACTGCGCGATGCTGAGCTGTGGCCCACGATCTGCCAGAACTGTGGCTCACGAAACGGTCGGTTTGTGCAGACCATTTCGCCACTTCGAAGTTGTATGGCACTTTGGTCTTAATATGTGAGTTCAGTACTGCTCTAGCCAGTAAACCAATCAGCCAGCACCAAACATTCTAAGTGGTCAGAATGTTTGTACAGTACTAGTACTCTACAACACAAAAACATATGTACATGCTGAAATTTCACTGGTGTGTTTTTGTAAATTAGAATACATATGTACATAGTATTCAAAAATGTCAAGTATATACACATTTGTATGGGGAAATATTGAATATATTCAGACTGCTCGTGAGTGGAAGCGCATCAGTTGTACATCAGGCAGCGCAAGCCTTCGTGAGTGTGCGCGTGCGCGAGAGATCGATCAGTCGGTCTGTCGGTCCGTCTGAGGAGCAAGAAGACGAGCACGATACGCGCGACGAAGCGGCCGAGCAGCATGGACGTCGGCGTCGCGTCGTCCGCCCTCGTCGCGGTGATCAAGAAGGCGGACGAGGCGAGCGAGGCCGCGCCCAAGATCTTCGCAGCCCCTGCCGCCATGGACGTCCTTCAGAGTACGTCGTCGTCGTCTCGCTTGCGCACGTGCATGACGTTGCTTCCGCTGCTTTCATCGCTTGCGCTATCGTTGCTTGTATCGAGGCGACGCACGCGAATAGCGACCACAACTCGCACGCTAACGAACGATGCACACGTGCGTGTGCATGCGTGACGCTGGGCTGTAGCGCTGCCGCTCACGACTGCAGGTCGCCCTGCGCTCTTTGGGAGCGAAGTCGAGATCTACAGCGAAGAGAACATCAGTCTGTACGACCACAGCAACAAGACGCCGTTCCAGCGCGGACGGTGCTCCATCACGACGCACCGACTGTTCTACCTCGACGAAACCAAGAACCCGCCGCTCGCGCTCTTCCTTCCGCTCGAGTGGATCACCAAGATCACGAAAGAAGCGGGCTTCCTCGCGCGCTCTGGTGCGTTTGTCTGCTTCGTACACTGGCGTTGGCATTGCTGTGTAGCTCACGTAGTTAGTTGTCTGTCGTCTATCGCAGCCAAGCTCCGCATCGACATCCTCACGGCTGGTCCGCCGCGCGTGTCCGCGTACATGAAACTGTCGTTCAAAGACGGCGGCCGTGACGACTTCTACAACCCACTCGAGGCGACGCTCAAGCGCAAGGCCTGGAAAGACACGCAGCCGAGCCACTTGGCAGACCGACGGCTCCAGAAGCGGCAGTTCAACACCGCGGACGCAGGCATCGCCGGCATCTTGCGGCGCCAGCAAGCGGCGCAGAAAGAGACGAGCGAGCTCGCAGCGACTGCGTTCTCCGACTTGACGTCGCTCATGGAGAAAGCGCGCGACGTCGTTGGGCTCATTGAGCGTTACGTCGACAGTGTCAAAGCGAGCGACGACAGTGCAAGTGGCGGCGGGACCGACGAGAGCGACAGCGCTGCAGCGGCAGACATGACGAAGCTCAACTCGCTCATGCTCGACATGGGCATCACAAGTCCCGTGACGCGCGAGAACGCCGGTGGCGCGTACTACCAGCAGCTCGCGCGGCAGCTCGCCGAGTTCCTGAGCGACTACATGCCACGCAACGGCGGCATCATGACGCTCTCGGACATCTACTGCATGTTCAATCGCGCGCGCGGCGTCGAGCTCGTGTCGCCAGACGACGTGTACCACGCCGCAGTGCTCCAGAAGAAGCTCCGTCTTGGGTACCACGTGCGCAAGTTTGACGGCGGACTCATTGTGCTCCAGTCTGGTGCGTCCCTCTGTCGCCTACTACCTACTGCTCCTTGTGCTGCTGGACACGACGAGCCGTACTCACACGTGGGATCTTGTTGTGTGTGTGTGTGACTGACAGACTCGCACCGAGAAGACCGCGTCGCAGATCGTCTGCTGAGCATGGCGACGAAAGCGAGCTCGGGCTTCATCACGAGCTCGGACGTTGCGACGGAGCTCCACACGTCGTTCCCACTCGCGTGGGAGTACTTGAAAGTGCGTTGGCAGTGTCAAGTTGTTGTGCCTACTGAGCGATGGCGATCGACTGACGCTCGTGCAATGGCGGGACGTGCGTAGGTGGCAGAGGAGCTCGGGAAGATCTGCCGTGACGACACGTTCGAAGGCACCAACTTCTATCCGAACCGCTTCGACGCGTTCGCAGTCGCACTGGAGCAGCGCGAGACGAACACGACGGAGCTGTAACGCGGTTGTCGAGAGCGCAAAGCGAGAAGCGGCTCGTGCGTGCTGCTGTCAGGAGAAGAAAGAGGAAGTGCCGTCGCATAGGCGATGGCGTGTGTGCTGTGATAAGTTATGTCCATGACGACTGCGTCGCGTCCTTGCTGTGTTAGTATGAATGTCGCTGCTACTCGCTCGTCGCATCGTCGTCGTGTGCTGTCGCAGTGCGCTTCGTCGCGTGGTCCGACTGGTTCTCGCTCGCGCGCTGGCGATGCATGCATCGAACGGTCTTGAGCACACCGCAGACCTACACACAAGTGTATACGAGCGTGAGTGAGTCGTTGTCTCTCGAGACGCAATGCACTCGACAGAGAGCGTACCCGCTGGTCGTAGGCGTCTGCTTGTGCAGCGCTCGGTGCGACTGCGACCATCGTCGAGACACACACAAGCTCTTCCTCCTCTCCGTCGTTGTCGCGATTGTCGTTGCTGTCACACGCCGCGTCGTCCTCTTGGTTCGACCCGAGCTTTCGGCGCAGCTCGCTCGCGCGGTCGCCCTGGAGTTGTCGCTCGAGCACTTCGAGCATGCGCGACTCGGAGATCTGACTCTTGAGGCGGCGCTGGAGAATGTGCTGCTTCTTGCTCGCCGGCGTGCGCTTTGCAGCCGGAGCAGCAGCGCTGAATTCGTCGACTTCAGGGTTCATCTCGACTATGCGTGTGCGACGGCTGCAAGCAGAAGTGGGGAGCGCCGGGAGGGCACTGAGGTGGCACAACGTGAAGCACGAGAGGCACTCGGTGTCTCGATTTGGCCTCAGTGTTCCAGATTTGGCCACGTCAGTCGTTTCAGACGACCAGATCGCTTCAAGATCGCTCCAGAGGTCCTCTACAGGTCTTTTGGACACTTTGGACAAGACTCGCTCGCAATGGCACAAGCCACACACACACACACACGACTCGCTGTTGCGTTTGTTCATTTACAGTCGTCACTTGTCACTTTGCTATACACTATGCTGTTTGCTATCCATGCGCACGCGTGCGCTAGTGTTGAGTTCGTACCACAGACGCTCGGAGCAGTGCCGCTGCTGCTCCGGGTCACGTTGGTGAGGAGGAGGATGGTCAGTCAGTCAGTCGCATGCGCGACTACTTCTAGACCGTACCGCTGCGCTCGCCGCGAATGTCCGAGGCAATCGCTTCGGTCATGCCGCTCTCGTGGCGCGCGTGCTCCAGGTTCAGGTTCGCAATGTGCCCAGACGTGATGCCCTGCGAGACCATGCGGATGCTGCAGTAGAGCACGCTCGCCCACTCAATGCGCTCGGCTTCCGAGTTCGTCTGGAGCACGAGCTTGTCGGACGGCGACCGCGCGACGACAATGCAGAGCGGACGGCTCGGGAGCTGCACGAGGTTGAGGTAGCAGCCGTAGAGCGAGAACGACTTGCGGTGCTTGAGCGTCGTCATCTTGCCGCTCGTGACCTGCTTGTAGTAGTGCACCTCGCCGTTCGTGACCACGAGCACGCGCTTCTTCCAGTTCTCAAAGCCCGACCGCGACTTCTTCACGAGCAGTCCCTTCTTGTACGGCGGGAGCACGAACGCGAGCGTCAATGGGAACGCCGACGTGCGCAAGCGCTCGCGCGCGTCACTGTACGCCTCGCGCAAGATGCTCACGTTGTTCACAGCAATGAGCTGCGAGCCGACTGGGACGTCGTCTTTTGGCGCTTTCGTCACGACGAGCGCTTCCGTTCGGCGCTCGATCTGCACGACAATGTTCTGCGCGTTTGTGTACACGACCTCGATCTTTGCAAGCGGGATCTCCTCAGCGCGCTTCACAACGAGCGCAAGGCCTGAGACTGTCTCGTTTGCGTTTGCGCCCGTGGCGCTGCCGATCGTCTTGCCGAGCGCAGTCTGCGCCTCTTGGATCGCTTCGATCCACTTGTGCATCGAGCTCTCGTTGTGTGCGTTCAAGTGCATCTCGAACTTGCCGTCGCGCGACGTGAGCACAAAGTAGTACGACCGACCGTCTGAGCACTGCGCCATGCCAGGGCTCACGACTGTGCCTTTGAGCGGCACCGCGCCCTTGAGCGTCTCTTGGTTCTCGGTGTAGTACCGCAGCTCGCCCTTCTCGATGCGGAAGAACCGGTTCTTCCAGTTCTTGTTCACGTGCCCGCGCTTGAGGAGACAGCCCTCCATGTGGATGTACGACGTCGGGTCGTCGTACCGCTTCCACTCGTGCGGACACTCGGCGTCGCGCACAAAGAACTTGACAGTCTTCTTGAGCGGGTCCCACGGCTCCGATGGCGTCGCGCCCGCTTCGTGGAGCTTGCTGATCCACTTGGTCATCATGCGCGGCGACGGCGCTGAGATCATCGTGTTGCGCTGCGGCGTCGCGATCATGAACACGCACGTCTTCTCGATCATGTTAGACTGGACCGAGATGTCGGCGCGCGCGCCGTAGCCGACGTTGATCGAGCCCTTGAGCTTCTTCATGCTCTCGTCCGTGTAGTACGACAGCACGCCGTCGTCCCGTAAGACGAAGAACCGCCAGTTCCACGTCTTGAACTGCTGTCCGCACTTCTCGAGCCACCCTTGCATCACGACGCCCATGTCGCGGTCCTGCGCGCGCACGCTCACGTCCGGATTGTGCTCTGTCGGCGACGCCTCGACGCTCGCGCTTGTGTCTGCGAGGACGTGCGACGAGTCGGACCGCGACGAGTGCCCGAGCACGTTGTGCCACGAAAAGCGCACGTTGTCCATGAGACTGTGGCGCATCGGCGGCTGCGACGACGCGCTCACAGCGCTGCTCGTGCGTCGACGCCGTGCAAATGCATCGTCGTCGTCGTCATCATCGTCAAGTGTCACGGGATGTGCGTCCATGGCGTGCATGTACATGGCTTTCTGCTCAGCGTCGTCGATCTCGCTCGGTGCGACTTGGAGCGCCGTTGCGAACGCCGTGCTGTTGCGCT
The DNA here is from genome assembly GCA_003730235.1 of Pythium guiyangense. Classification (NCBI taxonomy): domain Eukaryota; phylum Oomycota; class Peronosporomycetes; order Pythiales; family Pythiaceae; genus Pythium; species Pythium guiyangense. Next base: position 12,863 of record QXDM01000057.1, on the reverse strand, counting down.
CGAGCGCGTCTGCGTCTTGACTGACGCTGCTGCTGCGGAGCGCAGCCGTCGACGCGCTAGTGCCACTTGCGACGCGCGGCGCTGGGAGCGAGCTATGGCGTCGGTGCCCTGCGCCAGCGCTGCTGTTGCCATTCGTGCCGTTCTTGCTGCGCGCGTGCGACGCGCTGCTCGGACGGCGCTGGCCCGAGAAGTCGAGCCACTCTTTGAGTCCCATGTGTGTGTGTACTGTGTATGTGTAAATGTGCTGCTCGCGTCGTTCTCGTTCGCGTCGGTCGTCGCCTTCCTTGTCGTCACGAAGGTCGTCGTCGTCTTCGCCTTGATCGACTCGGTCTTCTCTTGGGTTTTCGTTTTCGTGTGTGTGTTTGAATCGAAGCGTGACACATCGTGTTGACACTTTGGCTGATCGCGTGTGCGTGTGAGTCTAACATACAAAATCCAAGTGTAGAATATCACACACTGGCTGACTCTTGCGCTGGGTTCAAAATATCATGCTTTTGTGAAATACGATGCACCACATTACACAAATTGCGCGTGTCGCAGATGTGAATCAACGCGTTTGTATGCCATGAAAATTTGGCAGCTTCCTCATATCCATCGTTGTTTCCTAACATTTGACATTCAGCTGCTCCATTCGTTGTGGGTCACACGAATAGGTGTGGGTCACACGAATATTTCTTCATACCGGCAGCTGTCTCATTCATCTTCATGCCGTCGTACGCGACTTCATCCTGTCGTCTGTATGCTTCATGCCATGTGCGCGATACACACGCACGCGTTGCTCACTGGAAGAGCTCGGCTGGGAAGAGCTTCGGTTCGAGCGCTTCGTCGACGAGGAACTTGAGCGGGAAGTACACGATCTGACCGCGGATCCCGCGCAGTTCGTGCTTGCGGCCCGAGATCTGCGAGCTCTCGCGCATGTTCGCAGTGATCGCGCCGCTCAGGAACGACTCTTCACGCGCAAGCTCGACTGGCGCACTTGCATCCGCGTTGTCTCCGTCGTTCGCTGACTTGCCCGAGTTCGTCTTGGCATTGCCACCGACGTCTGGCTCGACTTGGTTGTCGTGCACAACCGAGTCGCCTGCTGTCGGCGACTGCTGCTGCTGCTTGTGCGCTGGCGACCCAAACGTCCGCTCCGGCGCTTTGCCACTTGGCGACGCACTTGCGCCACTGTTGTTGCTGTTCGACACTGGCGTGTGGCTCTCTGCGCGCAGACGCATCTTTGGCGAGTGCTGCTGGATCGCGTTCTTCGCTTGAGCAGCGAGGCCTTCGCGCTTGACCTCCGTGGTCGGGTGCTCGCGGTTGAGCTGCATGTTGATCTGCTTGAACGACGTGATGTTGTCAGACGGGAGGCACCCAAAGACGTTGTCGTAGATCTGGCAGTTCTTCATCGCGTGGTCCTGCATCGCAAACCACGCGTGGTACGGTACGGGGTCGCGGTACGTCTCGTACAGTGCCGAGTCGGGCGTGACGCCAAAGTGCTCCTCAAAGAGCTTCATGCGGAACGAGTGCGCAAACTTCCCAACGCTCGCAGCGCCACTCGCAATGCGCACGCTCTCGTCCATGTCCGTGTCGTCGATCAAGACTGCGATCTCCGAGTCGCGGTCGCCCGTCATGCTGCGCTCGTTGATGTTTGCGGACCCGATGATGCAGCTCTTGTCGTCGACAATCATGACTTTGCTGTGGACGTACACCTCTTCGGTCGTCGGCTGGCCGTTCGCTGCGACCGTGTGCGTGCGCAGACCGTAGAACGCAATGTACTCGAACGGGTCGAGACCGTCGAGCTCTTTGAAGAGCGTGTGGTAGATCGAGTTCTCGCCGCGGCAGATGCTCCGGTACTGCCAGTACATGACACCGCGGAGACTGCTCGCTTCTTTGTCGTCTGGCTTGCCAGGGAACGCCGGCAGGAGCGGCATCACGACCATCACGCGGAACTTCTCTTTGTTTGCAGCGGCTTTGCGGATGCGCTCCACGAGCGCATTGGCGATCCGATTCGAGCACAGCGCGTCGCCGTCGAGACCCGAGACGAAGAACTGGTTCTCAATGTACACAAAGTGGTTCGCAGAGCTGATCAGTCGCAAGTACGCGTTCTGGATGCTTCGTTCCGTTGGGCACCCGCCAGACCAGAGCGAGAGGCTCCGGAGGATCTGCGCGTTCACAGGAAACCCGCGCTTGTGCAGGAGCGTCGCGTCTTCCTTGTCCCGCGCACGCTCGGTTACGTCGTCGTCGTCGTCTTCGTCAGACGAGTGGTCGTCGTTGAGTTCACCGAATGGTGTCGTCGCAGAGCCGTCGCGGCTGAGAACGCGCGAGAGGTGGCGGTCGTGGTTGAACCCGCGGCAGTCGCTCGACGGCGCAGGCTCGTCGCCATGCTTCTCTTCTTCGTCAGCGTCGTTCTTGTCGTCTTGCGGTCGGTTCGCCCACGCACTGCTGTTGTTGTTCGCGCGCGTCTCGTCGTCGTCTCCTTTCTCCTCTTCGTCCTCTTCGCGACCTTCTTCGTGCGGCGCAAGCGTCGCTTTGCGCAAGCCCGTGACAGTCTGGACTGCGCGCACGGCCTTTTGCAAGCGCCGGTTGAGCATCCGAGAGCTGTACTCGTGCTTGTCTGCGTACCGCTCGTAGTCCTTCATCGGCACCAAGTGGTGGAGCTTGAACGTCTTGCGCCGCGTCGAGACCGAGTAGTTCCAGCGCTGGATAAAGTGCCGCGCAACGTCGCGCGCAGGCTGGCCCTCCAAGCGCGAGTGGCAGTCGTGCCACGGCATGCGCGGCACGGCCGTGCGGTCGATCAAGTCGCGGTCCGGCAAGTGGACTTCGATAAAGTCCTTCACGCGCGGGTTCGAGTAGTCCTTGCCGAGGAAGTTCGCGCCTTGCCCCGGCTCGTCAAACAGCATGTGGTCGCCCGTGTCCCAACGGCCAAAGCACAGGTCGAGGCCGCCGACAAAGCTCACTTTCTGGTCAATGCTCACGATCTTCTCGTGATGCGACCACATTCCGAGGTGCTTCATCAAGAAGTCCGGGTCGCGCAAGACGTGCACGTTGTCATGGAGACGGCGGAACGTCTGCTTGGAGAAGTTGCTGTTGAGCGTCAACGCGACCGACACCTCCTTGTACATCAGGATGTAGATCTAGGCAGCAGCAGAGTTGGGGTGTTAGTCCAGTAGCAACTACAGCAGCAATCACACTCAGAGAACGCACCTTGACGCCTTCTTCAGCTTTCTTCAAGAGCACTTGGTCGAGTCGCGAGTGCGGATAGAGCGCTGCAGGACGGAGCAAGTGGATCGTCGGGCAGATCCACCAGCCTGCGATGTAGATCTCTTTCTTCGCGGCCAAGAGCCCTTCGTAGATCGACTCGTACGCGTCCTTGCCGTCGACAAACCACTTTGCGTACGACGGCACTTGGTTCGGGTGGCGCGGGATCGAGAACGACTCGTCGCGGTGTGACTGCGACCACACGCTCTTCTCCGCGACTTTGCGGATCGCGTTCGCCCACTTGAGGATCGACTGCTTCGTCTTCGCTTCGAGCTGGAGCACGTACGTCGAGTTCGAGACGAGGAGCGCAGTGTTCGAGCCGGCCGAGTGGATCCCGCGCTCGATGCTGAACTTCTGGTCAAACAAGAACGCTTCGGTGGCTTTCGTGTCTTGCAGCGACGGGTACACGGCGATGCTCGAGTGCTTGAGCGCGACCCAGCGCCACTTCTTCGACTTGAAGTTCACGCGCTTGACCACGCACATGCAGTTGAAGCACTCGTTGTCGCACGTCACGGCGCCGCGGTTGATCCGGACGTTCTCGTTGTTGCCTTTGAGCCAGATGCGGACTTTGAGCCAGCCCTCGCGCACAGACGTGTAGCCCTCTTCGTCGTCAAACGTGCTGTTGCTCACTTGGAACATCGACACGACGTACGCAGACGAGAGCAGCCGCGGCACGCGCACGACTGCGTCGAGGTACTGCTGTATGAGCGCAATCATCTCGGGGCTGATCGACTTGTCGGCCGTTGCGAGGAAGAGCTTGCGCATCTGCGGCCAGTTCGACGCTGCAGTGTAGTGACTGCTCGCAGCGCCTTGGCTCTGCGTGCTGCTCGCACCTGCTGCTGCGTTCGGGAACTTGATGTTGAACTGACTCTTGATGAAGAACCAGAGACCGTAGAGCGTCGACTTGGGGATCTCGACTTGCCACTTGAAGTTCTTGTAGTGGAGCTGCTCAAGCACCACGACACACAGTCACGCCATCTGTTTGTCAGTCACGTGGCCAATGGGTTCACTACAACATAGTACACGTCTGTATCGGTAGAGGCTAGACGCGCGAGTACCTCGACGTCGTACTCAACGTAGCGCGTGGGCCACGCCTCTTCGGAGCGACCACCGAGGACTTTGACGTCCGGAATCTCTGCGAACACGTGGATGTCTTTGTCAAAGTCGCGGTGGAAGAACGTCGTCGACTGCTGGATCGTTTCGACTTCGCGCCGGATGTTGTTCACCGAGTCGCGCTTCTGGAAGTCCAAGTCAAAGTGCGAGCCACGGCGTTGGAGTGTGAGGTCGTTCCGACTCGCGTCGCGGCCTTGGGTCGTTTGCGACGTCTGCGACGGCGACATCATCATCTGCTGCGCATGCTTGTGGCGAGCGCGATGGCGACGACGCAAAGCCGCCCGTGACGGTCTTGCCAAAGCGCGCACCGGCGCCGCTGAGTCGGTTCTTGGGCGACGACGTCGCGCTCTTCTCGCTCTTTGTCGGCGACGACAGCGAGCGCGCGATCGGACTCGCCGCGCCAGGTGCTGGTGGTGTAGCGTCTCCGTGCGTTGGCGATGCGTTCGACGGCTCCGTCGCAGCGACGGTCGCGCTCGGCGCGTCCGACTTTGCAGTCATCGTCGTCACGTACGTGCAGCGTGCAGCGTGCGTGCGCTTGAAGTGGAGAGCAGCAGAGCAGTCGCTTCGGCAACGCGCGATGGCTAATGGCACGCACCACGCGCTGCAAAACGGACCGACGCGCGTTTGTATCAGCGCGTTTGTATGGCATACAATACTCGCATGAACCACAAACCACTTGAAGTTTGTATCACCTGGGTTCGCCACAATGTGACAACCTTTCACGGAACTTCGATCAGCGCCTCGTTTGACAGCCATTTTGTCGTCTTGAACGAGGCGAGTCCAGCGCCAGCGAGTGCAAGCGTCCGTGGTGGCGAGTGCTCTTGCTTTGCCTTGCTATCGACCGTCTTGTGTAGAGCTTGGAGCTTGCGCTGAGATCGAGGTGCTTGCATCTCGAGGCATTACTTACTTCACGTGAACTCTAGCTCGCTGGTCTTGGCTCAAGAGCTCTCGTAGCGTGCAAGATGCTGCTGCCCAAACGACTCTAGAACGCTTGGCATCCACAAACAAAACACACGCATGGACGACGTGCGCACCCACGATACCAAAGGTACACTCAGCGCCTGCTGAGTACATCAGCGCAGCAGGACGACGAGTACGACCTGGTCTCGTTCGTCCAGTGCGAGGTCTTGATCGAAGTCGCAGCGATGACTTGGTGAATGTATGTAGTCATTGACTTGGTCTCAGAATGCCAGTATTCGTACTTAAATGCGATTATTGATTTTGAGTAGGAAGTGATTGTAGCAAATCACTGTATTTTGTCACGTCTTGTTTGTATTCGAAAAGTACTGTAAAAGGCTACTAACATTTCCTACTCAATTCAAGTATATGTCAAAACCTTTAGTGCGTCATATATGCCGCACAATGCGCTATCAAAGTGCAAATACTACTCGAGCCAAACAAAGCAGCAGCACAACCAAGATCATTCGAAGCAGCGGCCTCAAGATCGACGACGACGACCATCATGGACATGCGACCGATGCTCCGCGGCATCTTCGCGTTCGAAGACGAGGAGACGCCCGAGTGGCGCCGCGTCGTGCTCGACGCTGACGGCGCAGGCGGCGTGCCCAAGTTCGCGACCAAGTCCGAGTGCGAAGCGTTCATCCGGCGCCACTGCACGCGCGGGTCGAACCCCGACTACCCAAACTTGCAGCACGTCTTCTCGATGCTCGTCGACTGGAAGCAGGTCTGTTTATATCGCGTGTATGCGTATGCGGAATGCTGGTAGAGTGTTGCGTTTGCGCTGTCGTGCTGCCTTTGCTACACCACCAATCACCGTTGTTGCTGCCATTGCTGCTGCTACGTACTCATTTATGCTCACACACGTGCTGCTGCGTCACCGCCATAGATCGAAGACATCTTGATCCCAAAGATCGAGGAGTACGACCAGCGGTACCCTGCCGAGCCGCCTGGCGACATTAGCGAGACGAACCGGTTCATGCAGGGCGACGGCGTTCGCGTGACTGAGGGCGTCGAGTACCGCGCGAACCTACCGTTCCATCGCCAGGTGCGTTGGGCTTGAATGCACTCTCTCAATCCCTCACAATGCCGATGCAGCTAACAGACTCACGCATGTGCTTCCACCAATGCAGACGAACCGCGAGTCGACGTACAATACGCTCAAGTACCTCTTCTTCCACATGCGCTGCGGCATCTTCGTCATGATCCGGCGCCGCCGCGTCGTGCTCTTTGTGCCATTTGCGAACCGCGACTACGAGAACAACTGGGGCGACAATATCAAGTTTGACAGCTCCGACGGCTCGATGTTCCAGTACTATCGCGAGAAGCGGAACTACTACCGGCGCGAGAACATCATCAACGACCCGCGCAAGTGGTGGGCGAATGGCAACATCATCTGCAACGAGCACTGTCGGTACCGTGACAAGGAGCACGAGACGCAGTACTGGGGCGACCAGTTCCTGACGCAGCTCCGTGACATGTGCGTACAGTCGTGACGCTTGAGTGTGTGAGTGTCGTTGTATGACGCTAACGGGATGCAAATGGTGTGATGCACAGGCTCGAAGACGCGTGCAAGCACCGGAACATCCCAGACTGCGAGTTCTTCATCAACAAGCGCGACTACCCGCACTTGAAGGTTTGTCTGACTCGCCACTCTCTCGTTTGTCGGATATTTGTCGCTTCTAACAGGCGAGTCGTACATTTTGTGCGAATAGGAAAACTTGAGTGAGCCGTACGGATTCCTCTTCAACAAAGACGACCGGAACCCAGACGACGACATCCCGCTCACGCGCCACAAGTACGCGACGTACGCGCCGATCATGAGCTTCTACATCTCGAAGCGGTGCGTTGCACTTGTTGGCACTTGCTGCATTCGTCGTGATCGACCTGAGGACGCTCACAACCAACCGAATGGCTTAACAGCTTTGCCGACATTCCATTTCCGTGCTCGGAGGACTGGGAAGCAGCGACCGGTTTGGTCTTTCCGCAGACGTTCAAGCACACGCACTGCGACTTGTGTCCGTGCAAAGACAAGGAGAACTGCCAAAACGATTGGGAGTGCCTCTGCGAAGTCAAGCCTGGACAGAAGAAGCGCCACGGCGTCGAAGAGCCGCGCGACCTGTTCACAGCCGCGAACTTCCGCAAGTTCTACAAGCCGTGGGACGAGAAAGTCAACACTGCGTTCTTCCGCGGCAGTGCGACTGGCGGCGGCACGACGATCGAGACGAACCAGCGCCTCCAGCTCGCGTACCTCTCGAACACGTGGAAGCTCGACCCAAACATGAACGGCGACGCTGCAGGCGACGGTGTCCCGCTCCTGAACGCTGAGGTCACGACGTGGAACCTCCGCGATAAGAAGATCGCAGGCAAGCCGATGACGTTCTTGCGCACCGAGGGCTTGAACTTTGAAGCCGGACGGCAGCACTTCATCCCGATCTACGAGCAGTCGATGTTCAAGTACTTGCTGTACGTCGAAGGCCACTGCGCCGCGAATCGCTACGCGTTCCTCATGCGTCTCGGGTCCGTGATCCTCAAGGTCGAGTCGCGCTGCGTCGCGGACCAGATGTGGTACTACCCGATCCTCACACCGTTTGAAGACCACGTGCCGGTGAAAGCCGACTTGTCGGACCTCGCTGAGAAGATCCAGTGGTGCCGCGACAACGACGACAAGTGCCGCGCCATCGCAGCGCGTGCGCACGAGCTCTATGAGCAGTTCATCTCGAAAGACGCGATCCACGACTACATGGAGATGATCTGCTCGCAAGTCGCGCAGCGCTTTGCGCCAGCGCCGACGTGGTACACGCGTCCAACGAGCGTCGACGCGCCGACCAAGCCGCGCTTTGCGCCAACGCACGCATTGTGTGTGAATGGACCGAACGGCCGGCTGTGCAAGCGCTGCGAAGAGCTCAAGAGCGGCGCGAGTGCGCGGCGTGGGAGCGACTCGCGGTCGTGGCGCGACGACCGCACGACAAGCAGCGCTGGTCGCGACCGCTCGGACCACTACGGCGGCAAGCAGTGGCGGTCGCTACGACAACCGCAGCGGCGGTGATAGTTACGGCACGAGCCGCTATGGTAGTGGTGTGGTGGCGGTGGTGGCGACCGCTACGGACGCAATGAGTACGCGACCGTGGCTACGGCGGTGGCCGTGTGAAACGAGTCCAAAGCGCCAGCGTCCTGCGCCTGCGCCGTCGTGCCGTCGCTGTCGCCGTCCCAAAGTCGGCGTGCACGTGCAGCTACCGCCAGTAGGTGGACGCCCACGGACGTGTGAGTGCGTCGAGAGGCTCGAGATACATAAACAGACGACTACGCCATGCACAGACACACAGACAGACATCTTACAAACAGACAAAGAGTGAATGAGTGATCGTCCTAGCGTCCTGTAGGTGCGGTGCCATTGGTTGTCTCACTCTCGAGCTGCGCGTACAGACTGCGCAGCGTCGTGATGTCGTTGCAGAGTGTACCGTACGCTGCGATCGTAGCGCTGAGGTCGCTGACGATGCGCGCAAACGCCTCTTGCCGCGCTGCGACGTCAGCTTGTACGAGCGCCATGCCGTCGAGCGCATGGAGCGCGTGTGTGTGACGCGGGAGCTCGGCGCCGATCTTCTCAAACAGCTGGATGAACGCACTGCAGAGCAGCCGTGAAGATACACACAACACCAAGCACAAGCATCAGAGTGAGCGCATCAAGACACCACTCACAATGAGCTGCAGATGACTGTAAGTGTGAGTGAGTAGACGCACCGCTGGTGCTCAGTCTCGACTGCAATCGATTCGGTCCCGGCGCTCGAGCGCAGCGTGTGCAAGAGCACGGGCTTGAGCGCAATGACCTCTTGGAGCTGACCGCACAGCGCTGTCATTGCGTTGATGATGCGCAGTGTGAGCTGGTGCGGGAGCATGCAGCCAGCACTCGCGACTTCTCGCTTCGAGTGTTCGAGCTCGCGTGTGAGCTTGCAACATGAAAGTGCGATGCGATGTGAGCATGCGATTAAGAATAGCAGAGACGCTTTGATGTGAGAACATACTTGCAGCACGTGGGGTCTTGCGTTCAAGGAGCGTCGTGAGTGCCGCGCGTGAGCTGGATCGACGAGGTACGTTGTAGCAGGTAGTGGTGCATCGACTGCATCGGCCTGTTGGCAGCGAATGTGAGTTGAACGCGCGACTGCAGCATCATGTACATGTACACGAAACAAATACGCACTCTATCAAGCAGCCCATTGCGCTGGACGAATGCGCGAAGACCGCCGAGCGCGCCGTGTCCTTCGCATGGAGCTGTCCACGGATTCGAGGAGGTGCTCATCGTTGCTTTTTGTGCATCCATGTGTGTGTGAATCTGAAAATGATCGCATATTATTTGAATATTTACGATAGAAACATCATACTTGCACAAACTACGTGAAATAGCACATAATATAGACAAAAAGAGCAAAATAGACTGCAACAGTAGCTTGAATCACAGAAAAGAGCATGCAGGGGGCGATCCTGCTTGTGTGTGAAGGAAGACAACAAACTGGAGCAGTCGGTCGAGTCGGAAGCGAGCCACGCGCGCGCTGCTCTTCGCTCTCTCTCGCTCTCGCCGATCGCTCGACGAAACGCACACATCTGTCGTCGCTGTCACAGACTCGAGCTGCTCGACGCGCGCCGCCTACGCACACGCGCACGCACACACGCACGGTACAGGACACACACTCGCTCGCGTTCGCGCACTTGACGACAACGCTCCATCATGGCGGCTGCAGCAACAGGTGCGCATACATGTCCACTCGACGAGCGAGTTTCCACGCTTTTTGCACCATGACAGCGCGTCGCGTCAACGCGCTTGCGTCTGTCTGTTCGTCTGCTTGACTCGCGACGCATCTGCACGAGTCGCTAACGCACACGTTGCACACATGACTGCAGACGACAGCTGTACCCGATCGCGATCCTCGTCGACGAGCTCAAGCACGAAGACGTGCAACTCCGTCTCAACTCGATCAAGAAGATCACCTAATCGGTGCGCTTTGCTCTCGTGTGTTTGCACTAGCACGCAACGAACGCTTTGCTAACACGCATCCATCGTTGACGCGTTGCTTGCTGTCTGCTCAGCCGTCTGCGCTCGGCCCTGAGCGCACCGCAGTCCGAGTTGCTTCCGTTCCTCAATGGTACGACTATGGACTGAGTCACTGCGCTGATACCTGAGCACAAGACGTGAGGCTCACGCTACTTTGCTCTAGCGTGCCACTAGACTCGCTCGATGACGAGACGAAGTGCTGCTCGTGATGGCCGAAGAGCTCGGGAACTTTGTCGACGTCGTCGGCGGACCGCAGCACGCGTACTTGCTCCTCAAGCCGCTCGAGTCGCTCGCAACGGTCGACGAAGCCTCGGTGCGCGACATGGTACGTCCATCGTCGCGTCCTCTCTCTCTGATCGTCGTGGCACCATTGACTGACTGACAGTCTCTCAAATGCGCTACTGCAGGCAGTCAAGTCGATCTGTGCGATCGTCGGCCACATGCAGGCCGAGCACGTCGCGGAGCACTTTGTCTCGGTCCTCCGCCGCCTCGTCACGCGCGACTGGTGCGTCGGCCACATAGCGTCTCCACGAACACGACACTCTGCACTGTACTGACCGTCACTCTGTGTCCTTGCTATCTTGACTATGCAATATGCACAGGTTCACATCGCGCATTGCGTCGTGCCACCTCTTCCAAGTCGGCTACCCGCGCGTCTCGAGCGAGCTCCAGAAAGAGCTGCGGCAGATGTTTGCGCAGCTCTGTCGCGACGACACGCCGATGGTCCGGAAGGCGGCGTCTGCAGCGCTCGGTGGCTTTGCGTCAGTGGTACGTCCTGCTCGACAGTGTTCACTTTTGACTGAACGACGACTGTCCGACTCATAATGACGAACTCTGTTGGATCCACATGGTCAATCGGTTGATCGGTCGATGGCGCTAGGTCGACCCGGAGAGCGCAAACGCAGAGCTCGTGCCGCTCTTCCTCGCGCTCGCGCAGGACCGACAGGACTCGGTGAGAATACACACGATCGACAACGCCGTGGCGCTCGCCAAGGTCGTGCCGCGCGACATCGTGAGCGCGCAGATCCTCTCGACCGTGTTTGACACTGCGCGCGACGGGTCGTGGCGCGTGCGCTGGTCGGTCGCGAATCGGTTCCCTGAGATCTGCGACGCCGTGAGCCCCGAGACCGTGAACTCGTCCATGTGCGACTGCTGCTCAGCGCGCTCCTGGAGGACAGCGAAGCCGAAGTGCGCACGTCTGCGACGTCGAAAGCCGTCGGCGTCACGAAGCTCTTCCAGCCGCAGCGCATTGTCGAGAAGATCGTGCCATCGTTCCAGACGCTTGCGCGGGACCTGTCGGACCACGTGCGCTCGGCGCTCGCAGCAGTCGTGATGAAGATCTCGCCGTTCCTCGGCCGCGACTTGACGATCGAGCACCTCTTGCCGCTCTTTCCTCGTACGTCTCATCGTCATCTTGCGTTAGCTTACTGGTCCAAACTGTAGCTGTGTCTGTCCACTGACAAAGCTCGTGTGCGAATGCGCAGCTCCTGAACGACCAGACGTCGGAAGTGCGACTGAACGTGATCTCGAACCTCGAAGAGGGCAACAGCGTACGTCCTCTGTGGCTTGTGGTGTGCTGCAGCACCCACCCGGACGAACGACAGACTCATAGATGAACGACCGACTGGATGGAATGGATGCAGGTGATTGGCATTGAGCTGCTCTCGCAGTCGCTCTTGCCAGCGATCGTGCACTTGGCCGAGGACCGACAGTGGCGCGTGCGCCTTGCGATCATCGAGTACATCCCACTGCTCGCGGCGCAGCTCGGACACGAGTACTTTGAAGAGCGTCTGTCCGACATGTGCATGTCGTGGCTCGGAGACAACGTCTACTCGATCCGAGGTACTGTCCGTCGTCTGTTTGAAGGGCGGACGCTGCTGTATCGAACCGTGACTGACAGCCTACCGAATGCTCGATCGCATCTATCAACACAGAGGCGGCGACGATCAACTTGCGCAAGCTCACGGAGAGCTTTGGCGTCGACTGGGCGCGCACGCACATCATCCCGCGCATCCTCGCGATGCACTCGAACGCCAACTACCTCCACCACCGCCTCACGTCGCTCCACGCCGTGCGCGTGCTCTGCGACGCCATGAACGCCGAGACGATCCACTCGATGATGATACCACTCACGGTCGAGCTCGCGCAGGTACAGACATGTGCTTGATCAGTTACACAAGCGGTCGCTCCTCATACTGACTGACTGGCGCCTGCTCGATGTGTAGGACCCAGTGCCAAACATCCGCTTCAATGTCGCCAAGACGCTCGAAGTCGTGGCGACGAAGGTCGATGCGAGCGTCATTGACGCCGCTGTCAAGCCGTGTCTCGTCGCGCTGCTCCAGGACAGCGACGGCGACGTCGGTACTTTGCCACGCGTGCGCTCGAGAAGTGCTAGTAGGCGCTCAGTCGACCCGACAGAGAGAACGAGAGAGATCCACTGGTGTATACACGTCGGCGCGTCGATCCGCACGCGCTTTCATCTGTTTGTCCGCTTGCTCGTAGGTGC